>JABWDB010000029.1:1147500-2347500 GCA_019614645.1 Stratiolaelaps scimitus
GGTCATCATTCTACCACGAAGTACGTCCCGTTCGAACGATTGTAATATCTTCCTATTGTACACCGATAAAAAAAACCGTCTCAATAGACTCAGTAGACTGTAAAGTACAGCTGTACGTGTCGCGTGTTGCCGTCTAATCATAATAATAATAATAATATTACTGTATGTTTCAGTTTCGCCGTATTTTCCGCACGTTAACTCTCGTCTGTGACTGGGTATCCGTCGACCCATCTCTGTCCGTCCGCAGCATTACTGTATATTTGTTGTGGTTGTGTATTTGGACTGTTATCGTCTACTGCTGGCTTGGTCGGGTTTGAGTCGCGCTCGCACCTTCGTAGCGGTGGGAGCACACCCGGGAGGACCGAGAGGTCGATAGCAAACGTATGCGAAAGTCAGCAACTAACACTGTACAGCACAGATTGAGGGCACCGGTAC
Source organism: Stratiolaelaps scimitus (assembly GCA_019614645.1). Lineage (NCBI taxonomy): Eukaryota > Metazoa > Arthropoda > Arachnida > Mesostigmata > Laelapidae > Stratiolaelaps > Stratiolaelaps scimitus. The sequence goes on from JABWDB010000029.1 coordinate 1,147,936, forward strand.
AATCAGCAAGATCACTCGTTCCGGAGGTCGTCACCCTACGTCTACCTTTGCGGCACACGCACAGACGAATCCCCACATCCACGCATCCCATATTCACACACACACACGCACCCCATGCATACGGACACACAGAGTGCAAATACGCCCAAGACGCAACGCCGAAAACACCAACAGAGATCATTCTCGTGCTTAATCCATCAGTAGTCGTCAGTTAGTTCGTCACGACACCGTGGTCGGTGCCTCGCTCGGCGACTACCTCGTGCGACTCGGGTAGGCCAAGCTCTATAGGTGTCCGTTGGAGTGAGATCCCTCCTCGGTTGACTGACGTGGTGACGCCGTGACGGGTGTGAATGCATTATTGCTCTTGTTGCAGCTGGGACTCCTCTTATTCCTACAACTGCTGCTGCTGCTGCTGCTAAGAACATTGCTGCCATTCGCTTCCTGCCGAAGTCCGCTGAGAGTTTCTAGAAGTTTATGCGCCTCCAGCTGCTTCTTCTCGGAGGCGTCTGCCTCGGCCCGACTCTCTTCTTCCAGTTGCTGGAAATCGTCACACACACAGAGAAAGCAGAATAGTGAAAATATCCTCATTGTAATCACCCACAGGCTCAGTATAACACGCAGACGACCAGACGAGCTTAAAGTATCAAGCAACAGGGTCGAGCAGGCGCGCAGAGCAGACCAAATCAACAATGTGCTTCAATCATTACTAGTCGATTTATGTTGCGCAGCTATTTCGCGATTGCCAAACCGGACACCTACCTGCATCTGAGCTTTCACCTGCTCAAGTTCGTTTTCCAGCTCCTCTTTGCGTTCAGCCAGCGCTTGCATCTTTTCCCCGAGGTACAACCGTTCCTTGTTGCGTAATTCATGGTGACGGTGGTACAACGTCAGTATCGCCTCAACGCCTGGCCATTCATGAAGACCTCCTGGTGGCGGTGTCTGCGACATGAGTGGACTGCGAGTACCGTCGCCGCTGAGAGGGCTATCGTCGCGCGGCGGAGCTTCGGTGAGGTCGAGGAAGTGGATGTTGAAGGCAGGATGAGGTCGTCGGCCCCGGAGCTCCGCGCCCCGTGTCGCATCGCTGCTACTGCGCGCAATCGTCGTGGCCGCAGCATCACTGTACCGCTCGGACGGACTCAGCGAGTAGCTACTGTATAAGCCTTCTGGGGAATCTTCGCACTCAAAATAGCCTGCAATAGACGAGGTATATAAATCGATCGATCGATCCTAGCTTACCACAACCGTGTAGATTAGTGGACATCGACATTGGCCGGCAAGCGATAAGTGGGCTATAATTTTTTGGGCTTTCGTAAACATCTATATTGAGCTACATTGTACAAGAGAGCCTCATTAGCTTATTAATAGGGAACTGCAATTTTTTTTTGCAATGCTTAGATCACAATTTTTACGAACGCTTAGGATAAGATGTTTCACATGCGGATTGTCTGTTCTCAGACAGATCTTCGGCTCATCCGAGCATACATACCAAGTTTTTCCCTAGTGTCTTTCAGCACCGACTCGTGAAACTCCTGGGCGAAGCTTTTAGGATCAAATTTAGCCTTCTTCAGGAGAGTCTCATCGAACTCCTCGCTGATTCTGTCGGGCGATCTTCGTCCACGTCGTCGATCAGGCACTTTCAAATTATAGCGTCGCGCGCGATCTTTTAGCACGGTCCGCCACTTCACCTCCGTTTCTGAAGTATGCAAATGACGCACAATGACTTGAGTGTGATTGTCAGCCGCTTCGTTTATCTAGCAACGACGTACATCGTCAAATACATTCGAAATGGTGGGGCGTTTGCTCAAGAAAAAAAGCGGTTGTAGTCAGTTGTGATCGTTTCCAGAAAGCGAATGCGTACGTATGATAAATAGATAGAAATGCTTCTGGACTCATTGAAGATTACGACGATCAATGTAAAATTCTGCTTCTGGATAGTTACATTCGACGACACTTGGCAATGCGACACCTGGCCGAGTTCTATAAGAGGCATTTCCTCCCAGCGACGACAAGTTTGAAAATAGAGTAAACGAGATGATCGCCGACATGTCCTCGCAATAATACCTAAAAACTCCGAGCCGATGCTCGTCACGTGACAAGGGGAACAGCTGAGAGTCAGTTCAAGAGAGGCTTTTTTTTTATATTTCAAGGAATACTTCCGTTTTTAGAAAAAGGCAGCCTCTATCAATAAAATGTAATAGTATCCTCCTACATTGTTGGGGGACGCCTTCAGCCATACTTCATCAAGTAACACGAATTTAATTTTTGAGCAGAACACATGATTTCTCTGTCAAAGGTGAACTGTTCCTCCGAAGTATCTTTCGTTCTTTCCAGATGATTATGAAAGAATATCTGCACACATTTCCCTGATGGCTAGCATTGACGCGGAGCTTAGACTGCATCGAGAAAAAGCCTCTCAAGGACGATATTTGCCCATCGCCATTTGGTGGTCACATTAAAGACTATCGAAGAAGTGTTGTTCGTTGTCCCCTGAAGCAGGTTTGCTTCTCAATGGGAAATGTATATACAATTTATGGCATGCAGTCCTTGCCTAGTCGATCGACCTCCACCGTCGGTGCTAAGTCAAGAGCTTGCAGAAAGTGTGGTGCTGGTGGCGACCTAGACGCTGGTGGAGGTAATTTCGCCTGGAGACCCTCGGGTTCGTCTCCCTCCTTTTGCAGTTCCGCTTTCGGTTTGGCCACATTCTTCTACGAGACAATTTCACAACAGAAAGAAGTCAACCACAACACACATCGTCCGTCAGCTATTTGATCTGCATTTCAACAATCCACCATGTTGAGTATGTCGTGATTATATCTATTCGATCCGTTAAATTCTATATCCAGAAATAATTCAATCTGGTTATTTGGCACAGAGTATTAAGTAAAGCATGCGCAAAAACTAGAGGTTCTAAACTCAGCGAGACGTTGTCCAGTAGTGGAAAAAGCGTCACGTAATACCATTAACATCGCTAATGAGGCGGGATTATTATATATATATGTGTCCCGTAACCATAGAGATGGATACAATATTGCGGGGAGAAAATTTGCATTGTCAAATCGTTAACTCAGCAATTAATACATGAGGGGACTATTTACACGTACGTGTTTAACTTGTTATTGCGACAAATATTCCTTCGGTCATCAGGCTAGGAATGATCACTTAGTTACTATACCTGCACTTTGTCGAGTAATAGCATACGGCTCCAGAATGTTGGAGCAATCTCACACGTTTCTTCAATTATTAGATCTTCAGTGGGCTTGCTTTTCCTTCTCTGTATAAATTGCTGAAAAGCGACCCGTTGCGATTGGGAGTGCCGAGTCAAACCCAGCCCACTAAGGAAGTCGATTTTCTGAAACAAACGGGATCGATTAGAAACGATTTCAGCATGGTGGTTTTCACATAGAGGTCTTTTGTCATATACAGTATGAGTGGCATTGAAAGAGGCGAACGTAATTATTCGTGAGGTCTTAAACCCCAGCAAGGTCGAAGACATTGTCCGTTCAATTATTGAAGTGGATCTCCCTGTACAAGTGACAGTATTGACCGAATATACACGAATAGACACCAATCATCTCCAAACGAAAAACCCAACAATAGAAATACAAACCTCTTCACTGCACTCCATCTTTAATTTGGGTCCAGTCCACGACACGGTGAAGACCTCCAGGTCTCTTTCAAGGTAGCCGCCGACACAGTCCTTATCTTTCGTTTGAAGGTCAAGCGCTGATATCACACCTTGTTCGTCAGGCTTTTCCGTTCGAGACTCCAAGCCGAACAGGGGTATTTCGACAGTTCCCTGCGCCTCGACGCTAGCCATCGGAGTCTGTGAGCCAGGAGTCGGCGTCACAGGATAGCCTGTTGGAGCGCCAGTGACGCCTGGCATGCCCGATGGTGACTGAGCCATATTAAATGTCGAGTTCGCCTGGGCCAGCAGAGCATCCGTAGTGTAGGATGAATAAAATGGGGCTATCATCCCATTTTGTTGGATCACAGTTGGCTTTACTACTTTGTGTTGCTGCTGCTGCTGTTGTTGCTGGTGATGCTTGCTCTGGCTCTCTAACAAACGCGCGTGTATGCCTACACAGACAAAACGTTGATTTAATTAAGGGACGATTTTCCGGGCCGATGAGTTACTTCACTTCGCTAAACGAGAACCTGGCGAAGCTTCGCCAGATCTTACGGAAACTAGCTAACGTGTACTGGTTACGAGTTTGCAGATGCTATTTATGATATATATATGATGTATGCGTGAAGGCAAAGGTTTATGAGTTTACTGAAGGAACTGAGATGTTTGCAATGCTTGAGTACTCTTATAGATGTCATCACCCGGTCGTCGCGGGATTGGAACCTGCACCCTCTGGCCTTTTCCAACCAGAGACTTAGCCGTCCATTGCCGCCGCGTTGTCGTGCGACCCTTGTGACTTGAGCTCACAGAGTATTTCTATTTTGTCTAACCAAAGCGTATTAAGCATAGTTCGCCGCTACGATCGTCTTACCCTCTTCTCCAAAGGTCATGTTATTGTTTTCGTTGAACGAATTTGGCAGTACATGAGAGAACGCGCCCACAGGTCCAGTATTTAAAGGCATACCAGGAGGCAAAGGTCCTGCGACAGCAGGTAGACCCGGGATCTTCCCACCGTTTCCGTTAGTGCTACTGCCACTGTTCGAATGAGGTGTCACCTATGAATAGCATTCAGGCAAATGCATTCGTTACAGCGCGAATCAATGAATTCTACTGAACCGCTCGCCGGTCAGCCGACACGATCCACAACAGATGATTCGTCCGCACCTCATGGGTACAGTAATGTCGTACCTAAAGGCGTTTTCTGTCCCCATTGAAGGTAACGTAAGGTAAATGATTACTGGTATATTAAAGGAGCTGCAATTTTACAATGCTTAAGCTCTCTTATATATATGTATCTCGCAGTAAGCCAACCGACCTGCTGAAACTTGGAACTGAGGTGGTGTTGGAGGCCGCCGATGGGTTGGGCGATTGCGGGCCCACCTGGATGAACACCGCCAGTGATACTGAGCGACCCGGAGGATGAGCCGCCACCGGATTTGCGTCCGCTGTTGCTACTGCTGCTGCTGTTGCTGTTCTCCGGGCCACCAACAGAGCCGCGGGATGTTGAGCTGCGCGAATTTGGACTGAGAAATATATTAAAAAGCGAAAAACGAAATGAAGGCAAGTACATGTAGCGTGTGAGTATACCACAGGCTGGGTTCAAATCCTGTCAGAGGCATAGAATCTTTGGAGTTCTTTACCTGAAGATTCTTGCCAAGTACGAGGAAGGAATATAATAAGCAAAGGTGGCCCCGATGGGTGCTCATAGTAATACCTAAGACGTTAAGAGCTGAGGCCTGTCAGATAGGGGCAGAACAGCTGAGGGTCAGCTCGAAAAACAATTATTATTATACCACGCACTTCACTGGGCATCGTGGACAGCGCGCGCCATTCACTTTTCTTCCAATGTGGCGCTACAGCTATACACACGGGATTGACTTTCGGGATAATTCTCATGGAAGGCCGGTGTGACTTTTCAATCGCTCAGATTGATCCTAGGATTCCTAGGTTAAGAGGTAGGCGGATGGTGTATTGGATATTTCCTCCTCCAGGATCGTAATCCTGCGGCGAGCCGAGAGAGATGTCAAACCGACACTTCGTTCATCGGACTCTAACAATTACCGTCATGATATCTGCCTCTGTAATAACTCACCCTTGCGACTGAGTCCGCTGCGACTGTTCTTGTTGCTGTGAAGGGCCATCGCGTGCCGTTGCAGCTGTCGCGGAGGCGACAGCAACAGTGGCAGCCGCCTGCTCTCGAAGATACAGCTCGTACTCTTTACGCTTCTCCATCTCGAGGCGGGCTGCTGTAAACCACGCCGGGTCAGGATGCGCAGAACCTGCCGGCCCAAATGGACTTGCCGTCGTGCTCTCCAATGTCGTTAGGTCTTGTGGTCCAGCAAGCGCTCCGAGGGCCGGCGAGCTTCCAGGCCGGCCCGGTGGACCTCCTACCCCCGAGGTTAATTCCGATCGTGGAGTACCTACAAAGGAAGGCACGAGTGACGCTCGTCAGCCTCAGATGATCTAGTGTGTCCGCTCTGCTCAACTCCTGTAGCGAATGTGTCATTCAAGCAACTTAAGAATAAGAGCTTAAACAAAATGAAACCTTCTGCGCTACTGAACGAGTAGCGATCACTCTATCGAGGTTATTTTGTCGCCAGCTTATGTGTGTATTCATCCTGGAGGGAGCATAACCGAAATGATTGCCCACCCCCTCGTAACTATCATAATTATCCCATGCTGTTCCCCTGCTCAAGCAGAAAACGCTGAAAAAGTCCTCTCTCTTTCGAAGCCCTCTCGTTTTTCCACCTACCCTGTATAATGGAGCCTCGTGACGTTGATTGTTGCTGTTTGTTCGTTGCGGACTCAGTCGCGTTGGCTTCTTTTCGGATGGCGGTTAATCCACTGCCACCGACGCCGCCACCGCCGGCACCACCGCCCGGTGGCGTATGTGGGGATGGAGCAGGCTGAAGCGAATGGTGGCTAAATGGGCTACCAAACGGCGGTTGCTGCTGCTGTTGGGCTGCAGCAGCAGCAGCTGCCGCCGCCGCCGCCGCGGCAAGAACCTGCTGTTGCTGCTGCTGTTGCTGTTGGAGCTGCGAATGCGGGTGTCCGTGGGCGGACGCGGCTGCCGCAGCGGCTGCTGCTGCCGCGGCCGCCGCGTACCGCGGGTCGAGAAACATAGCGGGGTCATCGAAGCGGAAAGCCGGATGGTGGTGCAACAAATACTGGTTGTAGTCATACGGCGGTGGGAGTGGTGACGGATGAGGAATTAAACCTGGTGACGCGGTCGAACCTGAATCGCCTGAAATCCCTCCCGCTCCTCCGGGACCAGCAGCACTGCTGCTGCTGATGCTGGATCCGGCTCCGCCTGCTATTACGCTACCGCTGCTGCCGCCACCGCCGCCGCTGGCAACATTCGAAGCGACACCCGAATGAGCGGATGTTGGAACGACAACGTTTGCTGCTGCTGTTGCTAGTGATGACGAGGCTGACGACGACGATCCATTGGAGATTATCGACGAACCGCCACCCGCCCTGGGATACACATGTCATAGGAGAAATATTGTACCGTTACAATAGCACAACAATAATGCAACATTCATTTTTCGTTAGAAAAAACACACTATAATGCTGTAAAAAGCATCCGCCCCAAAGAAAAGTTCGCGGTTGGCCGAAAACACAACGTAATACTCTCCATATTATTATTATTATTATTAAGTGTATGTCCATTTGCAGGACTGAGATAGATGTTGCCAAGCGCGTGGTGGCATTCTAAGTTGGCGATTGATCGTGATATCAGTTTGAGATTCACCTGTACGGTTGAAACCCTCGGCTCGGCGAAGGTTGCTGGTGCTGGTGCTGCTGCTGCTGCTGTAGCGAGTGCCTCTTATGAGGAGAGGCATGTTGATGTGCAGAGCTTTGCGTGGGCGGCTCGGGCGTTGTACTTGTCAGGTCAATGGGTTTGCGCGCGTCCGATCCGGCTCCCGGTGACACGCACAGTCCCTGGCCCAGGGAACCCGTGGGCCGTTTGCCCCCTACCACCGACGACGAAGATGAGATATATGATGACGATGAGTAAGATGCGGCTGCAGGTGAACAGCTGGTTGGAACTACAGGCGCTCCGTTGGTAAGTGGTGATGACGAAAGACGGGACGCCACTCGACTTCCTGGAGAATGGGGCTCTTTAGCTCCGGCGGCGTCTGTGTGAACGTGCCAATGTGAAGATTAGTGAACAAGGAATAAACGAACGAAAAGTTCAGACAGATCCTTCTCATTAAAGGTCATCTTCCATTTACTATGGGGGGAATATGGTGTTGTCAGTGATTTAAGGTTTAAGCTCGACGAACGTGATACGTGATTCTTTTTTCGGCAGTCTGCAATTTTTTTGTTTTTTAATCGTGCATTTATTTCACATGGGTGGAAACCGATGCCGACGTTGGCGTCCTCGTTCGAAATACTCCACTTATCCAAGTATATGAAAATCATTGAATTTCCGAGAACGACTACTTTTTACTACTGATATATGTATATATAAGGCTATCAACGGCAACTCATACTGCTCAAACCAACTAAGTAACAATCGATCAAACGCTTAATCAAATCTTCTCGAGATCGCGCAACTTCTTTGAAATAAACTTGCTATTTGCTCTCTATTTTCTCAATTGTTAAAGTAAGCGACAATTGTACCGCCGCTGAACGTGAAATGCATCAAAGAACAGCCTCCTCTCTCTCTCTATATATATATATATATCTGTTGAAAGTTTAATGATTTGGGCTACTTATAAGATACATGTGTGTGAGTTAGGCATAGCGATTAAACAAGCATAAACCTGTCAATGTTCAGTTACCTGCAGGGTCAACAGCCTGTTTGGCGAGCTTACGAAGTGCCGCCGCAAAGCTGGAAGTGCGAGCTGCATTAACTTGTCCATTGCTGAGCTGTGCTGGTGTCTGGGCCGCCGCAGGAGGCTGAGGTAGAAAGGCTCCGTTCATGCCTCCAAAAGACACCGCGCCCTGGCTCCCCTGGGTTGGCGGGGTCCGCGCCGAGCCGGCCTTGCAGCCGGACCCAGGCACAGGCACATGCGGTAGCCCGTTAACATGACCGGGATAGCCTGGACAACCGACAGAGAAAGCAGCGAGTCACACATGATGTTTAGTCCCCAATGTCCTGCATAGTGACATTTCTACTCCAATAGATGCGCGGTAAGACAAAAGAAAATAACAAAAGAACCCTTCCTCTTCTTTTTCTTGCTGGTACGCCAGGCGAGTTCTACCATCTGGTGGTAGGCAATGATGATTCGTCCGTTAGCCCGTGCTGCCCTGTTTCTTATAACAGATGTCTCCTTTATAGCTAAATAGCTTCAACAACGATTCGCTTCACTTGTTGGGGCTTGACTTTGACGAAACCCGCTTAGTACAATTCGTTTCCTGTTGGTCGCCACACTCCGGCTGCTGCTGCTGCTGCTGTTGCTCTCTACAGAGTAACAACAACAACAACACCAACATTATAGCACCAACGGCAAGGCAACAAGGGGCCAAACAGCGGCGATATTCACCGCACTTTCCCTGTATTGCTGCTATACACTTCTCTCCCGCCTTTGTCCCTTCTTCTTTGTCGGATAGAGCATCGTGAGTACTGTTACGAAACGTCCCATAGTCCCTCAAACCCCCCCAGACAAGCCCCGACCCCGGACGACCCCGTAACTAACCCCCCCATCTAGCAAACCCCACCACATCACCCATTCCTTGGTAAGGGCCGCTGGGTCATGGACGTGATCGCATTGCCCCGTCGCATGCTCCTCTCGGCACTTCTTCTCGCTGCCAGTGTCTGCTTGTGCTGCGGTCTCCCGCTGCTGCTGCCGCCGCGGCCGCCGCGATGGCGGCGGCGGCGGCGGCGGCGACGACTCTACCGAGGGTTCACCGCTTGATCTTCCCCGTGCCGCTTCAACTCCCTCCACCTTGAGCCTCCGCCCTTCCTCTCGGACAGCAGCAGCAGCAGCAGACACAGCCGCCAACCAGCAAGGCCAGCTGACTAACCTAGCCGTCTAGCTGCTAGTGGCGGTGGCGGCGGCAGAGACGGCTGTGGTCGCGACGGTGGTGGCGGAAACAGGCGACGGACGACTCGGGCCGCACATGACTGAACGACAGACGGACGGACGGGCGGACGGACAGACAAACAACAACCACCACCACCACCACTACCAGCTACCTACCAGCATAGGCACTGCCGTTGTCGGCGCGACCACCAAAAGCAACATCTTCGGAATCGGCTTTGCTTCCCGCACATCGCGCCAGCAGCGGAGTCGGCCCCAAAGTCCCCGCCCCCCCCCGCTGCCCTGATGGCCCACATTTCCCAACCCACATCCCTCCAGTTCGCTTCAAACCCCGTCGTGCAGGCCCGCCTCCCAACACGGCCTGCTGCTGCTGCTCCCATGAGTCGTCGCTCTGACGAACCCATACGCATACACACGCACACACACACCGCAGGGAGACAGAAGATCTCGCTCGCTCGCTCGCCCGTGCTAAGCAGAGCCCTCCCGAGCCAGCGGTGGACGGCAGCAGAGAGAGGCAAGAGGCCTAGTTCTGCTGTCAGCGTTACTTTCTCCCGTTGATATTCTTGCTAGAGTTTGCTGGCGGAGCGGCTATGCCAGCCAACGTTAGCTATACTACTTCTGCTGCTGCTGCTGCTGCTCCAACTAGTGCGACAGGGAATATCGGCTAACTAACGCGGTCGCGGGTGTGAGCACTCCTGCTCCGTATATTCGCCCACTCACCGTTCACGTATACACACCACATGAATGCTGGTGGTGGAGAAGCAGCCTTGGGGGGCGCCCGACAGGCTACCTTACCACAACGAGGGACGACGGCTGCTGCCTCTGCTGTGGCCGCTGTCGCTGTTGCTCCAGCTCGCTTATAGTGTGCTCGCTCCCTCGGTCTCTGCTGATCGTTGCACTGCTCGGCCAACCAGCGAGCCAGTTCGCCCCGTTTACACGCAGCCAAGAGGGGGAATCCCTCGCCCCTGAACTCTACGACGCGTATGCTCCTCCGCACCGCTGTCGCTGCGTTGGTTATCGAATGAAGTCGACAGCGACTCGCCCGGCGCCTCCTGCGCCAAAAGTCCTTCTGATGAAAGTGGGCCTGCTGCTCTCCTGTCGATCGTCCCACCGCGGGAACAAGACTCCACTCGTCTAGTGCCGCTTAAGCTAACGCGACTCTTCCTCGTGCTCTTCGTCTTTAGTCTTGCTAAATGAAGCCTGTCGAGCCATATCTACACCAAAGAGTAGGGCCGTGCGCACTGGCTACATATGCAGGCCTGCCAAAGGGAAGACGATCGCGCAGGCAACAATAACCCTGCAGTCTTGCATCGGTGGGCAATGTCCCGAATGAGCATCACAAATTTACCGCTAAGCAGGTTTAGAAAATTGGAAATTATGTGGCACGTTGCTTAGAAACTGGGCAATTATACTATTCATTAGCCATTATACGTGAGCACTACTACAGCTGAGGGTCGCACTGACATATTGCATGTGTTACATTAATTAACAAAAGTTGACATCGCCCCAAACGATTATGCTATCTTCGTAACGCAAGAAGGGGTCCGCTAATTTTCGGACTAGGATGGATGTTTATTGGTAAATCTTAGACCTCCGCGAAATTTACTAGTGCAGTACGCTGCAGACCTTGGTTGCACACTTCAGTCATATGCACAAAAGGGAGCTGAGCTTTGAATTCGTGAAACCCGCAGCGTACGACCCCTCACAGGCAATATAGCAAATCTTCACGAAGATCTCCGCCCCCACCGCTCGTATACCTTAACTCGCCGAATGTTCTTCTCAAAGTACACATCTATGTAGAATACAATACTAGGCTGTCATTCTAATTGAGCTGTTTGAGTAGGTTCGGTTGCCGAAACTAACCAGAAGTATCGCGTATCGATTATGTATCATTCAGCTTTAGACACATTGTTTCTTTGGCCGAGGGTAACGTGCGAGGCAGCGTTACATCGTGTTGCAGACAGTAAGGACATTATAACGATCCGTCACCACACGGAAGACAGTGTGATACTGGATCAGCGTGCCGCTCGCTTGGGATTAGTCCTTAATGAGAGTTAGCACTAAGGCTTAAACAGTAATCTACACCTTACATGATGCCAAGATGATAAACTGGATGGAACTCAATTGGCCGAGCTGTAGGGCTAAATTTAGGAAGGCAGATCTGCACGGCTATATTCACTAACGAACAGATGGAATAGAAATGACGCTGAGAAAATGAACAATCCAATACAATTCTCGACTCTACGGACCGTTACCACCTGTAATAATATATTTATTCAATAATTGAAGTGCGGTCCAACATATTACTTGGAGCGACTGAGTGGCCAGCAAGGAGACCCGCGTCCAGCCTGACCAGGGGTTGGGGCATTATGACAAATACTCTCCAAGTCTATCTGCCTCATCACAGGAGATCCGCTTCAGACCACCCGCGCTTAGGAGCGATATCGCCCACCATCTCTACTAACATTTGACAACCGAGTCAACTTTCTGTCTCACCAAGTTCGAAGACAGACCGACGAAACTTCGGAAAGTGAAGTTCCAGTACGTTGACTTTGGCCGGAGTTCAAGAACTTAGCGCGGCGCACCTGACGGACTATTCATCGAATACAGGAAAGCCTTACAGACTGGCGTTCTTTGATTGAAAATGTCCTCACGTCTCGACCAGCGTTATGCGAATGAGAACTTCTTCGTTTGTAACCAAACTCTTATCTCTTGCTACTACGAAGCAATTCTCAATGGTAAACATCAATACTGCAAGCTCATATACATACATTGCTCTGGGATAACTTGGTCACTTGCCAGCCTGCTTCTTCAGCGTGTTCTCGCGAATGCTCACATGCACGCAGCATAACTAGATACAATAGGATACAAGAGTACTTGTACCCTTTGGTACTAGCGGTTCGGCAGTACTCTGGTCGTCGACGCTGCTCGCACCCAAATGGTAAGAATAAGGGGGGGGAGAGAGACCACCAGAAATAACTGACAAAATAACAATTCAATTTAGCGTTGACTACGTACAGAGAATCAATCGATTAGTGCAGAGCTCGGTGTCTTCCATCAGCGACTGCAGTCACAGGAAGATGATGGTGATATCTACGCCAGTTCACATAACCACCCACGATACATCACCAAAAGACGTAGGTCAGCATGCATTACTCCGTTAACAAATAAGCAACGAAAACAACAAGAGCTGCTGCAGCGACGACCGCAACGACAACTCGACTCATGTCATCGTGAGCACATCAAGTACTTACCACTCAGTGGAGGTAACGGATGGTAGTCCGCAAAGCCGAACGGACGGAGAAAGCCGAAAGGCGTTTGGCCTGGGGTTGCTGTCTGGGGGTGCGGCGAGCCGGCCGCCGTCGACAGGGGCGCCAATGGCGGTCCCAGCAACAGCGACGGAACGAGTGGCGGCAGAGCTGCCATTCCGGCTACCGTCGCCGACGAACTCACTGGCGGATGCACAGCACCGCCTTGAACGAGACCGTCTGGCCGGCTCGTAAGGCCACCCAATGCGTTCAGCCCGTTGAGAGGGAGGCCGAAGATGTTGTTCGCGCTCATCGCGGGATCCTCCTCATCGTGGCCGCAGTAAGAGATAAAATCGCGCTATACAGATAGCGGAGCGTCCTCAGTTGAAACTATGAGAGAGGCGGTGACGGTGGTGCTGCTGCTGCTGCTGTTGCAGCTGCAGAAGTTGGCGCCCCCTCAAGCTCTCTGACCGCCTTGCGGCGTCCTGCTTTGTCTGCGTCTGTAACACGGCGTTTTAGCTAGCTGGCCCACCCGTCATGACATCCCGCCTCGGATTACGTCGACTTGTGCCTTGGGGATGAGCCTCACGCGTGAGCCAGCGATGTGCGAGTTAAGCCCCTCGACTTCGCCCGGGTTTGGTCAAACCGCCGCAGCTTCATGAGTAGAAACAAAGGAGAGGGAGAGAGAGAGAGAGGGAGAGACAGAGACGTAGGGGGCATCCAGAAAGGCAAATCCACGAACGATGAAACAAACAAACACGCACAGACTCCCCGGGCGACGGGAGGACGGACAGCTCAAAGTGACAACTATTCGTTGATCACCTCGACAACCGGCGCTCGGTGGTGAGCGCCCACCTACCAGAGGCTAGATAGGGGTTCGGTTGGCTTCGCTCCACTGGCCGACTCAGTCACTCACTCACGGATAGATTCGACAGAACGCTCTCTCACAGACGGTGGACAATAACAACTGTTGGAGACGGCTGTTTTGCGAGCCCTGTGTGCATGAGCATTCGAGCTTTGCTCGAGAGGCGAGCGGCGAGTGACCTGTCATTTGTCGAAAGCGGCAAGGACAGAAGCCGTCCGCCTGGTCATTATCCTCTCGACGCGATAGAGCAAGGGAAAACATTCACGCAGAACGTGAAGCGGATCCCTCACGTCGACATCAGCCTCATACAACGTGTTTTCAATGTGAAATCGACGACATCGCGACCGTACAGACGAAAGCCACCTCGATCAGGGTATTCCTTCAAATGCGCGGCACCACTGATTCCATTACTTCAGCGGTGATTCTTCGCTCTTGTTTGTTTGTTTGTTTATTCACACGTTCGGTACCAGTTGATTTTGTTATTGATTTCTGTCGCGAACACACACACACACGGAGTAGGTACAGTAATTACATCCATCGCAGCACCGCTGTCCCGAAAACCTGTGTCACCTCACGGATCGCTTATGGTGTCGGCTTGAACAGCACCAACAGTCGGGGACACTCACGCGTGTATGCAGATAGAACGCGCATACGACGTCTTAGACACGGCCACTGACGAGAACTGGCACTCCAGGAAACAATTCTCAATAAACGCTGGCCGCGCTGCGATTAAGTACACCTCGATAGTTCGTTCCTTCTCCTAAATTGAGCCACGGCTATTATACACAACACGGTCAACTACGGCCTTAAACCGTGTACACTCCGTCTGGCAGCAGCAGCAACAGCAACAGTAGGAACTGGCAAAATTGCACGATCGTCACCACCACCACTACAAGGGTTTCGCCCGACAGATAGTTAAGTTGGCTTGGTATCAGTCTATCATCCACCACCCTGTGTTTGCTGGGGTGCTGCTGGCTGATGGCAGCGACAGGATCCGCTCCATCCAGCTCCTTAGCGGGCGGCTTCGAGCGCTGCAGCGAACTCGACGCTCTCACTCAGTCAGTCAGAATGCCTATCCCGGTCGGCGGCTCCTCGCTCTTCATCGACTCCTGTTCGTCGGCTCCAGCTCCCCACAGACTGCGCTGCGTGGGATTTCGTGGTGGTCCTGGCGGCGGCAGAGCTAGCTGCCCAGCCCGCTATTGTACTGTGGCTCGTCGGCCAGACCACTCTGTTGCGATACTTGGCTGTTTGATGGCGGCTGTTTGATTGGGGGTTGATGGTCCCTGGTAATTGGCAAGGTCTCTAGACAGTGGTTGTTGTAGGACCGACGAGACTAGGCTACGATCGTCCTGTGCCGCCGCCGCCGCTATCATCGTCTTGCTTCGTTCGCTTGCTAGCAGCCAGCCAGCCAGGCTACCTTCCTCTAGATACACATCGACTCCCCTCTCCCTTGGAAAAGTCGTCGTCATCGCCATCGGTGGCGGTTACTGGAGGAGGGCACCCACCCAAACCTCTCTGACCCACAACCTCCTCGCCAACATTGAACCCTCTCTCCGATCTGGTCACCTCCGAAGCCCTCGTTCTCCCCGGGCGCTCGCACTTTCTCATTTTCCCTTACTCCTTGGCCCCCGACACGACCACCCTGAAACCGCTATAGCCAATACGCCGTCAACCCCAAGAATACCCCCCCTCCAAACCTCGCGAGCAAACACACGAGCTTCAGCCATCCGCCGCGCGCGGTCACCTCAGTCAGTCAGTGAGTAAGTTCTCACTTTGAGGCGACACTTGGCGCGGGCCGATCAGAGCGGAGTGACGGTGCGCAGGCAGAGGAGATCGCCTGTTGGATCGAGGAGCGGTGAACTTGGAGAATTAGCAGGCAGGTTTGCTGCGTGTGGATTGCCGGCCGGTGTAAGATTTTCTGTCACCTTATTTGTGTCACCTATTTTGGGTCATCTTATTATTGTGTCACCTCGACGAGAACTAAAGGTTACACAATAATAAGAGCAGGGACAAGTGGAGATATGACCCGATTGGTACTTACACATCGTTAGCCGCCGGAGTAGTTCAAACCGCGCACGGTATTCCAAAGGATTTTTCATTGAACCACTCAGAATCCGTTACAGCTAACCGCCACCAAGGGGCAGATAGCAAAGAGGACCACAATATCCCCGAAGATAATTTAGGCTGTAAACCTAAAAGTAAACCTGAATGTATAATTAAGAGATTACTCGAAAGGTACTTAAGTACCTTCCATCTGTACTTGAATTGAGAGCCTCGGCGGTGAATTGACTAGGCCAATTCGAAATGGATCACAATATTTCAAGCATTTACTAAATCTCTCGATAAGTTCCTAGCCAATATAATGAGTGTCGGTAGATGAAAATTGTCTATTTCTGCTTGGCAGGTAATTTCGCAGAACACACGAATAGTTCCAATACAAGTTAATAGCGACAGTACCACCGCTTCGCGGACTGTGCGCTCAGGATATGCCGACCAGTCGACGGGATAGAGATCTCTGTTTGTTTAGCGGTAGCTTCAAATGCACAGCACCTCACCAATGACGTAGATTTGTAAGTAGGTGACTACGGCTGGACTAAAACACATATCGCTTAAGGCCGCACTTATATCAGATGCCACAAGACGTCTACCATACTCGAAGACCCCTCTCACGGGCGTCTCATTCCCCTCGTCTAAAACCTCGCCTCTTACAGCTGATACCTGATTCTTCTCAATGTACTCCTGAAATGTTATCCATCGTACTTCGGCGGCCAATTCAAACAAGAATAGATTTAGGGATGGGATTGTCAACACGTTGCTACAATTCAGTAGGCACCGGGATCAGGTATAGGTGCCCCCGTAGTTGTCGACGACAGTGAGGTCGAAAGGCTTTCTTGCCTCTTGGCGAATGGGAGCTGTTTATAAATATCTGCTTCCAATAGTCTCTTGTAGAAGAGTGGCCCTGTATTGATTCCCCATTAGGCGAATGCCGAACAAGTACCTGCATCACAACTGATGGTCACCACTGGCTGCTCGGTGCTCATGTTTTACATGAATGTGTGTATCAATTTCATTAGAAATCACAAAATGATTGCCCGTGTATCATCTACACAATGTGAACGCTCGCAAGCTAGCTGGCCACCTCTTCGCACGATGGACCCGCTATACAACATATACGGGCTATGTGAGTAGCAACAATGAAACAATACGCTGTAGACCCATAGTGCTCAGTCAACCATGGCGTCGAAGGCTATTGCGACGAGATTGAAAGCCATATTCCTTCTTCGAAGGATAAGGCTACGGAGTGAAGACTATGAGGCTCCAGTACGTAATTGGATACTTTGAGCATTTCCAATCCCGATGTTAATTATCTACTAAACGGCTAAGCGAAACAAATTCAAAATTCAAATTCAAATTCAAACAAATGTTTATTGACGGAACTGCTATATACATGCTAAACACATGCTAAACACATTATATATTGACCGATATACCCTGTTCGTGTCACAGCTGTTCTCAATTAGAAGCTCATCAGTAGAGAAACACCCTGGAGAAAATAATGGCAACCCGTTGGTAACATTCGACATTTCACCAAACCCTGGCTGGCTCTATTGCCAGGATCGGGAATTGAATCGTTCGGCCGAGCAATCGAAACAACATAACAGCTACAACCGTCCGCCCACAATAGTGTATGAATAGAGAAAATCATCTTGGTTGATTAACTGATTCGCCATCTAGTGCGTGATGTGATGGACGCGAACGATCAATGGAGTACAGCAGAATTCGCCTTGACATCACAACTACACCAGTAGCAAATACGTTGAGAATACAGTGAAACCCGAATTTGGGAAAGTCATTAACTGAAAGAAGTTTCACTACTTGAAACCAAAAAAGCTGCGACGCTACTATCTCCAACTGTATTCATTGTCTCCGATGCGCCCTACCCATGCAAAGTATGGCTATTATCTTAACAAGTATGACGGGCATCGACTTCGAATAACCCTTAGTTATTACTACGGGTATCTGTCGGGGACAGCAATGTTTCCTCTTCAACTTTGTCCTACCCTGACAACAAATAGACAGAAATTGATAGGGCATTTGGCAACAATTAGATGAGCTGTTTCTAGGCGAAACTTACCGCTTGTTGACGAGGATGCACCGTTACTGTCTTCGTCCTGAAACCAAAACACAGAGCAACAAGATGTCAGCATAGACTATAATTTATTTCTACATATCTCTTCTTGACAGTAATGATGTGATTACTAGGGGCATAGTTCATAGAGTTTAACAATGTGCGCGGACGATCTCGAATTACTCTGGTCGTAATAGTAATGATCGCTATGGCAAGGATTTACTACGACTTAAATTTTGCGGGCAGACCGTTAGCCAACGTTTAACGTTCACGATACAACCGGCATTGCTTCATAAGACCGACCCCTTCTAAATGCCGGTGCACCCCTGGGAGTGTTCGAACCCGTGCACCTGCGTGTCTCCTCAGATTGCAAGGCAGACACGCAAGAATACACCACGAAGCCACCGGTGGGTCTCGATAGCAAGGATCTACTCCGATCATCAAATGATGCGGTATTCAAATGGATATGAAAACAACAACAACAAGCAAATATGACTGTGCTTAGGTATACAGTTGGGTCGTTCAGTCACCATGGCACCATTCTATATACTTTGAAAATCTCCCACATCACCGGAATATAGATTATTCCCCGTGATTGATGCGTACTGTCTCTAGTCGTCGCTTATACTTTGACAAGCCTATTATCAAGTTTATCCGGTCGTCATTCTCAATTTGCAACACAATTTCGCGTTGTTTCTTTACTAATATTGTTCAGGAACATTGCTCCTATACCTCGACAAAAGCCGCATTAAACTCCGTGCAGAATAAATTTGTTTGCAGTAGGAGGACTTCTACATCTATATGGTAGTTCTAAGGTACTTTTTATTTACGCTCCCGATAAGAGGACCCCAGACGCAGTTGGTCTTCGAACGTTTCAAAAACTCAAGGACATTTATATGATAGACCACAGATGCGATCTTCAGAAACTACCACCTATATTTTGGCCGAACGGCAAGTGCCATTAAAGTTGCGCATTTGCGCCGAGCGCGTTAATGACATGCTTGTCACAAGGCTTGTAAGATAGACAAAGGATTGAAAGATACTGTCATCATAAAAATATACTACATCAGCTTTATTTATATTTATTTTTATAATACTCAGGGCTCATAATTAATGATAATCATTATTCCATTCCTCATTGTCTCTGTATTGAAACCAATGCCACTTACATTGATAGCCTCCTGCTCGGCAAAAGTGTTCAATTATGTCAAGAGTGCTCACAGTCATAACAAAAGGATAAATTAGTACTCGGAGAATTCGTCTATGCTCCACCATAGTGTGCATGTATGTCAATTGTCGAATTTCTCTGCTAGGAAAAATGAGATGATACCTCTCTGCTCGTTTCCAAGGCAAAAATCCACCAAGAGACCTTTGCGAGTAGCACAGCTATCGCCCTTGGTCTCGCGCATTTAGCTCGTACTCAGCGAACCTTGCCTCGTAGGTTTTTCTTCTCCAGAAGAAGAAGGCAGAGAAAGACAGATACTTTGCCAATGTTCCCAACCATGCCCTCGTCGATGTCACCCTTATGGATACGACATCTACAATAGTAAACTGATGATACCCTCAGCATACTACTCACATACGAATAAGCTTCACAGGAGTCGCTCTTCCGTTGAGCAGCACGTAATAATATCTTCCGCCATGTCACTGTAGAATTGACCTCTCGGAGGGCGGGCAGACAACCAGAGGTGCTGGCGACTATTTACAGAGCAAAACGCTTTCAAAATCCGGCTAAGGTGTTGGCATGGCGCAAGTAAACAGTATTGGTGGTTTACCGCAAGCAGCTCTATGCCAATTAAACATTCCATTCACAAGTACACCCCAAGAAGCTAAAACATCTGTGTACGCCGTTAACGTGGGTAGGTGTCACGATGCGACCTTTTGCCATTATGTAAAGCATGCCGATGTTTCGTACGAATACAATCGACCTAATTGGTTGCAAGTTTTAAGCCAATAGTAATACCTCATAGTAATACCTAAAGGTTAAGAGCTGAGGCCTGTCAGATAGGGGAACAGCTGAGGGTCAGCTCGAAAAAACAAAAAAGTTTTAAGCCAATACAATACAAGGCTTGGTTTACTAACGGAACTGCAGTCTTATCACAACGCTTAAGCCAAGGTTATATATGGAACCCTCCCCCAAATGGCAGTACCAATGGATAAAAGCTAAGTTCTGGTATCCAGTTTACAAAATGGCCTTATGAAACAAGCAAGCGGCTCACACGCTTTATGCTAAAGCATTTTACCGTTAGTATTAAATTTAGAAACTTTCAAATAGCAGATACTAACAGAAGAATAGACATATTTCTGTTATTGTCCCGTGTTCACGGTTGTACCATTTTTATTCTAGAGCATCTAGGTATGTATAGCACAGTACCATGCGAATTAATGAAAAAGCATGTAAAGATTGATGACTATCGCATATTATCGAAAATGGCACCTGTCCAATGTATATATACATTATATATACATAAAGAGTTGTTGCAAAACGAATTAGAATAACCCCTGAGTCTTCACATTTTCTTAGATTTATTGACTTCTTAGTGAGCAACCCCAGATCACCTCGGCTTTATCTCTGCCTACGTAAACGGTTGACTGCCAACTGCTCAAAATGTTTAAGGAATAACCTTAGTTAAACCTCTTGGTTAATTAATTGCCATTTGCTTTTGGCAATTTGAATAGCACAGTATAAACAATCCACACTCAAATATGCCAATTGTTTTCAAGATGATGATTCCAATGTGACAGACCACTACACCACCTTCGAAGGTCGATTTCATACCTAAACATTGGTAGGCGCACCTACCAAACGAATAATCTGAATTTCATTGACACGTGACAATCCTACTGCAGAGAACCTACTAAGAATAACTACCGCCGTCCTGGCTTTGGCACCACCGGATACGGCCTCCTCAAAAACGAGTCTTAAAGAGCATCGGCTTAAAAATTCTAAACACGCACTGGACAGCTAGATAGTCCACAGAACGCAAACGGAGACACAGCTAACACATTTGTCAGCCAATCAACTAACTGATTAGATAAGATCTGATAATCTTGTGAGTGATATATCTCAGAACGGTTGGTAATGCCTCCCGCCATGGAAAACATAATGCTCCTAAGCAAACAGTAGGTGCATCCCTCTATTCGCACGTATTTATATTGCACTTCGACAATGATTTTGTGGATTGTATCGATTCTCGAAAATTACCTATATGGAATCACAGCAACAGGTTAATCCACTTCCGTAGTTTACGGGTATGCCGCTAACAGTTTACAAGAGTTTTAGGAAAAGTCACCATTTTTGGTGGCATTTCTTTAATGGAACAGCCATAACGTCATCACCATGATGCTGCAATGATTTAGCGCGTATGAAGTGTCATTTGTTAAGCATAGATAGAATATTAGGATACAATCAGGACTGGACAAGTCAGTTCCTGCATAATCGAACCTTCCGGGCTTAAATCCACGGGACGTGCTCACGAAGTTCAAGTGCTCCGTTAGGATGTCCCCAAAAAACAGTGTTAGGACTCCTAATGGGTGTATTGTACATACATTCTCTGCCACACAGACACCCCTCCCTATCCGGTCTCAATAAACGCTTACGCGGACGACATTAAAATACAATGATCGACTCTTCAGTAGTCATCTAAGGGCAATAAAATCGGGATATGAAAATATCAAATAAACATAGGGCTGAATAGGTAAGACTGAGATGAGCCAAATTCTCATAGGGTTATTTGAGCTCGAAGTGTCATCGCATGTACTAACACAAAATACTCGGCCTGCGTTCAATTCAGGCCGTGAGGACGACCAGGAACTCGTAATGTACGTGCTGAAACATTTCCTAAGACGAATAGCTCATCAGTGCTAGTTGGACAAGGAGTATGTAAAAATTGCACTCATCCTTCACCGTATTGATACTCAAGACAATGTCTCTTGCTCGACAAGATTAAATTAGAACAGCCGTCCATAGTCAAGAAAATGTTCTTCCTTGTTGAAGCTCGGACCACGGAGCGCAACATGATACCAGCATTTATGGCAACCCACGAGCGTCTTATAAACTGATCTATTCCCTTGGAGAATTTCACGCCTGCACCACCAATGAACAAATTCATATTTTTGGACAAGACATGAATTGAGGATTGAAACATACCGATGTTTGAACATTGAAATAATTAATTAATTAAAAAGAAAAAAAATATATATATATATATAACATACTATCAGGGCATCGATAAACGAATGTTGCCGTCCATGAGGTGGTGGTGGTTCGAACGAAGAGAAATCTCTACTTTTCTTTGGTTTTGTTTTGTTTTAACGGTTCAGTCAGTATAAGTCTCAACAATATCGGCCAGAGAGTCGATTCTCGGCTCTCCAAACAGCGAAACCAATTGTAAAGAGATGCTCTAATCTGTCAGTCACAGGTAAACGCGGACGGGTTGCAACAATCGTGCTCGATTTTGACACACGAATGAGATGGATACACATGGCCAGCAGCTAAACACCGCCATTGACGCTGGACGCGGCCAATGAAACGTCAGCGAATTCAGATTCAGCCTTCCCTGGTGAAGGCCTTCATCATTTACAGATTACGGAGCGCAGCTGGCGCGCGATATATTGTTGGTACAAGCGTTCCTTTAAGTCAGCAGCTGTCAAAACTCGCAGGTCGCTTGCGCTTTAATTGAATACGCAGTGACGCCAGAAGAAATATCAATGCAGAGTTGTAATAGAAAGGGAGGTTTTTTTGCACAGGAACTCTATGAACATTCTCGAAGGGCTCCGGTCTTGCAAACAAGAGTTTCACTTCGACCTACACATTTCACAGGATCTTACACAGGATAGATACATTCGGGAGCACATTCGCCGTTCGTCAGTTCGAGAGAAGTGCTCTTTTCCATAGGCTGTTAGTTCCGGCCATGGAAGCTTATCATTTGCCGTTGAGCGAGGCGACACCTTATCTGAGTTGTGTTACGATGAGTCATAATAAAATGGTTGGGCTCTGCGTTTTTGAAGATGTCAATACTGCTCATCCTATTAGCCTATTGGATGCTTCAAACGATCAACAAAATCCAATAGATTTCTTAAGCAAGTTGCATCGAGAAGCACAACGTTGTTTTTCCAAGTTGTGCGATGTTTGGTTTGACGTCCAAATATGGCCAAATGAACTACACGAATATCAGTTACTGAACTTGGCGGGCAACAACGGCGTGATCGTTGATTTTTTCAAGTGCACGAATGAACACGAATTTCGCGCTTATACCGCAATTTCCCTATCAAAAGTGTCGTCTATCCTGCTTTTTTTCCGATTTTCTCCTCCAATTTTTGGGGTACAAATTGCTGTACGAATATGCATTTATAGGGAAATATATACCGCCATAGTATCCTAGCAAGATATCTGAGAACACGTCGAACGATAACCGGTCAATTTTGTTTCGCCACATTTTGGTCGAACCGTCCAACATCTGCAAACGCGTTTGCCAGTCACAATTTCACACTGTGATTCATTTCAGCCAGTTGTCGTTCGGGGCAGTAAAAAACCCCCTACGACAGAGTGATTTTCATATTTACCACTATTTGTTGTTTCTAAGAGCTTATTCAACGTCACTTCTTCATTCAACGTTGCTACGTTCTTAGATATATATTATTAGTATTATCTATCCGACCTTGTCACTCTCTCACCTGCTCTGGTGGTGGAGGCATCGTGATCCAGTTATACTTGCGCATCTCAAGGGGCGCCCGGAGCCGCTCGAACTCCCGCCATTGGCTGGTGAGTCCTTCGAAGCACGTCAGACAGGTGACGACACTTTCGGCCTGATGCAGTTGAAGGGCGCCACCAGGCCGCGGGTGCGTCAGCAGAAATGGGAAGTCGGCCACCGTGATCGACCGGACGCGCTTTCGATAGGTGACGATCCCGCAGATGTAGCAGACATAATCGTGCACATTGTACACCCGCTCCGAACGGTCCCGATCCTCTGCGTGCGGAGACAATTCGTATGCTTTCCACTGCTCCATCAGCGAATGATAGCAAAAAGTGCAGGCGAACACCGTTCCGGCATGATCGACGAGGCACGGGCTGGGTGACCCCCTCGCGGCGGCCACACGCTCAACAAGTGGGAAGTACGCAGCATGGTCGCTGGTCTGTCGTGCGCACACCGTGTACATGGTCGACGTGCGCTCGAAGCAGAAGAAGCAGTCGTGCTCTGCAGCAACTTCTGGGGGCAGGGGAACTTGGACGGCGATTGCCGACATCGACGTCGTGACCGTTGGCGTTGGCGCTTCTCGTGACTTCACCTTGAGATCGAGGCCGTAGTAGGTTTTCTTGAGAGGCGCTTGCATAACGACGGGTGCCGTTGACGTAGGGGTGGTCGGAACGGTCGTGAGTAACGTTTGCATCGGCGCAGCCATACCATGGCTAGATTGAATATAGGATGACGAAGGTGTCGACGACGAGGCGACCTCGGTTGTATGCGGCGACGCCACTTGAACACGCAAACTTGACAGCGATGATACGCCAGCTTTGCCGACGGCCTCGGGCGTGCGCGCGGCCGGCGGTTGGGTCGTAATCACCGGCGGTCTCGCTGATGGCTGCGGGGCAGACATTGCTGTCGGCGAAGGCGCCGAGTTCACCTGATAAACTCGATGCTGATAGGGAATCCCCGACGCTTCGAACGTGTTCCACTGCAGCATGAGATTGCTGCGGCAGTCGCCACAGAGCAGTACGCGACCAGCGGCATCCATTGGCATGGCAGCAATCGGGCGGGGGACATCCTCGATGACGGGAAAAAAGGGCCCCCCTTCATGCTGTGCCTTCGTATCGACAGGAATCAACTGTTCCATGGGTCCGATTTTTTCACAAATGTAACATCCAACATAACGTGGTCCCGATGTTGATCTCAACAATGGGTTGGTCGTTGCCGGCTTGTGTGGTGGCGGCGGTGGTGTCGGTACAGGCTGAGCCGCCTGTTGACTTGTACTTGGCGCCGGTGGGATCGGCCTATGGGAAGGGGGGCCGGTCAACGTTGGCGAGGCACCCGAGCTAGCTTCAGCTTCATTGATCATGATCTTGTAATTTCGTTTGTGCTCAGGCACATTTGATATCTCGAACACGCGATACTGGCGTTGAAGATTCTTCTGGCAAGGCGAGCAAATTGTAGCGAGACCCTGCGCATTTAGGGGCTGTGCACCCGGTGGAGGTCTCAGGAGACGCAGAAAGCCGAAGTAAGCCTCCCCACCAGCGGGGGCTGTGGGCACTGTACGCTGCACGCTGGCTTGCAACTCTGACCCGCACGTGAAGCATACAAATGTGGTCGACGGTGGTACAACGGCGGCTGCCTTTTGTACGATACTGGGTGGTGGCAGAGCTCCGGGCGGTAAAGCAGGACAACCGAATGCCCTTGGAGGCGGAAGCTGATAGTGTCGATCGCTTGGTGCAATATTGAGTTTCTGGTAAGTGTCCCATTGCTGTAGGAGAAACGCATGACATGACGTGCACGCTTTAACGCGGCCCATCTTCTGGTCGATTGGGAAGCTTCGCGGGGGCTTTTCATGCTGCAGCAAACTCGGAAAGAAAGGACAGTTGTTTATAGGTTTAGCAAAAATGTTAAGTAGGGTACCCCGCGTCACCTGGCCACCACAGACGAAGCATACGTCAGACGTCTCAGACGTCATATCCCGAGGCGGTGGGATTTCAGGGGTGAGCGTCTCCCGTTTCAGTGGAAGTGCTTGCGGCTCTGCGGCCCGTTTAGCATGCTTCGAATAGTCATAGGCAATGCTGTTGTTGTTTATGAAATTTGTCTTCGGCGGCTTTTCAGGGGTGACACGACCCGCTGGCCGGGACAAGTCCAGGATGTTTTGACCGTTTGGAGGACATCCTTGCGAGGTTCGACTTGCGGCCTCATCCGAGGACTCGCGTGCAGTGGGTGTCATCCGATAGCCCGGTGGGGGATACCCAGCTACGTGTGGAGGTGTCTGTTGATGCAACTGCTGATGATGATGCTGATGATGATGAGCCAGTTGTTGCTGATGGTGCAACGGCACCTGTTGTTGTTGTTGTTGCTGTTGCTGCTGCGGTTGTTGCTGTTGTTGTTGTTGTTGTTGATATTCCTCTGGACGAAGGTCCAGCCCACTGAACGGTCCATTATCGAGTCGCTTCAGCCAGTACGTGCGCTTAGACAATGGTACCCGCTGCATTTCATGGCTCTCCCACTGCTGCAGCAGGAGTGCGTAGCAGACATTGCACGCAAGCACGCATCCTTCAGGGGACGGGCGTTCAGCGCCCGGTGGCGCGGGATGTTTCTCAAGAAATGGGAAAAACGGTAGACATTTTCCACCGGCGTCAAACAACTGCCGGCTGGGTAACGGCAGTCGGGCAGGTCCACCTCCGCACACGAAGCAAAGCCGAGCAACGTGAGCTTGTTGCAGCTGCTGTGAATCGCCACCAGTTTGCAATGAGTGCAGCTGTTGCTGGTGGTGTTGCTGTTGCTGCTGCTGCTGCTGCTGGTGCTCGGACTTGACGCGCTGTCCCCCTCCACCAGATAGTGCACCGACCATCGTTCCGCTGTTAGCGTTGGCTGGTCGGGCCCAACTGCTATCATCGGCTCAGCTGCCGAATCCCCTGGGAGCGTCTTGCAACTGTCTTATTTATCGACTTGGCAACATCATCCCGTCGTGCCCGCTTAACTTCACACAACAAACAACCTTCGAAAGCAACATACAGACTCGAAAGAGAAATAGCCAGCGTTCAGCTCAAAGTGGCGCTTTCGCCCGCGCCGGCTGCCACTGGACAACAGCAGCAGCACAGTCTCCTCGACGTCCTGGTACGGTTCAAGACGGCACGAAGCGCCCGCAAACGCTCAAACCAACTTTGTTGAAAGTTTCCCAATCGAGTTTGCTCGCTTCGCACTGTTGTCCACGACCACTCCACCTCCAGCTCTCGTTACATATATATATATATATATATGTATGTATACGTATGTATATCTACGCTGAATCGCTGCTATCTCTCGTCGGTGCCCAAGGACGTCACTCTGTGGCACTTTGACGTCGAGCGAGCTATCCGAACAGTGACAGGCGATCGAAAACACCATCCACAAAACACGAACACACAAGTTACGAAGCACAACGAAAACACTCAAAACTTTTTCTTGCGAAGCCAAACTTCAATCAGCCAACCCACCAAGCAAGCTCAACACAACACAGACACAAACAAACTCTAACGCAGGGAGCCGCCATCTTGAGCAGCGCGCGAAGTGCCCGTCATGCATCTATCCGTCGACGGGAATCGGGAAAGAAGAAAACGCGGCATGTTTCGAACGGTCAGCAACGGCCCGTGAGTAACCGTGAGTAACCCGAACACTGAAGCGGAAACTGTGTCGAACCCCGATACGATGGTGCTGACCATATGACGGACCCGACACCACTCCATCGACTGCTGTTATCGACTTGAGGTCATTTTCGCATGCAATATCTTGCTTTCTCGATTCGCCGATACTGGTGAGGTAGCCAAGGTACAGACAGCGGCCTGTCGATCTCTCGTGAAATCGCGTATTCTACGTATTCAAGCGTAAGCCGGCCATGCAACACAGCCTCGAGACGAAGATGGCGGGAGCACAAGAGATACCACTGAACGCGTAGAATGGAAACGAACCGCTATGGCACATAGTTACAAGCTAGTTTCTTCGGATATTAGTTCGGGATGTCATTCGCGTATACTCCTAGAGTCGATACGGAACCAGATTAAGGCGTTGCGGTACAGACTCAACAGCATACCTGAACCAGCAGCAGGACGATGTATTTCAAGGCGGTAACTATAGTCATCGATTCCCATCCAACTCTCCCTCCCCATACGATATTCGCTGCGATCCCACCATTTTTAGCTGTCTGACGAGGTTCCCCTATGAACATGTTGTTCAATGCATGTAAATGTGATTGCGAGAACAATTCCGTGTGACCCTGTGAACTCCTACTCTTCACAGAAATGTCAAGGGTCACTTTCGCAATCAATATCTCTCGAATGTCAATCGAATGCGCCTTAACCGGGTCCCGCCGGAACCGACCAGTTCTTGGCTGATGTGCACTTTGAAAGAGCCGGTGTCCGGCAGCGGCAGGCGGAGTGGGCCTGAAATCCTAAATGCGGCCTGATGAAATCATGCAATAAAATGCAAAACAATAAATAAGGACAGGTAATATTCAGTGGGTCCACCACAGGCAGTGGCTGCATTCATTGACCCTCTTCATCGATTCTAATTATTATGCTGGTGGAGCGCGAGTTGGCGAGAGCAACGCATCCGTGCCTATCCGACTATGGCACCTGTCGATATTCGTTTGCTATTTGTCATGAGGATGAGTAGATTCAAAAAACTGGAAATTTATAACGATCATCTACATTCTTCATAGATACAGGATTGTAACAGCGAGCACACTCGCTATATATATTCGCTCGGTAAATCTGATTAAAATGCAACTCGCTAAGGATTCATTTCATACGATCAGTTACTAAGACAATCAGTTCGCAAAACCGTATCGTCTATTGGTCTATGTAGCTTTCGTCGTTGTCTATCGTCTCAGTTGTTCCAGGTCCTCCTTGAAGAACTTGCTTAAGTCGAATCAAATCAAGTGAACCGTCAGACAGGCCATGTCCAGACCATCTTCTAGTGCCTTATAATAGGATATACCCAGTCACGAATAATTCGACGATGCTCATTCCTATCGTTCAAGTCGGCGTCTCCGCTCGAAACAAGAAACGGACCGACCATGCCTCTCTGTCACTGCATGTACATCATCTAAGTTCTGCTAATAAATTCTTCAGAACTACATCAAGCAGTTTTAGCTAAGCTCTTTCGCATCAAATCCGTCACCTTGCGTGACGCGCACACCCAACAATACGCCTCCCCCCTCCCAGTCAACAAGCAGGTTACACATAAACAAGCTTCTAGCCGTTCGCCCTAACGTTGCTCCCTCTCTACTCATCGTATATTTCGTCCTTCGCCATAGAGGTGCTGCGGGGCAAAAGACGTTCTTCGTTCGCGCCCTAAACATCATGCTCTCCTCTGCTATCGAGGTATCAATCACTTCGGGCCGCTCGACCCCATCAGACGACAATGGTCAATGTTCATTCATTTCTATGCATATTCGCTAACGCCCGCCTCGGCCTGCTGCTTCCGTCTGCTTCGGGTGAGGAACAACTGCACTGCAAACTGCTAATCCCGTATTTCGTTTCGACGTTTGCCGCCGCCGCCGCCGCCTCTGCCACCACCAATGTAGCCACCGCCAATCTGTTACTGCATCCGCTGCTGCTGCTGCTGCTATTGCTGCCTCTGCGAGTGCTTCGGGTAGAGAGTGGTCTGCTTACACCCGCCGACACCACCACCACAGTCACCGCTGCCGTTGCTGCTCAAAAATCGTTGCCTGTCACTGCCTGCGATCACTGCATATCGCCTCACATCAGCCCATCTCTCTTCCCCCCCCCGTTGGTCCTGGTGGTCGTTGGCGACTGCCGCCGTGTGCCGGCTGTTCCCTGCATGTGACGGCGCCGACCTGCCGATAGTGTACGTGTTGTTGTTGTTGCTGTTGTTCTTATCGTTGATGTTGTTGATGTCGGTGTCGATGCTGTGTTTGATTCCCCTCTCCTCGTGCTCGGTCTAAGACGAACCTAAGTAGACTCTCTTGAGCTTCGCCCCTGTTCATCGGACTTCCTCCTCTCTCTCGGAATCAGACGGCGGCGGTGGAGAATGAGTGACAGATAAACAGACAGACGGGATCTGTTATCATCTCGGAGCTGGCTGACCGCTCGCTACACGGATCGATTTGACTGATACGAATTCGGCAGTGACAGTCCTTGCCTCAGCGTAATCGTCATCCTCATCGTCATCTCCCTTCAATGACTGCAAGTGCAAGTTCTGCAAGGTGCGGGCAACCACCGAGTTGGCGGTCACTTCGCCCGTCTGTTGTAGCCGAGTCTAACGAATGATGCAGCCTGCCGTACTCCGACAGGTCGCGAGGTGCCGCCAACTGAGCTTTGTGTGACAATGGATAGTAGAATTATACTCTAGTCGTCTTCGCGGAGCTCGGTGGTCTCATCCTTTCTAATACGCATGTGGCTTGTTAAGCCACCGTAGTGGGTAGCTGCTCTTCATGGAAAAGAGCTCACTTCCCCATCACACTCTGACGTAGCAACTCCGCTCAATTAAGCCCAAGAAGAGGCTTTCTCGTAAACATAGCGGCAGTTTAAGAGTAGCGAAAGAGCTCTTGCGTGAGTCAGCTGGGACAGTGGTCGATGTTGACGTGACGACGAGCATCTCAGAGAGAGAAAGAGAGAGAGAGAGTAAGACCCAATACATATTTGTAATAGATATATATATATATATTTATATATGTGGTGGGGCGTGGAGACATGAGTGCTGTACAAATGAATACTGCTGGTGGTCGCGCCGGTCCCGATGAAGAATACGCCGAAATGGGCACAAATAGACCCGCAGACCCGAACGCGTCCAGCACTTCGGATCCTGCTGAAACTTCATCGTCACTGGCTGGCACCGGTCACGATTTGCGCGCACATGAAACATTTCGGGAGAAACTCAGGCGTATTTTACATTCACACAGATTTCACGTGAGTAAATACTGTAATACACAGCAAGCAAGTAAGCGTTGCATTTTAAACCTTAAGGGCCAAAGATGTATGACGCGTGATAGAGAGAAATCCGCTAGAAGTATTTGCGGCGCTCACCCTCTTAATAAAATCATGCAGAATAGACTTGAGCGAAATAGTGGTTATTTTAGGTAGCTCCCATTGGATTGGCGCATGTTGAATACAACAGCGATAACTGGGAAACGTATCTCGGACCCGGGATACGCTGCAATGAAGGTCCAGTGCATTATTGAACCTTGGCGCCGAATGTCTGACACGACTCCACGTCTGTGTTTAATAATACGTAATGCATAATACGTTCCTCGGCAATGCAACTATAATAACTTGTCAATATGGTATATATATATATATATATATATATATATAATATATATATATATATATATAATATATATATATATATATATATAATATATATATATATATATATATATATATATATATATAATATATATATATATATATGCGTACAGTGACCTAATTCACAATCCTTATAGAGGGTTGATCAGTACGGCGATAATAATTGCTGCATCTTGTATTTATTAGATGTCATATATCATTTTCACCGTCATCGTATAAGCTTGCCGCTAGCCGTTTGAGCAGTGGGTGTTACCAGAGCGAGATGTGACGGTACTGAGGTATGGCAGCTGGTCTGCCCCAAACGATTCAATGATTTCTATGCTATTTTCATTCATTACTTGGCTGAAACGGTACGTTCTGCTAAATTACGCTTTGGGTCGGTTAAGTTACGTGTGTACATTATAGTAAAGGAGATACCCGGTAGGGATCGGTCATGTAACTTGCCTATATTGGAGCGGCAACAATTGCTGTCATCAGCTTTGTCGAAATGTGACCATTTCTTAATCCATGTGATTTTTTTATGGGCTCTTCCCGTCTATGAGACGTTTACACACGCCGTTCTCATAATACCAGGTCACTTAACCATTGAGAGAGTTCGACAGATACTTAAGCTTAGATGGTTTCCAGATAATCCTCTCGAGGGGGCGGGTGATAGAGAGATTCGTGTACAATCTGACAGCAGCGTTAAAAAATGCGTCGACTCGTCATGAAATTGTGCGAGACAAGTCGATAAATGAATCCGTGTACCCACAACTTGAGGGCTAAGGTCCGCATTGTACAACTGCATCAAAGTACTTAGCAACTAGTACTTCGAATAGAAAATTTTAAACCAGAAAATCACTGTTGGTCGCTTGACTTGGTCTGTTTCGAGATCTAATACGAATTGTCTCTGAACGTCGAAAATATCCCATTTGTGCACTGGATATTGTTGGCGGTTTAAACTTCATTTAAACAATGTCATGTTAAGAAAAATACAATGCTTTTAACATGCAATGTATCATATGGCGTAAGAACGTACGTGCATGCAATTCGATATACGCAGTTATGATGAAGTTGTTCCCGTCTCTGCAGACAGTGCGGTATCTACCACACAGCAGGACACTTTTCACTACAAATAATTTTCGCAATGATTAACCTCAAGTGAATTTTTTTATACGACATATTGTAGTCAGACAATTTCTTTGTATAGTAAGGGGACATATGTGTATATATATATATATATATATATATATGAATTATTGACCGTACGCGATTTTTGGCCATCACGTTAACTGGGATTTCTCCATGGTCGGATCGGGGTGGAATATCTGGATTGAAGTGGGGAAATTTGAAGTTTTTTTTTCTTTAAGGTTAAAGGTAAATCCTTCATGTACAGCAGGCCTCACAATTAAGGTATTTGCCTGGTAAAGTATTACTTCAGTCAGTGCCTTGCAGGGGAAATTTGAAGCTAGCTATCAACATTTGGGTTTTTTCCGCTTAAAACTATTGTTGTTTGCCGAGAGAGATGGATGTTCCGGTAGCGTTGGAAAAACCACTTCCCACAGAGAGAAACGATCAGAAAATAAAATCATACTGGTAAAATACTTACAGTCATATACGTAAAAAAGAAGCTGTATCGCAATTAACAAACTCGAGCAGAATGCACATGAATCGTATAAATAGTGTATTATAGTATTCTACTAAAAATTAATATCGTAATCAAGTCGACACCATTTGAACGATTTGTGAATATGGGAAAACGTCTAGTTATAGGTTTGACAAATTGATCCGACGCGCTATTTATTATTATTATTGTTGTGATTATGAATGATGATAATTAGGTGGCCATAGTGATCCTGGTCATCATTGACTGTCTTCTTGTTGTGGTCGAACTGCTGGCGGAGATGCGGATTCTCGAACTGGCCGGAGGAC
Source organism: Stratiolaelaps scimitus (assembly GCA_019614645.1). Taxonomy (NCBI): domain Eukaryota; kingdom Metazoa; phylum Arthropoda; class Arachnida; order Mesostigmata; family Laelapidae; genus Stratiolaelaps; species Stratiolaelaps scimitus. Next base: position 1,180,710 of record JABWDB010000029.1, read on the forward strand.
ATCCACAAGAGCGACATCACAGCCCTCTGGTACATGTACGTATACTCCCTTCCAAAGGCAGACGCAAGCTTGCAGCAACGAAGTACCGGAAGAACAAGGAGGGAGAGAGTGAGAGATTTATCTGCAGATCATTTGTGTCTAAAGTAGGCTTTTAATGCACCCGGCACACTGGGCAATACGAAAGGTTTGAAAAAGACGTGAGTGAGTATTTATTAATAGTTTCGTCACAGAGATTCATTCATTCAAATTGAGGTTTATTCATGGAACTGCAGTTATTATTTCACAATGCTTAAGCTCTCAGATGAAGAAACATTAAGTTGTAGTGCTTCAGTTGTGATGGAGTTCATTGACTCAAACTCGCCTTGAGGCCTTTTGTCGATCTTATTGTACAGAGACAAACCTCGTAGATTGCCGTTACGGTCGATAAGAAACCCATACATTATGCACCCATTGTCTGCAAATTTTCTCTATCGAGCCTAATACGATGATAATTGTCTTTGAACATTTCAGGTCCTCCACAACATTTCGATAGCGATTCTTTTAATCTTTGTCGTTGAAATCGCTGCCAAAATCTACGCTTTTGGCCTTTTCGGATTTCTGCACCATAAACTTGAGGTAAACTTTAGCCCCTTCAAAGGTCGATCCAAATCGAATAACCGGACGGTCTTGCTGCCATTTGTTCACATATCGAAATTTTCATTTTGATTAACACTCGAACATCTGATACGGACCTGTTTCGCTGTGAGCGTTATATTATAGTAGAGTTTCGCTCTGACACCGAAATATGGATGAAGCGTACTGCCAAATGTGTGTTTCGATCTTTATAACATAATCCGACACAATAAATAGATAATACAAGTTAGCCATAATGACAATAACAACAACAATGCCGCTCGATGAACTTTATGGTCGGTGATAATAACAATAACAACAATGATAAAGTAACGCATTGAAACAACTCGATAGGATCCCGGTACACTAGCATTGATGAAACAAATAGATTTCCACAGAAACTCGTGTCGTAATATCGCTACCGACATTTGTACAATGTATCATAATTAGCAGATTGATAAGACTGAAGTTAGGTATACAATCGTGACAGCATTTGATGAGGTCATCCGGTGTGATGTCATCCGATGATGAAGATATTGTTGCATGGTAAAAGCATTTAAATAGTACCTAATATATACATATATATATATATGAAATATATTTATCTGTAGAATCGATCCATGGAAGCTAATATGGTAAATGGTGGTTTGTTTGACAGGTTTTTGATGCGTTTGTAGTTACCGTGTCGTTGGTACTTGACATCGCTTTCTACAATCCTGATTCAGCAGCCTCCGTCGGATCTGGTCTGATCATCGTGTTCCGTCTCTGGCGAGTCGCTCGAATTCTCAATGGTACGAAATGAATAGTTCAATCAATCTATAGCAGAGGAGAAAAATTTAACTATTTTAAAAAGAGACTGCTCGTCGTTACCCTGGCCACCCTTCAGATATCTGTGACCACAAAGAATCTAAAATTTAATAGCAGTCGCTCGCGTAGTTCATATCCATGGTATAGTCTGCTCTATTGTTTTCTATGTTGGATTACGCCGACGTGCACCGTCGCCTCGGAGAATTGAACGAAGCGTTTTTTTTAAGACATTTTTTAAGACCAACGTTAAACTTTAACGCGAGTATTCGATGGACCCCCTCCATGTATCTACGGGATGATTAAACTGATCGATGTTGCCATAAAAAGGAAAAAGATTCAAATCGACGTCACATTATTGCATTGAATAGTAGCAAGACACTCGAATCTACAGACGTAGCCAGTATGTACTGTATATTTCTACATTAATGAACGTTCATGAGTTAACCAACCAGAAATGATTATTATGAGGGTATTCTGACACTAAGTAATGTCTTAACCGTTCAATATACCGTGCTAGCTGAAGTTCTGCAAGAAAGCAAATGACTAAACGTCTAGATTATCACAGGTACATTCGCCCATGGCTATAATCAAACTTAAGCTTAATTCGGGTCCACCCTTCGGTTCAGTGGGCAAAGAATTATGTGTGCTTGAAAAAACTGAGTCAGTAGAGATTTTCTCGACATCCATGTAAGACTATTGTCACGACAAAACTTTCAAGAACACCAACGCTGTAGTTTTACAGCTCCAGCTAATGGCACTCCAGAAAGACAACTCCTGCCACGGCGAGCTAATACCACTGTTGGGGCGGATGTCTCATTTAAGCTTCTTCTCGCTTCCCGTCAGGACGAATTCAGGTTACGTTAGTGAGCACTTCGCTAGCTATCTGAGACAGGTTCTCATAGTAATACCTAAAGGTTAAGAGCTCAGGCCTGTCAGGGAGGGAAACAGCTGAGGGTCAGCTTGAAAAAGAACTATCTGAAACATAATCAAGGCTATCTGTTACGTTTGCCTTTGTACCGATCTACAATTGAAGGCTAGCTTTGGTCAAAGTCTATCGTATCGATTATATTGTGACGAGGTGCTGTCATCGCTTGAACTCTATCCGATCTCTATAGCCAGCTCAAGGTAGTGCTCGATTTAATGCATTTTGTAAAAACGTTAATTTTATTATTATTATTATTATCTTAACATAATGGTATAAAGCTTATCGAAATTGAAGTTGAATTCTTAATAAGACACTATTTAGTATTCACTTCCTGGCTGTGTCATAGTTGGTTTGGAACCAGTCCACTGTTTCTTTGATGGCTACATCCATTGGTGTGAATTTGAAGTCGGGCAAATATCGCCGTAGTTTAGCATTGCTGGCAGTCTTCTTGAACTGTCCATCGGCTTTCGTTGCGTCGAACACAACCATATCGTGTGGAATATCCATGGCCTTCGCTACCATCGTAGCCGCGTCAGCGATGCTCACCTCTTGTGATTCGTCAACCGACAAAATGATGGGGTCAACCTCGGTGTATTCGCGAAGTACCCAGATGATCAGTCGTGCCAGATCGAGGCTGTATACAAACTGACGCAGAGGTTTGCCCGAGCCCCAAACGGTAAGGGGTTTGCTCTCGCGTTTGGCCTTGTAGGCCTTGTGAATTAGGCCAGGCAGAACATGGCCATCCTCAATGTTGAAGTTATCGTGCGGCCCAAAAACGTTCGTCGGAATCACGGCTGTGTACCGGCGACCATGTTGAGCAAGGTACGCCTGATTTTGCACATCAATTAAGCGCTTGGCGTGCGAATAGCCAAAGTTGCTGGGATGTGGAGGTCCATTGTGGACCATGGTCTCGTCGATCGGATACGTTGTACGATCCGGAAATATGCAGGTTGACAAACACGACACCACCTTGGTTACATCGTGCATGTGACTGGCGTGCAGCACGTTTTCATTAATAGCGAGATTAAAGCGGAGAAAATCAAGATTTAACCGCATGTTGCGAAACAGCCCGCCAACGAAGGCAGCTAAGTGGATGACATGTGTTGGTTTGTGCTTGGCGAAGATGGCTTCAACCGCGGCCGGATCGCGAAGGTCACCATCTTTCGATGACAGGAACACCCAGCTCTCGTCTGGCCGCGCCTGCGATGGGTCCTGCAAAACTTTTTGTAATCCTTGGCCGACTAAACCAGATCCGCCGGTCACAAGGACCTTCATGATTTCGTAGCAAAAAGCAAACAAGAACGACGGCCTTGGGTGTATTCGAACGCAGATCTACTCAGTAGATGGGGTAGTAGGGTCCGTTCACCTAGAATAAAAATTCAGTTGGAAAACGTCAACATGGATAATTAGTGGATGAGTCATAATGTCAACGGGTTAATTGGTCTGATTCTCTTTCGAACGCCCTTGAGGCTATATTAATCGTTGCTCAAATTTGAGGGACAATTCACTCTTTGATGGGGATAAGCGGTACTACCCCAAAAAGTTGGTTATATTCATATGCATACGCTGAACTATTTGAAAATATCGGCGAAACGGTTGCCGGAGCCGGCACATTGACAGCGATCATGTTGCGAAGGTTCCGCGAACTCTTTCGCTGTCCAGGATACTGTCCAGGATATATCTATGGTGCTGACACAGAACGCTAAAGTTTAGCTGCACTAAGAATCCAGTCCCTTCATAACCTGTCTATTTGCGGGTTTATTCTTTATTCATCTTTCCCCTCATGTGACTAACTATTTTAAGTTCAGTTCGGTGAGCTGGCATCAATCAACACCTATGACAACACATTCTTGTCATGTGTACCAATAAAACTCAACGATATAGTCAGTGTGATTCATGTACTTTTCATGCAACTCACATTAGCGTAGCGTGGTCGTTTTGATCGACGACAACGATGGTTCGAACGTGCTGACAGTTCGCCCTACGGAGTCCGGAACAACGGATCTGATCTGATGCCAACACGGCACTCGAGATAAAGCCAATCGTGAGTTGTTTGTCTCTGATCTGCCACCCTGCCACGCCACTCAGCTGCTGCGTGGAGCGAGTGGTGGCTGTCAGCAGCACAGCTAGCACGTCTGACATCTGTTGTGAGCGAGGGAACTCGAATGGAACCGCTCGCCGGCATCTAGTAATTACAGCATATATATATATATATATATATGTATACATGCCGGCTAAATGTAACGTAGTACTACTAGATCAGCGGTAGCCGGTGCCGATAGCTGGACGACTCCAACGGAGCGCAACGAAGGAGCTACACAATGCGCCAGCACAGTGTTTCAGAATCAGCACAAAACGAGCGTACTGAGGTCACTTAGGCCTCATGCGTGTGTCTGGCAGGAAACGTTATGACAAATATTAAGCTATGAATAATAGTAATTTATTATTATTATTATTATTATTATTATTATTATTATTATTATTATCAGTACAAGAAGAATGGTCCACATAGAAAACAAGTGAATTGATATTAGTTAGCGTCGTAGTAAGTAAACGTCTTCAGAAGCCTACGCACCCACCGCACTGGGAGAGGCTCTAGCTCACTCGTACACAAGATGCTCTAATCGTCCACCGGACAGAACTGCCATGAACGAACTCGATGAAGCAGTGACCTATTATGTTTATCCGCGCCACACACTACCGAACTCGAATAGAAAAGGATTCATATTATGGTCATTTGTAGAATTGCCCGTTTTGCAAGAAGGACTTTTTTAAGACACAACTAACTATGGAAGTCAGTATGATATACCTTGGATAATCTCAAATATGCAGCAATGAACATCAGCCGACTACATGTATGTGTTGCAAGACACTTAGAAATTTGAGGTCCATCTTTACGATTATCGCATGTGCGACAATTTCGTCAAATAAAACAACAACATTTCAAAACGAACTTCTCCTGGGAATATTCGACACGTTTGTCAACAACCTAAAACTGTAACACTCTACTTACTAACCTGCGACCGTTTATTTCAGGAATTGTATTGACGGTCAAAAAGCAAGCTGAAACCAAATTAGAAAAGGAGGTTCGCTTAAGGGAAGGACTCGTTCAGGAGTTGTTGGCCCAACGTGACTATTGTCACGCGCTCGAAGAGGACAATCGCTACCTACGTAAACTGCTTCAGGAAAATGACATCGAGGCACCACCACCTGTGGAGCCCATACGACAGGAGTAGCTGAGTCCGTCCGTGCGATATCGACCTCCCGGTTTGTCCAGCATACGTGCTAGATCACGTGTACGATGAAGTGTAGTGCAATCTAACTGCACGAACAGCAAAAGGAAAACCCACCTGCAAGCAAATGCTTACTTGCAACCAATTACCAGAATCGTACCGTCTGAATCAGTGCTCGATGGGGAACGAGCTCCCAGCCGAGCTGGAATCATCTGATCATCCACAAATGGCATACAGCACACATAGGAAAAGCGTTACTGAGCCCTATATATATATATATATATATATATATACATGAGTTGACTCAATTCAAACATCGGCTCCATAACCACCGCAGCAGTTGCCTAGTTGAGGCCGTTCTCACAAGTCCTGTGACTTGCCGTTGAGGCATGAATGAGTTGCAATGATTCGTTAAGCTGTTTCAACGTTTGTTGGAGAATTAATTATCGATGAGCCGGTACAAATAGGCTACTACTTTCGTTTCTCTTCTGAAATCTGCTCGGTCTACAGCATGTGCGCTTCAAGCTACTTAATTTTATACAATGTACACTTATTTATTTTACTCACTATGCAAGTATACAAAATGAGAATACAATGTACGACAAAAAGGCTTGGGGTCAAGTTGTCCCAGTTGTATGCGAAATGGAGAAAATGAGAGAGGTGGGTGAGGTCTATAAGGCGCACATTGATATAAGAGGGGTACATTTGCACTATTGAAAAAACTGCGCTAAAGTTTCACTGACTCAGTTCTAACCTTTACCTCTATGATGTAATTGTTACTGTTAATAATAATAATGATTATTATTATTATAATAATGTGCTGATATGTAGAAATAGGACGTTTCTTAAAATCTACATATTACAGTGCACGGGCGACTACAACCTGGCCACAAGTGGCGTCATACTATGCACTGTGTGCATATCTCATGGTGATCTTAATATTTTTATGCTAAGATTATAGCTCAGTTTAGCTATATGTATATGTTAGTTAATCATAATCATTATATCGGTCATATGTTGATTGAGTAACACGATCACTCGACAGCGCGGATAACGTATGTCGCCCTATTGAACAACTGAGATTCATTACCGCTCACGTTAATTCATCACTTAGTCAAGCGCTTGACCGAATGAAATCATTGGTTTGCCTCTTTGTAACGCAACTCAGCAGATCCTCGAAACGGCTCACACCTTACGGCCAGCTAAATACGATTCTTGAAATCCTTACTGAAGTAGTTCATAGTCATTCAAAGTAGCCGCACAATATTGACACCACTGACAGGAATTCGTACACACTCACTCGTTCAATAGCATTAATTCGTTCGATTCGTCGAGCGACATTTCGTCGAGGTGAGATGAGGCTCGTCAAGCCAAGCTCAATCGCCCGGTCGCTCGGTGAGCGAATCCAATGTGGTCAATCGAAGCGTGCTGACATTTTGATAGCGTACAGTTTGTAGATGCGGAGTCGCCCCATCCGGCTCTATGTTCCATATCGACATAGAGATCAATATCAGGTCGACTAATGAATATGTTGGTGTTCCCAATTCAATTCTTATTTTTGTGATGAGGGGCAGCGGCCTTATCAATATGAACATTTTGCCCATTTCATACTGTACTACCCATACGAAAAGTTATCGTCTTATACACGTATATATAGGTACCCGTTACTTATTGGCGCTGCTACACCGTCGGTGACTGATGTCGAATAGAGAGAAAATCGTAGAGGATGTCATAGGATAGCAAGCCACTTTGCTGCCCAATTATACTCTGATGGGTTATACTCTCGAAGTTGCCATGAACAGTGATTATATCTTGTAAAATAATCGTTTAGCATAATCATCACAATCATGTTGCTGTAATTTACAATTCACTTGGCATGCTTCTAAGCAAACATACAATTTGCATTATTTGCAATGGCATTATACTTGAGCCTAACATCGTTGCAACCATTGACAGTTTTCTTTAAGCAACTAATAAATATATATTTCTACAGTTGATCGAGATTTAACCAGTCTGTCCTCATTTGCTCTAAAATATCATCTTCGCATATATATATATATATATGACAACAACACAGTGCATTTACATCTGCAAAAATACGAAGAGTAGATGAGACACAATATGGTAAAATTAATGTTTTAACTTCGGTAATATTTTTCAATTTATTTAGATAAACAATTTGATTAGATTACTGCTTTTACAGTTCTGTCTTGTTCCAACCTATGTTGTGAGATCACAGATTGAATAATGACACTAAACTCAATCAATGGCACCGGTATTTATCATTCTTGGGCAATTTTATTTCTGTCGAATAGACTTTGGTTGTACATGCGTTTGCTTTTTCTCAATCAAATTTTTTTCGTTTCGGGTCGATGCGATTCGCCTTTTCTTCTTAATTACTGTTTTTTACCGCGCACACCAGGCTAATGCAGACGGTTACCAACTGTATCCGTCAAGGTGGATCTCTCTCGTCAATTTTTCAGCTCAGCAATTTTGCATCGTTTCTATGCGACGACTTCAATTCCGAAGAAAGGCTCACCTCGTTATCATCCCGGCTAATTGTAATTTCATTTGTTTTTTCGTTTTTTTTTTTGGTCAAGATTCACATTCACACCTGATCCATTCTGTTGTTGGCTTGTGAATGATGTATTCTTAAAACTAGCGGGAAAATTAACAACGTATCATTTTGTTGGCTGATCGGCTTCCACCGCTAATTTGAGCACATGCCACCATGCAGCCCGGCATACGTATGCTCCACAATGTATTATTATGCGAGAATAATGAGGATGATGAATAAATAATTACGTTCTGTCAAATGTCATTTGCCATTCGATGACTTTTCTCGAAATTGCCACTTTCAGCCAGCTGACTGCTGAACTGTTCGTCGAAAAAGGTTCTTCTCTTGCTTGTTTTTTTTCAGTTGAAGTTAAGGTCAATGAAGACCGGTTACCGATAGTTCGTCTCATATAGATCTATCTAATGCAGTTTTTATTTATTTATATAACGTGAATATATATATTCATCTATATCTTTATCTAACGACCACCATCGCTAACTGAATAGACACTTTTCAAACACGTCGTCCTTGTTAAGTAACTTCGGGGTCACATATTTCACAAGTAGGCATATCGTCATCGTCATCGCGAGCTAAATACGCGTGTGTATCTGAGAGTGCGTGTCCAGTGTGGCAAGCAAAGTTGCTGCTGTTGTTGTTTTTGTTGTTAGCATTTTCTAGAATTATTACACTATTAATTTCACGTGTGGTATCCGGTAAGAACAAGTACTACCTATAATAATAATAATAATAATAGTATGTTACGCTATGATGCATCAGGCTAAATGTGGGTATACTACGCTATATATGTAAGATGCTTTTTCGCTGACTAACGGAACAACATTAACATTCATATTTCCTGATGCTCAACGATACTATCTCTCTCTTTCTCTCTTTCTCTCGTCACAAAAAACGACTCACGATGAAACGGTTGAAATATTCACCAAGCAAACAGTAGCTAAGCTAGCTAGTTAGTTGTTGTCGTCTACAATAATCATGATGTTAATAATAATAATAATAATAATAGCTACTATGTTCGACACATCCATGTATCTATCTATATGTGATGCTTCATTAGCACACGGCAACTCGATCTGCTGCCATGGCTCGAATGCTTTCTGCCCTCTCGAGACTTCAACTAGCTCGAGGTGTTCGTCGTTAGGTCGTCGACGATGAGGCATCGTTCTGTCTTCGTTTCATTCTCTCATCCATCTCCTAACCTAGTAATACCTATCTCTCGAGGCGTACTGCCGTACCGATGCGCTACTTTCGTACGCTGACGACTTTCGGCCTTCGTAACCTCGAGATTGAAGCTCGCGATCGCTTCCGCTCCCGCCCCCACCGCGATGGCCACCTCCGTTTGTCCACGAGTCGCTTCGTGAGTACTTCTCTCTGGAAGGACTACGCCTGTCGAAATAGTCCGCTCGACGTGACGTCGATGAATAGTCTTTACGAGGTTCGTGGCCATAGTCGTCAGATCTTCTCTCATACATAGATCGGGGGGCGCGCCTATACGCGCTCGGTGTGTCCTCACAAGGTGACGCCCGCTCGTACCGCGACTCGGAGTAGCCGCTGCTACGGCCATCGTACGCGCTACTCGACAGCCGTTCGTAGCGGTCGCGATCGTATCCACTCGTGGCCCCTGAGCGTTCGTGGCGCTCATAGCGTTCGTACGGTGAGCTGGCGTAGGGTGACGACGACGGTGCCCCTCTTGCCGGTGCTCCACGTCGGTCGTATCCCGGCGTGCGACTGTATGGTCCCGGCCGGTATTCACGATACGGGGTGGTCGTTCCCCCTGAGCCTACACCTCCTGCCCGGCACTCCTTACTCCAATGGCCCTGACGGCCGCAACGAAAGCAGGTCATTCGACCGCCCATACCGGCCTGATGTCGAACGCGCGATCGCGACTCCTCGACAAGGATCGCCACTCCCCGGAACTCGTGGCCGTTCAACGCCTCGATGGCGGCCTGAGCATCGGCATCGTTCATCATATGGACGAAGCCGTAGTCCTTGATGACGTCGCATTCTGCGACCGCGCCGTGCGCTTCGAACAGTGCCCGGATATCACTGTTACTGGTGCCCTCGGGCAACGAACCCACAAAGATCTTTGTCGTACCCATTTTGGCCGCAGGAATCTCCAACTGACAGAGGGGTACGTCTTCGATCGGTACTAATTTCCCGTGTTTATGAAACAAAGAAAAACCTCTTAATAATACTTAGTTCCGCTTGCAGACGATCTAGAGCGCTCCGAGAGTGTTGAGTCGAACTGTTGACGCCGGGAATATTCTCCACCCGTATGGCCGAGTGGGACAACCCGCCGAAGAGAAGATTGATGTCAAACAGCAGCCGAGACGTCACGTTGTCGATGTGGGGCGCCCGATAGGCGCGGCAAAACGATCCAGTTGAACGAGACAGCGAACCGCACCGCACCGAACACCACTGCACCGCACCGATGAAACGCGGAAGAGCGTTCCCCTCCTGCAACACGCGCGAATCAATTTTCGACCTGGCAGAATCATTCGAGGATGCTTGTCTATTCATATATGTGTAATTAAAGCGCGACCGACCAATCATCATCTATCTATTGTATTGCGCTGGTCTGTTTCGATATAAGGGGATACTGTTCCTGTTACTGCTTTAGCCGGAGAAATATTGGTGTGAATATTGCGAACGTCGCGGTAACACTTTGCCATCGGCAGACAGACGAGCGCTGTAAAGGTGATCGTCCGAGGAGGCTGTTCATCCGCCATTGATCACCTCGCCATCAATTTTTGTGAATCAATACATTCATGATTTCTTTGACACGAAATATTCTCGGCAGAAGCTATGCTACTTCTCCATCTCACAACGTACATCATCTTTCTCTCTAAAGTTAGATCTACAACCGTTGTTCGATCACAATCGGCCGCCGCCGCCGCTTCCGCTGCTGTAACAACCGCAGCACTACGATTTAAACTGTGACCGTCACCCATGATCCCCGTGCTGTTTGTCTCCATAAATACGGCATGCTCGCATTGACGTTCAACCCGCCTCGGTAACGTCAACAAGACAAAATGTACCGCACATGAGACGGTGGTTGGGCCGCACTGCGATGGGAATTTTCGTGGTGGTGAGTGCGGTGATACTTTTTGTTGATCGTCCCGAATCTCGCGCACAAACACAAGTCGTTGTAGTATCCCGGCTCCAGCTACCATTAGTTGCGCTTACTGTCGATCTTTTGTTTATGCTTGTTCATTTGCCTTCTTCCGAGCTCAACTCACGAGTTGCTGCTATTATGCGTCCTTTCTCTATCTCTCTTATCTGTCTATGCCCCGATATTTTCCCTTTATTTCTCCCTTTTTTCGCTCAGTCTCGTTTTCAATTCTTATCTCGTTTATATCTCTACTACGCGTATACGTTGCCGTTCGATTACTGTCCCGACTGTTGAGCGACCGCATGAGCCACCACCGATTGACGATGATTGTACGAACGACCAATGAAACCCCCCGGACACCTCGGACCGTTGTTTTTCTTTCCACCGCGTACTAACCTTCACACACGCGCACACGCTGCCCGGCGGCGGGCGGCACAGGGCACCACGACACCTCAGAACCGCGATCTGAGAACGAAACACCCGGTGGCAATAACGGCGACAACTCCGATCAGATGGCGAGCAGCGAATTGTTTGTTTCGCACACGATGTTGTTTACCGCTCGTCGAGTCGCCGTGGCTGTTGTTGCTACTGCTGTTGTTGTTGCTGCCGCCGTTATTGCTGCTGCCGCTGCTGTTGTTGCTGTTGTTGTTGTCGTCGCCGCCGCCGCCGCCGCCGCATGCGGACAAATCGGTGCGGATGAGTATGACTGCTGTTGCTGGTTGCAAACCTGCCGTTTATGTGTTCGTCGTTGTTGACGTCTCCACCGACGCAGCACTCACTATCACCACCGGCTACCGACGGGAAAGGATACCGGAACAACAACAACGACACGAACAGCAGCAGTCCGCCACACGGTCAGCAGAAGGCGCCGCAGCTACTGCTGCTGCTGCCGCCGCCGTCTGTGCCCGTAGCTATTAGAAACAAAACGGAGGAACGGCAGGAGCATTAGACGTAGCGGTGTTTAGTATCACTGGATGTAGCGGGAGCAAGCAGTTACAGTTCATACGACGACGACGATGGCAGCGGCGGCGGCGGCGGCAGCTCAACGGCCAACTTAGTCAGCCAAACGTCATACACGGTGGCTATTTACATATGGATAGGCAAACAGATCGGGAGAACAGGCACAGCTGCGCTACCGGGCGACGATACGGGAACCGGATGGTCTGCACTGAACTAAGCTAAGCTCAACGACCAGACACACAAACACACTCACGCATGTGAGCGCATAGCTAGAAGCAGCACACAGCACCACGGCGAGGTGTGGACTCCTGCACAGCGCGGTCAACAGTCAATCAGTCAACCGGTCGGTTTAGGCCGCCAAGCAGACACCATGGTCACACACACAGACACAAACAAACACACACACAGATGTATGTTTTATATATGTATAGGCGAACTGCGGCGGGGGAACCGGCTCTGCTAAACTGCTGCTGGCAGCGGTGCAAACAGCAAGAAAGATGACGATTTCTACGTTAAGTATGCATGTACATATCAGATAATCGCAATCGAGACGTATTGAGTCTGCTGATGTTTCTAAACTGAAACTTCTGTGCTAATAACCGCTGTGTACGTATCAGGCCAGTTCGGGTGAACGATTTCAATTCTGAGATGGCAAACTCTGGCGAGGCAACTCGAGATGAACGAACAACTACATAAATACATAAGTGATAATAATAACAATAATAAATTGTTTGATTTTCAAAGAATAGAACACAAACAAAACGAAAAGTGAGACGACTCGCGACTCCGACGATCTTCAAACAGAGACAGGGAGAGAGAGAGAGAGAGAGAGAGACTAACAGACATGCGCGCACAGACCACCTACACAAAACAGCGAGTACATGAATGAATGGATGAATGAGGCCATCCGGCAAGATATAGATGAGGAGAGAGGCACATGGTATAGTACTATCTACAGTATCACCCTATGATAACAATGACACACGTATGGCCAGATATACAGACATACATACACAGAGGAACAAGCGGTCATACAAGCACAAAGGCATGGAGCCGGTCGGCGGGCAGACGATCGCACTCACCAGGGAAGGCAGAGGCAGACAGAGACACTCAATAGCGGTCGCAAGCTGCGGAATGGGGAGCTGACGACGTCATGATCGTCGACAACAGGTTTCGCCCGACATTGGCGGGCTCCGCACCGCGCGGGCGACGACAACAGCGACTCCAACACGATATACTGCTGCTGGTTAATGACGGCGACACCGTACCGTATACAAAACGTGTCGTGGCAGTGAGGTCGTGGAGACAATATATATATATATATATATATAAAAAAAAGGGTTATTCCATTATCACGTACCGGCTGGCGATGCTAGACATTTTTATTTTATAATAATAACACTTTTATAATACATGAATCCTGCGTTGGCTGGGTTTGAAAATATGTATGGGGGGACGATTGATATCTCCTATGTCTCGGAGGCTCTCATTGAAATGCTGAGGCATAATGTCGACATTTCGTTGATTTGTCCGATTACACAGACCACTCACGATGTCGGTAATCAAAACTAAACTGTTGTCAGGCTGACTCTCAGCTAACGTTTAACGTCCAACCGAATCGCTTTCACATAAGACGGACTTATTTGAAAGATTGACTTTGGTTTTTCTTTGTTGTCGACGCAAATTATGTGCGCCATTATTTGATGAAATGAGCTTAAAAAGGTCAACCATGTGGATCGTCATCGGAGGCGATCGCAGTGCTATGTTGACATTAGTCTCATTTCAGGTCATTCTCTTTCAAGATCTCAGTAATAATAAAAGGCATCTAAGTCATTTAAGTTTCGCTCATTCATATGCAAAGTATCGGCAATATACGACGCCTTTGTTAGACGCTGGAGCTAGGTGGTGGCTTAAGCAATGTGGTACTTTGCAGCGGCTCAGCCACTAATTCTATGGATAAACAAGCTGATTTAGCAAGCTATGCCTTCGACTAATTAACATTGATGTGAGCGAAAGTGGAGAAAAATATCGATCGATGATAACTTAGCTGCAGCTCTGTCCAAGGACATTATAGAGCAAACACAAACCTTCTTTATTTCTTACAATGTGTGTAGTTCAAGAAAATTCTGAGAGTAATTAAGTGATTTCCGTCTGGATACCCCGTTTTCAGAGGTGCAATCTATTTCGATTTCTCCTGAAGATCAACAATTCTGAAAAGCAAACGCATACCGAGATTGAATCTCGCATGACATCGCTGCAATCGTCCTCCACGCAAATTGCCGATTTCGCCGGATTGTCTATCGGCTCGTGTAGTGAGTGGCACATCAACGGGCTACGGGTACACGTAGTTCACGCGCGTGGGAACAAATATTTCATGGTGGAATTCAAAATTACAACTCGATTTCAAATCACATTAGAATTCGGAACCAAAGTATGCATAATAATAATAATAATATCATGTGTGATGAGAATTTTCAAAATGTAGGTCAACCGTTACTGTCGCGCAGCACGTGGTCGAAATACGCTTTCAAGCGATATTTTGACGAGCGGTACCGTTGAGACACGGCACACGTCTCTGGGCAATACACTGTATTATCACAGATCAGTCAGGCGACTCGACCAACGAGAGAGAGAGACCAGCCAGATGGCTATCTCTGCCAGTGGCGTAAGTAGGAACATTGAACATCAACCACGGATTGTCCAGCAACGGATGACCCTATATATAATGGCTTAACTTGTGCACGAAGCTCACTCATATATATATATATCATCTTAATGGTCACCCTCGGCTGAAACGAAAAGAGTCGTTGCCTTCTATTGTACTTCATATTCTACCACTGACCCTACAAACGATAGGCTGGCGGCTCTCAGGGGAGGCGTGGCGGATGTCTGTGGAACTATATTATGCATCACCTCGAGAGATCTGCATACTCACAACATTTTACCTGTGGCCTATTGATGCTATCTCAGTAGTCTGTCTAGTTACGTTTACATAAAACATCTGAAACGCATGCGCAACGAAATGCCGTGAGTGGATTTCAATTCAATTTCAAACAAATGTTTATTGACGGAACTGCTATATACATGCTTAAGTTCTCGTAAAAATAATAGTTAAAAGAATTATTGCAACGTATATTTTATATATAAAGGGTCGGTCATATTTGACGCCTATGGATCCCCCCCCGGGGTAAATGATTTTCGCGACGTCATACCTGTTGTTTGCTCGAATGCAATATGTAGCCAGCTGCTACTGAATAAACTCTCAGCTTCTTCTTGATTACTTAACTCAATCACTAATGTCGAGTAATAGTAACAACAATATAAGTAGAGAAACTGAACGCCCGAATCTCCCTGTTCTATGTCGTTCATATGAAGCCAATGAGCACCCTTCACCCACAAAGTACCACAAAGAGAGACACAAACAGTTGAGCGAGTTGTATCAAAAAAGAGTAGATATTTATTCGTACAATACAATATAGCCATCATTCCCGTCAGAGTGGTAATAATAATAATACTAATAATCATAACCGCACGTCCATACTTTGTCGTTGTCGTTTTTTTCACCGGAAATAGAGTTCTCGTTTGTGTGCTTTGTCAATCTAGAGATACATTGTGTGTATCATGTTGTGCCGCGGACTTTCGTTGGCGGCTGGCACCCAGCCCCTCTCTACACTAGACATGTCGTAGGCATTCATCCGTACGACCGCATTAGAACGAGAAATATCGCAAGAAATAGCCACACCTCAAGGTATACCTGTGACCTAGGATACATCCGGCCTGCTTCTCAGAGCCTGTACCTGTCGGCAGGTTCACCGACGTGGCCACAGACTCAGCCGCCATCATGGGGTCTGTATTGTACCATGCTTTATACACATCAGCCTACCCTGGGCTTCTCAAATACTTCGATTATTATTATTATCGCATCTCAAATCCTTCCTATAATCACAAGACATTACGCCGTCCACGTTTGATGCTTAACGCTCTGATTTTGTTGTTGCGTTAACTATTCGCGGAGGTATACCCACCACCGATATTTGTATCCTTATTCAACTCTCCGATATCTTCTCTGATACCTGCTATCATCGCCCCCCCCCCGGTTAAAGAAGATCAGACGCTTACCACGATCCGCTCGATTGCACTAAACATAAGCTTAAACGACACGAATAACATCTCGTTTCGAATAGCTTCGTTCACGTATGAGGTTTATAAAAGTGATTGTCTACCTTCATTCCTTGATCGATTTCTCTCTATAAGCCATGGCTTCAAGTGAGAGATACAAGCCAAAGCCTCAAATAAGAATTTGCATAAAACAAACTGTCACATCAAGCACAGTTAGTTCATACTGGTCATTTCTTTCGAACCTGATAGAAGCGAAGAATATTGGAAACAGCGCAGCACCAGGCACTCTACGTTCGTATTGGCCTTGTCCACTATATATATATATATATATATATAATCATATTAATATAATAATAAATCAGATATCGTGTAAATTTACAGATTGCTTCCTCATGTGCATCAGTTTGTGTAGCAATTATTTCTGCAAATGATTCCATAATTTGTCTCTCAATGAAAATGCTAGTCCTTTTGATATTTGGCCATCTCTTCCACATATGGTTCATGTATCATGATAAATATATCGATAGAGTTGGCCTTGCCCTGGCTGGCGGCGGCCAACTCTAGTATATCGTATAGTAATAGAATATTTTGGTTGAGGACAACACAGTTGGCATTCACGACGCTTTTTGAGCCGCTTTTGGGGCTGGGCTTTTACGCATATTTTTTTGCATTCATAATGAGCACTTAATCGTTTATCTGTATGACACACAAGGCGAACTGCTCACTAACTGAACTCTGTGCCACTCTACCATCAGGTGATTGAAAAGGTTTCGGTTCACGTAGATGATCAATCAATCGACTGATCGATCGACCATCGAGTTAGTTGTACAATTGTGTTATTCATACCACACATATTGTTGGCCTTCTACAGAATCAACTGGAACTGGTACGGAGTTCATTCTCATAGTTCTTCTATATTTCAAACAGCTTGGAGACGTGCAAAAAAATAAACAAGAATCTGGTCCATCATCAACAGCAGTTCAGGGTCTTCACTCGAAAGGTTAGAACTTTCGCACGAGCCCACACGCGGGCTCCTGCCGTTATTTTTTACAATACAGCTACACATCTGTGCCGATTTGTGTAGAATTAAGCAGTTCCTGTTGTCGTTATCATCGTCCCAGTTGCTGCTTAGCTATCAGATGCCACACTAAACCAGGCAAATGCTTTTTCGTTCGTAACATGTACCATGTGCACACACTATCAGTGGTTTCACTCGGAATCTGTCCCCAACTCTTGTTTGGCGTCATTTTCCTCAATGGCGACACAGAGACGAACATCGTTAACGTTACCTATTGCAATGAAATGTATCCTATTCACTGATTTGTATATTACTGATAAGCTATCACCCACTGTTAAGGACAAGTAAGCCTGTCTGTCGCCTAACCGCACCATGGTGAGAGTCAGCGTTCCCTACGTATGATCCTATATAATAATCATAATATCAGCAATTATGACCAGCAGGTTATCGATACAAAGGAGAACGGAGCAGCCGAATCAAAGGGACAATGTCTTAACCTACACCGGACCTTAACCTGCACCGTCGGCCTAACCTTCCAGGTCAGCTCTTCGGTTCTTGTGGTTTTTCTTGTGGCCGCTTTTCGATTTAACGGACTCCTCCACAACTGGCAGGTTCTGTTGCTCCTGCTGTTGTTGTTGTTGACCATTTTCATTAATATTCTCTTTGTGTTCCTCATCAACATTATTGATTGAAGACTGGTCCGGGTCGGCATTTGCATCCCTTGTGTCTTCGTCAATCGCCTTACCATTGATTACTCCGTTGACAGGCTGTAAGCGTTTGGCAAAACAGAGAATTAGGCGTTATAAGAAAAATTGTGCGATGTTATTCCAGGAATATTCTTGTATAGGGTAGGTTTTGCTACATCATATTCTGTGTTGAGCTTAGGAATCGTTTATTTCGCAGACAGCAGCAGCAATTGGTTCTCTGCACAATTTGACTTCTCTATAAGTTTACAGGTCACACCACGTGCCACCGGTACTACACCTAAGCAAAGGCGTTCCCTTTCTTCGAACTGATCACGCCAAAGGAAAAATGGCATCAAAACAACAAATTAAGCAACAGCACATATGTTGTAAATACCTGTTGTGAGGCAGGGCTTGCCGTTGCAGTTGGGGATGAAGCAGCTGATTGAGCTTTTCTGATATTGATGGCAGCTCCATTCGAAGTCGTATGCGTTCTCTGCCATGAGGGGATTGTGGGCGTCGCTGGAGGCGGAGGGAACTGGCTGCGCGCCACGAGTACGCCTTTTAGAGAGGTGACATCCTGCCGGAGGTCAGCTAATAGCTGATTTAGCCGGGCGGTCCTTTCGTCTGCGCGAATCTCAGCTTCGCGTCGCTCCTCGCTCATTTTGCGAACAGCATCGACCAGCTCGGAGATTGAGCGCTCAATAGAGCTGGGGCCAGGCGCGGCTAGGCGTGGCTCGACATACGTCTGTCAGGAAGAAAACAATGGACACATGTTCGTGACCACCAGTCAGAAATGAGCCAAGTTTTGTAGCTCATTTATCTTCCAGAACGCAACGCTTGCCTTTGTTTTGTTGTTCGATATGTGTGATATAGCATGCATACATATCCTGAACTAATAATACTAATAATGATAAAGAAAAATAAAATAAATCACTCATAATGTGGAGTGTCTACATGTTTGCTTGTCTAATCGTACGATCGGCGGTGCTAGCAATTAATCTACCTTGAAGACCCAGTAGAGTCCATAGGCAGCCGAGCCTATCACTGCCACTCCCATGACAGCACCGCCCAGTGTGTCCAGCCATGATCGAGGCTCGACGGCAGATTCCAAGGGAAAGCGTTGTGGCCTCAACGAGCGAGCCATAGCCATTTCAATCTCCACAGGGGTCAGGCCTTATCAGTGAGATAACAAAATTAAATCGATTATTTATTTTTGCCTTTAATTACTTCGATTAAGCATTATTAGAAGGAATAGAATTATTAAGTCTTATTTTATATTGGGGTGGGTGGGTGCTGGTCGCACATTGACACATAACATACAGACATGTGCCTAACGATAGGCTATCCTCTATCAGAACATTGACAGGTAATCACTACCTTTTTTAACGAGGAACGCACGTTTCCTCTCAACGGAACTTTGTTGAACTCTCGGGTTCATCAGAAACGCAGTGGCTGTATTGATCTGTAAACAGTATCGAGAGACAAAACGCTGTCAACATGAGAACATTTCGTTCAAGAAATACAAACATTTGAGCAGGAAATATCTAAAGAGGGACAAGTACTACAATGTTCCATATCATACATATGGAGCTTAGATATAACTACAGACTAGAAATGTAAACGTTATTGCCGTCAAAATATATGAACGACGGTTTACGGACATGTGGGCGATTCGACAACAACAATTAAAAGCTGCTCAAGGTGCTCCGTTTGGCGGGCTAGACCCCTAATTAAAACAAAAAAGAATACATTTGCTTGTGTAAGATAATCTTAGTTTTTGACAACTAACTACTCCATGTTGATAACAATCGAATGTATCACACACACACACACATTCAAAAAAAACTCTGAATATATATATAGAGACCATTAAAGATATTAGACACTCAACTGTATCTTTTCTGGCAGTCATTATGATACACGGCAGTTACGTGCGTTTTTGTGACAACGATCGTTTGTGACTGACTGGTAGAGATTTCGCGCCAAACGACGTGTAGACTATACAGGATGTCATTATATATACCCATAGGTATATGTAGCGCGTAGGGATACGTATATATATAAACAGTAACTGTTTGGTAGTCTAAGTATCCCGAGGCTGAGAGCTTTAGTTTGTTGGAGCCATTCAACAACATCGCATATTATGCTAAATCATAATACATATTATAACTTATGAGGTGAGCAGAAAATGGGAAATTCTATAAGAGTGAAGAAAGTGAATAAAAGATTGTGATATATATTTAACGATACGAACCAAATCATTCCGGGGCTCTCCCGTCGGAGGTGTCATGTCGACAACAGCGATATCTTTTCCGTGCTCCTGCAAGTGGAAATTAACAAAATGAACACAAGTCAATGCACAATATTGTATAATATAATACAACATTTGATATAACTAAAACTATACGCATCTATCGGTATATTCGAGTGTGTCGGGCTCGACCACGACGTAAGTGTCATATAGGCAGACACACTGAGCCACTCCGGCTTGACATGGCATTAGTCAGTCCACGACAAGAGTATATTACCTTCAATTATTTATTTGGAGTAAAATCACAAAAATCTCCCTTTGTCCCCAAATTCGGTGGCGACAGAATTATGCTGCAAATTTTTCAGATACACTGATATTATTAATATTGTCAATTAGTTTCATCTCATGCTACGGTATCGTTGGTTACTCCATCTAGAAATGACTACACTAAACACAAACACTGTGTATTGTATATCGCTCAAGTTGTGTTCGGGCTCCTCGTACCACGTCGTATTATTTCGAGTTTGATTCAGTGTAATTATCGACTGAATGCGGTGCTAGCCGCCATCCTTGTTTATCACCACTTATAGCATCCTGTCATCTCTCCTGTAACCGGCAGAACGGACGATTCCTAGATTAAAATAGCATGCGTGTTTGCTCCGCCACCATTTTTTCGTTGTTGGAGACGCCACCAAAAGGGATACCTCTCGTCAGGTATCTGCCGGCCCCCTACCACTGGAGATGATGATGTTCTGACGAGATTTGGCTGCCGAGAGCGCCCAGCATAGACTGAGAAAACAATACTGTGACTGTGGCGAAGAGGAATGCCCACGAATGTAGCGGATCCTGGAGATTAGGCGATGTCATTTGAGTGCCATCGCGGCCTGCAGCGATAGATAGACGACGCTTTGGTAGCTGGTCATACGTTGGAATCGAATGCACCAGTTGTGGTGGTTTTGAGTATGACAAAGATGTGGCAACAGCTAGCATTTGTCACCTACGAGAGGAATTAACTGGTGGTCGGCATATTGATGAATATACTTGTCCAAATTGGAAGTTCGTCAAGTTGGACCTTTTTTCTATGTACACGGTACGAGTTGGAGCGTATATATGGAATAGCAGTTCATGTGTGACTTAGTTTGCTGATGAAATAATTAAGGGATGTTGCCTGGCTCGTGAGTGGTCTCTTTGACTAGTTTAACAAATAAATATTTCACCTAGAACAGAATTTCGGGAATGAAATGTTTAGTTAAATGAACTTATTCACCTAAAGCATGAATGTGAGAGTAAATTTCTGGATTTTAAAGAATAGTCATAACGCGAAATAATTACTAGTATTTCGAGAAACTGTCAAGAGCGGATATCACTTGCGATTTGCAATCAGGCTTGCAATTAAGCAACAGGCGTACGGCAACCACTCACAATTAGGAAATTCAAAGGCGGTCTTATCCGATAGTGTTTAGCAATAACTTACTTTCATTTGCGCTTAGATTCTAAATCAGCATCTCGACTCTCCGAGAACTCGTGTTGTAACTGAATTATATCCTGATATTGAGACATTTACAGCAATGAGAAACGGCTGCAGCTGTGATAGAAATCGTGTGCTGCTTATATACAGGGGACTTTGTATAATGACACATTGTAGCTTTAGTTGTCATTGCACTTACAATCAATAGCCTGAATATACAGTAATGGGCCAAGACGTGGGCAACGACTAGTCTAGCGTCAGTACTATTGTGTAATGGCAACTTGGGAGAGGAACGATCTCTCAAAATTTTACCAACGCGGATGAGCACACGGAGAGTGACTCTATCATATCGACTAAGTGGCTGATCCGGGAAAACGGAGGTAGCCGATATATCCTGGTAGACTGGCTGTCTCCATCTCCGAAACTGACAACCACTCAATTCGATGCAGAGCTTTTAAATACAATGTGAATTTTGATAGGCCATCATCGGCCAGAAAGGTTTCTGCCCTAAGACCTAATCAAACAAATAGAGCAGAGCACCATTAAGATAAATGGACAGGAACAGAAAGGATGTTTTTTTTTTTAAAAAATATCGGTGATTTTTAAGCTTCGAAATGCCTATTCGACACTGTAGAGCATTGACCCCATAAACAAACTGCTAGCTGCTGTAACGTCCACGGCAGCAGACCTCAGCCTCGGGTTAGAAATAGAAGAAATTCGTGAAACGTTGGTATTCTTATCGTCGTTCTGAGAATGACACTATCAGCAATGTTGCCACACTTACCTCAAGCTGGTCTTCACCTAAGGTCTCCATTTCGTAGTCAGTGGCGTTTGGATCGCTACAAGTGACTTTCCGTTTGAATTTTCGTAGTTTTCAGCTACTTTCTCTAGCTGCTAACCCGTTGTCAATGTACCCCTTCGTCTCCTCGTGAGTGTCACTTTATTTCTGGCTGAGGACCAACGCGCTGACACTCTTGCAAGCTAACTGCCCCTCAGAACTGCCCATGCAGAAATGTCCTCATTCAGAGGTACTGCTCCGGTCTGCTCCGAACTCGCTCACAGCCGCTGGCGACCCAGTCTGACAGGCTCTTCACCAGGTTCGCTGAACACGTCGTTCACAGCTGATCGAGAGAACACCAACATAGCGGCGTGAAGACCCGTCGCCTTTATGGTACTCTTATCTGACTGACGGTATACACCTTAGACAGCACTAGGTGGTTTCAAACGGACAACAAGAACAACAACAGCCCTCCTCAGTAGCAGCGGCTGAAGGGCGACCCGTGAGCAGCAACACCAGTAGCTGCTCACTTCCTCAACAGCTTTCTTCGACGACGCGAGCAACGGCGGTGCTCTACACCTGTGCTCCAGCGATATTGTTATTGTCCTGGTGGAGGAGGTGTTGACGAGAATTGTGAACCCTCGCCCATAAAGAAGAGGAAGATGTCTGTCGTCTGCTCGACGGCCCAATGCTTTGACTGCTGGCGACGTTACGCGGATCTGCTGGGAGGGAGAGAGGGAGTGTTCGCCAGGAATAAGGGATGCCTCCATGGGGAATTGTCTGGAGATTACTATCGCAGCGTAACAGGCCAAGCGTGATTTTGCGTTACGAGAGCGTGGTAATCATACGTTGGCAGCAACTTGGCTTTTTCCTTAAGTCGTATTGAGTCTTCATAATCAGTGACTCGTTTACTGCTTAGACGTTATATAGATAATGAATTAGGTATGAGAAGGCGACAGACGCGAGCTTGCAGAAACAAAGTTAGCAAAGTGGGCATTAAATTGTAAATCAGCAGAAGGTATATCAATTGCCAGACTCTGGTTAAGACTTTGCACTCGTTTTTGGTCACGGGTGAAACTTGTGTCTACTAGAAAATCAAACGCTTTCTGCAACTTATATGTTCCAAAATTCATAAGGTACTATTGGGCTCTAATCGCAAGGTATTAGACACACTATTCTATCTATTATTTTATTGCACCCTTATTGAAAAATCATTGCTAATTATACAATCGTTTGGGTTACCTAGCGTTTGTAGTTCGGTTACTGTTAAATAAAGGAGCCCTCTAACCCACACCTTTATCTCGACCCCTCGCCAAGTTCACAATCCACAATAAATCGCATATCATCCTGTGGTCTTGCAAATCTAACGCGGTATTTGCTAAGAAAAAAAGCAACGGTCCAGCAAATTAAGTGTTGACAAAATCTTACGCACGTAATCCATTACAGTGATCTCGATCGTGTAACCAATTAAGAGTGATATCGACATTCCCGAAACAAAATCATTCGTATATAGAATTTTCATAACCTCTTCTTCTGGCCACTTTTACACCAGTCACTGCTATTTAATTCGATCTACCACTTAGCGGGGTCCCCACTAGTCCCACATCCCAAATTTTCCTCGGCTGTTTTTCTTCCAGGGTCACACCCTGATGAAAAACCTCTCAATTTATTTGAGCTGACTTTTAGCTGTTGCCCCCATGTCACAGGTCTAGTACCTGATGAACCTGATGTACTTTCCTTCGAAGACATAAAGTCGGGGCCCCCACTAGGCCCCTCTCGGCCTGCCTCTTTCAGATGAGACAACATAATTTGCGATTTCATCATATCCGACAGATAGATTCGATATTTGTGCTCCTGCGCGATATTTGTCGTCTAGGTTTTGGAGCGCGATCGTCGTCTGCTTTGGGCACGCTACCGGCTCAGATTGGATAGCGCAGCACATGATCAGTCCGAGTTCTATTGTTGAGACGCTCTTTTTTGGAGCGCTGTGCTTTTGTGTGTGTGTGTGTGTGCTTTTGAACAGATCGGTTATCACAACGGGGGAGGACTATTAACCCTGAACGGTTGCCACCTCTAAAAACTTTTTTGTGGGGTCATGTTTTGGTACACGAGAAATTACGAGACCCGTCGTATAAATCGTACTGTTACTCGAGTTTACTCGACTAACGGTGACATTTTCTAGTTGTTAACATTTTACAGACATTTTCAATGGAAGTTGATTCTGATCTCAGTCTTGACCACCTTGACAGGTAACTACAAATCGCCGTTTCGTTAATACGCAACGAATTGAGTAACTTATTTACATATATTGGAGAATTTTTATATCAACGAATTACCAATTGTTCCCAACTGATTTTCCGGCAGTTTGAAACATGCGGGAATACCTTCTCGATTTAATCACTCATGTTGAGTAGATATATGTTATTGCTTGGCGTATACAACACAAGGTTAAGTTTGAAAATTCGGGTTTACACGTAAGCATATATATATATATATATAGTTTTGTTTTAGAATAGTTCAATATTATTATATCTTCAACACTGTTCCACTATCTTGGTTAACAGTTAAATAATTCGTATTCGAGCCGAACCGTTTAGCACCTAGATGGCGTAGGATCTCCAGTTCATTTAGCTGCTCGCAATTTCATATACCCTGGAACTTCACTTTTTTCCAAAACAGGCTGAGACCAAATTGATTTGTAAATAGCAAGTTGTTGATTGACACCTTGGGGGTCAAACAGTCGGTGTGGTTCTTGGACGAATGTCCGTGTTCTCATTTCAGAACGCCCCCTTGCGTCGATTCGGGCAGCGGAGCCTGCAGCCTCAGGGCGTGTCGCTTCCTGCTCTGGCCAGTAATCACGATCTAATTATCGTATACACGGTCATGGTATACAAAAATTATTATAGTTTCTTTCGGACGGCAGGGACAGTTCTCTCGTCACTTTGTTGTGATTTGCAAAATGATTGCAAGCGATATTCCATTGGAACTCTTGACGGCAATATGACTCCCCGTAAGGGGGAGTTATATGTGACAAAGCACCTAAATGTCTTTCATAACCGTGTGCTGGAAAATACTCAATAGTTGTAAATCAAAAGAAGTCTGAAGATATTGAACTGTCTACTTGAATTGAATTAATGTTCTCATATCTGTCCATTTTGTTCATTATCGGTAGAAACTTTTGAAGACCAAGACGAGAAGAAGTTCTCGCTCAACTGAAAAGCTTGGCTGGCAGTTGCTAATATGTGTTTTATATTTATACATATATATATATATTTTTTTTTTTCCTATTATGTGTTTTTATAGTATAGTAACTCGGTACCAACTTTTTTGTCCAATTCAATAGCGACTTCGAAATCTGCACAATAATCTACTCGATACGAAGCAGATATACAATTTTAATCTGGAAGACGAAGCGGATTCTTCAATTTTTTACGAAATTCTATCATTAGAACCCTTCCAAATACTACTTGAAGACACCGAACGCCCCCAGGTGCTGACCGTCATTGGCTGCGAGATCAGATATAGATCGCTTGTATTCGATCAATGTAGACATTTTGTTCCGATGCGCCTGTTTATTCTGTATTATTTTCGCTACCAATGGTTACAGGCAGCGCCCTTGGGCTCAGCTTTCCAGTGAGGCCTAGGTTAAGGTGGCTACGAAGGAAATCCTGTTCACTCTACCGGCCCAACTAGGGAAGCAAGGCGAACGTTCGGACGCATCGGTATTGAACATATTCTTGTGCTTATGTTGATTGCACAGAAATGCCTTTGAAATGATGCGAACTTTAGAATCTTTTGAAAAACCATTTTCACAACCTCACCCCGAGGGTTGACTAAGTAAACAAGTTGTATCGACCCCTGCACCGTTATTGCAACGTACATTCAAAATGTAATTTAAGGCTACCAGGGCAAGGTTTGTCAGACGAATTCGCCCTTGAAATTTCGATGCAACTCCGTTCCCGTAGTGTGCACAACTGGGTAACGCCCGAGGTAAGTCAGCAAAACATTAGTCTATTCCGTATTGCACACCATGCGCCGTTAGTCCAGAGAGCAGATTCGCTTAAACGAATGAGCGTGAACGAGGGCATCGAGCTGGTGTCCCGAGCAGTTGTGGACGGCTGGCTACAACAGGCGAAGAACACAACGGGAGTTGAGTGCGGCTTGGGTGAAATCTCCATCTTGATGATTTTCGTCAGACGGCTGGAAGGATACTTGAGTGAAAGGGTGCGCGGATCGTGGAGCACTGAATTGGAAGATATGGTTTTCGAGCGCCGTGTGCGGAAAGCAAATTCACACCAAGCTGACTTCAGCGAGTGTGCCTGCTGACTCTAAACAAGCACAATGTAGTTATGCATCGGAGTCTGACCGGCGATGTTTGGCTGTAGTGTTTACGATAATCGTGGACAAATCCCGCAAAATACTGGACAACGTTGTGGGGGGGTCAGTGGTCTTTGATTATGTCGAAGAAATTCGTATCGGACGCCCCGCCGTCGTGGACCTGCTTTTTACTTCGGACTATTTAGCTTGTATACTGCTCGATACGTGTACTTGTGGTATTCCGCATACTGACATTTGAGAGCATTGGCTAAAATGGGATTTTTAAATTTCCGAGTATGCGTCAGCCAACAAGCATAGAACAAATCTAAATAGGTTCAATATCGTTTTGGCTGAAGTGTTCAATTCTACAGGAATATAGGTACGTGTATACTGGACATGGTTGTCTCGCAATTCCGCACGAGACCCATATAGGGGACAGAAACACTATATCGACTATCCTTTATGTGCGGTTACATGTTCAAGTATCGATTTTTGTTTTCGGGGTGCAAACTTCCGAGAGCCCGTTGCGTATTGGCTTCGTGGTGGCAGATTATATTTAGAAAGGTCTCTCAACGTGTTCTGCGGAACGTACCAAAACGGTCAATCGACCACGAGTCGTCGTCCGCAACATGGAGGCAGTTGCCAGAGATGGGCCTTACTATTACGTGCTCAACGCGGATACTCGTGACGTTGAGTTTTCCAAACGATTCTTAGAAACATGATTTATTTCTCTGAATTGAATTTTTGTGAAGGACTTACTGGATTTCCCCATGTCCAGATGGTTGCGGTGATCTGATCGTGGTCAACGATAGAATTCGCCTACCGATTAACGAAGTCGAAATAGGCATGTCTCATATCCTTGCTAGGTACAAATAGATGTACATGTAGATGTACGCTAGATGTACGAACTGTTCTT
The DNA here is from genome assembly GCA_019614645.1 of Stratiolaelaps scimitus. NCBI lineage: Eukaryota > Metazoa > Arthropoda > Arachnida > Mesostigmata > Laelapidae > Stratiolaelaps > Stratiolaelaps scimitus. The sequence goes on from JABWDB010000029.1 coordinate 1,208,487, forward strand.
CAAACAAGCTGCAACACGCCGCATTTGCTAAAGTAGTCTGCCATGTATCTCCCAGGATAGGGGAGCTTGCATTGTCTACTATATAATAACTAATTTAATTCTGCTAAGAGGATGTTTGTGATTGAAGTGCCTAGAAGTAGACGAAACGAAGGAAATAAGAAAATGAAGCGACACCTCACGTATTTAGATTATAGTACACCGCGAGCTTGAGCATAAGAAGGGCCACATTTGGATGTTGTTGATAAAATAGCGTCAAACGCTATATGCATAAAAATGATTTAGTATGCCACTAGTCGGAAGGTAGCATAAACAATACATAGAGAACAATACATATTGATATAGCGGTTTTGGCTTCATTTGTTAGATTTGTTAATATTGACGTCCTTTTTCGGGGTCACCATGAATGATTAGATTAATCATGTACTGATCTTGTTGCTTTCGACAATTCGCTCGAAACCCGGGCAGCCACCACTTACTCACGGTGGCCAATGAGTCAATGACACAAAATCTGATTGGATCTTGTCCTCCTCGTTCATTACATTCAATCATCAAATGCTTCAGATTCTCCTACGCACGACCTTGCCAAGAATGCACTACCAGAGCGCAGGTACGCGTGAATTATTCATTTAATCATTTATCTTCTGCTCATTTATTGTCGATCGGTAGTCGTCGGAACAGCAGCACCAGCAGTTGTAGCAGCTGGATCACGTGGCTTCCTCGAGTACATGACCCTTTCGACTAATAAATAGGCACCGTCCCTTAGGGGCAAAAACGGCATTTTAGCGGAGGTACTAGGCTGTTGTCTCAGGTGTAATCCCTCAATGCCTTCATTTCGGTGAGCTGTGCTTCATCGACGTGTTTGGGGCGTGTTACGTATGGCAACCATTGAAAATGACGCTTGCTATACGCATATACATTCGCTGTATAGTCATATTGTGTACTTGCGCATCTCCGAGATCCCATGTCACCGTTGGCTGCAGACTGAATCGCTCATCGGGAAGGCCGTTAGCAGCAGAGCACGTATGTGAAGGGAGCCGATGCACAGAGCAGCCGATAGTTGTCCGCCGACAGCTATCAGCAACCGAAGAACTAACAATGGCAGCTGCCCTTGTTACCACACCATTTCGCCCCTGGTTGCGCGCACGTCGGTAATGAGCTATCCGTAGCCGTCTAGCCGCGTCAACGAAATCTGCCCAGAACGATGTGCTCTATAGTGTCGTCTTGCCGTATCCACCGTCATTGATTCTCCATGCGTCCGTATGCGCCGTTACGCCCGGCAGAGAGGAGAACCGGAACAGGCGAAGGACATGACCCAAGCCTGGCTTCGCCTGACCTGACCTTCAGCCGGGGCCTCTCGTATGTTCAGATATTAATTGGTTCAACATCCACTGGGTCGCGCACGAAGGAATGCGGCGTTCGCTCTATCCTCGTTCGCCAGGGGGACGAGCCGCTGACTTCCGAGGGGTCTTTCGTTATTGGCTTATTTTACCGTCGTGAAGCGGTAAGTGGTCCAACACCAGCCGTACCGGTGACTGTCGAAAATCATGGGCTGCACTATGGGCCGGGGGGGTGGGGGGGGTGGTGGGGGCACATCCAGCGGAGATTATCGCAGGAAATGGCGCGACTTGTTCACATTTACTCTCTTGCACCTGCTAAACTGAACAGTCCTGTTAAAAGCATGATAGCTAATCGGCAATTATGCCCTTCATCCCGAGGTCGCTCATCAACGGATTTTATTAAGTATTTATCGAGTACTCTCGTGCTAGCCGTTAGTGAGTATATGTCGATAGCAGCGGCAATTTTATAGGTACAATTATGTTGCTGTAAGAGGCCGTGTACAATTTAATATTGCCTGCTATTACACTTTTTCGTTTGTTTTTTTTTGTCGTGAAAAAGTATTAAATATCGCTTTTTGTAAGAGGATAAACTGTCAATCGTTAAACGACATTTAATCGTCGACATTTGTCAATGACATCTACTATTTATTTACGGGCTTGGTGATCGAGTCGTTCATTTGAAGTTCAAGTTGAGTGATTCAATGTCGGTGCGTATGTGACCTTTAGTGGTCTACGTTTAGTGTGAGCAGACGAGATTGGCGTCGTTTTGTAGTTGGGGCGAGCATCACAGCTTGAACAAGAAAAAGCTTAAATTTAATAGAAAAAAAAATAGCCTCACACTGTGATTCGCTCTCGGCTCGCGAACACTATTTTATAGAGATTTCGTTGACGCACTGATCTACCAACCTACAACGAGGTACCTTCAGAGTCGTGCATAAATTATGCGTTCATGACCGCTATATTCATAATGCCTAGGTTGCAGCCTCTTGTGCATATTCAGCTTTAATATGCATAATCCGTTGGCGATATACGCCCCGATAGCGAAACCTGCCCTTGTCAACCTGATATCTTTAGGTATCGCCCCGGTAGTGACTAAACTTGCACGTTAACCCCGACATGGTACTACGGAAAATATATATACATGTACGTGTATATCAATTCGGTTCATATGCGCCCGTACGAATTTCGGTGGCCAGTAGGTGAAAAAAGAATCCCTGCGCTATTCCACAGGAAAACATACGAAGACATCTCTTCCTCGGATCATAGAACGTCTCCCGACACAGCAGCGTTGAGATAGTGCCAATGTCATGAACTATTAGATACGGTGCTATGGAGATGTTTGCCCCTATAGTCAGTGGGAGTCGGTGTGCAGCATTGAACCACTGAAACAGAGCTACGGTGACTCTTAGAAGACATCCAGCTCGGGTGTGGACGCGTCACAAAGAGAGAATTGCAGAACGATGCTAGGAGGGGGGGGTGCAATTAGACGGCTAATTAAATGAGAACGGTCTTACGCCGTAAGCGGAGCGTAAGTGAAATGTGCTGCAGTGCACGATAGGGACAAGGGAACTTTAAACGAAGGCAACTAGAGACATTTTGCCGCTTTACTCGAATGAGCGAAATATCTGCAGATATTTTTCTTTAATTTTGACCTGATCCATAAGGTTCCCGGCTGCCAGCCATTTTAATTGATTGAATGGAGTTGCGTAATTTCAGATTTTAGCACGGAGAATAATAATATTAATACATGTATCAATTTTAATCCATGATGATGTCTAACTGAGTGTGCTTTGTGGATCTGGCGCATTTTTCCCGACGAAACATTTCCTTGGCGCCTGCGTCTGTTGGCAGATTCTGGATACGTATGTCGGTGGGTTTCGAGACAGCTGATTTGCTCGGTGAATTCTCTATGATATGTCTCGTATCGCACATATACCATAATATATTGTAATCATTGTTTTTGTCCGCAGTTCGTAGTGTTACACATGACAATGTCGACTCAAGCCGACGACATGACATTCGCCGTCGCTGCCGTTGCATGGCACAAACAGCTTCAATGATTAATTTATGGAAGGGTTGTATTTCAGGATGCGCCAACACGCTTGGAATGAATGACGGTGGATGTGACCGGCGGCCGGACAGACGAGGTCGCAACAAATAGCCAAGAGAAACTGTTCTCCGAGAAAGCAGGTCGTGAGTAGCGCAGGTGACAGACAGTGGTGGCCCGTTCCCCGCGTGGTCTATGCCTTCGTGCCGTGTTGAGGTGTCCTCGGGAACGAATCGGGAACCTCTGTGAACAAGCGTACTTTGGTTGTTGGGAACAGCGCAACGGCAGCCGGGAGTAGTTGTCGAAAAGAGAATCCGACGGGAAGGGCAGCGTGGGCGTCAAGGCGAAGGCAAAAGACGGTCGAGGCAGATTAAGCGATGACGATACACGGCCGGGGCGAAAGCAGACCGAACTCGAAACTGGAGAGCGCAGGCTAGTCTCACGGAAAGGTGCCCCCTACACTGTGTTACCTCCGCTCGATTCAGTTGGCTTGACGCAATCGCTGCTGATGGCTGTGCCATACAGGTATCGCTACTTGGATCAATCCATGCTATAACTGGCTGGTATCGCTCATCGCGCACTTGTGACGTGGCCACCGACCAGCAGCAGTAGCAGCAGCAGCATATAGTCGCGTCCTCGAGCCGAAATCTCGTAGCCGTAGTGTTTTCCGCTCCCATGGTAGTTGACGGTTGTTGTTGTAGTGGTGGTGGTAGTGGTGATGGTGGTGGTTGTGTCGAGTAGCATAGCCCTTCCTCTCACAAATCGGGAAAGGGTCAAGGCGAAGGCACACGCAGGCCTGATCACTAGACTCCGAGAGGGAGAGCTAAGAGCTGGCGGTGGAGAAGTGTGCAAAGGAGAGAACAGCGCTTTTCCCGCGCCGTCTGAGGCCGTCTGGAAACGTTGGTGATGGTGGTGGTGGGGGGGTATGCTAGTGCTCCTTCTACTCTTGTCACTGGCAGCCCCAGCGCTCCCCGAGCGACCCCCGCGCGCTCCTCTTGCTCCGACCGCTCCACCTCTTTCTGCGGGAAGCAGCGAGGAACCGAGCAGCGGGAGTAAAGTCAGCCGCCAGAAGAGCGGCCCGAGCCGAACGGGACGGATAGGAGCGGAGCGGACCGCCGCTGGGATACACGGGAGGAAACGAACGAGAACGGCAAGGGTGCGCGGAGGACAGAGCAGGGATGGTGGCGGACAGGACGACGAAGGACGCGCCCGGCCGACCAACCGCCCGCCCGCCGCCCACGGCCTTAACAACCTGCGCCCACGCCCATGTCCGCGTCCACATGGACAGGACGAATCTCACGAAGCGAGCGTAGCCTCCGACGTCGTCGTCGTCGTTGACATCTCCGTGGTCGGCGTTAGAGCCAGGAGTAGGAAAGAAGTGGAAGACAACGAGAGGGGAGAGAGAAAGAAACTCGAAGAGTGTCGACAGAGGCGACCTAAGGCTCAACTAGCACTGCACCATAAGTACCGTGTCGACGGGTCCGCACGATACGGCACCAGTTCGTGGGGGCAGGCTGGTATTTCGCACCCGCTCGCCTCCGCGGCTGTTACTGGCGGCAACGGGTGTACAACAGCCTCGTGTCAACTAATACCAACGGGCCAGTGGGTTGAGCAAGTGCGTGGCTGTCTCGTCTGACAGCGTGTACCATACCTTCGATGCCCATCTAGCAGCTGGCTTGATATCTTCATATGTAGATACGCACGGGGCGGGGGCAGTGGCGCCCTTGACGAGCAATCGTCGTCTCGTCGACGATGGCTACGGAGGACAACCGTGAAGGGGAAATACGACTCTGAGCAGTAGTACTTCGCTGAAGTGTCGTCGTTTCGAACCTCCCCAGCTCCCCTCTCCCTACCCCACCCTAGTCCTATCCCCAATTCTGACATCACCCCTTTGACATCACCAACATCCATCTCCCTATCACTGTACAACCTCGAAACGTCATTAATCTCGCTTCATCATTATGTTTCGCGTGTGTACGAATGGAGAGCGTACTGAGTGAGTGCCTAATCTGTGTCTGCCTGATCTGATCGTTGTATGTGCCTCTTAGTGCGCCTTGTGGCGTGAGCGTGCGCTTGTCTCACTGACTCACTCGGCTATTTTTCGGTGGGGGCAATATCCTCCGCATCCTCGTCACCTGTCACGAACAAGAACAACAAAATAAGGAAGAACGAAGTAAAACAAAAAGAAGATGACGTTGTAGGACACCCAGCAGCAAGTTACGATAGCATAGCTCAGAGCTAGCTCAATCATTCGAGGAGAATTCGCACGATTACCCAGCCGATCGTGATACCCCACACATGGCGGAGGTGAGTTCACTGACGCTGACGGTCATAGAACAGAAAAATGAGCAACACTAGAGCCAACGGACAGCAGCTGACTCTTTACGTGACCTTAGAGTCAGTCGAGAGACATAGATCGAGTGAACATGAGAAAGAGTCCACGAGCGAGGTCATATTGGCAGTAGTGGTATAAGTAGTAGTAGTGGTTGTTGTTGCTGTAGCAGTAAAAGTCTCTATAGTGGACTATTATACACAGATGACTATTGTGCGGGCGTTTCTTCACAGTCATAAGATTCGTAGCGGTAGAGATACAAGGAGCCACATTGGCCTTCAACTGCGGCCACTGGGTCACTGGAGCATGGATGGCCAAGGCATCCTCTGCCAAGCATGTCTCGCTGATGTGTGTATTGTACGCGCTGACGGCGGTGTTCGTGGTGGTGTCGTCATCATGCTTCTTAACGCAGAACCATACGATAGCTGGTTTGCTCTGGTGACGATGGCGAGAGGCGGGCACCTCGGTTCGTTCGAGTTTGTACCATGAGCTGATCGATGACAGGCAGGATATATTTGACGAGGATCAGGCGCAAGTGAAGACGATGGGGGAGGCGTATCCGCGGATGGTATAAGTGATGGGGCCGATTGACGACATCACGAGTGTATATATGCGTGTGTATGCTGGACAGTGATAGCCTATCGCCGTTGGTGCGGTTCACTCCTAGCATAGGGGTGTGTGGATTTGTGTGGATTTTTTTTTAGCATTTGGCAATAGTGGTATCACGCTAACGCAAGCTCGTCCTTTAACTTTGACTTGCACGGTCTCGGATCAGTTTCGCAGTGCCCTGACAGGTTATTTCAATACTGAGTTCCATTCACCATTCAACGAGACGTAATAACTAATTCGTGTGCGTATAACAATGAGGAATAAGGGATTCGGGTGGATCTATTGACAATTGTTCATTGTAGCTTGTCGGTGCACGTGTGTGAACAAAATTTGTCCACACGTATAACTCGACTTGACGCAGTAATAGGCTCGCTTGCTCAATCGTACCAGTGCGGGAGAGACGTCTGGCCTCCACTAGCGTAACAGCGTATCACCTACACGTACACTGTCCGTACATTCGATTGTAGGAGGTCGTCGAATTCATGAAAAGGATTCATGTATGTGGCAAAAATGACCATTCATGACCTAATACAGCGTAGACGGAACGTTAAAGAGGAAGATATCTCACATTCGAAATTCGCTAAATATAATCGAAATCATGCACCCTATGCAGATTGTCGAATCAACCTCGAGGGGGCGAATGTACACTACTAGGTAGATATTGATTGGTGAAGACATACGCGACGAGCGATCTTCCTCTGTGAAGACTCCGTGGATCGATTTGTTGCATGTTGCGTGCGATTAGTTGATGAGTTCCGTCTCGTTCGGGCTCGAAAAAAATCCCAAATTATAAAATGCACCTAAGGCTATATCCATTGGCACGTGCTGCTGCAGCCATTTTATGACATTTATGTATCTCGAACGGCCGTAGTGTCTTGGATAGTTAATAGGAAATATTGTTGTCGCGGAAGACTTACTCGATGTTTATTACGGATACTACATGTTTTGTTTAAGAGACTATCCTTCTCCGTGTTGAAGGTAGCACGATGTGCTGACAAAGCGTCAGCTACACACTCTGAGATAGTGTATTGTACTTGTCCGATTCCGAATGCATTTGACCCTTGGCCATAGACGTATTTGGTTGAGCAAACGGGGCCAGAGTTGGTTCTTTTCAAATGATCAATCATCTTTCCTTCGACGGATATCCACTATCGGAAAGATGATACAGTGAACACTCCTCTGATTGAAGCGATCTATGCTGATTTTTGGAGAGAGAGAGAGAGAGGGCCCGAGATATGTAACCCGACACAACGAAACATCAGAGTCTTGTCAGAAACTTCTTCAGCCCATGCTTGTTAGAGTCAATCACTGTACTCATTTTTTAAGTGATATATATATATATATATATATATATGTATCCATTTAGTTGGGGAATATAGAACTCACACGAAGAAAGACACTCCTCTAGTTAGAAGCAAATTACCTAATTAGTAAATGTTAATATGGGACCAGAACGGACCTCTGATTAAAAAAAAAGACGCTTTAATTTGATTTTATTATTGTTAATACCTGGGGCGATCGAAGCAAGCGAAGGTGTCAATGATATTCTATACATAGGGCGGAAATACCAGGACAGTGTTCAGGACGCTCTACAATTGTGGCATTTATTACGGATAATAATTTAAGCCTCCTGCCCGAGGCCTTTTTCACACATTTCTCAGGGGCTTTTGTTTCGCGGACTTTGTCTCTAAAACAACTGCACTGCCTTTAAAAATGAACTTCATGGCGCAAAGTGATGAATCCTCATCCTTAAACAATCTGACAGGTTTCTCTACTTCTTTGGAAAGCGAGAGATTTCTTAGATGATAGTTTTGGTAGCAACGAGGCATATTTAAGTTGACTGTATTACAGTAAAACAGTGATATATCCGAAAGGTCATTCCCTATGCCTCACGCTATATTCAGTTGGCTACCATAGGGGATGATACAGAAAAATATACTAGTAAGACACGGACACTCTAACTAACTTCACCCGAGTCATTATCTTGTGTTTTTTATCGTTCTTGTCACACCATGACAATTCGAATGATGCCTTTCAGTGAGTGTCCGTTTTCGTTATACACGGTCAGGGTCGATCTTCTACGATTCGAGACATTGTGCGGCTAATTTTCAAGCCCTACATATGCATGAAAAACCTTGCTCGACATCCTGAGTATGTGGTGTCATTTGAATTTATTCGATACTTATCAAGGTAACCGCTAATTGTAGCAAACGCATCCACATCCTGGGTAGGCGATAACTGAGATCTTCAAAGAGATACGTAGAATATACATTTAGTATCGCACTATCCTAACGTACAATATATCCACTATCAACCACCACAATAATGCAGTCTTCGTTGCCAATAATAATCGAATGTCTTCATCATCGGGCCAAATAGTCAAATGAACTTAGTGTTTTGTTAACCAGCTTCGTATACAAAAATCAAATTTGAGACAAAAATCAAATTGTCCCTCAAAATTAACTTGATTTTGAGGTTGCCTTGTTTGTAAACGATGCAATAATTGAAGTCACGCTCAGCTGCACCATCATCACCACACTTGTCGATTTGTTCCCGAAATTCCCTCTCTTTGCCATCAGATCCGCGCGCGTACACCGCTTAATCGTGTGCACGTATTTGTCCACCTGCTATTATTAAGGACGAGAGGTGTATAAGTGCTGTGAGCCAAAGAGAACGTCCGTGTCAAAAGAGCAGACTGTCGCCTTTTTTTTTGTTGACAGCGCGATATCCTTCGGGGATTGGGGTGCGATATCCTTCTGGCGTTCGTCGTGTGTACCTTTCAAACGTTCGTGGATGCCCAACGATTTGAGAGGGGTCACCTTGCTAGATCTTATTGCCCATCGGCAAATTTAGGGGTGATTTAATAAATATTCGACAATATAATGGTGATTTCAATTGAGCAGTAAGCGTAGTTCCCAGTCGCTTTTCCCAAGTGCTTCTTACGAAAATGTCTCTTACAAGAAACTGGACAAATCACCAACAGAAAATCACTAATACTGAATGAACATTTATTATTGAAAAACTTTTGGGTACATAAACAATGCTCCCAATTGTCTGTGCATGTGTACTCCATAAGGGACATACGTAGCCCTTACCCCATATTATCCTCTACGACCTCGAGGTAGGAAGTCTATCTTGTTCCATTCGAGTCCAGTCATTGTGTCCATGACAGCAGCAGCAGCCGCCGCAGCATTTCATCGCTATACATCTAGCGAATCTAGACGCTAGCCAAGATATGAACCTGCGCGTGGCTCTCCAGTCTCCTTTTCAAGTCGTTGACAACGGCCTACAACAAAATTAGCATTTACTGGGCAAGGTGTATACATATATATATATATATATACCCCTATAATCGTAATATATATATATGGATACACCCCTATGATCGTTATGCTCCACATGTATTTCGGCCTCACAGTATAATATTATTTGTTCTTTTATTATATATTCCAGTATTATACAATCGATCATGTTTTCAGTTTGACTGAAGTTACTTCTGGTAGAATAGTGTGATTGCGATAATTTAGAAATAATCATTTTGCTAACTAGTGTTCACGTTCAATTTAGGCGGGTCCGGGTTCGCGACGCCTCTTCAAGGTGTGGAGTGCGGATAGACGCTTCCGTAAGGCCGTCATGGCCACCACATTGGCGGAGCTCATTGACGTCGGATGTACAAAACTAGGATACACTCACCAGGTAAGCATGAAGTCAGCCAATGGTAGCACCCATATAGGCACTAGGTTGTATAGTGTCATCTGACACTGACGACATTTTCCTCATTCAAGATATAATATCATCAACAGAAGGCAGGTTGGGGGCAAGCATTCGAAAGCTTGCAAATGCATTGTTCTTTTTTCGAATTGATTTCTGAGCGAGCGAGGATCTCAGTGGCAGGAACGAGAGAAAATGGAGGAGTGCCCATTGTTCAGATGGGTGCTTTTTTGTTTAAATTCGACCGTCTGTAGGGCCCCAGGGCTTTAGTGTTGAGGGCAGCCAGAATTGGACACTCATAAACACCAACTAACACAGAGGAGCACAAAATACGATTTCGGAAATATGTTATCAATATTCATATTAGTTCTGTCAATATAAAATGGATGTAAGGCAGAGAATAAGCAAAGGTGGTTGCCCCGACAGGTCCTCGTAGTAATACCTAAAGGTTAAGAGCTAAGGCCTGTCAGATAAGGAAACAGCTGAGGGTCAGCTCGAAAAAAAAAAATGGATGTTTATTCGTCGTTACAAATTCTCGCTACGATTCAATGACGGGCTTAGGCCAGCTGTCATGCTACATATTGTTAACAGTCGGTGTCGACATCAAAATGGTCATGTATTCTTTGAGGAGACCGCTTTCGATTCCATGATAAAACTTTGTATTTTTCTTCGTGCCGTACCAGGATTACCTTGTCCTGCTTTGCAAGTTTGCAGGATTTAGGCTCATGTAATGTTGGCATTTGCGAAATCATGTGCCACTGTGGTTTTTGCTCACATCCGTGTACGTTACCACCAGGATATCCGGTAATAGCTGATGTACGGCTACAGTACAACAGCTATTCTGTTTATCGTTTACCAAACCATAAACAACCTCGTAATTAGTGGCGGGCATACTGACGTGAACGAAACATCTGCCTTTTCATTGGCCGTACCCTAGTGAACATTATCGAGCCGCCCCCAGTCGACGATTTTGCTGAAGTGTTTCGTGACGCGGCGTCACCGAATCATGTCCAGCCTGCGCGCTCGACGCCTCTTGATAACGCAAGCGATAATGAACGGTACTGCTCACCCTCAAAGTTTTCTAACAACTTTTGACCCATACTTCACCGCCGCCGCCCCGCAACCACGTGTTCATGCGCCGACTTTCCATTCCACGTACAGATGGATACCCCGACGCGTTTTCATAGCGGTTCCCGCTAAATGATGAAGAGTTCACACCCTTCCGTATGGCGGCCGTTTCGGCGGATTAACGAGCGATTGCCGTCAACATCCATAAATCTAGCCGAATTCAACCCGGTCTCGACGTGGACCCGTTGTAGTTGATGATGAGCGTTCAGCGGCTCGCGACAAATGATAGAGGTCCATATGCGGACTGAAATATAAACGTCAAACATTCACATGCGTAGACATACGTGTCATGGTGGCGTGGTGTAGAACAGTGATCCTCCATTTTGACGGAGACAGGTCGTCGTCAATGAATTTGACTCATCTTTGGATTGGATATGTCATGCGGTATTATTATATTATTATATATAATACATGAATTGATAGCGATATGTAAGTTGTTAATGTTGAGGTCTCGTGTGGCATTAGTTATCTCAATAAGGACATATTTGTAGCAGGATTATTAAAGCATCGCTAGTACTATACCGTAAGTCAGACAACGATGCATTAATTAGGTCAGCGAGCATTGCATGCTTTCTTTATGATTACATATCTACTGGCTGTTGTTAGGGTGGTCAACAAAATATCAATTATCATTTTTAAGTGGCATTACCCGTTATCACCTACCTACCTACGGCGTAAACCTACATACGGCGCAAACGATCAATGTGTCTCATTAACATCGGCTTGTAATTAACTCATTAAAAATTCACATTTTCTTTGTTTCTCGGCGTACAACGATACAGATTCATCAATCGGAGATTCGAGTGGTATTAGAAGCTGATGGAACGGACGTGGAAGATGAGTCGACTTTCGGATCTCTCGTTCGGGATACGGTGCTTTTGTTAATGCTGCCTGGCGAGGCATGGTTGCCTCCATCCGTCGAAGCTATTAAAACTGGTCAGTGATTGTAGATACGCATTTGGATGTGGCCCAGTTACGCATGGGGTCACATAACTAGCGTTGTGAGTCTGCTCGACAGAATCCGAAGCTCTCCTTTCAACCCCGTTGATTATCAAGGCTAACATTTCGTACAAACTAACCGCTCACAAGCACTGGTTGGCGATACCAGTTCCCTTTAGACTTTACAAATTTTTCGACCTTCGGACGGGGCAGCCGGAAATTTTCCAACTCAAACATCAAATTTTGTTCGGCAACAAAAAATTACAGGGCCTTTTGAGCGTAGCTCTGCTATGAGATGACATAGTAGTCGGCCGCTAATTACTAAATCATGATATTTGCCATTAGTCGTTGTCAATGTACCTTTCCCCAAGAGCAGAGCGATTTTTCAATGCTTCGACCCAAGCGTTCTTGTTCGTAGTTTTCGGTATTTTGTAACATACCGCCATGACAGACAAGGCGCGAGTTGATTGTTAACGACACCTTTGACTTGCATCGATCTGACATAGATCTCTCTCAATTAGACCATATGGCAAGCGTTTACGCCACGCCAACGATTGACCAATGAGAAAACCGAACAGGCCAGCGTTTTACATTGACGAGACAGCAGTTACCTTTGACTCGACGTTTGCTCATTTATATTTGTTTACACCAATGCATATCAGTGGCATACTAGTATTTTTAGATGCGTATACATATCAGACCCACCCATATAAGGAGGACCACGATGTCAACAACTGTATAATACGCTGCAGCCGTATACCCCCCCCCCAACCCCCTATTGCTTAGACGGCCAGCACAGACATTAACTGTTACCTAATTTTCCTCGCACGCTGCACAATGGACTGACGGACGAAACTCACCTGTTTCACACATACACCTACTGCTACACCTACCTTTCAATTTGACAACCTAACAGCCATTAATGCTATTCCGCAAATCGTTTGCGAAGCCATGCAATCGCTCGAGATCGTCGATATAGCGCCTTCATGGAAGATTATGGAGCACAAAGGCAAGGTCACGGTCGTTCTCACCTGGGAACCGCAGGACCGTCGCAGTCGAACGCCCGAGGTGAAGATCGAGGTCCTGCCGGATGGCGTAGTCCTTCCAGGACGCGGGCTAGCATCGGGCCAAAGCGGCAGTCGACCCAGCACGGCCAGCAGTGGTCGGAACAAATCTCCCCAACCACCCGGTCTACAGAGCTTACAAGCAGTCTTAGGTTTGTCCGGCACGGGTGTAGGCCGCGAGAGCGATCGGGAGGCCGCACTGGCGGCGTCGTCTGGCCCAGGCTGTCCACCGACAACAGCTGCGACAACGTTGACGGCGGCTCCAGGTGATGTGATAGCACCAGCAGTGACACGACACGAGCGAGTCAGCGATCGACGCGACAAGAAGAAGCATAGTGATAAGCACGAGAAACACAATCACGCCGAGTGTGACTTCCACTGTTCGTCGCTACACCAGCAGCAGCACAAGGCTGCCGCCGCTTCGCCCATTGTCGACTTCCCTGAGATGGCGTTTGGCCCGCCGGGGGTGTTCGGCCATGGTGGTGGCGGAATGCCCCTGCCACAGTCGAAAAGCGTGCACTTCGAGGCCGCGGCGGCGGCCGCGGCTGCAGCAGCGGCAGCTGTTACCACCACGGGGGCCGGCGTCGCCGGAACCGCCGATTCGGCGGGTGTCGGCGCTGGCGGCACGAGGGGGGCGGCGGCGATCGGGGTTGCCGCGAGCGTCGTTCCTGCTGACAACGAGCCCGAAAGCGAGAGCCAGCAGGAGGACGATGAGAAGCTGGCGGACCGGTATCTGCTGTTGGTCGACCAACTCGCGGTCGATCAGGACAAGCATCTGACCATCAAGGACATTGGAGTCATCCTCGAACGCCTTAGCTCGAAGATAGTCGATGTCGAACGGCTAGAACGGGAGAGGGAGTCCAGGGACATCCATAACTGGACGATCAAAGCGACGCTACGGGGTGGCCACGTGCTCAGCGAAGTGGGAGTGGTCTACAACGGACGATATTATGGCGTTGTCGAGCATCCCGGTTATTTCTAAGGAAAAAGAGAAGCCATTTGAAATGGAGAACGAAAGAGACAGAGAGAGAGAGAGAGAGAGAGAGAGAGAGAGCGAGAGAAACAGGGACAGTGGGATAGGAAGATGAGGGAAATAGTTGGTTGAGGAAAAGATTAAAAGCTGGCGAGCAGAAAACGTAAAGTGGAGTAGACAAACACCTCTCTTTCTCTCTCTCTCTCTCTCTCTCTCTCTCTCTCTCTATATACAGATATTGATGAATGAATGAGAATCTAATTATATGTATCACTGCCAGTCGACTGCCAGACTGTCTGATGAAAGCAATTACTACCCTTGTCTTGTTGCAAGTTTTGGTGATACCAAGGTCAGGGTGTGACAAAAACGTGACGGTGGTAGTGCGCGCGAGAATGATTTGCGGAATGTTATACAGATCGATAGTGGATAGATGTAGAGGGAACTATTATTATTATTGTTATTATTATACGTTGGATAATAATAATAATAATAACAAGATATTGGTAATTTATAAATATGTAATGGATAAAGGTGTAAAGGTGCAGAGTAGCTGTCACGAGGCGCTCAGACCTCTTCGAGATTTCTTCTACGACATAAGTCACCAGCACTACTACAGCTACTAAAGAACAAATTTCTGTCTAGTTGCTAAAGCTGATGATGGCAATGGGTGATGTTGAAGGTGGAGATGTGTGCGCGTGTAGCTGGCATATCTGTATTGTTGCTACACAACTCACTAACAACACTAACTAACTGACGAACTGGGGGATTAATTCGCTGATCCGACCTTCTATGAAAGTACTCGCCTCTGTCGGGCGTGTGTATAGACAGTGTGGATCTGCTTATTGCTGTTGGCATGCTTCCACTGTCGCTCGACACCACCCGTGTCTGTCTGTAGTCCACTCGGGACAACAACATTGTCAAGGGTGAAACCGCCCGAGGTACACTCGAACGCAGGGGACACACAAACTTCACACAATTGTTATGCGAACGCGCGTCTGTGATGCCGGGCCCGTTAACAGGTCGGCTACGCCGCACAAGCAACCGTCGTCAAGCGAACAAAGCGACGGAAGACAAACAACTTGGTCACTGGTGCTGTGCTCAATGCACCGTACACGAAATACGTTGCGTGCAGTAGACAACCTTATGGATGTTAGCCGCTGGTAGTAATCGTGATAGGGTGAACAGAAGAACCTGAACGAAGTTGACGTGATCTGAAATGTTCTCGTCGGGGTGCACGCACCAGCGTGTCGGCTCAAGATGATATAGCTAACGAGGATAGCCTGAAGAGGACGGAAATGAACGATGTGGAAGTAGGTTGACGATAGGTGATCATTTCGGTGAAAACGTTGGAAAGAAGGGCTGCAAGAAAAGAAAAAACTCTGTGCCAACAACAATAACAACAGTAACAACAATAACAACACAACAGCTATATTTTTGCTACGGCGACCATTGGGTTAAGCTGAAATTATCCGTAATTATAATATGAAATATAATAGTAATAATATATAATATAATAACGAGATGAAGTCATGATACAATATTATGACAATAATAATAATTATTATTATTATTATACATATACATAGCGTATAGTAGAGGACTTAAAAACAATGTTACTTAATAGGAAAATGAGTCACATCTGGACAATAGCCGCGTTCGCGGAAATGAAACAACTGGGCGGTTGGTGAAGGTATCTTTAAATCATTAGGAATTCTATTCGTTCGGTGTATTTCTGCGCCAAATTCTATGAACGTATTGGTTCGAGGGCTACATAACTTGGCTTAATTTGTAAATGAGTGTTCGTCTTGAACCAGCTGCTCCCGACTTTACAATTAGACAATTGACCTGTGTGAGACCCTAGCTATTACAGCTGATTGAGTATTGCTATTTGCGTTTGGTTTCCCTGCCTTCTGCATCTCCGATTCATATCAATGAAAATTTTAAAAAATTAAAATAACAATCGGTGTTACCACTAGAGACACCGCACATACAGAAATAACCCAGTTGTTATTTTTCCACGAACGGAGCTATATATATAAATATATATATATATATATATATATATATATATATATATATATATATACGTACACATACGATGGACGTTACAGAGGAGGTGGAAATTTGTTGTTACCTTACGACGCTGTTCACATCAATATGCCGAAGGAGATTCGGCTCGTCGGAGACGCATCTGCGCTGACACTGACCCTGTACAGATGTGATGGCGGTGTTGCGATACACGTGGATGTTTTATATTTAAATAGAAAAGCACGAACAGGGACGAGTGTTCTCGTTATCTATCTTTCGACCGGGCGCATCGTATGGGAAAGCCTGCCCAGTAGAGAGAGGATGACACCCTGAGTCCGACGACGCTGACAAAAGCGATGCTGGTGGCTTCCTACACACGGCGTCATTGGGCATCGTAGTAGTTCTCGTAGTGAGTGACTTGATAACCGACCTCAAATTATGCTGTCTCAATGGCCTCCACCCTACCAACACTGCAGATAAAGAGGATGAAATGGGGAGAAATTCGCATCAAGTTGGAGCAAGCAGTTATATAAATAAGAATACAGACAGATAGAGAGAGAGAGTCCTACAAACATATAGCACGTCTCATGTAGACGAGCTATGTTCATGATCAGGATGTTGAGATTGACTATAACAGTTATCTGCGGATACGAGGTCCTTGGCTTGTTCGTCGTCAAAGACTCAGAAAATGCTAGGAAAGGTGAAGGCGACCACGTCGATGAATAACCATAGGACGCCCAACCAAGCAGAAGCTCAAAGATTTTGAAAGTGTATTCGAAATACGTGAATCGAGTCAATCACAGGAACTTAGCAGGCAGTGAATGGGTGCGGTGAAATATCGTCGAATTGCCGGCGTATGACTTTAATTAATAACATGAAAAATATTGGCCAGCGATGCTTAGGCGAAACCCCTATCTATCAGCCGGTGCCGAAGGGCGAGAAAAAGGCATACTCTACAATTAGTCGCCGATTGGGGATGGCGGAAAGCGCGTCACGCGCACAGCGAGCTCCCAATCCCAGGTATCCCAAGCTCAGGCAAAAATGATGCGATGAAGAATGATTATGCGCAATGGTTTTTGAGCAATGTATCTACCGTCGGGTACATGTTGCCAACGATGCTGTCACGTGCGCCTTTAGATTATCATCTGTGTGAAGAATCTTGTTAGAAAAATCGCTGCGGGAGCCGGGAGAGGACAAGAGATGAATAGATCAATAACAAATGTCACTTATACATGTATACATACATTTTAGAACATAGAATTATAATGATATGAAGTCAATCCGATAAGGAGCAGATGGTCGATCTAGTATCACTGCCGCAATAGGAAATGAATGCTGGCTCGCTCTCAGCGGCTCCAGACACTGCTCTCGCAGTTCGGCCTGCATCAAATGGAATACAATGATGGTAAGATTATAGGGAGACAACAATTAGTATTTTTTTGCTCCTGGTACGGACACTAGCCTCAGGTCTGTGTTTGATCAAGGCGAGACAACGATCATGACTCGTAGCCCTCCAAGTTGCTTGTTAGTTACAGACTCTACCTTTACGTATAGTTGATAAGCACCTGGAACAGTTCTCGACAGTCTTGAGCGTTATGGCTATTTGGAATACGACGACATTAAGTAAGCAGATGCGCGGCATCCAGGGTCAACAAGCTGAACTATCGGAAAGTTGACACGATCGACGAAATCGACTGTTTCGCGCCGAGGAGGAGGGTGACGATGGAGGCTGGCGACGACAATTCAGATAACACTGTCCATATATTGCCCAGATGGGCAAGCCAACCGGTGACAGCGAGAAATAAGGATTGGTGTCTATTTGATCGTATTATATATTGTAATCATTTTGACGAATCGAGATTTTCACTGTTTACCTAATTTTCTTGTGTAAATTATTAGTAACAAGCGGAAATAGCTTACAATTAGCCAGTCAGCGATTTCTTCCTCCTGGCTAGCCCGTACGACGATGAACTTTGTATGTAGATATCACTCCGTCATTGGCGGCTTCGATTCTATAATCGACTGGTGCCGGATTGCTTCAAGTCGTCAATTCGGTCAAGCGTAATTCGTTTCCACAAATTGCCAGTCATGCATTAGGTTTCATTCATAGGTGAGGTAGGGGGGAGGGGGGGTGGTGAGCTCGTTGTCACAAAATCATACAATATAATCGCGATATGATGACCTATATATGCTGAGCCGTACTCAGCACCTCGCCGGTCGGTTTCATCTGCATTTTGTCGATTCAGTGGCAGAGCTAGTTGTCAATGCGACGTTCGACTTCTGAACATTGAATTCGTCGTCACCAGCAATAACCAGTAACAACTGTGTGATGTTGTTAATAGTAATATGATTAATAACCGTATTAACAAACATGTATGGCAACTGACATGATTGCGTAGATATCATTAGAATTATTGTTGTAACATTACAGTTGCTATTATTGCGAACATCACGATCAATCGTTGGTGAAGCGCGTCCATAGTCTCTAGGCTAACAGCTCTATGCAGCAGTCATCTTCTATCGAGCCATAACAACAACAATAACAACAGTAACAACAACAACAATAACAGCGACTCGATGTTTCTGTTCGAGTTACATAATTATCATACTAATATATCATGCATATATTTAAGAATACGCAGTGTACCATTGATTAAGTGTTAGTTAATTGTTGGGATGGTTGATACGCGACGGTCGGCGAAAAATACAACATGGTTTCAAAATTGTAGACCAACGATCGAAATCGCCTCTGTCTGTTCCACCTCTTATGTGAACCATACTTGATAAGCCAGCTCAATAATCTCAATTAAGCATCTTGGCAAGTGGAATATATCATTCGAATAGTCTGCTCCCGAGAACGCGGCTTATGTCCAAAGATGAATCTTCCATAAGGCTAACTATCCTACATAGTGGCGAAAGCACTGCTCCTCTACCTCTCAGTAGAAATTGCTACATGAAACAATGGAACTCTCGTAGTTGTAGACAAGAGGGATATGGCAGCTCACAGGATACGTACGTATGTAGAATATATTTATTTTGTTTGTTTTTTGTGTTCTATTTACTTTAAGACCACGATCTGTTGTTTTTGACCGATATGAGCGAAAGGACGAATCGATATGAACGCCTGAGTGTGTTCCACTGTGCTACCTACCTGATATCGGATGAGTCCCGATACACAAAGCATATAATTGATAATAACCATCGTGATTTCTGCCCGACTGTTTCACCCATATTCAACAGTTGTTATCGAGTTTCTCGTTATCGATATACGCAAACTCAAACCACCAAAACATATATATATATATATAATAACTGTTATCGTTATTGTTGTTGCTATTATTATTATGTAAAACAAACTAATAGATTGTCGTTGTGGTGGACGCGCCGAGATGCAGGAACAGTTCCGTTGAAAGAGTGGATCGTCAGCCTAAGCGGTCTGTGCAGAAATCCGTACACATTCGCTTGCGTGCGTTTTGTAAATCTTGCCTACTAAGACCTTGGCCTCGAATCGTAGCAAATCAACCCTTTCAACAGGAACTAGCAAACGTTGCCATAAATAATACACAACACAGCAGAAAATCAATATAGAGGACGCCATCGTGGCTTCAAACTACAACGCAACCAAAATGTCCCAATAGACAAGCAAATAAACCTAACTATGTAAATACATTCTCGTATGTTAACGAACATATAGGCGTATCTATACACACACACACACACATATATATATATATATATATATATATATATATATGCTCGGGGGCATTCTATAAGTTCACTTTCTGCCTTCAATGCAGCCCGCACAGCAAAATGTCGATAGACTTCGCAGAACCACACCGAACTTTGTGTGTGGTTTAAAAATGTGCTCGAAATAAAACTGATGTCAAAATCACTGCCTCACCAATTTCCCTTGGCTGGTCCAGACCATGCGGCATTAATTTATCGAAACACTTTTGAGTATTATGCGTATGACCCCACATGCTCAAATAACAACAACAACAACATCAACTGTATTCGACAATATTCATTAATAGGACAGTGTATAAATAGTGCCAGAGAATATTTAATATAGATGAAGTGCATTCAGCTGTCGGTCAGGGCTATTCAGCGTAATGCCCAAAGTGGATGGAGCTTGAGTAGATGAAGACGATATTGCACGTATAACGCGCATTGAAGATGGGAAATAGACTTAAGAAGACGCCTCTCGTATATCGATCTAATATATAAATACTACTTATTTTACTCAAGTGATATCATGATTCACTTGACATTGTGATATTATAAATTAAGAATAATAATAATATAAATTAATAATAATAATAATACTATGATGTAATAATGTAGGTATGTGAACGTAGCGTGGTGTATTCAAATTGACACACGGCCACAGAAGGGGGCCGCCTTTAATATGACTCTGATTAATCAAGCAAGTGGCTTTTCGAGTCTCTAATCAATTGATTTCTGTTGCTTGAGGTTAGCCAGCTGGCGTGAAACTCCGGATGCGTATTGTTAATGTATAATAGTGATGGTCCTATCGAATGAATAGTAATAATATCAATAATGCTCGGTAAAAAATAATGCAGCTGTGGGCGGCCACATCTGAATGGCGGTTATCGGAGTTGCCGATAGCACAATTTCTATTATTTGTTATTACTTGTATAATTATAATTATTATCATCCATGATCTCACCAAGACAATGCAATACAAACGGTACGTATGTATATATATATATCTGGTGTGATCTGATATTTAGCTAACGCGAACGGAGTCGCTCGGTCAAGAGCAGCCGACATGCAACTCATAATATTCCGTTTATTCTATAAGATTTTCCCTCCTACTCCTCCTCATCATTTTAAATCTTAATTAATTCTATATTAGTGTGGCCATCACATCTGCTGAATATTGTCACACACGGTGTTATGTCATATTTCGTCAAATTTCGGTTAGCCAATTATATTTGCCACTGTATGAGTTGGTGACAGAGTGAACAGATAGGGACAGGACAAGTAATAAATAAATAAACATATATATATAGTGAGCACGAATGACTTGCGACACCATAAAATCGAGCAGAAATCGTGAATAAATCGAATCTTGCGAAGAGAACTGACGCGAAAGCTGTACAAAGTTGTTGAGAATTTCTACAGAACATGTAGTTACTATATCCATATTATTATAATTATTATTACTATATATATTGTAACGATGAGAGTGATGGCGAATGATGATAGTAATAATATGAAATATAATAAGTTGAAAACACCTTTATTCAAGGAATAAATATATATATATATATATATACGATAGTTACGATCAATGATGATCAATGGTATTCAGTCTTGTTACTAATTGTATGACTATATATATATATATATATATATATTATAAAGACGAATGGTTAACCGTGTTGATTGCTGCATCCGTGAACGCGTTATGCAGAAACAGAGATAATTGTCTTGCGGCTAATGAGTGAGGTAATTGAGTGAGTGGTTATGCAGAGTTGGTAGGTGCCGCCCGTTGTTAAAGTTGGTGAAACTTTAATCGAAGATGAACAAATGAATGACGGCGATAATTGACGCTCTAATAAGAACAAAATAATGAAAAGAAAAGTGGAGAGCAAAAGAGGAAATGAAGATAGAAGAACAAACACACACAAACACACACACATAGAAATAATTGGATTATTATGGTGACATTAATGAGGATGCTATTAATGACGATGATCACGATATGAACGATCACGATATAAATTATAGTAAAAATCTACGACGACAATAAATTTATATGACATTCGCGCGGACCCAGATGCGGATGAACCAGAACATCTTCGATGTGTCTTTGATCATTTCACACACAATTAATAGAAGGCTAAGCTGATCGGTCAATGTTACCTGATTTATTTATTGATTTATTATTGCCGTGGGCGTTGCTTTGTGCATAATCTTAAAGCAACCGAATTAGAGTCAAGATAAAATCTAGTCGGGTGGCAATTTGAAGCATCACTTTTTACTGTATTATATGAATTTAACAATGAGCTCCCCGGAAGACTTCAACTGGCTGCTTTACTTCGATGTGTATCTGTCCCGGTTGGATTGGCGGAGCGAAGTTTTACTGCTCTCTAACTTAATGCTTCTGGTTATGGGTTTCATAGGTAGAGACTGGAGATGTTTCTAACTCAGTGGTAGTGTGAATATGTGGGAAAATAAGCAAGTAGACATAACAGCTAGTATATTTTGTGGATCGGAGTCTGGACTACTTTTGCGTGGCGAATGTGTCGCTCAGGGCAGCAATCAACTTTAGGGGGTTTATATAGAATAGACCAATATGCCTGATCATGACTGAAGTTACAGTGTGGAACTGTTCAATGAACAGGACATAGTGTGATCCGAGGACTCGATAGCAGATGGCAATTAACAAGGTTGCAAAATCGAGCAATATCTACTAAAAAAAAGCAAATTTTAAGGCCAAAAATTCGCCATCATTGGACTCATGTGTGTATTTTGCGAAGTGTATAATTTATTTTTTTATATAAAATAAAACCTTGCGTACACCGTATACCATTACCGTATAGTAATGTTCTACATCTGTTCAACACGTCTAGGGCCTGGACTGGCTGGAATTATCCTCAGACCGCCGCCCTCTGATGCCGTTGACGCGTCAGTTAGCGGATCAATGGTGAGACCCGAGCCACCGGGGGAATTCGTTGCTCGCACGCTTAAAGGTGTCAATGGCACTGACTTGCTTTCGATATTAGTGGAAGATGTCGGCCGAATCGTGCTACTTTCAGAGGAACAACTTGAGGTAAATAGCACATTGAAACGACATTGATAAAATATGCAAAAATTGCTTGAAATGATTAACATTACTAGCATTGACTTTTCAGCAAATAGTTATAATTAATAACGCCACCGGCCGCTCCAACGTTGTACGGTTGGTGACGGTTCAGTTCTGATGAGGTGTCATCCGGTAGTTTGCGTTAGTCGTTTGCAAAACAAAGATGAAACATCTCTTACACCACATATATATATATATATGGTGGAAGAGATGTTACCTCCTCCTCCGCATGTGCAAGGCACACATGAGTAGGAGGAAGCAATCGGAGGAGACGGACAAAGGTGCACGGGTTCGATCCACATCGTTGCACATTTGCATTTAAGGAGTCCTTCTCTACCGTGGCCCTTAAATGTTGGCTGTGAATCAGCCAGCAAGATTTATATATATATATATATAATTACAATTGTACACCATGCCGTACATGTGGCCCCTGATCGATCGATATCAAATCTACCGTTGTTGCTTTGTCATACAGGCGGTAGGCAATTTACGTGAGGTTCCCGCTGATTTACCGGGGCTGCTTGGGAAACATCTCATTGAAGCCTGCGATCAGATGCTACTTGAGAAACAAGATTGCCGCGAGGCGTTGGCCACGATCGATCTACTAAAGCGTAACGCGTAAGTACCATTTTAAATGTACGCTGGCTTGGTTATCCTTCGGTATCGCAACTCTGGTGGATCCATCAATCTCTGCCTACTACTGGTCATCATTCGTGTATTTAATGGCTGTATTTCGCCAAACTCGCGTCGTTTCATCAGTATATTTCAGGTAACTCATCGCGAAGAAACAAAAAACCCAAATGTGGATCAATGCAATGAGCAAGCATCGTACTTGCTTTGCCCCTATGGAACTATGAAAACGAATTTTCGGACTATTCTTCAACCTACTTTTTTATTGTGTAGAGCACTGTAATTGTCGACCTTACGGATGTGATCGCAAAGTCTTTCGCAGATGCCATCTCCGAAACTGGCAAGTTTCCTCAAATTGTGCTGCTTTTTTTTGCCGCTTGTAGATTCGCGACACGAACACCAGCCGCAGCAGATGAGGTCGATCAAAATGCTCAGAAGCTCCCCCTGACAATCGACCAGTCCACTCAGACGTGTGAATTGCCAGTTCTGGAGCAAATTCTGGCTGCAGCTGGAACATCTAACCCGCCCGAAGAGAAACGTAGACGAACTGAAGGAGAACCTACAGATGAGTGTCAACTCTAATCTCGAGAGTCCGAGCCGTTAGACCAAAGCACTAGCGAACTGTAATCTCCCGGATGTGGAGATTTCTCCACAGTGTATTTTTCCAAAGTTCATTCACATCCATTCTTCTGATCTATGGGGATGATCTACAAGTTCTAATTGCTTCTGAACATCGTAACACAAATAGAAGCCTAAATAAGAGCAAACAAAAGAATATTGGATCTTTTTTTCTCGATCTCGCTCCTATGATGTGGAGGTCATCGTCGTATGTCAGATGTTGGTTATAGTGAATTGACCTAATCTTAGCTTGAGAAATGGTGATCCCTTTGCTAGCTGGATGTATGCATTATATTTTGCTAGAAAATCGAAATAAATCCGAGTTTTGATTCGCCGATCCAAGGTCGAGGATGTTTTCTTTTCTCCACGAGTTTAGTAGTGAAGCTCCAGTTCGGGCTTACAGTCATTTCTTCATTTTATAACATCTGTCAATAGATACCTTACTTCGGTTCGAATAAAAGTAACCATGTGTAGTATTATTATTATTATTTTAAAGATCTTGTATATCTTCCAGGGTAGACTACCCGCAAAAGCGACAGCAATGTGTCTCACTTATAAAATATCTAATCTATTTTAGATTATATTATAGAAATCTAATACATATACATATATATATATATATTTTTCTAACATTGTTCCAGTCAAGTAACCGATCTGCGTTAAAAGCGTAATCATCATCTGCTAGTGAAACCAAGACCCGCTCTTCGATTCCTCCTAAATGCGATTGTCGATTAGAAAATTTGTTTTTTTTTTGTGGGATAAGGGTTAAACCCAGCATTTTAACATCCCGTGTAGTGTAACAACAGTAATCAAAATCTGCTTAAAATTCGTGTAGCCCAAACGGATGCTCGAACTGCGAACCTCTCGAATAATATCTTACTGCTCTGGGGGGAGATAACTTTATAACAGTGTTTGCTGCTGCTGCTGCAGTTGCCACTGTAGGTATTCAAGGTCACTTGTATCTTTTTTTAGAGATTGTCTAAACACATCATGGAAAGCACCACCCAGTTAATTGCATCTCGAATAACTAATGAATATGCATCCTATGCTATTTGGCGCATGAATATTTGTCCACGAATGTATATATATATATATATATATATATACAATCCGATATTATATCTGATATACACTTAACTTACGATCGATCTACTCAGTGCATAAATAAAACTGTCAGTTCAGATTTATTGTTTCTGTGGTTATTTATTTCTAGTTATTTTCTTTTTTACAGACTGTATACACAACGGTGGCAGGTTTGTGGTTCGTTCACACGGGTATTGACGAACACCAGATACCTCTCTATTCCCTGGTCGAGACGTTTCCTCTATTCGGTAAATTGCAGGACAAAGTTGGCGAACGCTGCCAAAACGATCAGGCCGTGGCCGACAGCAATGGAAACTGTCAGTTGGCCTTTTTTCTTCATGGCCACCACGTACACGACGCAAGGCAAAAAGAACACTGATAGCAGACCCGCCACGGCACCGCAGTATCTGCAACACCACCCGGATAACAATTGTTAGTGATTGTGAAATTAATTGGTGCAGGCGAACGTTGCATGGTGCGCCTCCATTCCTGTGAATAATTGAATTATCGATAGATAATACACCTATATATATATATATATATATATATATATATATATATATATATATATATGTATATATATATGTATATATATCGCATGAAAATTGTTAACAAATTAGGTACTCCACTTTCGCAAATGGTAACTTCTATTGCGGGTGGTTTCTACGTGACCGTCATTGCTAGTTGTTTATTGATATTCTCAACGAGATCTCTTGGTATTCCATTCACACGCCACATATCCATTTTGCAAAAGAGATGTTATACCCAGAGAACTTGTGGACATACCTGAGCACGTCACCGACATCACGGAGGAAGATGGCGAAATTAACTGCGATTATAAGTAAAACGAGATTTACAATAAATATTGGCCACCGCGATTCCTGTGACACTCTGTCCCCCAGAGCGTGCAACACCTGACTGCGGATAATATATGAAATCATCGGATACAATGTCATCAACTGCATCAGAAGAAATGCTCTGAAAGTCCGAATACATACAGAAAAAAAACCATAGATTATACACCAATTAGAATGATTTCGGATGCAGTGGGAATTATTGATAATGCACTCAACTTATGACTTAGCCGAGCTGCTGCCACCATTGTGGCAGGAAGATTGCGATGTATAGTTAACACACGTAGTTATTAGTCGAGTATGGCCACTTACCGAGATATAATCGAAAGTATATCCGTGGATGCAAAGTTGTTTAAAAAGTTGTCCTGTATACAGCTCTTGTCGAGAGGAAATGTGATGAAGAACGATACTCCTGAGAGAATGCAAACATTATATAAACGTTCCACATGTTATACATATATCAGCTTACATTGCCAATATCACCTAAATATTTATATATCAGCGAAGTCTGGTAACATCAGTGGTCGTACCACGGCCATCCAATTTGAATAGCACCGAGCCGTGGTCCAGCTTGAATTTGTGGAAATTATATCGAATTTTGTAAATCTCCAAAATATTCTACTCAGAGTGGACATGGAGAGTCTTCGAAAATTGCCCAACCTATTGATCAGAAACTCCCGGCCTTTTATAATACATTGTGCGCCAATACAACTAACGTAATCCGGTTTCTCTTTCTTCCTCGATCGTTTCTATGTGCGTCATACAGTTGCATTCAGCCTATTCGCACGTTTCAGGCCGTAGACGGCGGTTGACATAACCAACGGCCAATGGTGAATGAGCGGGTATCTATTGGTGGTTGGTGACAAAATAGAGGCGAAACCTCGCCCAGTAGCCACACGAATAGCAGCCACGGTATCTACTCACCAATAATAAGATATGTAGATCCGACGAGGGAGTAGCCAACGCAGAGATCCCGAACATTGTTTTCTTGAACACGATTATATCGCAGCATAGCGATGACGGCGTTGTGAAGAAAATACGAGACGCACAGGAGACCCGTCAGCGATGGCAAGGTGGACTCCAACACTGGCAACACACGGATAATTGATTTTAATCCGTATTGTGACATGTTCATTCACTCTACTGCAATTCATGATTTGGCTTGAGTTCGCCAATTCGAAGGGGTCATTCGTTTGCCAGATTCTATTCGACCGGCACAGTTGGCGCTTGGATTTCGAAGCTCATAAGAGGTAAAAATCGGTCTTTAAGGAACGTTGCCGAAGGCGAATTACATAAATTCGACCTATTGAGATTCTGCAGAAATAAAGGCAGCCATTTACAGTGTACTTTGAACAGAAAGCGAATGATTCGGCGAAATATCCACTATGTTAAGTGTCAAGATAGGTGGTGCTTCCGTAGAAGTACGATCCTGTGCGGATATAATTATATATAATATATTCTGGCTGAAAGTGACAGTAGCCCAGCAGTGTTGGCAGTTGCCGAATACGTCCTCCTTTTTTGTGATCATCAAATATGTAGAGGGATTTTGTATCCGGGCAGACATGTTATATAAAATCGACCAAAAAATCTGATCAGCTGTAGTTCTATTGATGTTGTAAGGACTCGTCTGTTTCAACCAATGTGTGTTTCAACCCGTGTTAGCGCCCATCTCCTTTTAAATCAGATCGTTTCTCTCACATGAACACGCTTCCATCTAGTTTACGTTAGCGATAAATGGAAATTAATATTTCATTGTGTGACATATATATATATATATATAATCACTGCGGAGCGCTGCTCTTACCTAACACAAGCAGGACTTATGGGCTCGCCACCTGTGTTTTGAGTGTCCCAATAGGATAATTGTGTCGTGTGTTACTATGTAGAATATGTTGAACAAAGATACTTCTCGCCTTTCTTGACTCACATGGTGTGTAGTGGAGAGATGTAGATGAAAAATCCACGTGTAATCCCCAGGAAAAAGATTTGAACAGCACGTAGAAGGTCAGATATATGACGGATACGGTTCCTTGCACGAGAACATATACATACAGTTACGCACAATGTAATTCGGATTATTTCAGCTGTTTCATCCACGTCCCCTCTCGGCATTACAACAGACAGCCACAGTATAGTTAGCCAATGTGACGCACGTATTTTATTGACACTGTAGCTAAACTTTACTGAAATGATCAATTTCGAATCCTATTTTTTTATGAAGTTTCACTCACCTAGTGACGAAAATTTGAAGAAGATACTCGGATCGCGAATATTCACAATAGGAAACAATGGCACTGCTAGAGCCAATGACCACAGCACGTCACTGTAAAACACAGTGAGATGATACGATTTGTATTCGACTATACAGCTGGCTTGAACAAAAGCACTTTGTACCTTGTAAAAATGTACTTTTATAATGTTTTCTGCGATTATATCTAGACGCCTCTGTACCACTTATTAGGTCCATTCCGCATCGCAATTTGTTCGAAGTCTTTGTGTTCGATCATCTACGGTAAAATGGTGTCCGATGCACCGTCAAGTGTATGCTGCCCGCGAAAACATTACGGACATTCAACCGTATATATGTTTATGTCACACTTTATATACTAGCTGAGTTAACAATATTTTTCACTAATTAGTTATCAGCTGCTATAGAACCACAAATAGTCAAGATACAACCAAACGCAAGAGAGAGAGAGAGACAGAGATTAGCTGAAGGATAGAGGAAGATAACATATTTACTTCTGTCGGCCGAATTGCTTCGTTTACCGTATGACCTACCTGTCGAGAACGGACTTCAGACCTCCGCTCCCCGCAGCGTTTTCATACGATTCGATTATAATGTCGCTTGCGTTACGAGAATTTTTCGGACACAAAACCGTTGGTCTCTCGTCCGATGTACCAAACACGTTTCCACTTACTGCTTCTATTAAACAGATAATAGATATATATATATATGGAAACAACGTAAAAATAATCGTTAATAATCAGTTTGTATTTACGAATCGACACCTTGACGCATGTCACCGTTGTAATGCGAGCGCTGTGATGTAACTCGTCTTTAAAATGAACACTAAATCGCCGAATCAAATTAGAAATAGTGACCTTATCGCTGGCTGGCTTCCCAGTTTATATTCGATAACAACTTAGGCTTAATACTACACGTGACAGGCTAGCCAGATTTCAATGCGTCCTCCTCCTAAGCGCTTGTAAATGATTTTTCTTTGTTTTTATACATATATATATATATATATATATATATATATATATATATATATTTTTTTTTTTTTTTGTAGCTGCGATCGAGACGCGGTCTTGTTTCGACCAAACAGCAAGTCGTTTTGAATCCCCCCGCAGAAATCAAGGTAGCATCTGATCACCGAGTCACATTTGAGACAACGGACCAAGGGCCAATCCTCGTACAGATTGAACTCACGATAATAATAATTATCCGAATATTATCTAAACACCTAGGATCACTCGGTTTCATGCGTGAGTGTTTCGGCGTTTGTGTGTATACTATGTGTTACTGTATTCATAAAAACGCATTCATCCTTAACAAACCATAAATAAAGACAGCGAGATTCTTTGAGAAGGTGGACATTAACACCCAGAAGACTATGATGGCTCCAAGGAGTGGCAGTATTGAAGCAGCGGACTCGACGTATCGCGCCCATTCGCCTAACACTCCGGCACAGATGTCGCTAAACTCGACAATCGCCGATCTCGTCCGATCTGAAATGCACTCAAAGCCAATGAGTTCATGAGCACGTTGTACGCCAGCGCAATAATTCATTCTTCGTCATCAACGATAGGGATAAATGACGATTGAAAACAGCTGTCGGCCTGCTGCTAACGGTAAAAGCGTATGTTGTACGTTATTTACATATTAATGATATTAAGCGATGAAATAGACACCGACTAGCCCATGATGCTTTGTATCAGAGTAGAACAACTTCGCTCGTTCTACTCTATGGGATATCTCAAATAAATATACGAAAGAACCTGTTACCTATCAAGCGTTGTGAGTCGTATGTTCGATACGCTGTATAGCAGCAGAGAGCTCCAACTATCATAATGGCGATGATTCCACCAACGAGGCCGGCTCGGGAGATCGCCCATGGCATACATAACAGCGACGAACCCATCATTGTATTCCATATGGCAAACCTGTTGAGTGCGTCATCATGTACACCACAGTGAACACGAGACTCATAGTATTATTATTATTATTATTTCATCTATTATCTCATAATTGTCATTGTTATTATATAATAACAATATACATCATTGCCATCTGTATTTAACCCCGTTCTAACTATAATCTCATATTGATGGAGAAAAAATGCGGATAATTCCTGTTAGACCATCCGTGGATATGGATACGAACTAAACTCTGGACGAACTACCCTAGCTGACATTGGCAATAGTGTAGTAACCAACACATTCAAAATCGTTCACTTCGTCTCTCCTTTAACAGACGCCAGTATTTCCATAGTATGACGATAGTATGAAGGTCTCCTCTCTACTCCCATTTCAATTGCACAGATCCTCTGATCAATTATCAGCACAATCGCGAATTGCATGTGAAACCAAGTGACGTATGTGCCACACATATCGGCCCGGGTGCATATCGTATAGTTTTAGTCTGAGGGTGGCCTTACACTGTGACGATACTCGACTGGGTCTTCACATCTCCTTCGGTCTCCTGAATTGAACCAAGCATAACGAAACGATACATTACAGTTAATTGAAAGAAGGAAGCAAACATAATTGAATACGTAATCATCGATGAGGTGCGTTTAGGATCGCCCATATTCTATGAAATTTTGTTCACCTAACCAACTGCCATTGGATCAATATCACTGCGCCATTGCTCCGCCCATCCGTAAGGACGAACTGGATATTTTACCAGGAGAACGAAGCGTTCATTTCCTCTACCTGCTCAGCTGTTTGATCTGTGACATCCGCGGAGGGGTCTTCGCTGACCGTACCGAAGTCCAAATGGGGATGACTCCAGGCGCGATCACGGAAAGCGTGAAGGATCACTGTCGAATCTACTGGCAGGCCAACGCGAGCGAAGTCTGCGTGCACCTGGGCCTGATCGGCCAGAGAAGGCCGCTTGCTCCTGTGTGAAAAATACCATATGCTGGCCGTTAGGAACTTATCCACACAATACGAATAATACATTGCGTGAGGAGTTTCATTTGAAGATCGGTTATGGTTACTACACAATGAAGTTCTTCTATCATACGTTTGGTCTGTGTATGTAACCGGTGTCAGGGATATTAAATTTGCCCTGTCCTGTTTTCGTCAACGACCTGGACATGAGCCACATACCCCGCCAGAAGGGTCATTGAGGATGCCTTCGCAGACAATGCACTAAGAGACAGAAAAATGGTGCTCAAATCGATTTGACCACATGGTGGTCATGGTCAAAATTGAAAAAAAAAAACAAAAAACGCCACACTCCTGTGTAGCTTGTGCACTACACAATACAGTTGAGCGTTTACGCTAAAGGCTACTTGTGCAAGCCGATCAGAATCGGCCCGGGAATTTCTTCGCACAAGGCTCGACTTCAGCCCACTTACCTTCGGCCTCGCGGATGCCCAACCTCAATGTTGACACTGGTCGCACGGTGGAACTCCGCACGATCCATAGCAAGTTTCAGGGAGTTGAGGTTCGTGTCGATCAAATCACTTCCTACGACTCTACGATTCTGGCCTAAATATCATCGATATGTGCATTGTATATGCGTGCTTGATTCTTTCTCGTCTCACTACCGGCTGACGCCGAGGAAAGGGAGATTTGTGATCCATGTCCGCTTAACTCATTAGCTCGACTAATCAGTCTACGCAAAGCGCACTCTCGATACAAAATGAGATCAAGTGAGATTGAGTCCTAATGTTGCTGTCAATTCACGTCTACATTGACATCGATTTACGCGGTTCGCCTTAACCCGCAGATGTACGAGTCTCAAGCCCCCACTTAGTGCAAGTCCTCGAGGATCACGGGCGACGTAACAGAGTGAGTGAGTGTTGTGTCCTTTCACCGGTCACAGACAAATGGTGGATTAAGGTGTCTGTTGCCTCCATTTGGAGGCAGTTCGCTCCCTCAGGTCCTTCCTGAATGAGCAGATTTCAGCGTGTACATCGTGACTCGACACAGCAATCCCCTGTTCTTGTATCATTTCCCAAGAAGATTTGTCATCTTGCACCTAATAGCTTAGGCTAAGTCGCTGACGAATGTCGAATCGATTGATCACGCGTTGACAGACGGTGTCATCATATTGATAAAAGGTCACCATTCTTAATTGTATTGGGATAACTAAGATTAGTTAGTCGATACGGGGTGTGCTGCTTTTGATTTTGTGAACTTCCACTGTGGCGAAAAGGTGCTAGTCTTAACGAGAGATTTAACATAGGCAGCAGTAGCCCGGGCATTTTTTCCTTCCCAGGACAATCTGGTCAATGTTAAAGAAGCAATTATACTACCTGACCCACTGGTTTCATAGCTATGTTGTGTTATATAATATGCATTGGATGGCCATTAGATAAATATATATATATATATATATATATATATATGTTGAACGAATCGGCTGGTCTGTTGAATACTGCTGTAGACAATGATTCCATTATGCGGTCTTACGAAGCAATGCTAAAAGCAGTTCTACCGTGGACGTGAAATGGTGGCTGAGAGTCAGCCCGAAAACCTTATTAGAATGAAACTGTAGCAGCCCCCACAAATATCGAATTTTAGTGCATGTATTTATATATATATATATATATATATATATATATATATATATATATATATATGTAAGACGAATTACATTTGTCTGTGCATTTGTTCCACAATCTTCTCAATAGGTCTAACGATTTTACTGAAATTATATTCGTAAGCTTCACCACAATATTCTATGGTGAAGCGGGTATGTCTGAGGGTTCATGCATAGGTTAAATGCGTTATCCTTCATGATATCCTTTTATTGAAAATATCATTTTCCCTGTTAAAATAGCTGCTATGATTAGAAGCACCTGATCATGTCGATCAGCACAGAGATTTTGAGATTCGATCCCGTTAACCCATACCTTGCCTGAGGTCAAGTAGACCATCTCATTGACTAAATTACGCGCTAAACTGAATCCACATTTCCCTATGTAAAGTCGCCGTCTTCAAGCACATCTGCCATTATTTAGATACAGAGCAATCGGATTTATCTATGCAAACACAGAATGAAATTTAATTCGAATCAGTTTTCTCACAGGGGCCTGTATACACAGACGAGTACCACCCCACATATAATTGAGTAAAAAATCAAAAAAGGCAATCTTCTTTGTCAATGTTCA
The DNA here is from genome assembly GCA_019614645.1 of Stratiolaelaps scimitus. Classification (NCBI taxonomy): domain Eukaryota; kingdom Metazoa; phylum Arthropoda; class Arachnida; order Mesostigmata; family Laelapidae; genus Stratiolaelaps; species Stratiolaelaps scimitus. Next base: position 1,242,027 of record JABWDB010000029.1, read on the forward strand.
TTTTCACTGAAATAACTACTACTATAGATTAATTACTTTTTCCACGTCAAACGAAAATTTCTCTCGACTTGCCACACAAGGGGTTTGCTTTCAGCTGACAACATTGTGGACCCGCAGAAGTTTTGTTTATGAAGTTCCGTTGTCGATACATGACTAATACCCCATTGAGTTCATTCCTACGAGGAAAATAGAGCTCCCTCCGCCAATGAATTCTAGGGCGCACAAGAACAGCCTCAAGAAGTATTTAGCACACAGCACCGTCCCGACCGTGACACTACGAGTGCTTTGACGCATGACAAAAGCGTACGGGAATCTGTCATTCGACAGGGGACGCTATTCGCGGTATATCTCTCAAAAATTGAGGTGAATGTCATACAGCAACGGAAGTAATGCGGAATACTTGCCTACGTAATGATTACAAAGGTCTGCATTAAATTGGAGCTTGGATTACGACCAAACGACGTCTAGACAACAGCTAATCTCGCCTAATTGCGTTGACTCCCTGTGTTTTTCTCGCTTGCTATTAAGCATCACGCATGGTAGACGCGCACGGTTGCGCTTAGAAATCCACGATCTTTTTGTGCTTGGGCACAAAGCTTGCTTATGATTTTGTGATGATTCGATTCTAGGCCTGACCCTTGATATATTTATTCATATCTATTTGCGAATTGGGACCAGTGTCTCAAACATGTTCAATACATCCGTTCGGTGTTTTGGGATCCACCTGAAAACACTCTCGTGTGCACGATCATCACCGTGCTGTTGTCATGCCGATAGATTTGGAATATTCAATGGATGCTCATCGACCAACATAACTGGGACCCCTTTCGTGAATATCTTCTAACGTGAACTACTCGCATTTGTCCTTTGAGTCATCCAGCACGTTAGACGTGACGAAATCGATTACGACCTGTCTCGCTTTCCAAGAACAGGAAATAATCATCTCGCCGCTGTTCACGCACGTCATCACGGGTACCCCTTGATGAAATGATCTGGTCACATCAGCCTATGATTTATTAGCTAATTTCATCTAGAGACAAGGAAAACAACGATTTAAAATAAGGACAAATGACCTAAATATTCTCAATGCCTTCTCAGCTAAACGCTGCCCATTTATCTGAAACACTTAATGTAGCTTGGAGAAGTTCTGAGGTGAACGCGATCGATCTCAAACTTTTTCACTCTGTCTGTTTCAAGTCAGCCGAACAACCTCACCGTCGTTTGATTGAGGTTCACTGCGTGTCCTTCAATACTCCACAATAGAACGTAATGTCTATGTATGATGAATATCCGGTTCCATATCCGCTATCGTCATACGTAGGTCTATGGTATATCGAGTCTTCAAAAATACGTCAATAGATCCTCGATCTTGCACTGCGCCCAACCGGATATAAACACCCCAACTGGCCCATAGTGCTCTCGAGCCATTCAGCGGCAGGCCGCTCAGCGCGCGCGCGATATGTTCAGCAAGTGATGGACTAGCTATCGATTTTCATGCTGGCATAGACAGATGCCTACTGATCAATCTCGTACCAACACTAACCGGTTTGCTAGGTATAGCCGACCATATAGTACAACATAACCTCAGAGCAGAGCATAGCATTCGATTTTTAATCGAAAAAATCTGCTGCTCATGGTGATTAGAAAAACGATTTCCCAACACTGACTGCGTGTCTGTGTGTGTGTGTGTGTAGGTCTCTTGAATGACTGATATTTCAAAGACTACCGATAGATCTTAATACCCATGAAACCCATTATTCTGCTTGAGGTGGTCCTCTTTTGGATATATTTAAACTTTCCCAATGAAGCAGAGGCACTTGAAGAAAATTCGGATCCTCATGCGGAAAGGTAAGATGAGGAGTGTCGAAGATGGAACATTGACAGAGCTTCTTCGCTGATTTATCTGAACGTATACGCGTCCGATTTGCGATACATTTCAATTCTGCCAGACACACACATGATACAGCCGGCATTCTCTGCCGTGATTATCGTTCCGTTTAGGAAATCTGATGACTGAGAGTTCGACAAACCCCTAATATTCCTAAATGAAATAAAAGAAATCCAGGTAACAATCCAGGTCAGTGTTTATTATTATTATTATTATTATTGTACATAGTCATCAGCCGGTATCGTCCGTTTTTTCCCGCTGATTCTCGTTGTGCGGCTGTGCAGCCTCGGATGACGTCTTCGATTTCGGGGACCATCTCGCGTGCCGGCGTTTTGACTCGATGTGTGCACCACCAGTGATTTAACAAATCAAACTACCAATTGACCTGTGCTTTTGTTAATTACGTGCTCGAAGAGAATCTCAAATGTGCGTTCTATATTATATAAATAGGAGGCAACCATGGCAGTACGAGATTTCTGTAATATAAATTATTCATTTGTATCGACACGAAATTAACGATAGAATACCTCTTATTTATGTGAGGCAATGCATCGAGTGTTATCTACCCTCGGCACTATAGTTAATGAGTTATTCTAGCTGAGTTAATGAAGGGATTTTCTGGCTTTTTCGGCTTTACCGATTTAACATGTCTATAAGATACGTTTAACCTTATATCCCTCGCCCCGCTCGTATCTCTACGACTATTTTGTAGCCTCATTATATTGTATTTGCATATTATGAAGATATGCCATATGTCTAACAAGTTCTTAAATATGAAGTTCTCAATGGTGAACGCTATCATCCGAGAATCTTGCTTACTTACTTTGATCTATTATTAACAAGCCTATTCATCCTTCTTCGTCTATGAAGCACAGTACTCGGTACAGTCTGGACATTAAATGGGTGACAACATGTCGATCTAAAATGCTCTAACTAGAGACAACATGGGAACAAAATAGTGTTGCGTAAATTTATAAAATGATAAAATTATACCGACAACTTAATGTTGAAATAAATTTATAACTTAGCTGCAATGAACACTCCAGTAGCAATAGACTGTGCCGTATCAACCGAGAGAGAGAGTAATATACAATTCAACAATTGACAAAGAGTAGTGATTATTCGTTAGTGAACGTATTCACATCGTTTACATAACTGATTTATTTGATCAAACTGAGGCTTGGCCCAATGCACATCGCGACCGTTCGCGTGGCGAACACTCGAGACTCAATTGAAAAAGTCATTTCAGTTTCGATGGATTTTTTAATTAGTTATTCGTAGCAACGACAGAAATAGAAACAGAAACACGTCTTACTTCTCATCTTATTATTATTATGCTCTGTTTTTATTAACACATTTTCTGCAAATCTGTTACAGGCAATCACCAATTGAGTATCCGGGTAGGTGCTGTCACATATTCTCCAATTTCCAAACCGTGTCAGTGTTATCATCATTATATAACCATTGGGCAGATTCAAATCGAAATTGGATCCTTATATAACCTATTATGGATGAAATGTTCATCTCCATTAATATTCTACAGGATAACAGTAACCAGTGGCGACAATTAGTGCTTACATTTTCAGGTGTACTCAACATCGACGTCGCTATAATGGTTATGTTTGTTGGAGAGTACGACATCCTCAATATGGTTTGTACAGAAAACTATTCCTCAACAGCTGCGAAAAGTTTGGCATGGCCGGGTCCCTGTTACGCCGGCCATGGATCTCTTTAGCAATAGTTGAACGCAAATGTACACTGTAATTGTACGCTATACTGTATCAAGTAACTGAAAAGTAATTATACATAAAATTGCATTAGATCGAACTGTTGGAGTAAGCGTTGAATCAGTTGCAGGTGTTGCAACGAGTCGATAACAGGTAGTTAGTTCGGATGTGCGCTATGCAGCAGAGCGTAGGTTGGAGCTTATGCGGCGTAAATTATGAAAAAAACTATAGCTCTAATGTACTAAAACGCTTGCGTTGCCGCTTTCCCCGGCAGCGTATGAACATCCAGTTATGCTATCAACGGAAAAACGCTAAGTATTCTTAGTAGCGCAAAACGCTCATCGTCGATTGACGTAGCAGCCATCCTCGATATATATATAAGATTATTAGCCCTGAAAGTTTATTCAACCATACAATAATTAGGAATATATCTATATATTTATAGATTCTTTATTTACTGCAGTTCCTTTAATAAACAAATAAAGCTTTACCGTTACCTTTACCTTTATTCAAACATACAGCAATTAGGAATTGGTTCTGAGGGGGGGGGGGTAGTTGGGGACCGGGGCCGAGGCCGACATTGTCCCGAGGAAGGCGACGGCATTGCCTCTCTGCACAGCGAGGGACAGGCATTGCAGAAGGGAAGGTCCTGCGCGCTTGTCTTCGGTAGCGCGGATCAGCCTATGGTAGACTCCTTCGAAGAAGTTCGCAGTGAGGGGTCCATGCCCGCCCAAGGTTTCGAAGGCAAGGGGCGAAGAGAGGTGGGTGGCCTCGAGTACGGCGTACTTCCGTAGCTTGGCCCGCTCCGCACGCCCTACCGCGTAACCGGGGGTGGTTGCACAGTGGTTGACATAAGAAAGTACTTGAGTGTCAACCACCGTGCCGTCGCAAACGAGGTGCTCGCCTCGGTGGAAGGGGATGAGAGTGAGGCCGTCAGGACGGTACCCCTCGGCAGTGTCGAGGCCCTATGGCTCCCTGGTGCAAGAAATACCGGCGGAACGGAGGATAGTAATTAGGAATTATTTCTAGGGATGGTACACAATTATGCTTCGTTCTTTTCTAGAATTTGTACATTCTTAGCTCGAGGCCATTCAATTTGTCTTCGTGTGATGCTCAATGAAACTAGCAGGAGTTCGAATTGGATCTCTTCATCTCGATGGATTGGGACGTTGAGCACGACCTATGCGAGCGTGATCTGAAAAAGTTGGCGCAAATGAGACTAAACCCTTTGAAAAGTCAGTTTGAGGCAATTGTACCACCGGAAAACGTGAACGATTTTTGGGTGCCTGATATTTTCATCGATGAAGCTAAGGACGTCAAAATGTCTTCGGAGGTAAGTGTCGTAACAGCGAACCATAGCTAATACGGTGTACTCTGTTGACGATAAAAATAAAGAGCAAAATAACACCAATCTAAACTAAATTCGTTTGAAATGATCAAATCAGTCCCTAACATTCGTTTAAGAGATGGCAGCGGTGGTATTTGACATTTATACCGGCACTCGAATAATACTCACTATGCCCGCCGTCGCGGCGCCGAAATATCCGCAATCTTCGAGTCAACCAGTGGATATAGATGGTAATTGTAATATTTCGGAGTGATACAACATCTGCCTATTTCATTACGATAGGGGCTTTCATCGCCAACTTTCCGCGTAGCCAAATGAAAAATTGAGTCATTTATTTCTTAAAATTAGATGTTCGTTGCTAGTGCAACCATGGTTAATTAGAAATGCCTGGTTTTTATTTCTGGTAACTGGACTGCCTTACTGGTAACTATAATATGGAGCTGAGTTGGCTCAAATACGTATTTCACACGTATCCCGGTCAACGTCAGCCTTGCTGTCAGTGCACGATTGCACGTAGACATTGATGCCACTAAGATAGGCACAACAGACATTGACATAATCTTCACTTCAGGGATTGCCTGTGGGAATAAGCATTTCTGAATATACTCCTTAATTCTAATTATTTTTTCACAAAAATTATATGCATTAGTACTTTCAAACAATGCACAGTAACAATCTGATTAACAATTTCCCATTTTATCTTATATATATAGAACTAATCTTACATCCACTGTATATATATATGTATACAGAACTTAACTTAGACCCACTGTCCGGTGTAGATAATATAGCGACGCCAATTCCTGGCGACGTTCTATCTCTCTATGCGCGCTGTGCTGTTTCCAGGTGGTGCCGACAGCTAGTCTAAGAATTGAGCAGACCTCCAATAAGTCGAGACCAAAGAACGAGACCGCCGGTTGCAGGTACCACTACAAAATCAGGTATAAAATCGCAGTTACGGATATCCTGGTGGTGTGCTGTCATTGCTACGCTTAACCCAACATTATAAACTATAACGTTTAATGTTCTGATGACCCTGCACATGCAAAAAACAGCATGTCCAACTCGCCGAAAGTCTGGGCACCGAGACGTACAGCTTGAGATAACGATTAAAGCAAAGGGAGCTGCTCAAGAAGACGACCTGTTCGACTTTTGAAAATGCCGACCATGATACAATTACGGAATATCTGACGCCGACTGATTAGAAGCATGTGCTTGCAGGCAGCCAGTCTGCCAATAAGATGATACATGACGTGGCACTCGATTGTTAGTGAACTTGTCAATACTTGAGTGTTCCACGTCGCAAGTAAAATGGGCTCGGCCCGAATTTCGGCCCATGCTGACCGTACTCATAACCGGCGAAACAACGTATACTAGAATAAGAGCCGAAAAGGGCAACACCTCGTCAAGATGTCTATTCGAACAAACCATAGCGAACTCGAGCCGTGCCGGAGCTGACGTATTGCGCCAAGTGCTATATTGCTGAAAGAGCTTGACACAGCCGCGATTCAGATTTGTACAAAAATACGTGGATCTACCCGGTGTCGAAAGCGGGAGAGAAGACCGACTGGAACAACAAGCCATCTATCGCTTTCACTGCGGTGTCCAGCAAGATCCTGGAGAAATTGACGACAAATGAAATATTCGAAAATGCCCAAAAGACTAGATCCAATTAGCCAGTGTCAGTTTGCGTACAGGAAAGGGAGAGGCACTGACCTTCTAATGTTCTTCGAATGAGAAGGCTTCATGGACTAATTCATCTATTAATCATTCAATAAGTGATATTGTATACAGTGATTTCAAAAGTGTTGCTTGATGTGTTGTTGCTTGTGTCAGTAGATTTCACTACGAAAAGTGTTGGAGGAAAAATTATTCAGTGGGCATCGTAGTTTCTGAAAGATTCATAGAATGTTTGCGGTTGAAGTCGCGGACGTATCGACCGAGATGCTCTGTCTGACCTGGTCCTGTTGTTTCAGGCAACAATGCATGATTAATTGCCAAGGGGATTTCCGAAGGTTCCCCTTCGATGTTCAGAGATGTCCAGTCAACATCCACAGCTGTAAGTCATATGTAGTTGAGACAAGCTGGGAATTTGCGAAAGAAATCTGCTTCAAAGCGGACATCATCATGGAACTGTTGATCTTTGTGTACTTGCTGGTTGCTCTACGATATGTACAGGTTGTTCAAAGTCACGGCGCAAAAACTGACATGGATCTTGAAAACGAGGAACGAATACATATACCTGAATGTGAAGCAGAGCAAATTAATTTTTTTGAACTTGCCGACGAGCTGAATCACTTGCTTGACTTTCAGAGTAAATCTCTGAGCTGGTTCAGCGAGCTGGCTCGAGATATCTAAACACGTTAATTTACTGCGCAAAGTCCACGTACGTCGATCAGCCGTCTCTTAAGCATTGTAAAATTGCAGCTCCTTCAATAAACCTTTACCTTAATTAAGTCGAGCCTAACTCACCGTCAGATACGACGTAGTGGGCAGACTAAATCGAATACCATTGCATATTGTATATAGAGACAGTAACACCGTCATATTAGCCCTGTCTTTGGATGTAACACTTTCGTGCATTTATTGTATTTACCTTTAAACAGACAGCGGTAGCTTGGAGATCAGTATTTTGTAGACAATCGTGCTTGACCTGCAAAGCCTTCTGCGAGATCTATGAGAGTCCGCCTGACCAAGCAACCATTTTTGAGCCAATATTATTTTTCCATCGGGGTTGTATACCTGATTGTAGAAAAGCCGCGTATATCCACAGTGGTAAAACAAAATAGTCCGGTATATATATATATATATATATATTAGCTATACCACACCTGTCCAATGGGATGTGTGGCGATCTCGCTCATAGTTTTCTGTACCAAGGCACAACAATTCACAACATATATATATATATATATATGCAATTTAAGAGGTCACATTATCGTCGCTTAGTTGCATCCGATTAACTATAGTACCTTCGTCATTTATTCTCTCGATGGTGCAGTCACGTTTGCAGAGGATGCTCTGGTGATTCACTGGAAGAGTCATCATCAAGAGATCGCTTCGGAAGATATATTTCGAGTCGAACCAACAATGCAAATGTTGGAGTACACGGTGGATTACATTATAAAATCCTCATCCGACACTCATTGGACCCAACTACCAACAACGTGGAATCTGACCTATGAGCGATCCCATTGGACAGGTGTGGTATAGCTAATATATATATAGATATATATACCGGACTATTTTGTTTTACCACTGTGGATATATGCGACCTATCTACAATCAGGTATACAACCCCGATGGAGGAAAAAATATTGGCTCAAAAATGATTGTCTGGTCTGGCGGACTCTCATAGATCTCGCAGAAGGCTTCGCAGGTGAAGCACGATTCTCTTCAAAACACTAATCTCTAAGTTAGCGCTATCTGTTTAAAGGTAAATACAATAAATGCACAAAAGTGTTACATCCAAAGACAGGGCTAATACTATTACAAATAATGTCGTCTCTACGAGTCAAGTAGACAAAATTTAACAAAGTCGAAAACCAGCTGCAGGAAACATTCGTAATTGTGAAGCGCTTTTAAACGAAACTCCGGTGGCTGAATAAAATTTGACAAAATGCTAATTGTGTTACCTATCTGTTTCAGATAATCGAATGCACGAGTCGTTCAGGGGCGTCAAAATCGAGCTGAACTTTTATCGACGATTCACATATCAACTCATCAGTACATTTATACCTTCGATTCTGCTGGTTATCGTGGCTCTCTCATCGTTTTCAATGTCCGTTACCTCCTCGGCCGGACGAATCCAGCTAACGACGACGGTGTTACTGTCTCTTTATACAATATGCAATGGTATTCGATTTAGTCTGCCCAGTACATCGTACCTGACGGTGAGTTAGGCTTGGCTCTAAGTTAAGAGACGGCCAATCGACGCGCGTAGAGTTCGCGCAGTAAATAGACGTGTTTAGATATCTCGAGCCAGCTCGCTAAACCAGATCAGAGATTTACTCTCGAAAGTCAAGCTAGCGACTCAACTCGTATGTACAGTTGAACACTGGGTTCTATCGGGGACACAATAACGCATACTGACGTGCTGTATTGCAACAGCCACACATATAAGAGAACTTAGACATTGTTGACTATTGCATTTCCAACTTAGACATCCAATAAAAACTTAGTGACAAATATGAGATTGGCAATATTTAGATATACAGCTAAGAAGCTTTCACCAGGCAAGAAACGTGAGTGTACTAGGCCAACAGATACGCTGCAGGCAAAGATTCTTTGCGGCACTCACTAGGAATCGCCTTCTGGTGTTTGTTTTGAATGGCTTCTAAGTCTCATTGCAAATTTGCATCCGCAGTGTTCTGATGTGTTCCTGTTTGGCTGTATGTTCTTCGTTACTGTGATTACCATTGAAGCCGCGGTGATCGAGAAAATATATCGGAATGAAAAGCTACAAAATATGAATCGAGCCAAAGATCGCAAACAATATGCGGGAAAGATCCACAGGAAACCATCCACTCGAGAAGCAGTATTCAAACAGGAAGCGGCAGAATTGCGCAAGGCATGTATCCTATCATGATGATATCAGTTATATAAATTATTCTATATATGCAATGAATTGAAAAGAAGCTGACACGAACATTCAATATATTTTATTATAGATGTCATTTCACGTATTGTTATTATTATTCTTATAATAATAATAATAATAATAATAATAAAAATAACGCCCTAGCTTTAGAGAACTTATCTCTTTGACCATCCTGTTCATTCGGAGATTAAAATTCTACGCAACTGGTGAATGACTAATTGAGCCCCACAGACAACCTTCCCTTTCTGTTCCAGTCGTGATTCAGAATATTCTCAGGTAATAAGGTATAATAATAATGTAACTTCAAAATCATTTCTATATCAGCATGGTGCTCGTCGCAGCATTCAAACCGGAGCCAGAGCTCGTTCTACAATTGCGACGATCTCTGAAAATCAGCCATCCTCAACCGCAGGATACGAGCAGAGTTTCATTAGTGACAGCTCAACGATGGCATCACTCGTCGACAAGTTCTTACCTCGGTCGCGTGTCGCGTGGCTGGCGAATCGGCTTCATATGTCAAAAGGGACTAACCGAGCTGAGCACGTTAACCGATTAGCAGGCTACATCGTCGTATTTGGCTTGGTCGTATTTCTCATCGGATATTTTGCTACGATCCTCATTCTGCGGCTGTCAGAATAGGCCCGAGCCGCATGTCCGACGGACGTGTTGTACGATGCAAAGCTTATGCAATTTGCAGCCGTCTTTGGCCCCGCTGGATCAAAGCAGTTTGTTGGAGTTGCAATAGATGTAACAACCTTTGTGGCTGATAACAGAGAGATGATGTTGCGTTTTGCTAAAAGGCTGTTTCGAACCTTGGAGCCCGTTTAGCTTTCGTGTATTAAACAATTTGTTCTCCTTAGGCTTGAAATATCGCTGGCTAATCTACTTATAATATATTTTGATTAGAAACTGATTGATTGATCATCCAATCATCATGAAGAAATTGTATCTTAGAGTCGTTGACGGAGTGATTTGACACAATAATGCCTTGTGTGCGAATGCGCTGCATAAGTCAAACGATACTTTGCTTAAGATGAAATACATTCGTATATAATACAGTAAATATTTGCCATCAGAGAAAGCATGAATGAGTATTTGTCGTGTTCTCACTTTGTGCAAGTGTAGACAGCATCGATTTCAGTTCGAACTTCCAACAAAGGGTATCTATTTAGAAAAGGATAGATCAGTTAGCGGAGGCGGGTTGCTTGGAAAACATTTTCAACTCGAAGAACTGTTTTCTGTAGCAAGGCACAACAATACACAACATTATATATATATATATGTATATATATAGCATGAATTATTTCAATTCAACCTCTTAATGTTCATAATCACAGCTGTGGTAATTATTCAAGACATAATAATCAAAATCATTTTGTAGTTGGTACAAGTAATGTGGGAATGATAAGGTAGAGCACAATGATAATGCCATGTTTCATTTCACCTACAGACTTCGAATTAACTGAGCTTCCGTAAGAATACGAGCATATCCATTAAGGCGTTCTCGTGCTACCGGACACCCGGAACGTCGGAATAAGTTCCTCTCATTGTGGTCACTAGGCATCTCCGCTCTAACTATCAACAATGTAATCGGAACTGATGTGCGATGTGCGCTATTGTGATTCAGTAGGATAAATCTACAGGTGGCTGTTTAACGATTGCACCTTGTTGCAGCACGTTGTTTGCAGCGCACACGACTTCGTGTATTCGAGACGCTATAGGGTCTTACCATAGCTAATCTCAAAGTCGTGCGCACTCTTCCTAAGACAGTCGAACGTCACATCTATTTAGTTTTGAACAGCTTCGCCGGCTAATTTTGGCTGTTCCAGTTTGTATGCGCTATTCACGCCCGTCGACCAACGTGCGAACACGCTTCGGTTAGATTGTGGCTGTACCGAGACTTATTTTCGAATATGCGCCACAAAACGGCTAATCGACTCGATGTACGTTCACGAGTTGATCATCACGACAGTAAAGTAAGCTCGTTCTCTACCGCTATCAGCTGACGGTCAGAGAATCAGCAAATAGTCAGTAGAGTCGAAGCCGGGCGCAGTCATCTAAACTCGGAAGGTCATCGTATCGTAGTGTTTGCCGTGAGTGCCTGAACTTGTCGTCAAAAACAAGCGCAAAATGCATTTAGTTGCTACGTGGTGCTCGTTGAATGTTGAAACTATGCAGCATGTTTGTGTGTCCATACCAACGACGCAGTTGTGTAACACCGTCGAAGTCGACCATGAAAAACTATCCAGGGTGGAATATAAACTGTGGGCACGAGATGTGAAGGATGGACAGTGTGAATGAATCGTTTGCCAAAAGTGGCCGCAAGTAAGTTCTGATCGAAGTGTTTAGACGGATGCAATCTTTGTACCATAGGAGATTCTCTTGTTTTCCTACATACGTAGAATGAAGGGCCTATCTAGCTGAACGTGGTATATAGTGATAGTCAATACACACATGGATAAAAACAATAGCTTTGACAGTTATCTCGGAAGTGTCACCGATTGGATCAGCTCATCCGCGGTCTCAGTGATATCACATAATAACACATGCACCATTCAGGACTACGGAAACTACCCGCCACTAGAAAGTTACTAGTTGTTTGTGTGCCCTGCTGCGTACAACGGGTACTGTGATTTCAAATGGATAAAACCACCTGCTCAGCAACATCAAATGTATTATTTTCGGTCTTCAGTTGATTGTTTCTTGTTACTGTTGAAATCATTAAGGATGGAATTATTATAAATTATATAGATCCATCGTTGTCACTGTTGTCATATTTCTATACATACATGTTAGGTTTTTATTATATGTGGGTAATCCACAGTGGTTGACGGAAGACAGCCAACATTTCGAAGATCAAAATTGCCAATTTTCCGAAATCGTTTTAATAAATGACCAGGCGAAGTCTAGAGATTACTATAGAGAACCGGCTACTGGAGACAAGCAAAAGAACTCCTCGGCCACGATTCGACCGGAATATGGCCAGCAGCAGCCCGTGCTGATGCCACCGTCGAGGTATAAGCATACAACACATTCTTGATAGATGTACAGACACCAATCTGGACACCGTGGTAGTTTTGTGAGCAACTTCCTGAAGTTTGACGTTATTCCTGATTTTGAGGGTATAGATTTTGTATCGCGTTAATTGAAATAAAGAAAAGCAGCGAGATCTATCTCCTGGCACATTTCATAGATCCAGGTTGAACCCTAAGTACAATGGCTCGAACGTATGCACTACCGTACGTTAACCTTAAGAATGGCCATATACATTTGGGCTACAGACAAATCAAGTAACTAAAAAGAAGCCATAGGAGACTCGATATATCAGTTTAACCATGTCGATAGCACATGCTGAGCCAGGAGTTGCTAGATCTTAACTAGATCTCACTTAAGGTCCGAGTGGTACTAGATGAGGAAGGACATTCATCGTGAGCAGTAGAAGATCGTAAGATCTAGTTAATCTACAAATTATCTAGGCGTAATAATGTACATTTATGTCGTCTTATGTCAATAGTACGTCTTGACATCTGCATTTCGCTCTGACACGAGTTGAGTTATAGAGAATAGATTTCTACAAGTCCTGCTTGGAACCCCTTGACCAGCCCTGACAACGTTAATTCATTCGCTCACATCACCATCTGAATCAGTGTGCTGAGTGACAACATATTCTTAACAGAAGGATCGTTTTTTGATACACCGAGTTAGTCCACTCCAGTCAAGTAGTCAAGGTAACCAGGAGCCAGACGATTGATTTTGCCCTCTGCATTTTCAATGGCAAATAGGAGTTGACGAACAGAGAAATGTATGAATGACCCTTCCAAGGCTCATCTCCGGTTGGAGCTGCCTCTCCCTGATCACTTAAATTATTCTCCGTGGGTGCTTAGACACTGAGAGCCGGATGCAACATACACTTGGCCACACAAAGGTCTTAAATTTCGATTTAAACTTCGATTCGAGTCCGTTGGTGTGACGCATTCATGTGCGCCTTCCAATCGGAGGAGACACGTAGGTGGACGGGTTCGATCCCCACCGTTGCACATTTGCTCTTAAAGGGGTCCGTCTTATGATGCAATGCCGAAAGCTGTTTTTCCGTGGACGCTTAACTCTTGGCTGTGGGTCAGCCTGGAAAATTTATATAGGTCTTAAACTTGACGAATTCTCTGTCTGCTCTAAATCGCAATCAAATCATCATATACAGTTATATTCTCAGCAAAATTCTCCGCACAGGGACAATGCCATAAATCAGTAAATAAAAAGGCCGTAGCTAAAATAAAAATAACAACAATTTTCCATCTCTCTCACACTGCATTAAGCACAAGAAGCAACACCAATCTCCCCACACGAATACAGATCGAATGAATTACAACTGGCTCTTTTGTTCTCTGGCGATTTTCGTTTCGTCGCGACGTGGTACCAACGAATCGTTGAGCAGACGATTCAAAAGTACCCCGCCAAAATCGAGTCTAAGTTGTGCGCCCTTGCCCACACTCCTCGAATCAATCTTCCCATCCGCCCGTCTGTTGGCTGGTTCGATAGCTCTGTCATTGCAATGGTCTCCCTCTCTCTCTCTCCTTCCCGGCCCCCACACTGTATGCCCCGGGCTAAAGTTGGGGGGTTGGCTCCGCTGTGGTCGCCCGTCCCGGGCATCGGTTAACGACGCACTTGCGGCCAGCAAAGATCACCGTTAGCAGCTGTAAGCAGGAGAAGCAAACGCGGCAGGGGAGATAATATTCGATCGAATCGATTAGCAGACGACAGCAGATAGCTGGTAGCTGGCTAGTTCCCTGTCTGTTTTGGCGTTGCCGAGATGACTGCTGCCGCAGGACTACAACCAGCATCACACAGCAGAGCACAGACATAAGAGCAGCACAGAGAGAGAGAGGCACCCAGCGATCCGCACACGTTCGGACCCAGCTCCAGCACACTTTGTAGCGTGTCCCGTATAGGGACATACACAGACTCACACACCAGAGACAACGAGAGGGAGAGAGAAGCGGACAGCAGACCGACACTAACACACACACAGACAGAGATGGACGGACACCCACAGACTCACACCCATACATTCATCAAACAGCGACACAGAGCAGCCGCAGCCCATCACAGATAGACTTATCACAACAGTGATTGAGCCAGAACGAAGTGTTGCCATCAATTGTTGCGTCGGAGACGAATTCGCTGGAGTAATTGCTTCTCTAAATTCGAAAGCAGGTGAGTGCTCGCGACCAAAAAACGCCGTGGAACTCAACGCAAAGCGTTGTATTGCAGAAGCGGCCGCAGCAGCAGCAGTAGCGATTGCTGAGCGAACCTGCTGGGCTAGCGTCCGCTAATTCGTTGACGGCACTCACCCCGGGCTGGGTGGCCATCAACCTACGTTTTCTCTGCTTGTCTGTTTGCTTGCCTGCTCAAATGTACTGAGGCCAAGAACGGCTAGGTTTTGCTTCATTGTCGACTCGGGGGCCACCGCTCGGCAGATCCCGGACCTGCCCTAGTAGCATTGCACGAATACACAGGGCTCCTCGACAAATAATAACACGCGTTATTTGTCGATGTAGTCCACTCTGGTGGACCATTCCATAGACCTGCGGTCGCTTGCTGGCGAACTTAAATGTGAGCATTGATTGAACGAGGGTGTGCGACCTGCACTCCTTCAGGCCGAGACGATTTAAGTGTTCCCGGTCGACACCCCACCTCCCCACCACAAAGCATACGGCCTAGTGCACAACGAGACGAACAGGCCAATTTCCGGATAGAACATCTATATAAGTTGCTACCCTCCCGGTTTGATCACATGCGAATCTCGTCTGTAGACGACGAGTCGCCGTGGATATGTCAGATTCGGCCAAACGTGAGTTCTTTTCCACTTTCTCTTGATCATATAAGCACGATACAAACGAATTCGATGCAACCAAATTTGATTGGCACACGCTAAGGAACATTAACTGTGCCTCTGTATTGCGAAACTTGGCATTTATTTATACAAGACGAGACGAAATAAGAGTGTGCATTTCCTCTACTGAGGTACTCCCACATTCGAGGTATCTCACACCAGGGTTGTATAACGATCGCCTCCTCCGATATCCGTTAATTGAGAGCAGTGAAAACATCTGTCGAAGTAACGAGGCTTCCTGCTCTGGATATTCGCACAGAGAAATAGTTGAATCAGATCGCTGTTACTTGGTCCCGTAGAGTGAACAGAATGTATTCCCGTAAAAGTGCGTCCCAGACGCCGACAACTGTCGAAATCTTCGTGGATATCACCCGAGTAATCAATATATGCAGTGCATTTTAATCGTTCCGATGGCCCTCTATGAAATGCAGAATATACCGTTCGAGGTTCACGGGCAGTACTTTTCAAACGTTTTGTGACACAACAACTGCTGCCGCGGCCGCTTGTATCAAGGATTCTCCTCTGGCCAATTGATTCGAGTGCCTATTTTCGGATTTACCATCGCTGCTTTTGAGCCCTAAAACCCCTACCCTCCCCCTGATCCGAAGATCTAAACATGACCAGAAACAAACAGCTGTGCTAGAAAATGGTAATATCATATGGGGTTCTATATATGTGTATGTGCCAGCAAATTGGTTTATGTTCCGGTGAAGTACTTTGTAAAGCTGTATATAGGATTACAACGCCGGGATAGTGGAAACGAAAACAAGGAAAACGCAATCGAAGTTGGACAACTCTTGTAAAGGATTGGAATGAGAGAAATGAATTTATAAAGTAGTTCATAAACTAGTTACAGAAGTAATCTGATATGATACAGAACATTTGCGGAATGTTATTAATTATATATGTCTATACATTTCGTTGAATTTTCATTGTAATTTAATATTATTCGGTATTATCCCGATAATGTAGTTTCATACACTTTTACCGCGATACCTATTGGCTTACTTACGTTTTCGTCAAAACCAATTATTCTCCCATGTGACCTCTTGCTATAATTATCATATAAGAATATATCTGCCATATAAATATATTATATAAAATGTATATAACATACCTACATGGGGATTTTGTCAGTGAAGAAGACATCAACACCATTTGCAAAGGGCTAGATAGATTTGTTTCTGTGCCCATTCTCGACGAGTTTGGCCGTACTGAAATTTTCAACTCGTAATAACTGTTATAGATACCACAACCAGGTGAAAGAGTGGTCTATGAGAGAGTGTTCAAATTGAGTTCCTACTTGTATAGTTCTACAGATTCACACATTGAACTCGTGCCCTATTTTGCGTGAACAAAGATTATTTTGATCGTAATCGATGTCATGTACAAGCTTACTTGTATGTGACATCGATATGCTTACGATTTCTCTCGATCGAGTCGTCGGATGTATAGATCCATATATTTGAATAGCGACCGCCCAAACAAAAAGAAAAATGACTTGGCCAATAATGTGGCCAAAGCCTGTGTCTTCGCGAGAGCGTTTTGTTACATATCTCCGACCGATCTTCATTCAACTCATCAGATTATGAGACTTAATTCACGCTCGCAGAACTGTCCTTAGCAGAACCTGAACAAGCAGACACATTGTAAGTCTGTGTGCTTGTTCTCAACTCAAGTTCTTTCATGCTATTGCACTCTGCCCGAAACCGTCATCTCTCGCTAGGTTCAATTGTGCTTGCTGGAAATTTAACGTGGTGAAATCTAGCAAATGACAACGAATATCATCTTACGAATGTTGATGATGTGTACGTTTAGATCGATGTGACTTCGCTGATATGAGCTGAGGTCAGCGGTAGAACATGACCCCAGTGGAGCTGTACGTGGTGTCGTATCAATACTATATTAAACGTCTGAACATTCTGAAATCGAATTTTCTAACTACTGTTATTTTTTCGTTGCTGTTGTTGTGATTTCTGTAATTTGTTGGACTTTTAGCCGTCTGCGTGATGGCGAAGCGGCCTTCCGTGTCGGAGGGCCCACCGGCCAAGAAGGTCCACTTCGAGCCGGTGCAGCTGGGAGCGGTGTCAACTCTCGAGGAAATGGACATGCGAACCCTCCACTTCCAGAATCGAAAACTAGCACAGAGGTACGAACGTATTAGACGAAAAACGTTTAATTAGTACTCGGCGGACTCGGTGATTGAAAGCCTTGCAGAATCATTGCAGGTTATGTTCAGAAATTAGTTATGTATATATATATATACATATATATGTATATGTATGTATTTTCACTCGAGTAATAAGTACATTCCCTGTGAGTCTAGACAACAGCATTCACACTTATATCCCGTTTGATTTAATGGTTTCAAGCGTTTTAAGATGTCGCCCCAGTGATTTATCATTGGGTCACAATCCTGAGGAGCTTCAGAAGTTACGGAAGTTATTGAACACAAGCCACTATATACACCACAGTAACTCATACATATATATATGTATATGGGCTGTATAGTCAACAATGTTTGCCAACCATGACAGGGTTTGATAAGTAAGGCTAGCTTGAATTCAAATAGCCCGCTCACTAACCTTTACCGTCCCATATCGCTCTGTTTCTTATGTTCTTTTGCGTCTAGATTGGAGCAACGACATCGGCACGAGCAGGAGCTTCGTGGTCGAATTGAACATCTGGAGAAGAGGCAGCAGAGCGATGAAGGTGTCCTAACAACAGTGAATCGCTACTGGAATCAGCTAAATGAAGATCTCCGGATCCTTCTTCAACGGTTCGATGCTGAGACGGCAGACGAGATCGAAAAGGAAAATGAGGACGCAGCGACAACTTCATTCATGGCCACTCTCGCACAATGGGACAAAGAAGAGTTAGAGGAACGCCTTGGCCAGCGAGTCCTAGTGTCTACAAGAGCGGTGTCGAAACTTCTACAGGCCTTCGATCGGCTGATGCAGCGTAATCATAAGGTACACCTCGTCTGTAACAAAAAAAAAACTGTCGTTCATTGTTTGCCGATCCAAATGTAACAGATCTGTGTTCCCCAGATATTTGTCAACTAGTAGTTGTTCTCTACTGAATTACACAGTATTTACTCGATGGTCGAGCGACCCTGCGAACGATAAGAATAACTAGAACCACTAAAATTACCCCAAGTCCTCGACTGTATACATTTGTGTGCTACAGGCACAAAGGTACCAAGGTCGTCGAAAGGGGTACAAAGATGTTAATTAGCAAAGTTGATAACGGTTTCGGTGAATTTCCTATAACGAGGCGTCATTAGTTTGAGTGTGACGGTGTGCACTTTCTCCAATAGCTGTCGTATAGGTATGAACTATTGTACTTTGCTTATTATTAGCGAGGAGATCGTTGCACATTTTGCCGATGATATATTCGGTGTATGCTCCGGGGGGAACTGCCGCTCCGAATGTCCGCTGATTTCTGTTATAGGCTCTAATGCTGCTTAGTGTAAACGCTTTCACAGTATTCATCTCATTCACATTGTTATTATTTCACTTTGTTCCTTGGTCTCACACACACACAACCGCACCTGCACTTCAGATAATGGAGGCGTTGAACGGTAAACAGGGAACAGCGTCAGTGTTAGAGAAATCTGTTCGTGCCCTCAACCAGGAGTTAACAGATGAGAATGCCCGCCTCCAAGCTGTGATAACGCGTCTTAGCGAGAAGGACCACTGCGCGGAGCTTCGGCACAGCTCATTGCAGGACCGAGCGGATTCGCTTGAGACGAAAAACGACGAACTCAATAACAAGGTTGAAGAGCTTGAGTACGAATTGCACAAAAGCTGGGCGTGCACGGCGAAGCTCGATACGTCCCTGGCTGATTGCCTACAACGGCTTAAGGCACAAACGATGCCAGCCGGAATGGGTGATAAAGGTGGAGGAGATTTGGGTTCAAAAGGAGGCCTGTCAGTTGAGGTGAAAGTGTATAAGGGAAGCAGCAAGGACAGCTGTCAAGGACCTTCGGAGACTCTGACCAGTGTACGCGTCGAAGAGCTACAGTCTCTACTCGAAGAACAAAGAGAACTCGCTCAGGTACTTAGGGTTATATATATATATATATATATAGAAAATGAGTGTTTTTACAAACGACAACTATGCTAAGTACAGTCGTACCAGTTGGACAAATACTATGCCTTAGATCAATTGCGTAGGAAGATCATGTGTGTGCTCTTGATAGAGAAACCAGCGCCGCTATTCTTGCAAACATTATTTGTTTATGATAGAAAGAGTGAAAATAGTTCCCACAGTATCATGTTAGTAATTTTGAAGATACTTGTTTTTGGATGCTCTCCTTCCCAGCACAACTCTCTTGAGCTCACAGAGTAAGGTACAGCATCGACTTTGTCTCCAATATAGTCACATATATACTGTATCGTTGAAATTTTCATGCGCCGATTCTCAAATCCGGCAAATCCACAATAACCTAATCGTAGTTTTCCACTCGCCAATTCTTGACGGCTTTGATGTTTGCACGCATTGTGTCAACTAGGGTCGAATCCAAGAGCTAGAACAGTTAAACGAAGAGCATAAAGTAGCGCTGCGCACGATCGAGCAGCTCAAGATGGATCTCCAATATCTGCCGGAACACGTCGTGAGAGAGACTACCGAATACAAATGCCTGCAGTCCCAGTTCAGCGTGCTTTACAATGAGAGTATGCAACTTCAGACCCAGCTAGAGGAGTACCGTCAGCAGTTGCAGGGCGCTCGACTATCACACCAGCGGACGATTGAGCGGATGGAGAGCGAAGAGCTGACCATGCAGAAAAAACTTCGCACTGAGGTGATTCGTCTAGAAGACGCTTTAGCACAGGTAGGAACGAGAACTTT
Organism: Stratiolaelaps scimitus; assembly: GCA_019614645.1. NCBI lineage: Eukaryota > Metazoa > Arthropoda > Arachnida > Mesostigmata > Laelapidae > Stratiolaelaps > Stratiolaelaps scimitus. The sequence continues at coordinate 1,262,334 of JABWDB010000029.1, forward strand.
GCAAACATTGGGTGTTGCCACAAAGTCAGATCGAATGAGAGCTTGTACAGGGCTAATAATCTCGGAAGTGTGAGTGACAGAGGTGATGGACACCGCGATTACCCGTAGCACATTGATTGACGGTGGACTTAATATCATTTCACGCATCCAAGGACTCCTTAAGTAATTACGCAAGTGGTTTTGGCGACCTTGCTTTGTGAATCGCGTTGTTGTTGCTATATAGATTCATTCGTCAGATAGGGGAATGGAGCTGAGGGTTAGCTCCAAAGAAATGATTATTAATTAGATGCATACATCGATGATGGTAGGTAGCCAACAATTGTGCTGTGCTGGGATACGCTTGCATTGCTGAATCCTCGCGATGACAAACGAGTTTAGCGAATCTCCACAGGAGTGGAGTGTGATGTGTGACTTAGTCTCTTGTTCGCCAAAGCCTAATCCCTAACTTTTGATTGAATGCAATTTTCTATTTTTTTTTCTTTTAATTATCAAATAGCCTCTAGGCAGTTACAGTCCCTGTAAGGTTTTCTCAATCTCTTGAAGCTTTTCTTTTGGATACCAGCCAGAGGCCGCAGGTTCGAGCCCCGCTGTGTGACATATAAGAGAGCTTAAGCATTGTAAAATTGCAGCTCCTTTAATAAACCAATAAACATTTACCATTTACCATTTACCTTTCTGTCAGCCATTGCGGGATGGCTCCCAAACAGATGTAGTAGTAATCGTACCTTGATTTATCAAATCATTGATCGATTTCTGTTAGTATATCTGACGCTTGTTGATGGCATTTGCAATTTTTCAGACGATTAAGCTTGTGAACGTCCATTTACGTCTCTTTTGGTCTCTGTTCACGTTAATTAGGTGCGTAAAGAATATGAAAAGCTACGGATCGAGTTTGAGCAGAATGTCACTGCCAGTGAACAGGCTGCGCCCCTCACTCGAGAGATGCGGAATCTCCTGCAGACACTTCAAGCACACAACAGACAGGTCAAAGGTAATATTATTATAAGCCACTCGAATAGTGTATCAGGTGTCTGTAGGCATTTTTAGCACGTAGCATTCTTGGTTTTGCGCAGTCGTGTACGAGAATATCTTCGCGCATATCTGTAATTCCGTTGTTCTTTATGGCGTCCATAGAGTAAGAAGGGAAACAGGTCATAATGCGTCAATGTGCCCGTCAATTTCGTCTCGAACGGCGGCAGCTAGGGTATTTGTTACTGATAGATTTTTACATGATAACGTAATACCGCTGCTGTCTACAGGTGAAACCGCTCGATATAAACGGAAGCTGAAGGAGTCCACACTCGAGGTTGGGAGACTTCGGGCTGAACTCAACTCACAAGGTAAAGGGTAAAGCTTTATTGATTTATTTAATGAACTGCGATTTTACAATGCTTAACTTTTCTTATATGTCATGCAACGGGATTCGAACCTGCGGTCTTTGGCTTTTTACAGCTGGTAGGATATGAACAGTACGATACGTTTTACAGAGCCATCATCACGAACGCTAATTTCTATTGTACACTTGTACAGTTAGATTTACAGCCATTAGGAAATAATTTACACCTGTACAGATGTAGGAACATTAGGACAGTATGTTCATAGGTAGTCAAAAAGGTGGTACGACCTACGTACTACAGCAATACAGTCACAAATCTCGGGTGTTTGCTGCACCTACTTGAGTGACTAGACACCGAGAACAAGCCGAGCAGCTACAGCAGCAGCTATGAATTGTCCAATTGAGCGTCCGACGCAGAGAATGCCCAAATGTGCTAAGTCTTATTGCGATTGATATGCTCACCGCTTTCGACAGGACACCACCTTGTTACGTCGTCGTGCGAGAACCTCTCTCTCGGTGGTGAGCCCTCGGAGGCGACGTCCTCAGGGGCTGAGCAGAGCTCATCAGGTAGTACTCGTGATGGCAGCCTCGCGCCTGTCGAACGCCAGAGGCAGCACGGCGATGATACCGTTGAGATTATGCTTGATCTCGAGGTATGTTCGCCTACGTCACCACACAACGCACAGGTGTTTTTTTGTTTTGTTCTCATTTTGTTTTCTTCTGTTCCTTACGTCTTTCCTATGGACTATGTTCCGTTTAAGCGATGCTCTCATTTCACTAACGAATGACATAAGTCACCCTGAGTATTGAGTTAATCGTTCGATTGATGGCATCCAATTTAGTGAGCAACTTGTTATTCTCGACTGTGTTTGTGTGTATATATGTTTTTGTAGGAGTTGGAGCGTGACAAAGGCAAGTCGGACGCCGAAATCATTCGCGAGCTGCGTGGCCAACTTAAGAAAGCGGAAGAGGATAAAAAAGAGTTGAAGCTCCTTCTTGACACCTACAAACAGGTTCCAAAGGAGACGCGCGATAAGGTCAGTGCTGAGGAAAGTGCCAAAATTGATGCGGTGGTGTTTCCGGTGTGTAAGGTTGAAAAAAATAGAAGGTTCACGCTCGTTGTGGGTATCTCAGCTGGAGGAGGCGACGATGGTGCCACCTTCATGTTGTCTTATCTTGGTGAATTTCGCTCATTCCGTTTTAATAATTTTGTATTTAGTTTCTTCAGGTGATGCGTTTGCATACACCTACCCCCCCGTACATTATCATACACCGCAATCTTTAGTGCAGGAGTACGACCTGAGTGGAACCTATCGAACGAGCAAAATAGTCCGAACAATTATCATATCGACGCTGGGAACTTAACGATTCATTGCGCGCTATATCGTATCATAGACCACATGCGCATTGTTTTCTGTGACCCGAGCCGATTTTTTCTAATTTACACTATCGACGACCATATCTATATATACATACATATATATATATATAATAGTGTGTGTCTGTGTGCGTTTCTCCAGATCTCTGTTCTTAAATTTGCTTCTCTTTGGTCGATCTTCTGTTTGGTGGACGATGGGCGATGACGTCCCTTCGGGGTGATAATGATGATGTGTTCAGGTGGCACTATTGGCGGCAGAGAAGCGAGCCCTCAGCGAAGTCGACCAGATGAAGGAGCAGCTGCGAAAGTTGATCGAGGCGGAGCGAAAGGAACGACGCAAGCTGGCTGACGAAGAGGCCCTACGAAAGATTCGAGCGCTTGAGGAGCAGGTCGCACATCTGAGACAGAGCATCGCCTCGCAGAAACAGGAAGAGGTGGATCGTTGTTACTCTTATATGTCCCTAGACGTTACGTGTTGCGAAATTTCCCTTTCAATTTTCCAATCAGTAAAGTTCTCTCCGTGTTAATCACACCCCTACGGATATAGCTGCATTATCGACGCATACAATCGCGTCGGGGCTAATAATACACGTGTAGCCTATCCGGCAGTAATACCTCCATTGTATTTGTTGTGTAACGTTTCCTCTCTCTCTCATGTCATACTGTATCGTATTTTGAACGGGTAATGCGCATGTTCACTTAGCTATGTCATAACAATCAAACAGATCACCATATCGTTCGGGGTTTTTGGAAGTACCAAGAGATCGCAATTCAGCTCGTGCATCTTCTAGCTGACCGTGCTAGAACATCCGTTCGCTGTCTTGCAGATTTCTAGGCGTGAGGACTCGAACCAATCTCGAACCGTGTTCTTGTGTGCGATTCATTGGCCATCAATGGAATAATCTTTGTTCTGGATTATTGTGCCGGAAATTAAGTGGCGGGTGATTTTCGGATCACGTACTTGAATGAATTTTTTCTGTTTGGGGAAAGCTATCTGCTGCCCGTTGCTGTCTTCGACGAGCATTTTCTTATGATTGGTTTCGGTGGTCTACTCGACAATGCGAGGCCCTATTTTGTGTCTTCGATGTGTGTTTAGTAGCTTCTAGTTCGTTCCCTATTACCTATTTATACACGAAGCCCAATCGTTCCAGTGCTCGAAGGAAACATGAGAGAGACAGCAGATTACAAACCGGGTGTTCTTGAGGCCTGTAAATGCACGCTGGGCTCCATCCGGTGCTGTGCTCTATGGAAGCTGCGATTTCTGGAACATCCTCAAGAGACGTTTTCAGCAAAATATCGCTGGCTTCGCATTAAGCTTCTTTTCGGCTTTCGCCTTCAGTCCACGATTTTCTGACACTAGGCCATTAGGAGAATCGTGTTGTTTTAGCATAGATTTTTCATGCCGTATATCTTTTTGCAAACTGCTTCGACCTCTTAAATTTTATAGTACTGCCCGTGAGTACGGCCTTTTCTTATAGATCAGTGAGTCTGATACCGTTGGGTAGTGAGTTGCTATGAGGAACGCCACTGACGTTATCCATGTTGCATTTCGCAGGATGCCCTCCTTCAAGAGATGGAGCTAACAGGTCAGGCCTTCGAGGATATGCAGGAGCAGAACCAACGACTGATACAACAACTAAAAGAAAAGGTAGATATATATTATATATATATATATATATATTTGAAGATAACGAATGCGAAGTGAGATTGCAAAATAGCAGTAATAAATAACATCACGTTTTTTTCGGTGAACTGCTTCTATGCCTACCTTCGTAAATGAGTCCTATCGTGCAAACGAACACATCTAAATGAAAGAGTGACCACAAAGGAGTTCATAGCACGATGAAGAGGTTAGGTCGAGTATGAGTAGTAGCTTATTAACGCCGATATATTCTTGACTTGTTCGCGAGATTGCCTTAATCTCTGACTAATTTATGCTGCTTTTCGCTCCTGTGTTCATTTGTGCGTCATTTTCAGGATGACGCGAACTTCAAGCTAATGAGCGAGCGGATTAAAGCATCTCAAATGCAGAAGCTTCTCAAGGAAGAGAAACTGATGCTGCAAGAACAGGTCAACACGCTCCAGTCACAAGTGGAGGCACAGAATCAGGTGAGTGTGTGTGCGTGTGCCTGTTTGTGTTAACTCGCGGTGCGCTGTTCACTTAACCTAATTATCAGCATTGAGTTAGGCATTTCTCGGCATTGATTAACTTGATGAGGGCTGTCCTTATTCAATTCTGCAGACGGCGGCGTAGAAGGGCCAGTCGATACAGTCGACGAATGGCTGTAGTAGATTAGGACCATATACACATGGACGCGCTATCGCACAAAGGCTGCTTTCAATACAACGTGTACGCCGCTTTTTTAGATAGCGAATTTCTTATATCTATTTATCAAACAGTATTATATACAAGGTTAAACTCAGCCAAGAATCACCCAGCCGAGCTGTACACATATTTGGCATATCTGTTCGTAGATTCTCATTTACTAAACAACAGAGCGACCACTAACACCGGCATTATGAACGTACCCACTTATATCTGTATCGATCGTGGTCCATAGGTCGTGCGTAAGTTAGAAGAAAAGGAACGCCTTCTACAAGCGCAGCTGTCGACTGCCGAGAAAGAGCTTAACTTGCGGCAACAATGCATGGAACTACACAAGCGGAAAGCACTTGAGTCAGCCCAGTCAGCCGCTGACCTTAAGCTTCATCTCGATAAGTACCTTGGACAACTCAAGGTACTCATCAGTGGCCAGTGAACATTACCTGTACAATTAATTGGCCAATTCAAACACTCCTTTTTTATTAATGGGCGAAACAAACTGGAGGAGAACGGCATACCAATTAAATGATCAACATTCTTAGCTTCGATTATTATTGCGCTGATACACCAAACGACCTTTACGACTAGCCGAAATAATGAAACGCATATTAACTATGTGTAGAGTTACGGCAGAGCTTGAAAAACATTTCTATTAATGCTTACCTGACCAGGTTCTGCCGGACTGCTAATTTTACAATATCGATTTGTAAGAATAATTAGCTCTTGGTCTTTGTGATCGCCGAGTGGCCCTGTTATTTCGTTGTTTGTTTGCAAAGACTCAATTAATTTCTGTGTCTCGCTCGTATACATCTCCTCGGTCGTGAGCTCCCGACCGCGACCTTCTCGTTTGCACTTACGCAAAACACTATACCAGGTAGAATTCTATGGTTGCGAAAATAATCAAAGATTACATTGTTCCTCAGGATGCACAAACTGCTGTTACGGATAAAGCCGGAGCGTACCGTGACGAGGCGTTTAAGAGTCGTCGACTCCAAGAGGAGATTATGTCCCTTAAACGGAAGGTATTAGCACGGAATTATCACATAACCAAGCACTTTATTTCAAAGGTATATGATTAATTACAGAGACTGCCTATTTTTTTGGCGTGCTCAACATTATGTTCACTCGTTCACTAATTCATGGTGTAAGCATGATATTTTCTAAGGGAAGAGATCGTTGGTACACGGCTCTGGCCGGAATGGTAATTTGGTTGTAGGTTTCGTTTGGATCTGGTCGTGGTTTCTGTGATATTGAACATGTTTTCGACCATGGATGGCTACTTTAATACCATTTTACTGAGTAAGGCTTTGTCTAAATCATTTCGACACTGACCGATGTGTGTGATTTTCACGTCACTTGTGTTACATTGGCATTTGTATGACACGCGTTTTATCAAATTTCGGATACTTTATTTCGGGGGCCTGGACTCCAGTAGGCCCCCACGGCGTAAGTTATCATTGGTTTCTATCATGTTCTAAACAATATCACAATGAACTGACTGCGGTTTCCTAACTGCAAAAGGGTGGAGTGACCTGTTTTCACGCTGACCAGCTCCCAGGGCAACATCTGCTACATGTATTTTTGACCAGTAGATGTGATTACTCCTAGATCTCTAATAGTCGGCTGAGTTCAATATTATCTATTTTGTATTTCTGTTTAACTTTTCCGCGTCCAAAATCGAGTACTGCGGATTATTTTTTAATTAGTCAATTATTTTGAAGTGAGCGACAATTGTACCCGCAATGAATTAATTGCATTCTTTGACCTGTCGAGTTCGCCTCGGTTCCTAAGTGTGTACGAATCGCACTGCACTGGTTGAGGAGATTAGCCGAGTCTCCATTTGAATTACATGGTATTAGAGCATATTATCTAGGGTGGGCATTGCACTGTAGTGAACGAATATATTAGCTACGTTATTCTTGTTCTAAGTATTGCACATTCAAGCTTGCCATCATATCTGGAAATTGATCTACTTTCATCGTGATGGGTACGGTAAATACGCTTAATATTGGGCTTTCAGCCAGAACTCGTTTTGGAAGGTTACCTCTGTAGTTTCACTGAACAGAGTTGTTTCGACCGACTTGATTTCGTTACAGTTGGAGAGAGCCAAGAAGTTCGAACTGGCTACCAACTCAGATGAGGTTCTACTGGAAGAAATTCGCGAGTACAAGGAAACCTTAACTTGTCCATCGTGCAAGGTATTGTGATACAGTTCATGATTCAAGAAGCATTTCGAAATAAAATTAAAAATATGTACTCTCTTCTGACTAGTAGCGATTGGGCATTCATGGACGTCAAGCTTCCGCGATATTATACATTATGGTCTCTCACCCTGCTAATGTAGTTTCACCCGACCCGACACATTCTCAGGCACGAATACGTATTTTCCTTACTGCGAGCAGTTTTGTTCTTTGTAGAAAATAGTCACTAAAATGGCTTTTTTTCAATGACACATCCCTATGACAACACCACGCTTTGTCCTCTTTCACCCCATAACGAAGATGTGCCGTGTCCTGTTCTGTTGTCCTAGGTGAAAAAGAAAGACGCAGTCCTGACGAAATGCTACCACGTGTTCTGCTACGATTGTCTAAAAACACGCTATGAAACTCGGCAGCGAAAATGCCCGAAATGCAACGCGACGTTCGGAGCCAACGACTACCATCGACTATACCTTTCATAATTATTTCAATAGTAATGATATATATATATATATATAATTAAAATAATAATAATAATACTTATTATTACATTATTATGATGCACAAAACTGAACAGAGCGGCGTCCCCATATCGCTAAGAGTTCACTCAATATGATTATTATTATAATTATGATGATGTAATTAAAGGAGACTCTGAGATAAGTGCAGTAGCAGCTACGTTGACTGACTGAGTCGTTGCTCTGCACGTACCCATACAAACATCTTAGCAACAAACTATGAATTTCCACTTCATCGTCACAACGGGAAAGGTACGACGACAATAGCTACAAGAAGAACAACGAGAACAATAACAACAACAACAACACGTAAAGGATTTGAATCACCTTACGTTGGCCTGCTACCGAAAACATTGTGTGGATACTGTGACCAGTGGACTGCGTGCAAACGCAACCGTTCGCACATTATAATAATAATTATTAATATTATTATTATCGTCGTCGTCGTCGCCGCTTGACGTTGGCACGCAACTCTTGGATGGCGATTAGCATAAGCAGAGAAAGGCAATGCGAATTTCATTCATGTGCTTAGGCAAGTCTGCTCTTCCTAACCCTTATACGTGAATGACCAAGTTTGAGCAACTAGCACAACCAGCGGTTTCGAGAGAGAGGCGCGATCAAGTGGGGGGCGCGGCCGTGTCGGGTGAATTAATTAACGACGTCAGAAGCCGCTTGGGACAGACTCCAAACGTGCGACCGTTGAGAACAGGGAGCGGTGCGCTTCTCCGGCATTGACCATGACAAGCAGCTCTGTGTACTTGCAAACAACATGAATTGAGAGATTGCAAACAACATGAATCGCTTGTTGCGGTTGAACAGCAGCCTCGTCTTATGAAATGTTAGCGTTGGCATATGATTTCTGCCATCATTGCACGATTTCGCCAACACAGCAGGCTGTCGTCCGTCCAGGAGAATTTGCCGTGGGCATCCATACGCTCACATCCGGTTGTCAACTTGGACGTGTTGTCGGTGTTCGCCGAGCCGGCAACAGGAGCAAAAGCAGATGTAGCGATAAGCGAGACTTTGTTTGTATTACGCACACAAGGGGATCGAGAGAGAGAGAGAGAGAGAGCGAGAGAGAGAGATAATGGTACATGAAACGGAAGAGTATATATATATATATTGTGTAGCTCCTCATGTAATATTAGGTATATGGTATACAATGCCATTATGGTGACATATATTGAGAAATAGATAAGAGAGCGAGAGATGACCATGAGGCAGATGGCTGAATGTTTGAGATGCATAATGTGGTTTAGGACCGGCGCGGGGGGGGGTAGCTTATTGGGACCTGGTCCGGCGGGTAAATTGATGGGGATTACTCGTATTGATGCTTGGGGTGGCTTTTGCAGAGTTCTCCGCAACAAGAGTTAACTAATGACGACTAGCAACTAGCAATTGAACGATCACGGATGCTGTTGTCGTGCACTGTCACCCACTACGAGCAACAGCCGTGACTGTTGTGACGATACTATCGAGAAAGATAAGGGCAAATGGTTACCTAGGCAGGGCGGATTGTATCTGCGGGGTGAAGGGTGCGTGTTGCTTGACAGTGATTCGGACGAGAGAGATCGATTTTGCGTTCGCGACAAGAGTCTAACAAACACGGTGGCTGCTACAAGAAGGTGGTACTAACGAACGAATCATCCACGAGTGGTTAATTCAATGACAGGGCAGACAAAAGGGGGACGTGGAAGTCCGTCGCTGACGCACGAACAATCGTGATTGTGTTCGTCGAAAAAATATTCATTGTAATTATAATTATGATGGTCGTTGAGATAGCGAATTAGTGAACGAATCCGTTAGTGAGTGTGTGGGCGCGTGATGAACATTTGGTATTATGGGAAAATAACGGTGAAATTCAATCGAGGACGAGATTAGACTGGGGGTGACGTAGCTCACAACGTTGTGCTTTTTGCGTCCCGTATGGATGATTTGTGTAGACAACAATACGCGACGTTGCATATAGTGTAATAGTGATTGGTGGCGATGGTTGCATTCGATCAATTCCCGACTTAAACGAAACCACCGAGTGGGGTCTTGACCGAGGTTTTGAGCTTAGGTCTTAATCTGGGATGAGATCCATCGCCTTTGTCACTGTCCGCTAATATATATATATATATGTAGACGAGATCATACGATTGTCGATCGGGACGACGACCATGTCGACAATATGATTAATTTAAATATGGCAGTTTCTAAGAACTCTTCTCGTAGGCTCGGGCTCGTAGTCGGTGGGATTGGGTGTATGTTAGTGGAATTGAAGCTCTGATAAGGGGCACATTTTCCAACAATTCTCACGCACACATTGTATTATGAATGAAATGAACTCGGAAAAAATCACACGAACTCATGCCACAGACGCCATATTATCGATATTGGCGCCAATACTCGGGACGGCTGTAGAGACACGGACACATACCCCGAAGCGCAACATCCCCACATCTGATTCATCTGTTGAACAAACGAATGAAATTATTTCCAAGTTAGCAGGCTGCAGTGAGCGTCTCTGTCTTGCTGCTGGTGCATACATATGCCTACCAAGTAAATACAGCAGCAGCAGCGGCAGTGGTGGCTTTATTCAAAAATTTTCTCACATCCATACACATAACACACGTACATGTTTATATGAGTAGTAGATACTATTTATTTACGCAGATATAGAGTAGGTCTTCTAGCTAGCTATTCATATATATATACATATATATATATATATTCGAGCAAACAGAATGTTCGGTCCGAATGTCGTCAACTAGTGTTTGGTGACCCTGCTGTTGCCACAGCCGCGTCCACCCCCGTCAATCAATCAACCCGCCGACCACAAATAATTGATTAACTGATTGATTGATTGATTGATTGATTCAGTGAGAGAATGAACGACCTTGTCATGCGATGCCTGTGGCAAGTAACTTTCCTCTTCAATCTCGACAATTACGTGTGTTGAACTCGGGAGTAACGCCTAACCAGGCAATCTCTCTGTCTCTTTATTGGAATTGGATTGTCTTTCTGTGACTTGTCTCGTGTGTGTTGTTTTTACTGTTGGCTTGATTCGCTATTTGGCTCGTTTTTAAGGTCGGGATGAATGGAATGAACGAATGGACCGAAGGTAGTAAGCGCAGTGATCGATTTTCGGATCACGCAAATATTCATAGTCATGCACCTCATCACACCGTTGATGCTTGATGTCATCGGGACTCTCCCTGGATAAGTTGCCTTTCTGCCGATGATTTGGCGTTCACAAATAGGGATCTCTGTTCGCTGGATTTGATTTATCCCACAACAAAGGGCGTAGCGTTTTGCTTAGAAACACAAAAGAACTTCTTTTACCGAAACGTGTCATAGATATGGCACAATTTCCGAGTTTTTTTTTCACATAACGGGAGTATAGTTGATATCCATTAGGTCAGACGTCGGCTGGCTCTTGTGGCTGATGCTGCTCTATGGACCGCGTGCTTGCTAATCCGATATGATATTAAGTCATTAATAATAGTAATTATAAGAACGATGATGGTGATGATTATTATTATTATCAAGAAGGATTGAAACGAGAGCGAGAGAATTGAAAACTAGAAGAGACGATTGGGCTAACCCTGACGCAAGCGAGTCTATTAATTTCTTACGAACTTCAGCTATATCCACGAATGGAGTAGCCGAGATGGCCACCTGTATTGATCCTGTACAGTAATAGTAACAAATTAAATTCAATAATATTATCGAAATACTAATAATATTAATAATAATAATGACAATAAAAATAATAACAATACTAGTGTAATAACTTAGACGTACCTATAATAACTTCAGCTGTAGTTATAGAGAAAATTGAAATAAAAACGAAAGATCCGCACGTATTTCGGCCTATATTAGATCTATAGCCATATTAATTAAACAAATCAGAAGGGCGCACAACTAGAGCGTCGCCTCATGATTCGGCAATCAATCTACTTTGTCGATTCGAGGGGGAACCTATGTTTGGACGCATTTCTGTTCCAGGAGTCTCGAAATGTTACTCGCTGAAGTCTCCGTTACGCGCCCCCGGTACCTCACGTCTTCCCTTGATTGTATTTGTTTGATTAGAATAGTATTATTACTATGGTCCGATGTTGTCTAATTAGTTAGTTTATAGCAGATCTGTGTCGTTTCCCGATATTATTGATTTTGCGTTTGCCGTCGAACGTTTCTTACGGATTACGGTGAGCTGGGATAAGATTTTGTATGCGTTTGGTCACAAACTGGTTGTTGAGAACAGGGACTCGACTATGTATACCCGGGGCAATATGAAATTCGAAAGTTCGTTAGCTAACTGCATTTGGACGGCAGCGGCGGCGAGAAGTTTTCTTGAGGTACGTACATTGATTGAGGGGAACGCTAGCGCTAGTTGTTCGACCCTAGTTAATAGTTAATTATTCAATTAACACTAATTAGCGTGTGTGACGCTGCTGTGTAAATATTATTGATAGAATTGTAATAACACTGGTAGCTATGGTTTCTGGTACAGAACTTGGCAGAAGCGAAAATACCAAGCGCGTCTCTTTGACGTCGTATAGCTTTTTGTCTATTTCAGAAACAAACAATATTATGCATTTTTTTTGGGGACCAATTTCTCTTTGCAAGGTATACTTCCAGACAGTCGCTTTTATATATATATATCTATATATATATATATATACTGTGTGTGTGTGTGTGCTTAAGAGATGCCCATCATTGGAATCCATATCGTAGTGACCTCCTGGCACCTTGCGAATCAGCACAGACTAGCTTGCATTGATCAATATTTACTGCCTGTGGACACTCTAACGGGATTGGGTGGACGGAGTGTAGATTAATTAACATTGTGTGAGCTGTTTGTTCGATTATTGTGTGCCACGAATGTTAACAAAATTTCTGGAAAGACAGCTATATAGGGAGTGTCGTCGAGTGTCAAGTGTCAAATCTGTTTCCTTATTTGCTAATTGCTTCAGTCACTTTCATCAACAATGTGACAACCCCCGTACAATGAGCCATTTTAGCAACATCGCTCTGACGCAAGTTCATGACACCCTTTAATGGACTCCCATTTCATTCATTGCGCGAAGCACGAAGACCTCCATGAGCGACAGAGCGTAAGCAGACGGCAGTATTCAAACATAAAAACAAAATTCGATTTAGACAGGGAAAATGAAACGGAAGGATTGTTAATTAAATAGCAACAATCTTAATCAAGGACAATCTTGATATTTTGCGGCTGAGTAGTCGGGAATCACACACTAGCACATATAAAGAAACAAATCTCGATTGTGGTAACGCCACCCGCTCTGTCCGAGTGCTGTTCCAGCCGCCCTCTCTGCTATCCATTGCTATACATGCACACACAATGGACAAGGGAACAAATCAGTGTTAGGTTAGGTGAGGGGGGTCCTGGGATCGAAGTAAGTGTAATCGAAATGACACAGGTACATTGTGGGCGTTCTCTCCTCCGATTCGCCATCACCAAAAAATGGCGGTAAAAATAATCGGATGGTATTATTTTCGACGAATGCTGGCGCCGCTCGTCCTTCGCCGACAAACTTGCCACCTCGAAGTAATTTCGGAAACCGCGCGCGACAGCAGAGAAATTTTGGTTTAGGCTGCCCAGTAACGGTGGCAGGGGCGTGGCGAGGCCGAGCAGGATGAAGCGACGAATGAATGATTAACACATGTACGAACATTTAAAAGGGAGAAATGCCTGACGGGGGCGATACAATGACTGTATTAATAATAATAATAATAATAATAATTAGAAAATAATGACGGCGACACTATCTAAGATCGAGTCGAATGACCTGGAGGAACGTCGTCGGGAAGAGGCTCAACAATCATGTGAAAGTTTGGTAGCTGGTATTGTCAACGACAGCACGAGCTGCAAGAAACACTGTTAACAGCTGGCTCTCCTATTGTATTTATAGAGCACCCGGGACTTGGGGAAACAAGTGAGTTTCATGGCGTGATTCTAACACGAGGTTAAGGTACTGCTGCAAAAAATCAGGAAGGACAATGCTGCTGATGGCTGGCTCCCGTATGATCGAATGCTGGCATATGTAAATATAAATAGTAATAATAATAATAATAATAATAATAACGATCATTATAATAATAATAGTAATAAAAATAAAACCTGCTATGAATAATAATAATATTAGTACGTTCTTTGTAACAGATATTTGTTTCTGATTAGCGCGGGTTCAATAGCAACAGTAATGATGAATTGAAAAAAGCGGATACGGGATGATTATTATAGATGAATACGGCAGTTCCCTTCTATTCTATAACAACAACATCGTGATGTGAATCAACGAATCGAGAGACGTAACAATGAGACAAGTGAAGTAAAGACTGCAAACTTTGTATTTTTATTTTCAAACAGTGTGGCGAAGGATTTCAAAGGGGACGCGTGGGATTTTTCCAACAAGCGTCTCCCAAATACATAAGCACCTCGTATTTTATCAATAAGCTTGTTTTCTTAATTAGGGATCCTTTGAGCTTGCGAACGAGTTTCGAATTCTATTAAATCTCGTAAGTTAAAATGAACACAGATTCGTCTGTAGTCTTGACGATGCTCGACCCCTTCGCCAACACGCGTTCGCGTGTTGGCGAATTCACTTTGCGGACTCGAGAAATTTACTGGATCGAAATGAATTGAGATCAAGTTTTGCTCTGGATATTTCGCCATGAGTTTCACTACATCACATCTTCCTCAAGATATTCAATAAGAATATGTGAATTCTTCAACCTGCCGGCGAAATCCCCCCCGGGATTGAACGAAGCCCGAAGGTGTAATACTGGGCTCGATTTTGTGGTCGGAGATTTAAGTGTTCTTCACAGCACTCACCACTTGATTGTAAATGTTGCTTGTGCGATGTCATTGTCTTCGTTAGTGGTAATCGGCTAGAGATATAGTACACGCTGTGGATGTTCGCGGAGGAAAATGGCGAATCTCGATAGACAATAGATTGCCATACTTAAATTCAATTAGGAAGCTCGTGTTATTAACCAAAAGTAGTAGTATTATATATATATATATGTGACTCGAACGAGGAGCACGTAAATATTTCGTGGATTCATTCCGTATTTATGGCCTTCCCCAATATCTCACACAAAAGCTATGACAAATTGATCGCATATAGGGCCATCACGCGAAGAGAACGGTGTTTGTCAAACTGAGACATTGTCAACTAAAATTTCATCAAAGATGATGAGTTCTTCACACTGAGGGCGACGTATCAAAACCTGAGGTGAGTCCGACCGCACGGAACTTCTCGTGTTGTCTTCAAGGTAGGTTTTATGCTGGTGCTTGCAAATAATCTTGATTTCAACATCTCTAATTAGTTAATAAGACTAATCTATCTATAATCGTTGGATTCGACGTCACAGAACCTAGTCTTCGTCATATTCTTCCCGTTAAGGTTGGTCTCATACCCTGCGTACTGTCGCGTTACGTTACGGGTTTATCAGTATATATAGTATTTTTTTGTTATATGTACAAATATCTCGTCATGTCTGAAATCGTTAAGGTCATCGTATAAAAAAAACCTCGTCTTTCAACATCTCGTGGCCGTCGGCATTGTTTATGATAGTCTATTTCACTACACGTATGTCTCCACAGCATACAAATTATTGTCGAAACTGTCCTAAAACACCGTAACATATTCATGCTTGATATGTCTGCATGCTCAGCTAGATGGTCAAGGGCATTTAGCAGCGTTTGAAATAACGTCAAATGCACCAAACCAAAAATAGTAGTGCAAAGAATAATGTGTACATTGTCAAGGGCAATGTCCTCTACCTCAGGTTGGTCCACCTTGAGACCTACGTCCAGAAGGATTACCGGTACATGGGTACTAGTAAAAATGATGAGGACTCAATATGTCATCTTTTGCCCTTACCGTATTCTAAGAGGGGTCAACAAAATGATTATTCCATCGCAAAATGTTCGTAACTCTCCCCCTTAGGTCTAACAGCCTAGATAGGCCAACCACCAGAGAGAGCGGGATGTGTCCTAGATAGGCCAACCACCAGAGAGAGCGGGATGTGTCCTGAACCGAATCCGAATGGCGTCGAGGGCGGGCGAATTGATCGGCTGTTTATGATCCTGCCGATGTTTGCTTTTCAAGGTATCTCCGAATATATAATTCGTCGCCGCCGTTGAACAGCAGAAAGACGAGAATAATCACGGCGCTTACTGACAGCCCAAGCTTAAGGAAGGCTCGCTGAAAAATCCACCCAATGCACAATGGACAGTAAAAGTCTCGGTTATTTGATAGTAAGTGGGTTTACGCTATCGGCTAGTAACTGTATCATGCATACTACGTTACTGTATACCTTACTGTTAAGAATAATTTTCCGCCAGGTAGAGTTTTGTGTAAATCAAGAAATCAAATGTGTACCATATTCAGAAAAATTCACTCATTGGACTGCTTCTGCAAGCTGTATCATTTTGCCTGGCTGATTTTTAAGGTGTAATCCCCATAGAAATGGAGTATTCAGTGAACTCTGCAATTCTATTCTTTTTGCTTGTATTTGTACCACACTTTGGGCCTACTCTATAACATGTTTATATTCATCCTGTTTGGATCTACTTTATACTGTTTATCGGAACACTCCCAGCTTAAGCTGCATGCATCTCGTCCCAGGAACAAATATTCGGAAAATGTGTTTTTAGCCCATTTGACTGTGGGGCTCACCCAGTCAAATGTACGCTCCGCCGCCTTGTCTTGAACAAGTGGTGAATGCGTTCGATGCGTGAGAGGGGTATGATCCAGCACGTCAAAGGTCTTGTTGAAGTCCGGAGCCGTAGGAGTTGCCCGTTTGCGAACAGACTGAGACACGTATAGGAATAGAGCCAAGTGGTTAGACATGCATGTTTCCTTAAGAAAAAGAGTATCCGTAATCAGTATATATGAAAAATGCACACAATTCCAATCATTCATTCCACTTGTTCCGAAGCACAACGAAATGATTCCAAATGGGCAGCTTGTAAACAACGACAGAATTCACCGCTGACAGTTCAGTTCAGTTGAGGAATACCCCCAACAACACGCTACCCATAATTAAAACACTAAAGGCATTGTTTGCTTCGAAATATTCTATTTTCAATCTGCTCCAGTGTTCCCAGGCGGCGTTCGGGCGTCGCCCAATGCAGACCCGAATGATCAGTACATAACATTAGATCACATCTACCTCGGCCATTTGTGCGGGTGTCAAATATTCTTGGCGCTTCGCTGGAAGACTCTGGACCTCTTCCCGTTTCTGTTTCGCCTCCTGCATAATTTGCGCTTTTGTCACATTCGGCTGGAAGATGAAAAGTAACAAACAACCATTGTACACGATATTTGGTTCGTATTCAAGAATACTGCACTAGTTCGTTTGTGTGAATAACACCAATAGCACTGCAAACTATTTACCACTATTGTCCACATACATCAGATAGCGAATGAATTCATTATTGGTTAATAAATGTTACTGTTTTTTTTTTCTACAAACAGCTTTACAATGGTAGCGCAGTTAATTATAGAGCAAACTGACAATGTGACGGGAATCACGAATTGATCAGCCAGAGAGCAGGGACACTTTACGTGCCGCCTCCGTTGTAACGGATTCTTTCCCTCAGCAGACTCACCCGCGGATGACGAAGATAGTCAGATACCACCTGTTCGCAGCCCTCCAAATGAGCTTCCGGCTCCCAGCTCGAGTCCTTGATACCAAATCCTTTCCAGAGGACAAGATAAGAAACGGCTCCACTTTTCACTGTTCGATGAGCCAAAATGCGGTCCACCTTCGCAAGGGGACAAGCGGACAAACATAATTCAAACCCACATTGGACACGTGAATATATTATAGAAGTGAATTGAACATACATTTACTATTTATACAGTCAACGGATATAAATCATATTTATATATATATAAGCATTTCTTTATATGCATTTGTATAACACAATATTAGATCGACGTTTCCAGCTAAGTCAAATATCATATGGATAGGTTTAAAACGCAATCTACATTGATGGCTGTCTAGCTGTTATAAGATTCCCTGAAACTTTTTGAAACCGAGTTTCGATGCGTTTTGCCCGCGTATAACAATGCAAACGATTAACACTAACCTCAATGATCTCTGTGGCGTCCATTGTGACCTGGAGGCCAATCAAATGGGATGGGCAGTTAATACATTTGTGAACCCTCTCATCGACTTTCTACCTGTGTTAACATCGCCACTGGTGATCCTCCAGAACCGGAATGCGCGTTGTTATAGTGTAAATTTACTAAATAGTTCAATATTTTACATAAAGCAATATCATGCAAAAACAATATCATGTAACATTGTTACTGTCCCGGAAGGGATAAAATTTGGAGGCTGTACCAACTACATTTACTTAAACTTTTAATTAAATTTCATGCAAATCGCTAAATTAAGAAGCTCAGGTAGAAGACTCGACAAGAGGATCTGATCAGAGGAGCCAGCTTGCATCGGGTATCTGAGTGCTGGTTGAACCAGGTCAGAAATACGGGTTTCGTACAAAACACGAAATAGCATTTCGCCAAGTTTATCCGCTGGATTTCTTGGTAACCTTAGCCATTGTCTCTGAATTTAATTTTTGTCAATTCCGCATTATAATATAAATAATATATAATGCTATAATACAGGACGGGTATGTTTACTTTGCACCACGACGTAATTAAATGTGAATCAGCTACTCTTTAATCCACGAATTGCTAATGATCGAACACAACAGCAAGGCCTTTGCAAGTAACACCTTTACATTATTTCACAGGTCAGCTACTATTTATTATGGGGGCGAATCAAAATTTGAATCAACTGTCAACACAGCAATGAGAACCTGTGTCCATTATTGACCCGAATAAATTATGAGGTCTACTCCATGTCAACAGATCCACTCATGCCTCAGACAAGACAAATTATCTTTACGCCCTTTAGTTAACTTAACGATCTCTAGAATTATATATATATATATATATGTATATGTATATCACATTACTTACAGCAGGCCCTAACGAACAGTTGTCAACAAAGGCGGTCTCGCCGCCCGTCAAGATCTATCTATGAATGTTCGTTCATTGGTGAGCCCTTTCAGACTCTTTATTCATCTACTACTCACCATCTGCTATTTCGCCACACTTCTGTCAACACAAACACGCCGGTCAACACAAATAACGCTATTCGAACCTTTCAAATTGCAGTGTTTTGGTCCCGCCTGCGAACAGACAACGCACCAGCAGCAGCACCAACCGGCGGCCGTGTTTGCTCGGATGTAGAAAATGCCAACCGCTCTCGCCCTGCGTTACATAGCCTCGAATAGACGCAGTATAGGGGGCAAAATGGCGCCGCACACAGACTTTACATTGAGCAGCACCAGTGAGACTAGTCGGAATAGGTCAATGAGATTATGTCGTTAGGTAGCGTGAAGGAGCCGTATAAGGCGCTGGTTTACGATCGATGACATTTGGACTGGGTTAAAACACGCATCTTGCCATAACGCTGCCATAACTGACGCAATTTGGAAAAATAATTTCATTAGAAAGTTGATGCGGAAATAATTGAAAATTGAGTTGACCATCGAATAGTTCACCTGAACCGGGTAAGCCCGTATACTCTTTCTGATTGTAAATAGATATATCTGAGGCTGCATTGCAAATAGTTATTTGCAATAAGCTGTAACAGAAAACTTGAATTCAGGGACGTCCTAGGAGAGGAAGCTTACCTACTAATTTCACCTACAAGCTCAGTGCCTTACAGCTTATAGATCTCCTTTCATTTCGAGATTCATGAAGGCCTCAGAAGCCTATCGAAGCCTATATGATTTACGTATTCAGACAAAAATTCCCGGGATTATAGCGGGCTGAAACGGCTGGCCTACCAGCGATACAAACGCATTATCTTTAACTGCATTCGAATACGATGAAGACCATTATCAGAAAAATCAAACGAGAATCGCGCAGCCAGCACACAGAAGAATTATCACCTCTCACCGATACGGTTACATCCTTATGTAATACAATTGCAACCAACGGACGATATTTTGGCGTCTATATTTACTCTTTGCAGATCTACTTAGCATTTTGTATTACATGCAAATATTCAAGAATTCAATTATTTCTTTATTGACGGAATTGCGAAATATGACAACGCTTAAGTTCTCGTATTAAAAAAAAAGCGATCACCAAAGTATTTCACAAGTTTCTTTGAGGTGACATACTGTCAAAACTTATCACAAAGTCACAATGAACAATAAAATTAAAAGTGATTTACTGGATTTGATTCAAATAAGATATAAGCCTTTTTTTTTTAATTCGAAAGCAAATTTCTTAACGCAGGTAAATATGATAGAATCATTTCCCAACATCGCGTGTTAACGGCGCGTGGTCTTCATCAGATGGCTCTGCTTTCGTCGGTCTAGAAACGGTCCTCGCAGGTTGCACAGAAGGAGAGGTCTAGAAACCGTTAGCGCTTGCGAGGTGTCGGCCAGTAGCACAGATCCATGGCGCGAGATCGA
The DNA here is from genome assembly GCA_019614645.1 of Stratiolaelaps scimitus. Taxonomy (NCBI): domain Eukaryota; kingdom Metazoa; phylum Arthropoda; class Arachnida; order Mesostigmata; family Laelapidae; genus Stratiolaelaps; species Stratiolaelaps scimitus. The sequence continues at coordinate 1,282,613 of JABWDB010000029.1, forward strand.
TAGTGGAATTAACAACGGGTGACTGGCCAAATCTAGACGAAGTAGTTGGCGGCGATCGAATTCGAAGCTTCGGAAGACTCAGGACGAAACACCACCTACGAGATCTCTCGAAGAATCCGCCGGTGTAGAGGGTGATTACGGGTACAATCGTGTAATCATTATGCCGGGAAACGTTGAAAGTGCTCTCACTCCGGTCGAAAATCCCGTTGCTGCCTTTGTTTTAGGAGGCGACGAAAAATGTGCGAGAAATAGCTAGAAAATAATCAAAGATCAGCCAAGTTACCTTTATATGGAAGAATGACCGGTAATCATACTTTGTGAGCGGAGTTTTGTCTCGTATTTGATAACTGTCTGTACAAGATGTGCAGGGTGTTTCGGGACAGGGTTTGTTACCACAAATGGCCGAAATTTTTCCAAGATAAAGGCTTGGTCATGATCTTAAGTGAGATTTGTTGAACAACTTAATTTGTTGTCATATTCCTTACAGAGCTACAATATATGAATTCACTCAGCTAGACGTTAACGTTAGCTAATTAACTAAATGTCATGACTAGAAGAGAATACATGATCACGTTTTTCAAAAAGGAAACTCTGGTGCGGTTTATTCAGAGTAGGATGCAGTAATTTCATAATAATCATAATAATAATTACCATAACAATATATATATATATATATATATATATATATATATGGGTCAGCTATCCCCAGGAGTTTCTCTTTGTCCTGTGTTGGCAATGCCAACGACAACCACATATTAAACGATAAACGCCGTATATGCTGTGACGACTGAAGTGATCTCCATCAGAGCAGTTAGGCCATGTTGCCGTATTTCTCCATGCCCGAATAGTCTATTTATCCAACGTTTTTCAACTTCCCTTGCTAACTCGTCCGGGCAAAAAACTCGTCCGACTAACCCGAAGCATGCTAACCCTTTTTACTGCAACGATCACAGGCGTCCCACAGTCCGCTCTCTTGTATCATATGGCTTCTCAATGCTCACACTTCCGTCTCTCGCGCGTTCGTTTTGTTTTATATTTGCATTTTATCTTCATTCGTAAGCTTAGCACTATGGCTCACTCATGCTCGTTTTTCGCAGTCTTCGGTCGACCGTTGTCATCCGCTGAAAATGACCAAAGTCATTTTGCAGCCCCTTGTGGCGTTTTCGGATAGCCGTTGCACTGGTCAGTGATACTGTCTGATCAACCCTCCAGGGGCGCTTTGATTCTATACGTATCTATATGTTGTATGAAAGTATTCACGTCACATACACACACACACACACACACAAACCTCTGAAATATCTCCGAGACAAATTCGCAAGTTCATGCAAGCGTGCGGGGACGCCCCTTCGCTGACTTGCACACGAGCCCAAGGCGGTAATCAGCCTCCTTTCGACAGTGAGTACTAGACAGAGGTTTAGAAAAAATCGTCCGTTTTATGGGAGGATAGCGATGGAGTATAGTCACCGTATTTCGTATTCTTGCGTTGTCGTTTCGTCGCTTGATCCGAAAGCCCTGAAAAGCCGACGGGTACCACTATACCAAGGCCGATGAGTCAAACGGATCTTCCACTCATCAAGTGCAATTCGATTCAAACAGCAGACCGAACACATAGTTCGTATAACATTGACGGTACTAGAGGGAGACCTTGTTAGAGAAATAGTAATAAAGATAGGTAGTGATAGAGAGATATCCTCTATCGGAATCTTTGAGGCTATTCGAAGCCAGTTTTTTCTGTAAAATTAAAAAAATTATCACCTAAAATCAACAATGACATATCGTCGCCAAAGTAACTGACAGGGCGGCATAATGCAGCGAGCACAGATTAAAGGCGGTATTAACCTCGACATCCAGCATAGAAGCTACGGCTACGCACGACACTCTCATTCCGACACTGGCAGATGGATTTTTCGTGCAAAACTAACTAAATTTCCAAAAAGAAATAAATGAGTTCGATACGACTGATGTGGTTCGCCTGCTCTCAATTCCACCACGTTACCAAGCTACCAAGAAAGTTTGGATGAAAAAATATCACCACGATAAAATAAACGATCGAGATCTATTGGGTAAATTTTCCTCGGAATGTCTGAAGCAACAACGTTCACTCTCGTCGAATTTCCGCTAATATATATATAAATATATATATATATATCCATTCGTATTTGCACTAGTGAGTGCAAGTGTTCTCCTGCCAATGTCCCATTCGGCTCTCGGCCGATTGAATCTCAGCTAGAACCTCTTCGTGGTCTGCCACAATCTCGACGAGGGTGGTCGTAAAGGGCAGAATGACAGAAATGAACAATAAGTGTAACACGATCAATAATAGATAGATTTGCAAATACAGCTGAGACAAGCAAACCTAGTATTGCCTAGCCTAGTTGTTAGATGTTAATACAATTCTTGAAACAGATTAATTCAGCGACACCTATATAGCCCGAATATGTTCAGCAGGTCGCCGAGTTTATAAAAGACAAGAAGATGTTCAACTTGTTCGTTTCAGCTACTATTCGCATTTTTTTTTGTTGTTTATCGTAGTTGTTATCGCTAACGTAAATGTCATTAACACGATCGAAAAACCAGACACTAATGACTTTAATCCTTCATTTCATCTCTAATCCGAAACGATGATTCGCCTTGATGAAATCATCTGTGTTTTTCTGGTTATAGATGAGTCAGATACACACGCACATACACACACAGTCACGCAAGCGGCCACGCATCGGCCACCAATCGAAGATACACCTTCATGTATTGATATATTTATATATAGAAATGTAATATAATATAAGAAAAAAAAAGTGCTGGTTATAATTGGAACGTTGGATACGTATCGTAGCTGTCGTCAACGTTAAGAAATGTACAGTATTTCTATGTAACTAATAAAACGCGAACGAATTTTACTTCGACCGCTTCCGTCTTCATTTTCCTACCTCTCTCTGCTGTTCATCTTTACACATCGAAGACTTTTCGCCCCAAATGGCCATAATATGTTCTTGTTCTGTGTATGTTCGTGCGTATGCGGGATGTAGTATCATCTATTGTTAGCATTTTTCGTATTTGCCTTCTTCGCCGCCTTCTTCTTCTTCTTCTTATTCTATATGATATCCTGCTGTCAAGTAATTGACAGCAACTGGACAGCGATATGTCCTTTTCTAGGCTAGTCGACTAGCAGACAGATACACGAAATTGTGGACCAGCGCCTATAACAACCATATCGGTATTTTCGTGACGATATTGCCAATCGAGAATCGCAAAATCGTCGGATCGCAAACGTCGTCATTTGCGATAATATATACCCCCCTCCCCCCCAACAATGTGAACTACACCCACTTGATATCTAATAACTGAGTGGACATTAGTGACATTTTAGGTTGCAGCTGATTCACCAACAGCGGACAATGTATCGCGGGCATTGAAGTCGGTAGCAATCCGTGTGGGGCTGTTCCACACGAATAGGCAGGTCGGTGAGACGCGGCACTAACATCCGAATCGGACAGAATCAGAACATTTGCTTGTCATCTAATCGGCTCGGGACTCGACGAAACGGACGAGAAAGTGAATTCCTCGCTGGGCGATCGTCGGGCAGCTGGGATGTGCGGCCAGCTGATTGGCGTGCAACTTGAGCTCGTAGAATACATTGCGATTGTATGGGTTGCGCAACGAAGCATAGCGCAGCTTCAAGAAACGATAGTACATGAACGGTGCCATAAGGCTGACGCGACCGCTGTAACAGACAGAAAATAATCACGAGTTTTTGGTTGTCAGGAGAAGCTCACAAATAGTGGAACAAGCGTGAATCACGATGGTGAAGACAATTGGCAATGCTAAATGCAGCGGAAAACCATCACAGGGAACATGTCGAGGGGCGGAAATTCGTTCGGGGTGTCAGGGTGGCGAGGATTATTCAAGGAGCTGTGTGCACGCCTGACCCCTTGGCCTGCTTGAGCAGGACATTATACCGGCGCGGATACCTTACTTACTGTTAGGGGTTTTTATAGATCGGGGTGCCCTATTGAGCTCAACGAGTCTTCAACGACTATTCTGTTAATTTCTAATTGATATAGAGTAGTAGTGAATGGCCTTCATCTTCGTATCTGCGTAACGTTACTTGTTAGTTTACATTTTCCCAGGCTGCCTTACGAGAGCTAAAATATGGTGTATATATACAGTACAATGCAAACGCACTCTACTCAAGGTAAATGTAGCATTTGATGGGTGTTCAATGGAGAGTTGTCGACCATCTAGGTTAGATATCACGAGATAGGTCCTATCCGCAAGGCTCGGGAAATTCTCCACGGGAAGACATTTTTATCGCGTTTTGAGGCTAAACTCAGAACGCTTGTTGTCTACATAAGTTTACGTATAGTTTGAACATCGTTACAAACCAGAAGAGTCCAAATATGACGGTCGGCATCAAGAATATCTCGGTCATCGCGATCAGACGGAACACCTGAAATCGGAACAGACGAGCGAAGATTTTAGATGCCGTATCGTTCTTCTCTAATACTACAAAAGATATAGATCGACCTCTGTTTTGCGCTATGCTCGCAGGTTCGAGTTTAGTCGTACCCGTTGATGGACAGCTTCGAAAATTATTCGGAAAGCGCATTATTTGAGTTCACGTTTACGTATTGTAAATAATGCAACGTTCTTGCAAAAATCCTCTCGTTGTGCTTACTTTAACTCGGTGACCTTGGTGCAGAAGTCGCAAATACTCCGAGACCTGAAATAAGTTAAACCAAGTCATTTGGAGATACGTATAATGCAAGTGGATAATGAGCAAGCTTTACGTCTAGAGTGAGGTCCTTCCCTAGCGCTAGTAACGATCTGGTAGCATTTACACTAACGTCAAATTATGAATGATATTTTTCCGTAAGTCCAAACTCCTTGACGTTAACGTGGCCGTTCTTATGGCCGCGAGAGTCGTACAGCGAGAAAGCATTTCGCTCATTAGGTGACTTGACTAACGATTTTGGTGTGAAGTTAAACTCATAACAAAACAGCGACAATCACTGGAGAATCCGCCAACAAATTGAACACAGAACACCTACAAATGTCAAGGCAGTTAAGATACCCACCTTTGATTGCTGCATTCCGGCGCGTTCAAGTAACTGCAACGAGAACTGCGTTGAATGTAGAACAGCAAAAAGCATCGGTGGCAGAAGTACCATTGAGATCGGTGGACAGAACAAGAAGATCAGCGAGTAGATCAGGTAGTGGCACGAGTCCTCGAGAAGAATCGACGCCAGAAACTCCGCGCTCAGCCGAACCTATCGTTGTAGTCGTCAGCGTGCAGGGAGATTCAGAACACGAAAACAATACCATTCGTAGGTAGTTCATCAGCAGGTTGGTGGACGATAAGGACAAACGACGAATAGCTGCCGATGTACTGCGCCCGTGTCTTTACATCGATGATACGAAGCATAGCAGCATCAGCAACTCGGTTATTACGAGTGACAAAATGTTTTCATTTACAACCAACAATCAAGTCAATTTTTATCCTGGACAATGTCACAAAAAACGATGACGACCGCTTAATCATGGTGATCTATGATTTCAAGCAGAGTATCTCATCACAGTTGTCTGAATGTCAAATTCTCCTACGGTGTAATCAACGAATTGTGTCAATGATTATCTATTGTCGTAAAGCTGGCGTAGGACATTACTTACGGTCGGTGCTCGCTGGTGCAGTCGCAGAGCAGAGGTCACTCCGTTACAAATGAGAGCTTTTTGATATAGCGAGTACGGATTGCTGCCCAGACCACCGAGCAGATAGAGGACGGTGAACATCGCGCATGCTAAACGCGATAGCCACAGAAGGAGCTCCATTTTCTGTTCAACGAGATCAACCTGTGACAGAAATGAACAATCAATGAACATTTAATCAACATAAAAGCAGCTAGAAAGTGTCGCCATGGCTCGTCTCAACAGACGACAAGTATGTGCTGGATGCGCTAATATATTCGCTTGTGGCAATTTCTGTCATATCATAAAACGGACCTGAACGACTAAAAGCAAGATTAATGAGCAGTGCTTACAATAATATCTTTAATTCCACGTCGTTGAGGCTGCTGCTGCTGTTGTTGTTGTTGAGGTCGTTCTTCAGACCCCGTATCGCCTGCACTGTTATCAGCCATATTGCTTGTGATCGAAGGAGGTTAATGATTCAGTCGACGTACGCTACTTCTGTAAGGAACACCGAAAAGGATTAACCATAATTATTATCCACGAGCGAGCCTTAATGAGATATTGTTGTGTTGTCACTAGTAACACTTGCTGGATGTATTATTATATTATTCCGTACGAGGGAATTATAGGGCTACCAAGTCCAACACGTGAATTGATAATGGGTTTCGACTCAAATCGAATGAACTTCGGGTATGATGCTTAGAAGTTTACTAACTAGCTAATAGTAAACGATTATTTTACATGATTTTCTCACATACTAGCTCAGATATGACACGCGTTATGTGCACCCCTTTCTACATATATATATATATATATATATATATATAACGTCTCCTTGCATCTCAAAAGCTGTGCACTGAGTGAAATAAAATGATCAGTTGAAGGGATGTCAAACATCGCTTCGCTGCAGATTCTGAACATTCATTTATGTTAATGTATATATAATGGTTCTCTTTAATGAAATGCCCCAATGTCGTCAGAATCATCATAGCTATGATCAGCCACAGTTGAGAGGACGATAGGCTGACTATAGCCACGTAAGGACATATTCATATGATGAAGGTAAATGTAATTAGGTAAGCCACAAAACAATCATCCCTTTAGATGAGAGTGACATAACTCAACATCGCTCAACTCTGGCAGACTCGGTGTATTCCTTTTTGTTTTCTTGCAATGAATGTTAATCATGTCGTCACACATCATCAGTGGACTGCACTTCGTCCATCTTGGCAAATACGCTTTCTGAACACCGATTGGCATATTATTTAGATTGAAAGCGAAATTCTGGTTAGCATTTCAATCTTGCTTGAGCTTATTTTTGCATCGTTTCGGCCGCCAACCGTTTATTTATATATATATATATATATATATATATATATATATATATATATATATATATATCCATGATGGCAGTACCGTTACAAATATTTTTCACCAGCGAAACGAACACGAGTGCCCACTCCTCAAATCCACGATGGATGCTACCTCGTTCTAGGTTTAAAGAGTAGACGATAGCGACGCGACCGTCACAAGACATCGCTCTCTATTAAAAAAAGGATAGATTAAATAAGAATCACCGAGGCAGGCGACGAGGCCATTCTTGGCCTGTTCAGTTCGTACATCGTTCCTCCGCCGTGTTTGTATAAGCCTGCTGGGTCATATGAATATGGGCGTTTCTGTGAATACGCCTGTTGCTTCTGCTGTGCTGGCCGCCATTGTATTATATAATATCTGAGCGAGCCAACACACTGGGTGCAGGCGTGCATGCGTCCATCTGGACGTGAGTGTACGTGTGATTATCGAAGTGATCAAGCCGTGCGACTCAGCACCTCAGCCGCCTTGTTGGCTGACAGCGCCTTATTGACTGACTTCGATCTCGGAATGATCGATCTTGTGGCCACAGCATTATTCTGCTACAATCGCCGTTCGCAGCGAAAAAGTCCCCCGAATACATACGTAAGCACACACCCACCGGGTTCACTATGTTCACTACAACACGTTGCCATCCCTAGTGCCAATATAGGCTGAGAAACAGGCCGGGAACGTGTCAACCTCTCAACTTGGCGAAAATGCTGCCTTCGTAGTAAACAGAAATCGATTACGAGACGAACAAACGCAATAATTATGACTCTTCAAAACGCCTTTGACGTGTCTCCATGAACTAACTTGTAACAACGTGGAGCCGTGGAGTACGGCTTGCCAAAAAAAGGCATCTCCAATGCTAGAATATGTCTTACCATACAAATGAAGACAACTAGACCTACCCCGCCTTCATAGAAATCACGTGTTAGATATATAGGTTAGGATCATGTGCGCGGTAGCTTGTACGGCTACGTCTCTGGCTGTAAAACTCCAGAGATCACAGGTTGTCCAAGCCTAGGCTCAAACACATACGTAATGAACGTGTGCGATTAAATGTAGCGAGTAAATGGACACGTGCTACGAGATAATCGAATAGTCAGAAATGCTCTATAGGAGAAAACGCAAAAAGTCAATTGTGCAACATTTCTGATTTAAACGCACAACCTCGCAGAACCCATTCAACTTGCATAGAGACTCCGAAGCAATAAGGACACGCAGCGCAGTCATTTCTCGATCTCAGATGTTCGATAACAGTAGAACAGATTCACAAATAAAACAAGGAGGTATGATATCTTGTTCAATGCAGGCAAACCTGCATAAATCCCCAATGTGCACTAAAGCAAAGTCTTCTCTTAATTGACTACTTAGATTGTCTTCTTCTTCGAAGATTTCTCCTTCCATTAGCGACAGCAATTTATAGCAAATTAAAACCTGGACAACGGTGAGTTTTATCTTTCGAGTTTCATGCCGAAGAACTATGAACAACAGTAAAAAATTAATCAATTTCCCGCGCTGAAAATCTATTCCTTGCAAACAGCCACTCGAAACATTGTACTAATTAATACATAATACCGCATGTGAAACTAAATGCTTCGACTCGGTGGAGAGAGCCTAGATCTGCATGCACATATGGCCGAGGCGGCAACTGAATCCCACTCCTAAATTCAATAAACAACCAATTTAGGCGAAGTAACCGTCGAACAAGTCAGCGCTGCTAATGGATATATATCGGTTTTTGCCTTTGCGCGAATGTCGCTGAAGCAATTAAAATGCTTCATTCATTCTCGGCAATTTTTTCCTGCATATACCGAGAGTAATTTCAACCGGGTTTTAACTAAGCTGTAACGTCACATATATACATGTCCCCGTTCCGGGTAATTGCAAGTTGCGCCAATCTTCATATATATATATATATATATATATACAAACAACATGATGAGCAAGAACCTATTTGTATTGTTACAATAGTCTTGTACGTGTGACGTTATAGAAATGACGTGGGGGTACCACTGCCGATAGGATCGATGCCGGCGTCGACGCCGCCTCCAGCACACGAGTGAGAGAGAACTCAGTGGAACACGACGTGTCCTAACCACGAACGAGAAGCTACCAGAAAACTCTTCGCAATTCGTAGCCGTGCTTCGAACTCACACACACACGCACCACACAGACACATTGCAATTTTTTGCCTCAACGTCTTGAGATGAAAAGTAGACATTTCGGAAAGAAAAGCAATATATGTGGGATTGTCGCATCATTATACATAGACTTGATACCAAGATAGATGGATAAATACATAGATATAACTACACTCATTCTAAAACACTGGGTTAAGTAACTAGTTTCGATGCGGCCAAAGTGGCACAGGCTCACAGAGGCCGACACAATCTTCCAGATACATTGTCGATACATTACAATGAAGGCAACAGAGGCCAATAAATTGGAAGGTGCCACCATGCAGCACTATCCGCGAATTATCCGCGTCACGGCAGAAGCGGCGCCGGCGGCGGAAGTGGAAAGTCGGTCTCGAAACGAAGATCCCTAAGTTTCAGTACCTGTTGACGGGTGTTTTGTTGCGATCTTGGTGAATTTCGCGGCAGATTTCCGCGAGAGCAACGATACCGACTGTCTGAGGCAATGCCTCGAGCTGTGGAGACGAATGATAGCGCAAGTAGCACTTCCAAAATGAAAATTTGCCAAAAAAAATACTATACGACTGATCCTATCGGTTGCACCACGCACTGCTGAATACCAGTGTGCACACAGTGGGCACACGCAGTGGCCACTGATGAACGGTCGATGAACACTGAATCGCGGAGCCCCGCTGGCTGACTCGTTGCGGAAACAGGGCAAAAATACTATAAAGTCTTCCGAAGTGGCCTAAACAACCACTAGTAATAATAATAATAATAACTAATACGAATGGTGGTAATCTACAGCTGTCTGCACCCACAAGTGACTGGCGTTCCTTCGTTGTGTTTCTTCCCTGTGCGGAGCCGACGACCCTTGCACTGCACAACCGGGAACTATCACCAGCAGCAGCCGCCGCTGCAATATCGACACAGACCTAAGCACACGACTTTCGATCTGACAGGACAGCCGGCCGCTCAATGCAGCTGCATGAACAGAGTCAGCTGACGGGTGCGCGTTAGCTAGAGCTCTCCGTTGCGGGGGACGGCAGAGGCGAGGCGTTGGGTATACTCAGGGTTAACGAATTGGTTCGTAACCCCTGAGAATACGATGGGCAACGGCGGCTGTACAAGGATTTACGAATCTGCTGCTTATCACAGCTTGCTTCGATTATAATACAAACCGATGATCTGAAAACAGCTGACTAATTTTTTTGACAAAAACAGTCATGCTTCATTTGGTTTATGGGGTGTCTACATTAAACGTACTAATAGCTGTTCAACCTCTACTGCTCAGATTCGAGCTCTTTAACCCTATGCTTCGTAATGTCGACTTGCAAACGAATCGACTTGCAAACGGGGGCCAGCGAGCTCCGAGTTTTAACCGAAGAAAATTACGTGTCGACCCCCGTCCACCTCTCAAGTATATCGTGTTCATCCAACTGGATCGCTCGTCCACGTTCACCTGACAATATGAATTTGAACGCGCCAAACAGCTGCCCGTCAAAAGCGATGTCGTCTGCCTCTCCTGCGGCTCTATCGAGACGCTAGTTCGGTACATTCGACCCTTGCGTTCTCGTTTCTGTCTACGGTGGCCAACACCAACAGCACCTCTATCCACTGCTACCGCCGCCGCTGCTGTTATCGCCAGCTCACCCGTCCGACTTCGCTGCCCTGCCGACGATGTCCTCCTGTTCGGCCATCGTAGCAGCCGCAGTGGTGTTGTTGTTGTTCCCCATGGGCCGTCCGCCAGCCGTTGTCTGGTGGTGATTGTGGTGTTGTTGCTGTTATCGTCCAGTTCTGTCGCTGGTTGTTCTAATCAGCGCTGCTGGCGCAGCTGCTCTGCTGCGGCCACCGCCGCCGCCGCCGCCAGCACCACAACCACTGTTGTTCTCCTTCTTGTGTTGTCTGACACGGCCGCCGAACGGCGTTAAGAACGGCCCACCGCTGCTGTTGGCTAACTGCGATCTATTCGAGTCGTTGAAGGAGCAGTGACTGTGTGGCGGCAGGGTAGTCGTAGCTCACGTTGTTATAGTAGTCGTCGACCTACTAGTAGCATGCAGTGGGAGCAGCAATCCTTACAGTGGGTATTGGATAAGAACAGCGATCTTGTTGTGTGAGCAGCCGTTACAGCATCACTCGGTCAACTGACGAAGGTGTTGTTACGGTTGTTGACTGTCACTGGTAAGTGCTGCACTGTGGCTCCTGCTCACACGTGTTTGCCCGTTTACATATATTCATTTATCTATGTATGTGATGCTGGTGTCGGGTAATCCCTCCCCTCTTACCGATGCATCGAAGCTGCCGTATCGCGGCATGCCATGTTGTCCCATCGTATGGCGGTGAATGGCGGCCGAGTATCTGGAGTGCAATGATACGATTGTGTTGAAATCATACGAGAACAGATTTGCAGGTGTATCTGCCTGCCTCTGTGTGTTTTGCTCCACGTCCCATCGGACGACGACGTCGATCATAGTTCTCTCGGTTCAGTGAGCAGTGACGAGGTGGTGTTGAGCTCGTTATCCGTCGTTCGAGAAGTTGGTTCGTTCAGTCGATCCATTGGCTTCTCACTTTCAGTCGCCCCCTCCACAATTTCTTCTTGCTTATCTATATCCCTTGTAAGACTGATCAATGATCAGCGTTGTTGTGTACGGACCCGGTTTATTATCAGGAGGAGCAGCAGCAGGAGCGGTGACGAAACACCACAACCTTTGCCCTCCTCGGCGCCGTGTTCAGCTGAGGCAGCAGACGGGAGCGATCCAGCAGCATCAGCAGCAGCAGCAGCAACAACAACAACAACAGCAACATACGGAGTGGGTATGGACGGCTAAGCAGGCTCGAGCATCAACCGGCATGGTGCTCTCGGGTCGGCCGTGGCGAAGAGGGCAGCAGCAGCAGCAGCAGCAACAACAAGAACCACAACGACAGCGACGACCAAGATCAAGACCACCAGCAGCACCAGCAGCAGCAGCAGCCGCAGCCACCACCGCCGCCGCAGCAGCATTCGTAGCAGTGACAGCCAATCTGATCCGCAGCGCCTGATAGAACAGCTGGCCGCTTCAACGTCCTCTACTGTGCCAGGTGAGTGGACCCACGGCCACATGTTGATGATGGTGGTAACAGCATCATCATCATGCCACGATTAGCAACGTCCCGACAAAGCCCCTCCGTCCCCAGGCCCATGTGCACTCGTATGGCTTCTCTGTCGATTGCAGCAATCATATTATACAGCGGTGGATAATGTCGCATCCCTTGAGAGTGATGAGAGCACTGAGCCGATACTGTGCAGACGCAGCTCTCAGTGGACTGCTTTGCTTCGCGAGCCGTTTGTGGACTGTCACCAGACAGCTGGTGCGAGACCCAACGGACGGACGGACGGATCTTTCAATCGTGAACTGGATTGGACCGCTGTTGTCGCGAAGAGAAGCTGCAGCAATAAATGCAGTAGCAGTTGCTGTATTCTACACGCACGTATAACAAGCGTATAGACTTGGATAGCAGCTGGCAGTGTAATTGTTGCGTGTTAACCTTATCAGCATCAGCAGCAGATGGCCGAGCAGATGGAGGCTCTACTTCTGGGCAAACGATGCCCGGACACCGCTATGCGGCATCTACCTCCAATTATTTTACCCTACATGCCCGTAAGGACGATGGATTGAATCACTCACCCACCAATACACACACACACATGTTCACAAACACACGCACGTACATAGACACACAGGCGTACACACCTGTAGTAGTCCCATAACACCACAACATTAGTGGAGAATGATCCACATGATACATATCCACCAAAGCTTTTCACTGGTTCGACCACTCGATTCAGCGATGCTTCTTCGGGTTGAAATCAAACAGTTGTGCCTTGGGACGAACTGACTCGGGGGCTAGCCGACTTCTACCGTGTGTGTATGTGTATCGTGTTTGCTCTGTGCGGTGTTTGCGAGTTGTGTTCACAACGAGCGGGGTCTTTCCTTCACACTAGGCAGGCTCTCTCTCTCTCTATCTCCGACGATCTGTGACAGCTACGATAGAATGACAGTTCGGAATACAGGTGTCGACGAAGGTGGGAAGTTTGAGTGACAACTCGTTCGAGGCCGTCCGCGTTGGGCAGAGAGTTCGACGTCCCGCTATTGTTTCTGTTGTCTCTTAGTGTGTATAGTGTCGCTCTCTGTCGTTGATAGTACAGCCAAACGAGTTTCCGGTATGGGTGAGTGAATTAGAGAGAAGGCGGGGAGGGAGTGAGTGAGAGAGAGATAGAGAGAGCCTGCAACCTAGAACGGAGTTAGTAAAGGTATTTACCCATTATTATTATTATTCGACTCCACGAGGAGAAGGAAATGTTAACAATAGCTTGTATGGGTGAGACGGCGATAAGTCAACATTCGAGTACAATATTCTACTGCTCTGTTGTAATCCGTCCAGACAAAGGATTTGCTTGGTGCTATCCAAATGCTAGCGTTAGATACGTGGAGATGTTAGACGCGAGATCACACGTCAATGATTACTTGTGTTTAACGGCGGCCAGTAATTCTGCCTGATTGCTTATTAATGCCGCTCCGAGTCTACCGCCGGGTGAGCAATTTCGTGTGGTAAAAAAGTTGACGTAAAAACCGTCGTCAGTTGTTTTACGTGAGGATTGATGACGCCGGTCACATCGTCGATGTAGCCTTGTCGTGTTCATGTGATCTTAGTTAGCAACGACGCTAGATCACCGAATGTGATATAATACGGTGATGCAGTTGTTGTAGTGATATTTATGATCAATTAGCCGATGAAATGAGCAGCTCGCAATTATTCGAGTAATTATGCAATTGCAGACTGGACACCTATAGCTCATTCGCATTTAATTACTTCAATGTGATTTTAGCTACGAAGATTTGTTTCGAAGCGTTGCTCATAGCAAATAACCCGTTAGCGCTGGTGCATGCAACATGCCACCATCGAGCTTACGTCAAAAGCGCTGAGTCTAAAATTAGCTAGACGGCATAGGGGACATCTGAAAGCAATCTATGAGTAATATTCTTAGACACATGGGTGATTTGTCACTTGCTCGGAATCACGTTCTATTTTACGGCAACTCATTTTGCGCTAAATCACTCATTGGTGATGGTGGCTCCATTGCACGATTTGACTGAACGCGGTTACATGGCTACAAGTCAAAATGAAATGAAAGTTACTGCGCAGTCACGATGGCTTTCGAGGTAATTCGTCGTTTGTATTCTAAATGATTTCGTCAGTGTCTCATAATGCATCCCTCATAGCATAAGTATGTTCGAATCTGCGGTGCAGCTTCGATTGGAACGCGTCGTATTGAGCGGTCGAATATAATTTTGCAAATACATGAACAATGGACAATACGGCATTGGCAAGAATGATATATAAGGTTTATATGCCCATAAGAAGCAGTATACTTAAGCTAGAAGTGTGCGAGCTCTTAAAGCACAGCGGTATTTGCTGAACAGAGGCAGCTGTGCTTCATACGATTAGCCGTTGTAGAGTGTCAACAGTGGTCTAAAAAATTGGCGAGAATCGTCACCACATCAGGTGGGACAAACCTGATCTAAACTGGCGAACTATTGATCTGATCCGACATGACACCAAACCACTTTGAGCGCTATGTACCTCGGCTAGCTGCGCAACTATCCAATCAACTACACAGGGAATTAGCAAATTAGCAAACAGACAACAGGCAGCTGTCAAAGCGACCCAGTGGGGCCATATATAGATTTCATAATGAGTGCATATCGGCTTATACAGTATTCGTCGGGTCGACGGTACTTTCAGGCCACTTACCTTGCTCGTCTTACACATATGGCGTTCTCTCTGAGAACACTCTGAAAGAACCCACACCGCGCAGTGGGTTATGTTCAAAGCGGCCTTTGGCACGTGGACGTCTGCCGAACACCGGACAGGTGATTGGGTTAATGACTGGGTAAGCGTAAACTCTCCATTTTGGTGCTAGCTTATCCTCTATCTACTATCCAGCTCTTGGCCATCTTCAGCGCCGCCGTTCAATCCTTGGTAGAACCAAGATAACCTAGCAAATTAGCTTCGTCTACTCCTCTGGAGCTGGTGAGAAACAGCTATTTCGTTCGCTTATAAAAGGACTGCTCTTCGCTCACTGCACACATTGAGCGAGGTGTACCGTCGTTATCTCAGCCGTACGTTACTTCGCCTTCTCATCTACAGCGACCCCGGATAGCAATGCAACGCAAAACTAAGATTTGAAAATTTCAAATGGGACTTGGTGTTAAGTATTTTTCTTTACATAAATGTCCCCCTATGCATAAATTGTATATTTAATGAAAGTGGTATTTTTTTTCACAGAAAGGACGTAAGTATTAACTGCAGTAATTGTTGCTATTGCTCTCCGGCTTTAGGAGACTGAAGAACCCACCTAGAAAACTTGAAATTGTCTCGATTTAATCGGATTTACCTGACAACCGCAGTGGGTTAACAACATAAAAAGATTCCACAAAAATGTCCCACCTTCCAGAAGCAGAATCTTAACTCGTAGCCACGCCGTCATATACTAACCTTATCCATTTCCTTCGCGCCATATACCTACATATACAGGTATATGTGTCCATCGTCAGTGCGCAGCCAGTTTTTTAATTCAAGCTATAAAACAAAATATTCTGTTGTTGTTGTTCTTCTTCTTTTGTCTTCAGCTGTCTCCTGCACTACTGGCCATGGCTGCCTCGACATCTGCATCCGCCGCAAATGGTATCTATTCGGACCGCGGCAGTGGCGTCGGGGGCGGAATGGGTGGCTCCGGCGGATCATCCTCCTCGGCCGTCGAAGCAGAATTTGCTTCGGCTGCTGGCGGGGGCTTCTTTTCGAGTGATGCCCGGAAGCATGACGACCTTAAAAATATGCTCGACTCGAACAAGGACGGCCTTAAATTGGAGGCTATGAAACGGATAATCGGTAGGTGAATGGAAATCAAGGGTGTTCAGGCCTCGGGTGAGAGGATTTATTGGAATTGCTATCAGAGGGTTCTTCCCAGAGGAATAGCGGCTTAGTGACAAGTGACACGCACCCTTGTCGAAGAACTCCCAATGGTCACTGGGCCAGATGTCATTTCACAGGTCGATAACACGCTTTAAGCCGTATCTGCAAATATCTACACGATCTGATAACAGCAGACAGCAGCGTATCTCAGGTTCACATTATTAGTGTGATCTCTCGCAGAAAATGTGGTGCGCAGATGTGTTCATATAGCGAGTAGTGTTGGGATAGTTGGCCAAATAATAGCTATGGGACACCCATTTCGCACTTCTTAAATTGTTGGCCATTCGTTCAGTCGTGCATAGACAATAGCGCATATCGAATCAGTTACCACATTTTCTTCAGGTAACGATGAACATCTCTACCATGAAGATGCTCTAATTAGATTAGGCAGGCCAGCAAAGACTATCTCGAACTGCTTGTTCCCAGTAGGAAGGCCAAGTGTGTACAAAAGTACACGATATGGGTGATATGGTCACTTTATAGATACGTATCTAATTGAACAAAGATTGATTCTACCTTGACTGCGAATGAGCTACTCTGTAGGGGTGTGAGCATCATCGCATAAGAAAACTGGGTGGAAAAATATATTTGTTGAATTTTCCTTTTATACATCATTTTCTGACACCCATCTCTGGTGAAACATGTATGCCTCTCATCGATGAACATATTTACATGTGTACAATATACATATATATATATATATAATTAATAACACCTTTCCGTTAACGGCGTCCTTATCGGTCTTATCCTTTGCAGGTATGATTGCAAAAGGCCGTGATGCATCTGGCCTGTTTCCGTCTGTAGTGAAAAACGTGGTCTGCCAAAACATCGAGGTGGGTTGCCTACCACTGAACTCTCCCTTGTATTTTGTCTTAAACACCACGTATAGCATCTCATTGTCATTCTGAGCCGACTAGTGAATTAATCCATGATGATGGTGATCATTGTAATTAGATACCATTATTAACTAAAGGGGCACTCCTTTTTGTATTGATAATAATATATAACAGCACAAATTGGGACAGTTTGGAAACACGTTTCGAACACGAGTCTTACTGATAATATTGCGTTCCCTTATATTCAAGCAAGATCAAATATTCACTGTCAATGTACTAAGCTGCGGTTGTTCCTTCTCTGATCGATCCCGCTCTTTATCTTTCTTTACAAAACAGGTCAAAAAACTGGTGTATGTCTATCTAGTTCGTTACGCGGAGGAGCAGCAGGATCTCGCCCTTTTGTCGATTTCGACGTTCCAGCGAGCCCTGAAAGACCCCAATCAACTGATTCGGGCGAGTGCCCTTCGCGTATTGAGTTCGATTCGCGTGGCGGTCATCGTGCCCATCATGTTTTTGGCGATTCGTGACGCCGTATCAGATATGTCACCCTACGTCCGCAAGACAGCTGCCCACGCTATCCCCAAATTGTACAGCCTCGATCCCGAACAGAAGGTATTATACAACAGAACATACAACAGCTGTGCATTCATTTTTTTCTTTTTTTTCTGCATATATCCATCTTATAAAATGGAGATCATGTGCTCATTAATATTCCTCTCAATATTCAGGATGCGCTTGTTGAAGTGATCGAACGTCTTCTTGGCGACAAGACGACATTGGTGGTTGGCTCAGCAGTGATGGCCTTTGAAGAGGTCTGTCCTGAGAGGATTGACCTCGTCCATCGAAACTACCGTAAACTGTGCAACCTTCTTGTCGACGTAGAGGAATGGGGCCAGGTAGGTTGATTTCTATTCAAGAATAGCACCTTAATGAATTTCAGTCAATGACAACTTCGAATCTCTTAAAAATCTTCGTGCTCAATTTCCAAGGGAATTTTTTCTCTCCTTTGTGCAGAAGAGCTGGCATTCTTTGCGAACGTTTACAAGGCTCTTATTGGTTGGAACATTTGTGCAATTTAATAGACATAGTGCCGTTGACAAAAATATCAAATTATTTGTTGACCAGCGTCGATTTGGGCAACAGGCATCCGCATCTGATAAACGTCTTTACTCATTGTGTCTATTTCTAAAGGATCAAGTTGACGCTCGTGGTAAGAATTGTTTTAGCCACTTTTCACCCCTCGGAAGTGAATTATTTTTCAATCCAGAGCTCTGATTGGCACCATTCTGCTTTCGTATGTACAAGACGCGCAACCAGGATTGCATTATACTTCCAGATCAGTTGCTCATTTTAGACACTGTTTTCAAGTGTTTCAACACATTGTTCTAAAACACTTGGTATAGCCTGCAGGTTTTGAAATAGCCAAGACAAGTATGAGTTGGATTGGTTTTCAATTGGATCGATGCATATCAGATCACAACTCAATGATGCATTTTAGTCTTAGTGATATTGGGCTCACACCGTTATGCATTGCTTCAATCCACAGGTGGTAATAATATTGATGTTGACCCGTTATGCTCGCACCCAGTTTACGGATCCCAATCTAGCCACAGAGGTATGTAGTAAGGGACATGATCTTATTCGGAGACGATCGACTAGTTATCTATGGCTCTGCTTTAACGGTGTGATGATAATATCCCATCGTTAAACCTATGATTTCCTATTTCCTTGAAGAGGAGCCATTTTTAGGAATCTTGAAGTTTGCATAATTTTAACCAGAAACCTAACTGCGCCAAATAAGTAATAATAATAATAATAATAATAATAATAAGCCAGCAAATGACTGCAATCATGATGGAGGGAAATATGAGAGTAAAAAAAAAGACTAATTCAATGCAGTGACTTAACTCTGATAGAGGCCAGCAACTGGGCAGATAGACAGGGATCACCAGTGATAAGTGCAACGTGGCAACAGGATTCAAACAAGCGGACAATAGGACAACGTAATCATAGGGGTTCACGTCGACTCGGGTTGAGCTCGATTTACATTAGAAATTGGAAATAAATGCAATATTCGATGGTATGCAGTGTGTCTGGGTTCAGCTTGTATTAGCAGAAGAAGTACCGACTCAAGCGCGGTTTGCCAGATACTGATTCGTAATCATTTCTTATGATCAATAGGTTCGGAACGGAAGTGGCGAAGAATCACAGGTCGGTGGTGGCGGAACCCTGACGATCGCTGACGATGATCGGAGCATTGATCCGGATCTTCGCCTCTTACTACGCAATTGTCAACCCCTCCTACAGAGTCGCAATTCAGCTGTTGTAATGGCCGTCTGTCAACTATACTATCATTTGGCTCCAAGTGCCGAACTAGCCGTTACGACCAAAGCGCTAATCCGTTTGTTGCGGAGCCATCGGGAAACTCAAACTGTGGTCTTAAGCAATATTGCGTCATTGTCGTCGATGTCGACAAGCCGGAAAGGGATGTTTGAACCGCACCTAAAATCGTTCTATGTGCGAACATCTGACCCGACCCAAATAAAACTACTCAAGTTAGAGGTGAGCATTATATTTTTCAACTATGATTATGACGATTTCTCAAAAGGACGAATGCGAAGCTGGATTGAAGCTCTAGTAGACGTATAGTTAGGTAACCTTCGGGCGTCGATCGTAGATTTTATGCCCTAAGCGTTCTTATAGTCAAGCACAGATTTTCACCCACCTAGCTAGAATAGTTTAGACTCGGTTTCCGGATTGTGGTTCGCACTCACCTCTGAGTATTTCACATTTGATGTATACTACTCCGCGATTAACCGCCTTTACTCGAATTGTTTTTATTCATACGGGACCATATTAGTAAAATTTCTACCAAATCTATATGATTTGCTCCTTAAAGAGACTGCAATTTTTGCAATCTTTTACAATGCTTACGTTCTCTTATATGCTAAGTCGCGGGACTCGAGCCTGCGGCCTCGGGCCTTTTTACACACCGAGAGCCCTAGTCGCCCGTCCAAGCCAGGGTGTCGTATTGTCTTTGGATTTTTTGGTTTGCGTTAGTAGAAGCTTCACGTTTATTTGTCGATCAGTAGATTATCCGTTAATGAAAATGCGTTAGAACCTGTGAGAGCTGATAACAGCCTACGTGCATTTTTCTTCTAGGTGTTGGCCAACCTGGCGACAGAATCGAACATCTCAGTGATTCTTCGCGAGTTCCAGACGTATCTGCAATCAACTGACATGGAATTCGTTCAGGCCACCATCCATTGCATCGGACGAGTCGCTCATCAGATTAAAGAGGTCTGCATTAAGTGACTGAGTCCCTGTCTGTTTCGTATTCTGTCGAAGTGAATAACTCAATGTGTGCTTCATTTCCCCTCTTCTCATCCATTGATGCCTCCAATTGATCAAGCATTAGACATTTCATTCAGTGCACGGCACATATTATATAGTGTCAACTCACCGAACAGTAAACCTATCCCTGTTGGTCCGCATTTTTAAGACATGCTGCAAGCGTTAGCAAGGGAGAAAGCAGACGGCATTAAACACTCTCCTCTATTCTCTGGTTGATGTGGTTTCGAAACGAGCAGGTGGCGGATACGTGCCTCGGTGGTCTGACCGCGCTATTATCGTCACGGAATGAGCTTGTAGTGGCTGAAAGTGTCGTTGTTATTAAGAAGCTGCTCCAGATTGAGCCCGGTCAACACGCCCAGATTATTCGACAGATGGCCCGACTGCTCGATAACATTCAGGCACGTATGGACTTCGAGTTGACACCAAAGCAAGCAGGAAGCAATTATGTACGGGCCTAGTTTGGGTTCCGGGAACGGTTCCTGTTATAGCAGATACTATAATTGCAGCGATTGTATCTATATTATCCTTTATTGCTTAATACCTATCTGACATTACCATTAGCTAGTTGTTCCTTTAAAGGCCCTTCGCTGTCGAACACAAGAAACATGCCGCTCTAAGACACACTTCTGTTGTATGTCTCACGTCATATTGCAGGTGCCGATGGCGCGAGCGTCAATACTTTGGTTAATCGCCGAGTATGCCGAGCCGAAAATCGCCCCCGACGTCCTACGACGAATAGCGAAGACGTTCTGCCAAGAAGAAGATATCGTCAAGCTGCAAGCACTCAATCTGGCCTCGCGACTCGCTCTGACTAATAACCAGCCACAGACAAAGCTCATCGTGCAATACATCTTCAATCTAGCCAAATACGACCAAAACTATGATACGCGGGATCGTGTGCGTTTCCTACGGCATCTCTGCGCCAATCCCGAGTCGACAGGCTTGAGTAGATACGCCAAGAAGCTCCTGCTTTCATCCAAGCCGGCACCCAAGCTTCAGTCGGCATTCGGTGGCCGCGACCAATATCAGATGGGCTCATTGTCACATCTTATCAATCAGCCAGCCGCCGGCTATCAGGAGCTGCCGGATTTCCCCGATGAAGCACCAGACCCGTCCGTACGCAATGTTACCCCTCCGCCAACGCCGACGGTGTTGCGGGAGCCCCGAAAATCCAAGGATTTTTACGCCGAGTCCGAGGAGGGCTCGCAGTCCGGTTCCGGCAGTGGGTCGTCTTCTTCAAGTGAGAGCGATAGTGAAAGTGATAGCGAGGAAGAGTCCGACGGGGAGAACCGCACCAATGGCGGCGATGGCGACAACAAATCAGTCGCAAATGAGTCAAGTTCTGCATCGGCGTCCGAGGGCACTGAAGACTCCGAGAGCGAATCGTCGAGTGACGATTCGGCAATTGTACGAAAAGCCAAACAGTTCACAAACTCGAAGGCGGACAATGCCAACAGTGTAACGACCGTAAATGGCAACAGTAAGCACACGAAGACGTCGAAGTCGCGCAAACGTATGTCGTCTGAGGACAGCTCCGCGTCGTCGTCCGACGACGACCGAAGCACCAGGAGTTCCGACTCGAAAAGCGACGACGAGGACATGAAAGTTAACAATAACAAGCAGAAACAGCAGCAGCAGCAGAAAGAAAGTCGCAAGACGTCAAAAAAGACGTCAGCCGCATCAACGAAAAAGCCTGCTCAATCTATTGATCTTCTACTTGATCTGGACATGGATGGTATACAGTCAAGCATCACAGCGCCAACACTGGCTGTACAGTTGTTGACGGCGAGCGTCGCTCAGGCGCCGAAGCCAAAACAGGAACCGACCCGGTTAGTGACCCCTGTCTCAACTGCGATTTGGTCAAGTCTTGAGCGTGAGGCGTTAGTCAATGCCAAGGAATGGAATGGCCTAGAGGTCATGTACCGCTATACCCGTTGCGAGAACATTTTCTCTAGCAAGGTGACATCGATCGAGATGAGCTTCGAGAATCGTGGCGATCGAGTATTCCAAGAGGTGGCAGTTAAGGCTGCCGAGGGTGTCTCCCTAGAGGTGAAGGGAGCGGAATCACAAGTGCCGCTGGCTCCAGGTGCTTCGTTCGTAGCGACCATTGGCGTGAACTTCAAGGACAGCGCCCAAGAGGTCCGCCTTGAACTGACAGCTGACGGCGATCGGCGAGAAATTCGCCTGACGCCAGCAGTGTGCGAGATTGTCCGACCGGTAATCATCGCCAGGGCTGACTTCGATCATTTCAAGCGAACACTCGGCGGAATGTGTCAATTCGACGCGGAGATCTCCTGTTCGTTCGAGTTCGCCGACCTGCGCGAAAAGCTACAACGGTGCGCCAATGTCATGTTGGTAGCCGAGCCCGAAACGATGTCCGGCGCCGGCGACTCGAAAGCACTCCGCTTCGCTGCCCAAACACTCAACGCGTGCAGTCTCGTCCTCGTTGAGGTGACGCTGCAGGCTGCGCAACAGCCGAACAGGAATGACGACGAGGGCAGACGCATTCGGCTCGTCGTCAACTGTGAACTAATGACCGTCGGCAGAATGCTTCTTGCACAGATCAAGGAAGCGCTTACTGCCGGACGGTAGACAACACAGGCTGGATCACGCGAGCAGCGGGCTGCGCACTCAGTGCCGAGATCGGGGTCATGTTTACTAGTATTGAACTATTGATTTATGATGACGATAATGACGATGATGATGATGATGATGATAATAAAAATAATAAAAGTAATGGAAGATGAAGATGACAGACACAGCATCATGCGCATGGGGGTTTCCGGGTGAGGGGCTGAGGGTAAATGTATTGTCCAGTTTAACCAAGATGCTGCTACAAGTTGAGAGCAAGCGATGTGAATGAATTTGAAAGACTGTCTCGCTGACGCAATGAATGTATCTGTGTTTTAATGACAAAACAAAATGATAAATAAAATCGATTGCCAAGTATCTACGAAGTGGCATTTGTCACTTGACCTGGCGATCTCTGTTCTAGTTTTCTAAGGAAAACGAACAGTGTTATTACTTGTACTTATTGCCGTATAGATGTAGAATGGTCTCCGTCATGTATATACCCCTAGTTTATTAAGCTCTGCGAATCTTGTAACGCTGTAAGTAATATCTTCTAGCTGGAACCGATAGAATCAGTATCTTATAGCCATCATTCTCACTTTTTATTTTACGAAAAATGGCCGAGAATATTATAGACATGCGGACACTCGACAATATCGTCAACGTGTTTAAACTCAACAGAGTTTATACGTCGCCACGGGACTCTGGTAGGTTCAAAAGTCAGCGCGGTGTCTGCTTGATGTCACATATATATATATATATATATATGTGAACCTCGTTTCGTCAGTTCAGCTTTTTTTTTGCTATTTGATGATGTTATATAAATATGTTCGTTTTTCCGATGTAAATGCATGCCGTCCGTTGCTCTCGTTGGCGTCTGTGTTTCTTATGTTTTTGAGGAACACAGACGCTTTTATATACAATTTTTAACAAACAATAGATTCTACATTATAAACTAAGAGTGAGTGATTCATGTGCAGGGCAATTTCCACACTTGGTGATTATATACCACTATTCTACCTTAGTGATTAAATAATGATAATGAATTAATTAATAACACAAGAGTTTCCCTATCAAATAGTAAAGCTCGACTGCAGCCGTATAAAAAAAACAAGTCTTGATATTCCAACTCGGGTATTTTTCTCACTTTCTCTGTGCTTCTGCATCTTCGCTATCATTCCCTCAAAAACGTCTGTGCTATCCTGCCTGTAACTGTTCACCCATTATGCGATTCGCCACCAGCGTGTGGACTCATCATCCACAGAGTTTTGATGCCGACTAATTTGCACTGCAGTTAATTGGAGCGACGACGTCGCGCTGCCGGTCTGAAATAGCAGATTAGACAGTTGTGACGGCGTCGGCGAACTTGTCCGAACTGCTCTGAAACACAGCCACAACTGCGTGATGACTCGTTCAAATCCCAACTGCGCCATTTGTTCGGCAGTCCGCTGTCGGCAATTTTGCTAATATTGTTCAGACGAGCTCGTTTGGCGTTGTTTTACGACGGAGATAGCCTGGCTACAGATGATTGGGTAATGTATGTGTTGTACCCTAGTGATTAAACCTGGTGACTGATACAGGTTGCGTGGTGTTGGGGAGTCACGTTATATATATATATATATATATATATATATTATCGTTTTCTGAAGCTGAATGCCAATTTAGCGTGAAAAAACAATAACGCTAAAAAACAAATACGTTGTTGATAAACCTTGACCTGTTCAGCCTATATAAAATATTGTCGTTTGTTCCTCAACGCTCTTGTTCCAGGACGAACACCTCGACGGCGACACCGTGTGACAGGAACTCCGTAAACACTGTAGGGCTGTCTGACCTCGTTTCTAAGGGGAAGTCATCGATGAAATTTGTATAGCATTCTACTTCCGACAATTTCGCCGTTTCCTTAACGCTCAACAAACACGAATATATGGTCATAATGCATTTGAGTTTTCTAATGAACCTCTTATTGCCATGTTCGTAATAGGGAATATCATATTCGATTGTTGTCGTTCGCACGACAAAAAACTTTTGACTGTCTCTTTGCCTGTACGACTTTCAGATCGTAGCTTGAGTACCCCATCTGCTGTTTTTGTGTAGCTTTGCGTTCAATTCCCAGGTGATTCCCAGCACCCGAGGTTGATCGACCGGAAATGTGGGTAACACTAAGAAATGTTTTAGTGAAGGTATAATTACTAATTGCTAAAACGTTGTCAAAATGTCCATAAATGGCCGGTCTCAAGCAAGTGTGTACTCTTGAGTGATTTAGATCAAAGCAGGTTGGAGGACGCAGAGATGGTCCAGCATGACCGATGTGTTGCTTCAACGATCTGTCATGGTCCTCAAAGTACTGCAACACAGCGGCACTCAAGCCTTCCATGGAGAGGCAGCCGAGGAGGTTGAGCTATGAAAAAAGATCCGAGGCCAATCTGATGCCATCCGAGATGATCTTGCCAAAACGCTACACTCGAGACGAGCAGCATGTCATCCCGCCGACTTCAATCAGACATGAGTCCTTCGTGCAATAACGACAAGCATAGAATTTTTTTTTTCAAATAAAGTGCCATTTATTACAATATAATCACTTTAGAAATACGACCGCAGTTATTCGATTTTTGTCAGAATTAATTCACAATAATAGTGGTGAATCCAAAACTTCTTGTGATTATAGTGTGAGGATGCATTCTCTCTCTTTCTCTCTCTCTCTATCCATAATTTCGTCATCTTTGTGTTCACCTTTATTATTGTTATTATTATTATTATTATTATTATTATATAAAGACTGAGTCTGTTTCATTCGTTTTGTACATATTACCTACATATTTTTCAAGGGTCACTTCTTCGTTCTTTCTAAGCGAGGTGACCTCGCGAAGTTATCACAGCAAAAATGACCACCATTCGGCCGCCACAAACACGTTCTGTCGATGACTACGACGCATGTCTCCATGGCTATTCTACAGCCCGTATCAATCAGTGTGCATTTAGCACTTTCAACATAATCCCATAAGTGGCCCTGCTTACTGAGGTTAGGTGATGTACATCAGCGCACATCATGCTGGTCGATTCTACCCTGTACCTATCAGATTTTGCTTCAGGCCTCAATAGCTATATATATATATATATATATATATATATATATATATTGGAGAACATTGTCGTCTCTAGCTGAATATTTGTCTATCACAACTATTTTCTTTCCTCAGTCCGCAGAATTTTTGCTGGTAAACAGGCAACGCTGTGAGCTTGATCTTCTCTCGGCATTGTTCCCCAGTTACGTCGAGAGTTGGAGAGACGAATAAGAGCAAGCCTCTGTCATACAAGCATTATGGTTATAGTTAGAATAATAATAATAGTGTGCGTGTGGCCCGGTGCACACACATCATCATATAACAATGTTGCCTATATTCACGCTCTTATACGCTACTTTATTTTTGAGAAGGGTCACATTACAGTTGTATGACAATTTACATAAATAGATTAAGCGGTTCAGCTCGTTCCATTATGTAGGTCTGGATTAAAAGCGGCAGTGTCAATTATCCACTGCTCAGTCACCCGAACGATTCCTCACGGCTAATTATCTTGTCCGATTTACCTCACATCCCGCCCAATCCGAAAGGATTGCGTCGACCATGGCGACGACGAGCCTCATCGGTCATGCTTGTCATCAATATTGTCAGTTGTTTATCTGTTATTATTCGTTCGCATCCTCATTAGAATTGTGATGATTATTAGTGGGGTGTAGCCACGACTGTCGTCACCGTGACGACGGTGACAGTGGTGGCGAGTGTTTCGTGGTCAAGGTGCTGCGTCAGTTGTGGGGTCGAAGTACTCGCTGGTTTTTCTCGATCGTCGACACACCGCGACTGATGATCGCGCAACTCACTGTGAAACTATCACTGAACAAATACACTTTAGATCGACAGATAGGTAGAGATATTAATATATAGATAAATGAGTCGGCCATTCCGTAGCATTAACTTAGCTAGGACTAGGCAGCCTTCTCTTCTATTATCGTATGGAGCATCTGTTGACATTATCGTCTCTGCTGGATACCAATAATGTCAAGAGATGGCCAGACGTTACACGCCCGCTCGCGTACCTCGAGACGCTGGTGGGGGCACAGACTACAGAGGCGGACGATCGATCTCGTTCCCGCTACCTCTCCGGAGACTCAAAGCCGCACGCTCTCAACCTCAAGTCACATAAGCACATATATGTATATATATATATATATATATTTATACCACTCATTCGTTTTTGTCATCAGTCAGCTGATGATGCAGCAGGGCACGCCAATGGGGCAGCACCACAGTGGTAGCTTACCCTGCTAACATACATAGGTCATCACCGACATCGCCACACCAAGGTCCTACCCTGACATATACGGACTGTCTCTGCTGATTGCACGGATCTCACGCACGAACTTCACTCGTCACCGGATGGACCAACAATCGTCAGGTATGCATCATGCACAGTGAACGAGTCAGTCGGTGAGTCAATGAGTCAATCAATCAATCATGCCGCCAAATGCTATCTTCTTCCCATGATCACTATATGGGCGGAGTGCGGCTGTAGACAGCACTGCATAGCACTTTACAATAGCTTATTTGGTTCCCCGAGAACGCTTCTGCCCTTGCTTCATCTGGCGATGCATGATATCGACTTGACGTCGAAAGGCATTAACCGAGGTGGGGGCTCTACGGGACAGAAACGCTTTCACATTCAGCAGTCAATCACACGCAGAGAAATGGTCCCTCGAAGAGACACCGTCGGCGCGGGCGCAGTATAAAATGTTCTCTGATTTTGTTTGTCTGAAGTGGACACACCTCATTGAAGAACAGTGTAGACGCAATATCATCATTCAGATTTTCTGTGAATCCTACTCCGAATAGCACTTGTTGTGTAAATATATACCTTTATTGGATTGGAAGTGGCAGATGAGAACTGGCTCGGCGCAGCCAGCGATGCTCATTGAGAATAACAATTATAATAATAATTATTATAAATAGAATAATATTATACAATAATAACAATAGGGACAGCATCGCTCATACACTCGGCAATACATTTTCATCAGCGCACAGATACAACTCAAAGCACATACCCGCACTACTTATCCACTTGAACACGCACCGCTCTACGGCGTCGTTAAGTAGTTGTAGCTGATTAACCCGAGCGCTCGTCGTCTGAGCCTGAGCGCACGCCACGCTCCACACAGACATGCATGCTCATACGTACACATATAAATACTCGGAACAGGTATGAGGTACACACAAATAGCAGCATTCGATTCAACCAGTGAAAATGGCTGTCAATTATTTCCACGGTGGTAAGCACGCGCACATTGATCGAAATGCCGATAGAAGCTGATGGTTCCGCTGCTGCATCCTACACTCCTACAATGTGATGATGATACTATTGTAATCGTTATAGGGCCTGAATTCATTCGTTAGTTAGTTAAACTTTGTAGGGGTTGACGGGCGTCCGGAAAGGGCGAAAAATCACTTCACGAATATACTCGCTAATACAAACAAGATGATCACTGCCAAAAGTAGTTTGTTCTCCTACCAATCCGCCTCGGGGAGGGCCGTCTCTGGCTGACAATCTCCACGATTGGTTTCGTCTACCCGACGTTTCTTTCTGTCCGAGTCCGCCCGCCTCCACCGCGACCCGGGTACGTGGGTCCAGCCGTCAGTATTCGAGGGCGGACTTCCTCGAGTGGGGCTGGCCGCCGGGCTTTTCGTGCACTGCGGCTCTATTGCTGCTCCTCTTGGTGATGAAGATGTTGTCTCCCTCGAGTCACTCGGATTTCGGCGACGTACTGCCTTCCCTTTGCCGGCTATAACTGTCGAAACTTTTTGATACGGCGTACTGTACTTGAAGAAGCGACAATACCGCGGGAGTTCATGAGCAGTTTTTAGCATGTCAAAGCAGGATTTTGCATTGTTGGGAACAAATGCGAGGACCCCATCGCCGTAGCCAATCTTCTTAAAGCCGCCCACCTGGGCGACCAGAGCGCGGGCCTGCGACACGTTCTCGCTGCCGTCCCACTCGACGACGAAGACGGTGTTTCGGTTTAACGGCTCTTCTTGAATACTTGGATCAACGATGAAACAGGCGACGTCTAGCGATGAGGCAAATGGGATCCTGTTCTTAAACGGAACGATATTTGTATCGCTGGCGTCAAACTTGCAGAAGCTGTTTTTCTTGTTTGGTAAAAGAAATTGAAATAAAGCGGCAAATATGTAGCCGGTCATATACGCGTCATAGCCAGCCTCATGCTCCCTGGTCTCGTCAGCGTAGCCATATCCATCGGCAGTGTTCACACGGGGCATGGGGAACGTCATCTCCTGATTTCTCACCTGATCGTACAGGTCACTTAGCCGTGTGGTCCGGAAGTGCTGCCTTAAAGTTCCAAACTGTACCATGAACTTTGTGTCAAACAGGCGAGGGAAGATCTCTTTGCAGAGTGCCTGAAACTCGACGTACTCCTCGGGAAGTGGCGCGAAGAACTGCGAGACGATCAGCAGTAGATCGTGTACGCAGTTGTGCAGCACGACGGGCTTTTGCGATTGAGCCAGGTACTTCAGTATGGAAGTGATGCCCAACCGCTCGTTGAGGTCCTTGCGTTCTTTCGTGTGGCGCGTCAAGAGCCGCTCCATAGGCGTAGTCTCCGAACGAAACAGGCGGATCTTTTTCATTCCCGGCTCTTTCTGCTCAGACCGGACTGCTTCCATTTCGAAATGGGCGTTAAAGTATATACGTTCCATGTGCTCGTAGAACGGCAGGCGAACGAGTTCACTACACGAAGGGAGAACCAGTTCGGTCTTATTGCTCTTGATCCATGCGCTGATTGCCGGCCAGTGCGTCAGAATGTACTCTTCTACGGTAGTGTCTCTCGCCTTGACAACGTTCGGCGGCTGAGGCGCCTTGTGAATCTCTTCGCACCCGACGATTCCGTCGAGCACATTGTCGATCTCTGACAAGTAACGATCTGGAATAACTTTTGTCAGCTCCGCCCTTTGGCGGGTCCCAAGTGTCGCCTTGCGCTCCTCAAATTCTGCCGGCCTCAGGAAGGGCAGTCCTTCACGCACGCAGCGGTTCAAGTCGAAGCCATGCTGTACGAGGAATTTAATGCATCCTGAATCGCTCAAGAACTTCTCATGCTCGGAGCCGTCAGGGAATACATAGAAGTTGTAGGTTTTCACGTCGTACGATCTCGTCTGCACGTTGTATGAGAATAGCGACACGCCCAACTGAACGATGAGGTACTTCGAGATCCCATTTCGGAGTTTACTGTAACGCTCGGCAGCCGTGTCGAGTGGATGAAACGTTCGGGGCGGGGCTAGTCCGGTAAACTCGCTGTCGATCGCTGCAAAACAACACTCGCTGATGTTAGCCTCGAGTTCGGCTCTCCTCGAGGCGAACTGCGCCCTCGGTACGTCCATGCTGTTTTGGGCTCTGCTCACGGACACCTGTAACGCACGACAGTAATGACGAAGCAAAGACAGTTTAGCATTGACACAAACGGAGAAACATCACATATCGCTAATTTCCAATGGTATAAGTTAACAAAAAAAACCTCAAACGACGGATCATCAAAGAGCCAAGACAAGAAACAGGGGCTTATCAGGAACAAAACGACACGTGAATAACGTCGAAGAAAAGCTCTGGGATTGTTAGCAGATATTTCATCCTCGCATTGACGAATGCGCCTCTGACGAGCGCAATCTCTGGCAACATTCACAGAGAGACTGCTAGCTTGAGTGCTCGCTCTTTCTGTCTGTTAATAGGCCGGATGTTCGCGGGTAGACATAATGTCACAATGGCGAATATTGGCGATAATGGCGATTGATGACTAATTAGATCGTATTGGAAATTTTCGAAATCGAGGCAACTAGAGAACTAGAGAAACGGATCGATAACCAACTGTCCAAGCTTGCTGCTGGTACATGTGCACAACATCTATATGACAAGCTCAGATACGCGGACGTCATGCCGGCGTCGGCGGATTGTGCTGTAGAATTTGAGTAGCTGTCGTTTCACGATTGTCGGCGAAAGTACATCCTGAGAGATAACTCAGGTTGCCACCGTCAAAGGGCACATGCTAACTATCACGGCGCTCTGCTGCCGATGATGGCACCAGTTCCCACTGGAGAGAGAGAGATCACATAAGAGTTGCTTACAGAGGGAAACATTACACAGCATCTAAAACAAGCAGATCCACTATAAACGGGTAACATCGAACTCTATTTAGCAGCAGCAACAGCAGCACAATGCTGTGTGTACTACTGATCGATTCTGTCGAGCGCTAAACAGCCATACACAGGCACCGCCGCCAGCCGTTCGCTCTCTAGCCACCATAGTCAAACACGAGGAGTAGTGACAGCAATAGTTGCGCTTCGCACAGATCATGTTTCGCTGCCTCGATCATCGACGACCACAGTCACACCAATAACAATCGCTAAAGATCGAGCCTCAGTTACCGAGAAATATAGATGAAATTGCACCTGCCCGGCACAGAAGCCGATAGTAGGTAAACGGCAGCTCGTATCTAAGCAAGTGACCACTCTCTCGAGTCATGCTGTATACTATACTGCTGGTGCCAGCACTAGACAGCGTCATATTCGATTTGTGCACAAGAAAATGATGCCTTTCATCGTGTACATTAGTTGCTGTTGTTTGGTGTCACTGCGTCCGGGCCATGTACGGGGTCGGGCTGACGATAGCGTTCGCGTCGATCGCTTCCGTTCGTCTACTTCTGTTGTTTCTGTTCACTGACGTTCGCTAGACGAACCAACGAACACACGAACGAGCAATAGAGCTCCCGGCCGGCAGACCGATACTGACCTAAATCCCGCGCCGCGACGGCGGCGTCAATCGCTACAGTTCAGTCGTCGTCAGTAGCGGGAAGCGCCACGGGCAGACGGATGGAGTTATCTTCTTCCTCTTCTCTGTTTTGTTGTTTTTGTTGCTGCTGCAGCTGCTGCGGCTGCTTTTGTTGTTGTTGTTGTTGTTGCTCCTGCCGGCAGTGTCACTACCCTCGCAATGTTCGACGATTTGGCTGTGTCCCGTCGACAGCGGCCCGTGCGTTCGACAGTAGAGGAGCTTCATTCGCCCCTCCACCATCTGAGAGCCCTACGCAATAGCAATAATAGCAACAGAGGAGGCGGCGCGGCGGTGGCGGCGGCGGCGACAGCAGCAGCAGCGCACCTCGAGGCGCGCCAACTTTAAATCTCGGTCGGCAGGGAACACCCTTTAGAACTGATGGAGCCGGCCAGTTAGCGGCCAGTCCGCGAGATTCGTATGCTCGAACGCAGGCATTGCACACTGGATAAAGGCAAAGTATAGACGGCCTGTGTTTATGCTGCGCGTGTCCTGCCGTGACCTCCGGGGAGGCGTCATACAACGAACACGCGCCGAGTGATGTCTTATTGGACAAGTGCTGGGGACTCTTCAGCAACAAACGGCACCACTGCACGTGCCCTCTAACCTGCTTGCTTTTGCCTTTGAACAGGTCGACCTATGAATCTCTCTATCCTTCTTGTTTCCGCTCTTTGTGCTCTTCGATGCCGGCCTTGCCGAAGGTTTGACTATAGTTATGCTGTGCCGCCACTGCTGACCCTACTGCGTGGGATGATCGCGCACACACATAGCCGTCCGTGTACCGTATCATAAACAAATAGCTGCTATTTTCAAACTTGCCTTCCTTACCGTTGTAAATGATTTGCTTCTCATTAACCTGATCACCTAGCACTAAGCTGTCATCAATATCGCCGCTGGGAAAGAAGATTGGCAAGTACGGTCGTCGGGGCCGTTTGGCTGCATTGGTGGCCCATTAGGGATAGGTGCGGCGTCCCACATCAGCGAGAGACACTGAAGTAGCAGGTTATCACAACAGGTTAACACAAGCACATTGCGAATCGAAAATTCACTGCCATATCCATGTTTTCTTGTTCTACGATCCTAGCACGCTCATTCGCGCCCTTTTACTGTTCAAGCCATCACCAACTGATATACTTCCTGTGCTATTTCGTAGATGTGGATCAACCAATTAGCTCACTATGTTTTCGCTATCTATCTCTTAGTCTCAGGACCAGGATCACATGCGTATGTTATTGGTACTCGTCACGATGTCGGTTTCACTTAAGGGACGACTTTACGGCGCATTAAACTGCCAGACTACCGAATTTTTTCCATTCAAATGGAGCGTAGAGTATATTTGATCGTCGAGAGCTGTCGTTCGGGCCCCAATGCCAACTGTTGTCTATTATAGTACGTTCAAGTAGCCGTGGAGTGATGCCTCGCCGCTCGACGGCTGACGAAACCGCACTGCTTGGGAAGAAAAGTGGTGAGGAGAGGCTAGATGACACGTAATGTAAACAACAAGATTCAAATTTAAGCGTCATTGTGGCAAGTCGCGCCGAGGGTCGAAGCGAGCGAGACTGGATCGGGTTGGCAACCGCTGAGCGCACCACATACACACGTTCTGGTAACGACGGCCACACCGCGATAGCATCGACACTACGATACCTGCCACAAACGTATACATCTGCAACTTTATGCATGCTATTATATCTATATATGTATACATTTATTTAAAAAAAGTTAGTTTTCCAGGCTGATTCTCAGCCAACGGTTAATGGTGACGGTCCACAGTCTGACTATTCATTTTTCGTTGTACACCATGAACGAAACGACAGGGGGACGCGCGGTGTTTTTCAACAACTCCTGGATGAGAGCTGAACAGGTGGAGGAACATGCAACGGAAATCGTTACATGTGATGATGAGTGGTGAGACTACTGGCGAATGATTTGCGAATGTCTGCGGTAATTATTAAATGAAAGTTCATAAATACTCGTTGCCGTCCGATCAGTTTTGGCTACTAAGATACAAACGTTTGTAACAATGTTGAAAAACTAGAATAAATTGTCCATTTTCATTTGATCTATTATTCGTGAAAGGAAAAAGGCACATTCTGCAACACCTTAATACACCGAATAAGAATAAATAGGTGGTTTTAACTTAATTCGAAACAGTGACGTTACCATAACACAGCTCATTCGTATTGTGTCAATACACGCTGGTCACTTAGTCACCATGGAAAATCTGTTCCTCTTTAGCCCGCATATGAAGAATCCACCTTGAACTCGAAAGTTGCCCGCCCTGACTAACACCAAATCGAATCCACCCTGTTCTCATAGAAAATGTCCACGGTTATGCCGCAATAATGTCAGTTCTTCCCTGCAGAAAGCGCCCGGGGTTGATCTCAATCGAAAGTGTTCGCCCAATCTTCATGAACTTTGGCCATCTTGTCTTCATAGAAATTATCCACACATTTCCTCGTAAGACTAACTGAGCTTTTCAAAAACACTTTTGATTTAATTGCTTGTTTCTATAGTTGCTGAATCTCGACTAGAATATCAACTTCCTCTCATATGACACCTTTTCGCACATAAATGTTTGCCCGTGTCGAGATATTTGAGGATAGTTAAGAACCTAAAGGTTAAGAGCTGACGCCTGTCAGATAGGGAAACAGCTGAGGGTCAGCTCGAAAAACAGTTTAAGTTAAGAATTGTAAATTTAACTTTCTTGCAGACAATTCATCTAAAATCAGAACAACACCCCACGTAAACAACGAGGAGTGAATTAATCATATATGAACATTTTGTTAATAATCGGATCATCAAATTCTGATAGCTGTCCGGTAAAATGAAACATAATACCATATTTATTTATTCACCGTTCATATTATGAAACTATTACAAATAAGTTAGAATTGCAATCAAGTGAACGTTTTTATAGGGATCCAAAGTCTCGCATACATAAGATTAACGAAAGTCGTATCCAGAAGGAGGTTAGCAAATTTCAATATCGCTAACACAACAAATACAATAAACGAATATATAAATCATAAATAAACACTGGACAAAAAAAGCGACAAGGAATCTATTTCCCATTCGTTAACGAGGTCAATTCACAGCTCGATGCAGGAGACCATCAATCAATGCGAGCAACTGTATGTAAATACGGATTCAAATATCGATCCCGAACACTGACCCTAACGAACAGTGAGAAGGGGCAAGCCAGTGTGAGGGGCGCATGAAACTCCACAGAATAGGCCATAACCGGTTGTCTGGTATCAAAGCGTGGTTCTACCCTTCTCGGCCACTATTACCCTTCCCCCCGCCTGTGATCAAGCAACAACAGAATCAACAGCAGCAACATCATCATCATCCGTGTGACCAGCCGTCTAGCAGACGACTCGTCGTCGTCTGAAAGCGTCGTCGTCTGACAAAAACGACAGCAAATCTCCTCGCAGTCGACTGGTTGCGCTGATACCAACTTCTTCAGCAACAACAACAACAGGAGCAGCAGTCGTATCGGGGAGGACAACTGCTGTGGGCTGTGGCGAGGGTCTGTTTTGCTGGTGATGGTGGGCCGTTGTTGTTGTTATTCGTTGCGATCGTCTGGCTGTGTAGCTGTGTTTGTGTGTGTGGCCGTGTGTTTGTGAGCCCGCGTATGTGTGCGTTAGGGGGGCCTTTTGCTGTGTTCGATGTCGGGCTCTGGTGCTGCCTTCTCGTCGCCCATCATCGCTGTGAATTGCCGTCTGATGCCTCTTTCGTTGGTTGACTGACGATTCTGCGCTGGCTGCGAGCTAGCTGCTGCGGATACTATCACTGCTGAGTGCTTTGGGCCAGCCTACGTTGTTCCTACTGCTGTGTGGCCGTTTGATGTGTGTGTATCTGGTCGTGTCTCAGTGTGTGTGTGTGCTGTGTGTGAGTCTGTGTTGGTTTCTGTCGTCTGGTTGCGCCTGATCCCGTCGTCATTTTGTTCCTCTCAGTTTCTATCGGCCCTTGTTCGTTCTTGTGGCCCGGGGCAACCGCTGGCGACCGATCGGGGTAACATTCAGTTACGAACACAATCATCGTTCTTGAATCGTGCATCCTCACACTGCTGTGTCTGTGTTCTACCAGCTGGCAGCCGGCAGCTGCTGGTTTAGCCTACGGTCCTCGAGGCTGCGGCCTCCGAGCGGATCTCGCTGCGGTGCAACAGCAACGACTATCCGTCTGTCCCAGTGCGGTTCCTGGGTCGCGGTGTGCTCCAGGCCCCCATCGATAACGACGAAACACGGCGTACTTGCCGATAGTTGTACGGCTGCTCGTAGTTATCAGCGTCATCATCTGCAAGCGGCCTAAGACAAGCGTCTCTGCCTCCGAGAGGCTGAAACAGTGGTGAAACTGGCCAAGCTGCAGAAGGAAAAGGCCGCTACGGAATCGTCCCGGCTTTGGGCAACACACGCAGAGTAGCGAATAGACACTGCAACAAGGAACAAGGAGAGCCAAACATCATTTCACCATCGTCGCTGTGATTTCGAGCGAGTTGCAGTTGAGGTGCGTTTCGAGTTGAGTGAGTTGCTTGGGTTGAGGCAAAGAACTATTTCTCAGAAACAAATTGGCAACAGGCTGAGCGGGAGCGAGCGAAGGATATAAATAGGCATAAAACAAATTATGAGCGAACTTGAATATCGAGAGTGAAAATGACCAAGGGGAAACTCTAATATACACACGTATATATATATATATATACGTGAAGCAAATGTTCGTCTTGATCAACCTGTACAGGGGAAGCCGGGGGGGGGGGGTGGGAGCCGCTCTCGGCTCTCTCCAAGTGAGCTCACAAAAGGGAATAGCACCCGGGGATGCACCGGTCTAATCCTCAAACATGGCATACAGATGTCGAGACGTTAATACAAGCTACAACAAGCCTCTGTGTACTGGTGGATATGTTACCTGTAGCGTGAATGGTGCGCGAAAGAAAAGCATAAGGAAAGTACTGATTTACCTTATCGTCAATTTGGCTACCTGCAGTATTTGCCAAGACAAAATGGCACCAATAGAACACAGGATGGCATTAGGGTCCTAAGGACGAAGATATGAAAATTTGACGAAAGCCTTTTCTCCAAAGCTTTATCCATTTTTCAAGCAGTGACGTGCGGTCTTTTCTCATGTGACACAACGTAGGTCGTATAGGGTGAAAACGACACTAGGCGTAAACCTTTCAGTGTTCTCCCCTACGATACGCCGTATGCATCTGGACGATTTTCTAATCAGTGATTATTAGTGGTCGTACGGCAAGCCGGTACATGCCAGACCTTTTTGGCGATATTGAGAAAGAAAATTTCTCGCAGGCTACACGTAAAAATACCGCAGCTGGTTCGAAACCAGATCTGTAAATCGAGATTTTTATAGCATGTTCATGCTCTGTTCAGCATCGTCTACGACTGGCGTCTTCGCCATAGCTAGAACGTCCGTTTTCTCATTGCTGAGACTCGATTTGTCGTCCAACTGTAGTTGATTTCAATCAGGCCAGGTCGTCAAAAATATACAAGGGATAGATATATTAAACATGATAATGGTTCGTAGTATTGTGGGAGTTCATGGACGCCAACGGTTGTGAGGGGGCGAAGCCACAGACGCGGAAAGAGTAATTAGTTTATCGCAATCCGGGATATTCATGAGCATCCTTGTTTTCATGTACCCGTTTGCATTCACTGTTTCGGTAGCACTTCGCGTTGAGCTGACCCAGCCTGATATGATCGCTCACGCAAACACAAAAGCACACAGACACACACCAGATACAGTGCATATAATTATATATCTGTGTTATAGATGTGGCGATGAGCACAGCCTGACCTTTATCAGAAACCCATTGTCTTGATAGGTCCGCTGTGTGAGATTACCAGCGGCGAAATCGAAGGGCGTCTGTTGGGTCGGACCCTACCTAGAGACAGTTCGGAGCTATGAAAATTGGGGTTCACTTACTAATGAATTAATCCGTGGTGGCCTACTATTATATAAATAATAATATTATTATGGGGATTGAAATAGCCATCAAATGAGGTCGTGACCTAGCAATCAAAAATTTAAACTGGTTTTAGTCTAACTGAAACTAGTTTAGATGACATATATATATATATATATATATCGGCTCGTCGTCGAATACGTTTTGGAGTTGGCTGAATATCTTAGGGCCGCAATAGCTCAGCTTTATCTTCGTTCTTCACAAAGAACACACTATAATTGTGATTGACTCTACGAGGCACTCCTTCTCAAAATCGAGACAATATTACCCCCTTCTTAAAGCTGCTACGGCACCATAGAGTGAGACTTTGTACCTGTTTATTTACACAGCTATCGGGCAGATAGTGAATATAAGTTATCTTCCAGAAACAAATTTAAGTGCATCTGCCACTCACGAATATAGCACGTGAGATGCTATAGTGCAATAGCCTCGAACAGACGGTACTGGATACAATGCTTTCTCAACTTAAACGAGGTCGAGACCATGAATATAGCTTTGGCGACAAGCGAATATTAGAGAATTATTGATGATATTCCCAATAATCTAAGACTTGAACATTCACAATTCCACTAAAAAGTGGCACCAGCAATCAACAAAATAACGAGAGAATCTTGATTTGTGTATGCTTGTGATCACACAGTCGTGCGTGCAAATCCTCCAGAGAGGTGTATTCAATAGCCTCTTCGGGTGGCCTTGATGCACAAGGCCGAGCGAGTTTCTAGTATGGTGGTATAATCTTATTGATCGTGTGAAGCGATCGACAAGCTGATGTCGATCTCGGCACGCGACCAAGCAAGAATAAAGGGGATTACAAACGCAAGTCGTTCATACTACCGGCATCTCTGCTATGATTACTCTGAATCATTATTACTATTATTATACATATTCACTTATTGCTCAACAAGTGTTGCCACAACCCTTATCACTTTCCTGTACCGTAAACTGTAGCTTTAGGCTGAATGAATAAGCCAAATATATTTCAATGAAAATTATCTATAAAGCCCTTAGCTTGTGTTTGTATATTACTGCCCCGGTTAGAGCGTTTCTGATTTGGTCCACAATTTCTGCTCCGAATTAAACAACGTCGCCTGTTATGCGCAAGCCTCCGAATCGTTATGTTATCCATAAAGTGTAGTTATCTGCCTCATATAAGTATGCATGCGTACTGTTGTACTCCTGCTGACAATGCACAACCATTGTAATTATCTTCATTTCGCATTTCGTTGTATTGCAAAGTTCGAACCGCCAGTGTACCACAGTAATGGGCGGCCAATTCAATAATACACGGTTTTAGCAGCGTAACTCGCAGTGGCCGCTATTGCGCCACGTCCTCCGTCCGTCCGGACCATCGCTCATAAATGGCAGTCGTAATGTATGTGTGACCATGGATACTCGAGTGTATGTTTCTGCGTGCGTCGTTGTGTATATGTGTGCTTGAGCGATGCGTCAACTAAATCTGCTTGATCCGCGAAGCCATTGTCCATGACCATGACGACGATAATGATGATGATGCAGAGGCGACGGCGGCAGCAGCTCGTCTCCGTTTTGTTGTTGTGGTCACTCATTCGAACTGGTGATGTTAGTGTTGTATAGGAGAATCGCTGTGTGACTCATGTGTGACGCGCTGCCACTGAGCGCGATTTCTTGCGGCGACCTTCTGACGAGATGCTGTATCTGGCCGGTGCTGTAGGGCGGCGGCGGCGGCGGCGGCGTGATCAGAGATGCGTGCTGATCTTGCCTTGAAGCTGATGTACAGAGTACGATCATCCCCGCTGGAAGAAGCTGCTGATCAGAGCCAATTGTCGACCATAATACCATTTTTCTTTTTTATCAGGTTACAGGCTAAATGCCTAGCCGTAGAACATGCCTCACATCTACGATATTTGCCAGCTACTGCGAGGCCCGCACCCACCCAAAACCCCGGGCGTCGGTTATCACGGTAATACCTAATCCACCTTCAGCTCTATTTGAGGCCGCAATCCTCACAAAGCGTGAGCTAGTAAATGGCCGATCTGGTGGACCTTGGTCAGTCACGCCGTTTTGTGCTCAGCTATGACTGATAACCTGCACACCATTAGGTGCCCATTATACTTGATTGCCGTTGAAGTCCAGAACAAAGGTATATGATTCCCCAGCTATTTGATATTGTGTTGATATGTATCTCCTTTATTATTCAAAAACTGGTCAGACCTCTGCACTCGATCCAGTCGCGAATCCACTCTTGTATAGCTTGTCGATGAAACACTTTTTGTCCACACTATTTTTCGATAACCCTCGCCATGAGCAGATTCACCTCGTATAATTGAGTGGTACGATTTTTTCTTTGCATACAAGCGGTGGTGACTGCATAAGCGAATTATACGACGATGACGATGAATCGAGCGGCAACAGCAGCAGCAGCAGTCGCCTGCGATCGGCGATCATTATGCGGTTGAGGCTGACTGTTGTTGCTTATTGGACGTATTGAAAATTGACATCATCGCTGGCTCGACGCGCGCGGCTGAGCAGAAAGCCGTTCGTGGACACAACTCTGTAGGCAAAGCGAACACCACCACCGACAACAGAATGCTGTTGATCTCTTGTGGGTGGTAACCGGTGGCTGCTGTTGTTGTTGCCGTTGTTGTTGTTAGTCGCTGCGGCGACGGACTGTTCTAGTGGCGGCGTTTACCTTCGTGGCCGATGCCGCTCCGCCGCACTAAACTCAAATATCGCGTTGTGATGTCTTATATATATAGCCTTTACGTTGAATGTGGAGAGAGAGAGAGAGAGAGAGAGATTCTATCGTCGTGTATGTGGCCAAATCACAAAAGAAAATTCTGGTGACGCAATAACAACAACGGCGGAAAATCAAGGCTTTGACCAATTAGCCAATGATCAGCTTGAGCATACGAACATTGCATCACTTTCCTCTCGTGGGGGTTGTGCGAGCTTCTTGACGATTTTTGCCCAGGAGTGGTAAACGTAGACTCTAATATAATTAGCAAGAATAAGATCCAGTTGTTCTGAGATTAACCGAACGTGGTCGGAGAAACAATGGGAGGATTTTCGATTTTACGCACCTGGTGTTCTCCTTCAGATATCCAGCTACATGGTGGTCAGCCAATGGATACAGCATTTGAGATGGATTATATTTATGTATCGGCCAGTGCATCGCTGTATGCGTGTCTGAATCAAGTGTGATTATTTGTGAGATTGTGTTCACGTTGAGTGTAAAGTAAATTTTCCGCTCTGACTCATAGCTAACATTTAGCGTCCACGGTACAGCGTTCGGCATTGCTTCGAATATTGGGTGTATTGGGGTATAATTACGTACTATTTGCCGTCGACATGTGTTTCTCTATGTA
Organism: Stratiolaelaps scimitus; assembly: GCA_019614645.1. NCBI lineage: Eukaryota > Metazoa > Arthropoda > Arachnida > Mesostigmata > Laelapidae > Stratiolaelaps > Stratiolaelaps scimitus. Next base: position 1,323,777 of record JABWDB010000029.1, read on the forward strand.
AATGACGTCGTTAAGAGGAGTACCATAGGGTAACAATGTAAATGGGGAATAGCACATCAAATCCAACCATTTTAACGCCCCCACCGGACAGGGCAAACACTTCGGGTGATAATTTTCGACTTTGAAACCGATAGCTGTATTCTATCTCATTTAGGGTGCATTCAAATTTGGAAAACTTCGCTGCTACGAGTTGCAAGTACTGACTAGCTGCTAGTCGATCAAAATACCAATAACACCATGACACACGGTATACGCTACGGGGAATTCTAAGACATATGCTGTTTCAACAGTTTTTGCAATCGATTTTTTCATGACCAGCTCTGCTTGACTTTGATCGCTAGATTAAACTCGGCGCAACCAATGCAATCTCAGCTTTTCTTATACAGCCTGTGATCCCTCTTTGGAGCGTGTTATTAGTGGGGTGCCAACTTTTCTGTGCGGCAAAGGGAGTTCTAAGAGTGAGATCCAAATTGATCGAGCTTTCAACGTGAACAATTAGCTAGCTAGCGAAGAGAGTCCACGTCGTATCGAGTGGATAGCTAAAATTCTAATTCTTCTGTTGTTCCGAAGAAGGTTGAAATTGTATCGACAGGTTGACTAACCTCTTAGGCATCATATTGTGGAAACGAGAACAATTCGCAGCTCTCGAATCAACTGCAAGGAAGCTCTCTCAAGAATGAGCCCCTTTTTTCAATGGTGTTGATACCTTTTCAGTGGTGACCTTTTTGGCGAGCGACTTTTTGCGAGTTTGTTCACATTTGTCGTCTCTTTCGGTGGACAGCTGCGTGTGGTTGGTCTCGATTAAATTGACTTGTGGGAGGTGAGCGAGATTGCTCACGTAAGCTTCAATTCACGGAAAATATGCAAAATTGAAAGGGAGAGAGAGAGACACACAGAGAGGCATCTGTGGATACGTTATGAGACGCCAGAGATATCGACAACCCTTAATGGTGGATGTGACAACACTTTTCTGAGTATGTTTTCTGGCGCTATATTGCTTGTGTCCATTTTGTATTGTATTCGTTGTCGTTGTTGTTGTTGTTGTGGTTCTTGTCGTCATCGTGGTCGTCGTTCTTGTTGTCGATATTCGCCGCGGTTGTTTGTGGTGATTGACCCCTTGGAGGTTTCTCTCAGCTTTCTTCGGATTGCCTTTACCCATCGTTCGAGGTGAGTCCTATAATCGGTTGTTCGATTAACTCACCCTGCCGTTGTTGCTCTATTATTCTCTGTGTAGATTGACATGCGCATTCATACATACATTCATTCATTTACACGTGTATAGATTTCCCACTGTTTTCTACTCGTCTCACACCGTATAATTAATGGCAACACATATATAATCATTTCATTATCTAGTAGTCTGTTGTCGTCACTTGTTTCGTGCTGGCAAAAGTGTTCGCATTCATAAACATTGTTGTTGTTGTTATTATTAATAATTATTATTAATAGTTATTAGTTTAGGGAGTGGAACTACTTTAGATAGCTCCGCTTTTGTGTCGAGTTCCCATTGGTCAGACAGCAGGACCCAATGCTCATGGTTGCACTGTGCAGCCCCCCGTAAAGAGAACATCGTCTTGAGGTTAACTTGTAAATGGTTGTGCATTCGACATTGTGCATTCGTCTCACATCTACTCGCTTGAAAGCCCTGCCACTGGTTGACTGTTTCGTTCAGGTTATTTCGTGCCATTTGTTGATGAGTCAATAAGGCTTCCTAGAAGTTCTCCTTGTGTGAGCTCAGACACTGAGTCGACCTAGATTTGTCAACAAATCTAGTTGTCGGCATTTCGTTTCTTTGGTCGTTAGCTGTAAATAGCTATGAAACGCGACGCCTGTGTTCAATCATCACTAGGCTGCTAGTTGTCGAACGGGCAAACAGCAATTTCGGACACCATGTCCTCGTTTCAACCAAGAGTTTGTCTATCTACTATGGTCGCGTAGCGGCTTTGAACAGGTCGACTGTCATACTTATGATCCGATCTGTGACCGCATGTGTACGGCCATTTCCGATAGTACCTCTATGGAGTGGAGGTACAGATCGTTTCGTTAGACAAATTGGCCACATCGGTTCACCGCTCGACTATCATGCTAGTAGACCTCCTATTGTTGTTAAGTAACCTATTGTAAGTACGACATTCGAAAGTAGGCAGGGTTGTTTATTTCCAGAAATGTTCACCGACGTCTAAGCAAGCAGTATGATCATTTGAGTTAAATGTCACTTCGTACCCGTGAGGGTATTTCTTGTCGATTGTCCAGATTGTGCATGGTCGGTTGGCGGGGGCCCTTCCACATTCGGTATGATTCCCCGGCGATCTCAACACGTCCCCGTTGTGTCGTTTCGTCGAAGTTGTTGGGCTATACAATTTACTGTGTACCTAACTAACACGTATACAACCGACAGAGGAAATCAAGGTATAAATAGGTTCCCAGATAGACGATTGGACTCGAAAGTGAGGTTTTCCACCTAATTCTGCGTCTATTAATTAGTATGTAACATGATCGTCTCTCGTTTAACCAAGTTTTTGATGCACGAAAAATTTACGCTATACGATTGATGGAGTATTGTTATAATTTTATATTGTACAAAACTTGGATTGTGTCAATCCATATGTGTACGTCAGTGGTTAATTAGTGCAACCTGCATTTCGCAACGGGCAGTACTAAATTCATTAAGGAGTGCTGCTCGCTTTGCAGGATATCATCGCAGCTCAGGGCACCATGTCCTTCGCTGTGGCTTTCTTTTACTGATGCGAACCCTTTTCGATTAGCGGTACTCGCAGTGTGTACTCGGGCTCTCTAGGATTGTATACTCAAAACAGAGAAATAAAGTTATGCCTGTTGCTATGCACACCGGCCGTTCATCTTCTGTTGGGAAGCAACCAATCAAACATTTTAATTATAATTTATACACGTCTGCCATTGACCAAATTCTATCATAAGATTATTAAGCGATTGTATACTGTCAGTGCCAGTTTGCGGCCGGGGACCTAAAGCTAATTATGTACAGCCTAGATGAGGAGTTATCCTCTTTGTATGTTAACTCATCAAATTCACTCACCGTTTCGTTTTCGAGTCACACAGCCGCTGGCTAAAGCTTGCGCCCATATATCTAGGTAATCTGTTAAGATCTCTTGTTGTATGAGCTGTTCGATGTTAAATGTATATCGTTGTGTTTCAACCCCGTGGTGTTGTGTGTCGGATATCTAACCGAGATCCATTACAGGTTTTGGTCGTCGCTTGTGGGTGCGCAGGACACGGCTCAACTCACCATAACACTATGAGCTAGTGGGAGCCAACGTTTGTCGCTTCGGGCGCTGCTATTCGGCCATTACGCGCGGGTATTTGCAGCCCCGCGAAAAATGGACGAAACGCTAAAAGCACCGCTCGGGAGCGGTGCTACCGCTCCCTCAGAGAAGGTGAGGAGGAGGAGGCGAATGATTTATTAGGTTGTACCATTAGAAAAGGCTACTTATAAAAAACGCTGTATTGTCTCTCACTTGAGTATATAATTTAAATTATTAATTGATAACAACCTGAATATATTCGCTTGAGATTATTTCGCTTGAGTTTTCTGTATTATTCTAATTATTTGTATTGTTTACGTGACTATATGTCGTGTTTTGTGATAACGCATCATTTGTGCATTGATGCTAGTTACATGTACACGTGTTGCTCGTATTTTAATAATACGTTATTAACAGAGCTGACATATAATGGTTAAAACCAAATTTTCTTAAATGGATTCATTGATTGAACGTGATTCCAGCTTATAGCTCATCCGAAAAACAGACCTTCGGATTATAAAAATCCTGCGGAAGCTATACAGATACTATATAAGAACTGTAAAGCTTGAGCCGTTGTTCACATCGTTTGAGTTGCTGGACAGTTAAATTCTACAATCGCAAATACCAATGCACTCCCTACACATAGTATATATGTAACAATGCTCGTAAAGTATTCATTCTTGTATCATGGTTCTCCATCGATATCTGACCATGTCTATATGAAACGACGTGCAGCTCGAATGAGGAGGTACCGGTGAGCTCAGTTATAGAGACATCAATGATTTGCTTTGATGAATTTCAGGAACGGGAAAATAACCAGGCACAACTGAACAAATTGTCCGAGGAGTGTCTGACTCGACAACCTGATGAAGTTTTTGACCTTCTGTGCAAGCTCGGCGAGGGTAAGCCCAACCGGTGGTTCCATTTTACCAAATTGACTAGCTTCATCCAATGGGTGAAACAGTGGGATATTTCCAATATCGATCTTGTGCGCTGGACTATTGGTACTATACCTGTCAAATATAGCCACAACATAAATCATAAGTAATAATAAGCATATATGGAGCATATATAAACTCAGGACGACAATGTGTTTTTTGCTGTTCGCAGGTAGCTATGGCTCGGTGTACAAAGCACTGCATAAGGAGTCCGGCCAAGTATTGGCCATCAAGCAGGTTCCGGTCGACACCGACCTGCAAGAGATCATTAAGGAGATCTCGATCATGCAGCAGTGCGACTCGCCCTTCGTGGTTAAGTACTACGGGAGCTACTTCAAGGGCAGCGACCTGTGGATCGTGATGGAGTATTGCGGAGGTGGCAGTGTCTCTGATGTGATGCGGATTCGCAAAACGACGCTGCAAGAGGACGAGATAGCGACGATCCTCTGCGACACCCTCAAGGGTATGAATGAACTCCCGAAAAAAGAACAATCCCGACACAATGATGCTGCCATCAATCGTCGATACGGACCTACAACTACTGTAACATGTTAACTTTGCGCTCGCTGACAGTTTGCACGTATTGAGGTAGAAGTGATCTGTCCATTATGTCCATTTTATGGACCTACGGTCAATAACGATATGTCCTTACGGCTGGGTCACGCAGACTCCGGATGCCAATCATTCAACGCTGTGTATAGTAAAACAAAGCCAAAATAACACTCACCCCCCGTCTCTCGTTTTTAGGGCTCGAGTACCTGCACCAAAGGCGAAAGATACACCGCGACATTAAAGCTGGCAACATCCTACTGAACTCTGAGGGCCACGCCAAGCTAGCAGACTTTGGCGTGGCGGGGCAGCTTACCGATACGATGGCAAAGCGGAACACGGTTATAGGCACACCGTTTTGGATGGCGCCTGAAGTGATTCAGGAGATCGGCTATGACTGCGGGGCCGACATCTGGTCGCTAGGCATCACCGCTTTGGAGATGGCCGAGGGTAAGCCACCGTATGGTGACATTCACCCCATGCGAGCGATCTTTATGATACCGTCGAAGCCGCCACCATCGTTTCGTGATCCGGACAAGTGGAGTCCGGAACTGATCGACTTCGTATCCCGCTGTCTCGTCAAGAACCCCGAGGAGCGAGCCACGGCTAGCGAATTGCTGCGGCATCAGTTTATTATACAGGCAAAGCCGGTGGCTATTTTGCAGAAAATGATTGCCGAGGCGAGTCGGCTCCAGGAAGAGAAGAACAACCAGCTGGATGGCAACGGCACAAATGACGACGACGTCGATGACAGTACACTCGTGCCAGAGCGAAATAACAACAATACGTCGAGTGCTGCGAACGACGTGGCGGAGCACGTTGGCTCGAAGACGGACATCACTGACGGCGGCCAGGACTCGAGTACCAGTGAGACGTTTTCGCGGGTTGAGCATCATAGTGCCACGCTCAGCGACGTTGAGAGCAACATTGGCACGCTAGTAATCAACGATGAGGAGGACGACTCGACGATGCGAGATCGGGAGCCATATCGACCTTACTTTCTTGATCATTTCGAACGAAAACAGCAAGAGCAGCAGCTGCAACAGCTGCAGCAGCAACAGCAGGTGAATTCAGAGACGATCACTCTGCCTAGCAACCTACGAGGTCTGACGGGCGGACTGACGGGTGACACCAAGACGGGCTCAGCAGAAGACGAGCTCCAGAGGCGGCTGGCGTTAATTTCAGCAGGACTGGGACTGGCCGGCCCCGGTACCGGCGGTGTCGTGCCCTGCGACAGCGAGACGCAGACGTTTGGTCCGGCCATCGCCGGTCTAGATATGCCCGCCATCGGCGCACATCTCGACCTCGAGATGCAGCTCAAGGTGCTAAAGTTCGACGAGCTGCAGGCGCGGATGGCGGCCCTCGATACCGAGATGGAGCGGGAAATCGAGGAACTCCGTCGGCGTTATCAAGCGAAGCGGCAGCCGATTCTCGATGCCATGGATGCCAAGAAGCATCGACAACAAAATTTTTAGCGCAGCAAAATCATAGCATTGCCTTGTCGCTGTGTGTGTGTGGCGTAGACACTCTAGTCAAACGACGGGGGGCCTGGGGTCGTCATGAAGCGTGCTCACTCGATGACTGCTCGAACTATCTACGGTGGACCGTCGTTTTCAGCCGGCAAAGCGGTCTCGTCGTCGACGACGAGACCGTCGTAGTGGTTTTTCCTTTCATTCTGAAGCTCATGATGAAGAACGATGCAGGCGCAGGTGGTGAAGAGCGATTGGTGTGCGACCATTGACGATGAAGGCTTTCATTCGACGAAGCTTTTTCTTCTTCTTATTCTGCCCCGATGTAGTGAGATAGGTCTTAACACGAACAACAATAACAACTACAACAACAACCGAGTAATAGAAGTGGCGAGGGTGAACGACGGATATCGTTGTAATAACGAGATGACATGACAAGACGAATAGTAGAATTTTCATTGCCCGGATGTGAGAAGCTGACAGAAGTGCCTTACGCACGCGGGTTCCAAGCACTAAGCGGGGGTTCGGCGTCGGCCAGTGGCGACTGGGCACATCACGTTGTCAGCCCTGAACGTCCGAGGCGAACGTTGAACTTGCAATGCTGCTGATGAGCTTATTGTTGGGCGAATGGTTCCGGTCGTTCACGACCCCGCCGCCAACGTCTCTGGAAAGACTTACTTCGTCATATTGTCCCTTGCCTCGGCCTCCCAATCGAATTCTCTTTTTGTTCCTTCTCCGTTTGTTATCCACCTGCCTTTCCGTAGGGTAGCACATAGTGCCAATGGCGGTCCAGATGCGAGGTGCATCAGATTTACATAGCATCGTGTTGAAAGCCGATGTCAATGTTGCGAGTCCCTGTTGGTTGGATCCACTGTGGAGTGGACAGTCAGCAATGGCGTAGTCTGTAGCAGGATCGAATCGTTGTCCATATATGCATGCATACATATATACTTAGATATATAGCTAGTTAGATAGATCTAGATAGATATAAGTGAGTGCGTAGATTGAACAAAACAAAATGCCAGTTGGTGCAAGTTGGTGCCTATAGGAGATGTGCGGGTGTCAGCCTACTGCCCTCAAAGTTCAGACATGCGGGGTCCGGGAGTTTGAAGAGGGGGTTGGCCTATGGGTGAATAGGTGTTCAAAAACAACGCAAAACATACTAGGCTGAATGCGAGCGACGCGTTAAATAGCGTTAAAATGATCGTACTCTGCCAGATTTTGTACAAAAAGTGAGAAAACGATGTAATGACGTGTTTTTATAACAATTATGATATACAATTACCACCACCACCAATACCATCTCTCAATTCCAACGTGCATGGGCACGACGGATTGAAATCACATAACGGCCGTTTCAACACATCTATCAGAACGGGTGTACGGCAGCTGAGTGTTCATTAACTTCGGGATGAGGATACGATGACATTTCGTGCCGATATGTTAGACACCGAATCGTAATATTTGACTGGTGAAACAGTTCAGGTAGGGGAACATATCATCATTATCATCATACATAAGTCAATGTAAATATAGCTATCCCAAGAGCAGGATAGTATGAATCCGTATGAGCACTAGGGATGCCTGTCACGTAAACGGTCTATGGGCCAGCATTTGCTGTTTCCAACCAATCCATATTGCACTTTCGTCACTCGAATGCAGGATGATTGTCTGGTTAGTTGTTTGATAACGCTGCTGCCGGTTTTCACGACGCCGTGGAAGCCTCACGAGCTTAGTTTTGGGGGATCGGTCACCGGCCGGAGCAAGGTGGACGGACCGCTTACGAGAACCCTATCAACAACCTGCATTCGACTATTAGTTGAACTATAATTAACTAGTTAGTGACTAATTGAATTGAACGAACGGCCGTCAAGAGATTTCAATCCGTTGTGTCGATGATGACCGACGTTGGAAGAGTTGAAACTGAGAAAACACACAGAACAACATCCGCCGTATGACGAAGACGACGCTAATGTGGGCAAACAGATAGGCTATTAACTATTATTATGCAAAGGTTTAACCTTGCTGGCAGAAACGCGTATTTATGTAACTAACCAAATGTACCATATATTATTATTGTTATTATTATTATCAATGACTAAAAATATATAGTTTTCCCTGGGCAAAAAGACTGCGTAGCGGCTGACATTAGCGTCGTTTCGTGATCATGGTCCGTGTCAACAGTGGACACCTAGTGAATAACACAACATGACGGGAAGAGCCTACAACAATAAATCGTTGCCATCGTGTTATCTACAAACATTTGAATGCAGTCTTCATTTATTCTATGTGATGATTTTTGATCACCTTGTGGGGTAGATATATTTGTCACGCTTTCTCGTCGCCTCGTCCCATCCAACCATTTGCCAACGTTCGCGGTGTTGCAGCGAGTTACAGGGCGTTTGTCGGTGAGGGCATTGACTCGAGTGGTGAAATGTGTTAAGGTGTCCGAACGAGGGGTGGTGGACAAAAACGCTGATAGCAATTCTCTCGTCCAAGCAAATGCATACGTATGGTCAGTAAATGCGAATAGTGTTTACGGGTATACTTCACTGACGAGTGTTCGCATCACATGACAGCCGCTATGAGTTCAGTTTCTTATTGAGCTATAAGATATGACTGGCAACTTGTTACTTTCGACTGTCCTGAACAGTTCGATGGACAACTCATTATTGGACAACTATTATTGGATATGGCCCGCTCAATCACTCATTGAGTGATGTGAACGAATTCTGATAAAAGCGGCTAGCTTGAATGCCAAGCTCGTCGTGGACTGTCGGTGCCACGCTTGCCGTTGCCTCATGAAGTACACATATTACTAAGTGACTGGCAAAAACGACCGAATAAACCCCCATAAAATATACTTGTACTTATTATAAAACCACTGATGATCACTGACCTGACGTTCTTCTATTAGGTGGAAACTATTCGCGAGTAGACGAACATCAACGTGGATCCGTTTCGTGAGCTTTCGCACCCGTCGCCCTCTGGTGGCCGAATGGGCGAACCGGCTGCAGCAGGCGGACCCGGTTCGGGGGGGTGCCCACCAGCGGCGATTGGCGCAGCGCCAACAGTTACCAGTTCGATACCGCCGTCGACGTCTGGCAAAATGCAGACGGGATGTCCATCGCAGTACGTCAAGCTGAATGTCGGCGGTTCACTCTACTACACGACAATCGGGACTCTAACGAAACTGGACTCGATGCTGCGCGCGATGTTCAGTGGCCGCATGGAGGTGCTGACCGATTCGGAAGGTGAGAATTACGCAGGGGTTTGTTGCTACAAAGGCATGATGATGAAGAGAGAGCGGGTACCAGAATGAGCGATTTATTATAGAGATATATCTCAACACGTCGTTGATACGCTGATACGCATAAAACAAGAAGAATGGTATAATCACCGTATTCGGCGCCGTGTACAGTTGTCTATTGATTTGTCATTTTTTTTGTTATGCTGTCGATTTTCAACATTTGCGTATGTCGGGGGCCATACTTCGTACTCCCGCTAATGTACGACTACTATCTTCTGTACAGGGTGGATCCTAATCGATCGGAGTGGGAAGCATTTCGGGACAATTCTCAACTATCTCCGCGACGGATCGGTGCCGTTACCTGATTCCACACGGGAGATAGCTGAACTCTACGGCGAAGCCAAATACTACCTAATTCAAGGTGAGATGACAACGCTTTTATCTGGTTTTTGGCATTTATGCACACTGTAAATGACGCATTAATTTGTACCGATGTGTTTTTTTTTATTTCGAGAGCTCTATACTTCGTTGCTCACCATCCCTAACGTCCTCCTCGTAGTTAAATCATTCATGTACGCTGACTTATTAATTATTCATTACAGGGCTAATTGAAACGTGCGAAACAGCATTGCGTAAGCAGCCAGTCGTCGAGGCTATTTGCCGAGTACCACTAATCACATCGGATAAGGAGTGCCAACAGCTGATACAAGCAACAGCGAAGCCAGTCGTGAAGTTGTTAATCAATCGGCACAACAACAAGTATTCGTATACGTCGGCCTCGGACGACAATCTCCTTAAGAACCTCGAGATGTTCGACCGTCTATCGTTGCGTTTCAGCAGTCGAATTGTTTTTATCAAGGACGTCATTGGCACGAACGAGATCTGCTGCTGGAGTTTCTATGGTCATGGGAAGAAAGTTGCCGAATTTTGCTGTACTTCCATCGTGTACGCAACAGATAAGAAGCATACAAAGGTTGGTCACTCATGTAACAATGATAACAATAATTATAACAAGAGAAAATTCAGATCGTCTTATCTGAATTTAGAGAACCTAGTCAACAGACACAACAATCTGGAATTGTGTAGGTTCAACCAGGGCCAAAGCCTCTGCTGCTGCTGCTACTGCCAGATAGTTATGCCGTATAATTGTTGGCGTTTCCAGCTAGCCGATTTCGGAAATGATGTTCGGCAATAGATGGTCCGAAAGAGAACTTTGCACAATCTACAGATCAGTATAAATTTTTGAGACGCATTTGGATGTATCAATAAATTTCAATCTGAAATTTCATATAAATGCTATGATGATATGCTTGTCTGACAGACTTGAAAGGAAAATGCAGCCGTTTCATTTGCAGATATTATCGCCGCAGTGTGTCTACGTTGCTTAAAACACCAACTGGTTTTCAGCTCCGGAGTAGAGCTGAACTTGAGCGGGACGTTATTGTTGGATGTGCCTACATTGATTCGTTCAAAGTTATCCTAAGAAATTTGTCGCTAGTGCTCTTGTTCGACATTTGTTTGACCTCATCTTTAACCTCGTCCGTCCGACAGGTCGAGTTTCCCGAGGCCCGAATTTATGAGGAAGTGCTGAACATCCTGCTGTACGAGAACCGACAACAGCCTGATCCCGAGCTGATGCAGGCCACCTCGCAGCGTGGTGCAGGTCTGCAACGGTCCGCAGCGGCCGTTAGCGACGACGAAGATATTGAACTTAAACAGCAAGGTCCACCAGCCCTCGAAGCTCAGGCGGGGCCATCGCGAAGGGAGGGAGGTTCATCTTCGGCACTAGCGCGCTTCAGAAGTGGGAAGAGCGCTTCAGCAGGAAATAGCGGAAATAATTAAGTTAAGCTAGAAGTGCAGCAGCAGCAGCGGCATTTACAACAGAGTTACGTTCATTCACTGCTGAACGATACGACCCTTGATTAGAGAGGAGATCATCGATTATATCTTGCTTATTTTATATTCGACATAAATCCAAACTAATCTAAACTATTCAGTAGAATGTGGAACGTAAAACCGGATCGCAGATACAACTATTTGCCCATTATTTCTCGATCTCATGGGTCTCTCTCTCCGCTGGGCTGGCGTCCCTAACCACCACTTGTAGAATCAGATAGGGATTTGTTGCATCCGACAGAATTCCAATGTAAACGTGTGGACTTCTAAAAAAAATTACCTCTTTAATAGATGACAATTGGTGATAGTCATACCAGCGCTTCTGAGTTTTATCGGTTCAGCTAATGGTTCAGTTTCAAATGATCGTAGGTATTTAGCACTGCAGAACTTGACTCAGATACATGACTGATTAATTTGGACTTGAAAGGCTGGCAGAAACGATCAAGCCGATTAGCCCAAAAAAAAAAGGTCCATTTAGCGCTATATGTGTCAAGATAGACGACTTCGTTGGCCACAACTGTGAATCAGGCAAACTCGAAGGTCTGAACGAGAACATCGCGAAGCCAGAGCGTGGTTTCAATTCAACACGGCTACGGCAGTTCACGTTGTTCACCCCATGATCATTAAATGTCGTGGACAACGAACAATGCTGAACTCCGTGGGAACTATCAAACGTAGCAATAGAAATTGGATATCGAGTAATCGATCAAGACACCATTGATCTATTCGCATGACCCCCGGGTCTTCTAAGAGAACTCGTCTCTCAATCATCAATCACAAATGAGTTTGCTCATCAACAAACGCTGTTAGCTTCAAAAAAATGAGGAGGAAATGTTTACGAGAATGTTGTTCGCGCACAGACACTGGGGCGTGAGTTTCATTTTAAAATCTGGAGAAAAATTAGCCAAAAGACTAGGGCCAGCTACAGATCCACCGTGGCGGGAAGAGGATATGTAAGGCTCTGATGGTTCGGTAGGTATTCGGAGCGTTGCTCGGATTATGCTCTATCATATGTGATACATACAACTGTCTAAATGTTTCTAACTGATAGATTGCCCACTTAGGCGTACACACAGTCATACTGTGGGGCCCGTTATTATAATATTACAGTTATAATTATTATTATTATTATTATTATAAGATTGTCTGCCAACGTACAACAGTCAACATGTTGTAGGTTTTACCGAGCAGTACGAAATGCTGAGATCAGAGCTAATCATCTTCAAGTCATTATCGCCGTAAAGATCCAAGAACGCCATATGACACCAGTTGATTAGCTAGTTTTATTTAGTGACGGATACTGTCGGCGACAACAGTATTTCCACGCCAGAGTAGGATTTTGGACGAACACATACATCTAGCCCAACAGCAGATACATTAAGATGGATCCTAATGGGACTTACTTCAAATGAAAAACGCCGAACGAACAACACCGGAAGCTTTGCGAGCGTGAACTGGTCCGTCATGATGGCCGATAATCTAAAATGTATAGGGGATCAACTGTTCGAAATTGCTTAGTCACATGGTAATCATATTTACATGCTAGTATTCTTATCATTATTATTGCTATACTTCGCAAACGACTGTCGTAGTAGCCATACCTTGATGTACTGTGCTCGTTGGCACATTTAGTCTCTTATAATAATAATAAGAATAATAAGAATAAATTCCACAAGTATTCCTCATGTTTATTGTGGACGATTATCGATGATTAAATGAGAGTCAGTTTGACGTTGTGTCGTATTCAATCGAGGAAAACGATATTATTCTTCATTTTTATCATATCTTCTGTGAGTGTTATGTCTTCTTTTTGTGCTCTATGTTTTTCAACTTGAAGGTTGACAAGAGAGAATTATGGTGGAAATATCGCTGGTACGTAATTACGAGTTGTTTAATTATTCATTGTTAACGACTGTTAGTGTGATAGCCTAAAAGCCGTCAGCATCAAAGCCTATGTAGACAGCCGCGACAATGATATGTGGATATACGGTAAATGAAATAAACGCAGAGAGATCAATATTAGAAAGGAAACAATTACGAACAGAGACTCGCCGTTATTCTTATAGGTTAGCAACGCATTGTGTTGTCAGGTGATGGATTTGGCGGTTAATTCCAAGGGCAAATAGTTGGCATTGTCGATAGTAGACGTCGTATGTTCTGTACCCAGCATAACTCAAATGGTTAAGCATGGAAATATTAGATAATATTTTTATGTGGGGTAAATTACTGGTCTGCGGTTGGTATCACTCGATATAGGTGCCACACAAGTATAAGTTCTCACTAAGTTATACATAATAAATATATTTCACTACAAGGGGGACCATATCAATATCATACTAATGGGAATATATAACATATCGCAAGTTGGTGACAAGCGCTATGGGTAATATATATGTATATATATATATATCGAGAGAGAGAGTATACTATAGTTGTTATCACTGCACGTGTCGCGGCAGGATTTTGTGGGATGTCTCCACCGTTTCCAAGTGCCTGTCAGACTCCTGTCAAGGGAAACATGTTATTCGCTTGTGTCATGTAAGCATATTTTTTAAGCACTTTTTCGTTATTTTAATTCACCAATCGCAAAATATCGTCTCGTTCTCATATCAACTTATTGTACCTGTTCAAGATAATGTTTTCACCCCTAATACATAGAATTTCCCGCCCAGGGATTTCATTGCCAGAACTGCGGTAAAGCTCGTTTTGCCGCAGACTAAGATTAGACAAACCAAATGTGTTAACGACTCCTTGAAGGTAGACTCATGCTGCTCATCTGTTATTATTGTGATTAATTAATTAGTACTATTACGTCACCCTCATAGACGTATATATATATATATATATATATATATATATATATAGACGGGAAAGGCATTCAGGAACTACTGTTAATATTCGTTTGCAATTTGTAGTCAAAAACAATTCTGCGAAATGAGTTCCTCCTTTTGTGGCACCGCAAGCGCCATTCGTATTTTGATCAGAAAGCAAAAAGCTTCGCCTCTTACCCCGAGGATGCGCGATTCGCTTGAATTTAGTAAAGTTTTGGCTGGCAATCACCTATACAGCTAATTAACACCTACTAGGTAATAAATTGGCCAACTCTATTAGTTAATAAATGTATCGTTTACGTGTGTTTACTTCTACGCCCGTTGAGCTGTAATATTTCGTAATCCACGTCGCACACAGATCATAACGTCGATGTAAGAGTATTTCCCGGAGGATGGAAGATAACTATTTTGGTAGGTCCTCATAATAGGGACAGTTGTCCACTGATAGCGCGGATGCTTTGCAGGTTAAAGTCAGTAACTTGATCTGCATGCACAGTCGTAATAAATCAATTTGTCCAGACTAAATGTATCGCACGAAAGTCGAAATAAATCATTGACCAAAAATAACACAAAATTGTTTAATGTAGCTAGTGTCGCTGATATTCTAGCTCTCTGCAGATTATTTAACTAAATGGAACTAATTTAATTGAAATTAGTATCCGTTTACTAAGATTCCCTTCTGGGCGTGTGCGTCGTATAGCTGGAGATTATTTAAGGTATATTTTACTGAGGTTTAATTTTATGTATAAATATGACAGATTTTCATTCGATAATTTATGCGCTTCTATGGAAAATTTGAACGTATGTTATGCGATAGCAGGTGAGGAAATACTGAAGGCTTAGTAGAGCCCTGAGCGTTGGGAACAGGACGATGGGGACTCCGACGATTATTCTCCTTTTCAAAGAATAGTTATATCAGCTCGTTCTGTCAACACCGAAGCCATCCTCAACTCTCTATACGCACTCTGCGTCTGTGACCTATACGTAAACTAGAAGTCACACAATCAATGAAGTCTAGCACTGTGGTGGCATCTGCGGCATATCTCGAGTTGCCAACATATATATATATATATGTACAAGATATAACGAAGTTGGGTATTTGTCGTCGGGACTTGAATGCATCCTCGTTTCCCTCCTCACTTGCTTGATACCAGCACAGACGACTGGTATCTAGCCATATATATATATATATATATATATATATTCGCCCTCCGAGCCAACAGCCCAGGGACATCGGTGGGACAGAGTGGAAGTGTCACTGACCAGATATGTCCTTCTACAGCTACTCGGACTGCTTTGCCGATGGCTGCAACAGAAGCAGTGATACGAAGATGTGAAGACAGCGGAGGCAACTTTCTCTTTTCTACTAGAACACCCCCGGCACTCCCCCCCCCCCCCCCTTAGGCCCCCTAGTCGTTCGGCTCAGTCGAACTCGAGCACGACGCAGGGGCCACGAAATAGCGGGTTTCGTGTATTCTACGTAAGAGGGGAGGCGAACGACGGCCGCAGTGGGGGTGGTCAGTTAGGAGAGGTGCAGCGTCCGGGCCTAACAGGCCGAGGCGACCGATGCTCCGGTAGCGAACTTGAAGGGGCTGGAGGCCGCCGCCGCCGCCGCGCCAAGAATTCGTGTTGTGTCCACCACGATGACGATGACGACGAAGGCGTGGGCGGCTGTGGCGGCGGCGACCACCGGTGGCCGAATCGTAAACTGAGTCGTTTCTTTTTTTGGCGCTCGCGCGTGGCCTGCCAAGCCTATAAAACTCGATTGCTTTCGGAAAATTGTCAAGTTTATATGAGGTGGTGGTGGTGGCGTAGTCGTCGTTGGTAACGCCGCCTGGACGGACGGACGGACGGCGAGTAAAGTTTGCGAAAAACGCTGTTGGACTTTCGCGCGCCAGCGAGTGGGAGAAAGGAGGAGCGAGATAAAGATAAAGTCACCCAGAGGAACAGGGAAGTGTGAACACATTGGGATAGCCAGCCGCCACCAGCGGCGGCCTGTTTGTGTGGGGCTCGGCCAGTGGAAGTCCAATCGAAGTTCCAACTTCGATGGTATCGTTCCGTTCGTTCGTACGTACGTTCGCTTGCTGGCGGCGCAAAAGAGCGTCTCGACATCTTCGAAGAACTCGTAGGGACTTTGGAGCACATGGAGGGATGGGGGGAGCGAGCGGCTGCCGGATTCGACGTAAGGCGATACACGATGGTGTAGAGATGACAGTGAGAGTATGACAGGGTGTAACAGTTTCGGCTCGGCTTGAAGAAGAGCACCTTTAGACCTCGTGGACACGGACATGGAAAAATGACACTGCCGGCAATTGCGAGAAGAAGCGATTAGCGGATGGTGACAACTTTGTCGATCAACT
Source organism: Stratiolaelaps scimitus (assembly GCA_019614645.1). NCBI lineage: Eukaryota > Metazoa > Arthropoda > Arachnida > Mesostigmata > Laelapidae > Stratiolaelaps > Stratiolaelaps scimitus. The sequence goes on from JABWDB010000029.1 coordinate 1,340,351, forward strand.
TTGTCAACATGATCCTTATCGAGAGTGACAAACGACAAATTGGAGCGTTTCGAACAAGGCTCTCCCATGAAGGCATGGATTATAGATGGTCGCGTACGAACACGAATTGCTGTTATCGATTTGTCGAAAATGAACCGGAAGTTCAAATGCTATTATCTGACAAAACATAATCAAGAATGAAATGTCGTCTATGTAATGAATCTATGTAATCTCGGAATCGCTGTTTGAGCTTTTAGGACCAAGGCTATATAGAGGAGGCTGCTGTATGTCACATTGAGCGTGTGAAATTGTCGCCCACTTTCATAATAAAATAATGCTCATGTAGATTTAATTGAACCACGTTAGTAGTTGAGTTCCAAGACATTGTGTACTCGGAGGAACTGGTGACATACAATTAAAGCTTTGCTGGATTTGCTTGATTCTCTCATGGTTTCGCATAGTGCGCAGTTTGATTTTTACTTGTGTCTCTAATTGGTGTCTATTTCGACAACATTTTCGAGCCGAAGGAATAGTCGGTGAGTGTCTGGCATTAATGTATTGTCGTAACTAACATCTCTGATAGACAAGAGGGGTTATTTCAATGCTAGCTAATTGTAATTGGTGAAAACAATAAATGCGTGCGTCACAATGCTGAAGATTGTTTCATATACGATGATGAAAACGGATCAAAGAACTTATTTATGTATAAATTAGGGATAAAGTTAGTTATGGAGGACATCCAGACGATTGGCTCTGACCTCATGTATAGTCGATATAAGGCCTAGAGTGCAAGGTGTCTCACATTACCTTATCTATGTAACTTAAAGACAGTTATGCTAATATCTAACGACGATCACAGATATCAGATATTTTAAGTGTCTAAAAACGTGAAGTGTTGCATCAGTTTGAAGCATCTGCGCCGTGTCAGAATCCATAACAACAGACAACTGTTAACGACTGACCAAAGTTTCAAATCGAGCCAAGGTTAAGCATCGCGTCTGTTGAGACATCGCTTATTCATAGGGGCACTCTTCGACCTTGTATGAATGCCTTGAACTAACACTGTAGAAGCAGAAATCTTCCATGTTTGGGTAGATCGAGTGAGTGGCTGGGAGACACAACGAGGGACAACAGGGGATTGCCGAAGATAACTGAGACGTAGGTGATCATTGCAGAAATAAATGTTTATGCTTTGGGAGAGAGAGAGAGAGAGAGAGAGAGAAATTGTCAAGCCTTGTATGTGGTTTATTATGAATATAAATTGAGCTGTACCGAAACGAATCCTCAATATTTGTATATCAGCTCTTAATTCAACGTTCATTCGTTTATTGTGAGTATCGTATGCAGTCAATCACAATGATGATGATCATGCTGATGATGAGAACAATAATAATAATGGCCGCATTTCTTGCCAATCATGCCCAACTAAATGGGTATATAATGCGAGGATAACACTGCGCTAGATGCTAACCATACATTTTAATTGCTTATCAAAAAACAATTAGTCCTCATAGTCAGTTCTCATAATTTCAAGTGTGCTAAACGGTGATATTAACAACACGACACTTTAGACGACAATTGGATATTGTCGGACACATAACCAGATGTTATGTGAGTTTACAGTAATTGAGTAATACGATCTATATAATGATATATACTAATTGCTGTATTATCTCGTCTTGTCGATAGACGTCGACCATTGATTCATTTATCGAAATAGGACAAGGGCAAGAACTTGCACATGTAGCGTAATAGTTTCGAATTCATCGGTGATTATAAAAAAAAATAAGCACGCTATAAAGTTGTATTTGTATTTAATAAAAATAACAAAAGTTTGAGAAGTGTGACCCGAAATCTGTATCTCCCGCATCTATAGTTAATTACTACCAGGTCGACTTGCGCCGTAAGGTGAAGACGCAAATAGTTATACTCAATTCGGACTCTCTGTACAACAATAACTACATCCCGTTTTCGTTTGTGGTTTGACTTCCGGTGGCCAGACTCTGCATCGAAGCAGAGAACAAGCAGACCATACCCGTGTAATCCAGTTACAATGATGGACAAAGTGCCCCATTGACAGGTGGCCGAACTACTGGTTGTACGTTTGCTTGTTCGTGTCATACTGACGTAGATCTATGTTTTGTCCCGTGATTTCTCGTTACTTCTTTCGGTGTCTCGCGGCCGAGCGCGGCTTTGACAATTTTGGCAATTGACCAAGTTGTTGGATAGCAGCGAGACTGAATTCAATTAAGGGCGCTTAGAGAGCTTCATAATCGAAATTATTGCTGTTAACGCATGGGAGAGCTTGGTCAGGCTGCCTTAGTTCAAGTATCAATATTATTGTATCGTATGTCTATTGATTCAAGTATCAATAGACATACGATACAATAAGACTAAGGACGTTTGTCTGGAAAACAGTTGAAAAGTGCACTGCTGAGCAGGGTGCCTCTTATATATAATACTATTCATAATGCAGTCTTGCGAAGCAATCCCAAAAGCAGTACCGTGGAGGTTAAATGTTGGTTATCGGCAAGTCTAGAAAATTGTGCTTTTTTTTCATATTTACAATGTGAAACTCCCAGACAGCAGGTTACTGGCATGTTTTACCGGGACCTATAGATACCATGCGTATGGTTCCTGCAGAAAGGACCTGTGGGAGCACACCGTTATGAATGGACATGAATGGACACATCGCTGTTGCTGTCTCCCGCGTGCTTAATGTTATCCTGGATGGTCAGGGTATTATCCTACAAATTCATGTTGATTCGCGTGATGAATAATCGCTTTAGAAAGAGCAAACATCGACTAGGGGGCGGTGACCCTTGGAGGTGCTGCGAAGAACGGTGCGGCTTTGGAGAACCGTTTCTTGTGGAACATTGTTAAGCAAGCTTCTCTCTTGTTGCTTAAAACTGCTGAATGGCGACGGCTGAAGTGAATAGTTCTCTGAACTCATGGTGCCGACTCGCACCATACTCACTGGCATAGGTATCACCTTAACACTTAGACAATTGATCCATTGTGTTGTGGCAAGTAAGCAGTTTCGGCTGTTGAGTAGTCGCGTGAATAGCGTATCTTCTTGTGTAATAATTTCATAGCCATATACAGAGTGTATCGAATGGAGACAACGACACGGATACACTTGGGTGCGGTGGCTTGGGCGGCTAAGTCTCTGGCTGTCGTGAGCCAGAGGCGGCGGGTTCGAGCCCCTCTGCTTGGTGACATATAAGAGAGCTTAAGCATTGTAAAATTGCAGCTCCTTTAATAAACCAATAAAGCTTTACCTTTACTTGTACTCTTCATAGCATACTGTACTAATCAGGATAAACGGTATGAAGATGCCGAGTAGATTCAATTAAACATCTAGCTGGGCCAAAACAGCGGGACACATAATGTCAGAGGGATAGATTGGGGTGAGTCGGTTCGTGTGGAGGCCTCCAATTAGGTTGTCGCAAGGAACAATTAGGCGACAATGTCCGCACGATAAGCAGCAGCTAGCTACACCCAACAGGCGGTGCGACCGGCCCTGTTGCGCCAGTTTCTTCCACAGGAGGCTAATAGCAGTCACACGGAGACGTATACGATATTCGCGTGCATGGCAAGTCACAGCTCGGGGATTGCTGGACCCGGCAACAGCTGACAGACACTATTCCTGAGCGTCCGTGACATATGAATACTCATTAGATCGGAGACGAGGCCGTCGCACCACGACATTGACTTACGAGTCATGATCTTCAACGGTGGGACCGCATCTCGCTCAGGTATAATATAAGTGATATTCCCGGTAAGGTTAAAGGCTAGCGTTCTACCGTGGCAAGAATCACTAACATATCTATGAAATATACAATAATATGTACGTTTACCTTTGCTGAGGCATGGTCCATATGGGACGAAGTTAATGTGCGGTTATAAACGATGTTCTCATCTGCAACCACAGTTAAAGTTACAGAGCAGCTATAATTTTAGAAGTTTTGCACGCACTCTTGTTTTATTTACATAATCGATCATTGTCGAGTTAATTTGGGGCTATTCATTCGAATTCCTATTGAGTGCAGTCGATTACTGTATTGTCCAATATTGAGAGAATAGTTACAAATCTGCTTTGCGTATTTGATAAGGAAGTCTCGTTGGAGTTTTGATGAGGCATAGCCTTAGAAAACCGTGTTTTGCGTTGATAGATTTTGCTCGTGTGTACTTAGATTGGACATACTGATCCAGGTTGAACATTGAATGAATCCATGAAGGTCAGCAGCATTCGTCGAGTCAACTCAAGGGGCTTGCATCTGGGTCGCGTATATCCCGGTATCACGATATCCGTTGTTTTTTTCACAATCTCTCTGACTCTATCTAGCTCATTGATTCACAAGCGGTTCTTTAACGCGCAAGATGCGCTATCATGGCCAAGTCGTTTTAGGTCGTGGTTTTTTTTAGTACAGTAATCTTCCTGTCGATTGAGTATCTGTCACGTGAAAATCACGCGAGTTCAAGTTCCGTACCTCATTTTCTCGGAAAACATGGCTAGCTACAGTGCTGCTTGCTAATTCGCCGGGAGCGACACCCAATGAACACCCGGGACCATTATTGCAATAGATCAACAGTTTAAACGCGTCGTAGATGCGTTTATGCTCAGTATTTACATACTGAAACATGGTCGGAACTAGACTTGCCTAAGAACGTTCGAGTTTGTCACAAAATTGGCCGTGTTCAGGCATTTTGACTTCAAATAGAATTTCTTAAATGAAAAGTTGATATCAAAGTCACCCCTAGAATAAGGGAGCCTTTGCATCGCATTGTGATGAATGCGTAGACAGATATTTTGAAGTAACGATAGCCTGGACTCCTGCCGTTTCGAGGCCCATACGAATACGCAGTGTCACCACACAACGCGAGCCAACATGATCAGTAGCCAATGGTATAAAGTTTAGCTGTAAATTTGAGCTTGTATTGTAGGTGAGGCCAGAGTGTACCTTTGGCGAGGAGATGCATTGTAGTTATATAGCGGTTGCGCAAGGACCATGGATGTATACATATATATAATAGGAACATTGCATCCGGATTGCGTCCAGCTTTGTTGGAAGGGATGCTGTGTTTGAGATTCTACCCGATCATTCTACCTGTTGTCTTACGACGAGGAAAGTTGATTGAATAGACCGACAGCGGAGAGGCGGGACCACGCTACGGTTGTACTGCGAAGTGAGCCAGTGCACAATGAAGAGACAGATGCGTACGGTTCGATTGCCACTGACAGACTGACTTTTCATCGTTGTCAGGGCGCGTCTGCTTATTTATTTATGGATGAACATGTTATCGAATGTGTAACGTGGTGGTGCAGGTATGCTCTCGAGAATTCTGCCCATGGCGGGCGTATACAAACACGTCTCAGTATTACGTCAAGGCTTAACACAATTGTTGAATTAAAATATATTTGACACTGTGTCATTGATGGCCACCAGAAATGTTTGTGGTGACGCGATAATATAATAAGCATGTATTGTTTGCTTGCGCAACAATTTTGTCAGTTCACTCTACAACAGTACATACGAAGTACGTAGTCGACTGATTGACTCACATCCGCGTGCAAGCACAGGCACAAGACAATACAGAGGTGTTGTTTATGGAAAATAAAATATGCCTGTACCTACCTTGTGATGGTATATATAAATATATATCTAAATATTGCTCATGCTTGAGGTGAATGATGTGGTTCAGATGCGAACTGATTTATTATACGTCGAATATTGATTATGATTTTGCGTTTTAAAATATACAGTAATTAGAGAAGCAGTTGGGGATAGTTGGGAATCAGGCCGAGTCCGTCATCGACATCCCCCGAGGGAGGCGGTTGCTATAGTGAATTGTGATTGATACAGGCCGAAATTTGAGTTACACCGCTTTACACGATGACTTGGTTGATTATTCAACCCACAAAGAAACTGCCTTCGATAGGACAGGATAGCGAATTAAAGTGATTCCCCATAAAAAAAGTCTGTCTTGGTGGGAAGTCTATGCGAAGCTGGTTACTTTCACACATCGGCACATACATTGCTCCCAACGACCGTGATCCTGTCTGATATCTGATTGCGATATTATTAATATTATTATTATCATTTTCAGCTGTATAGAGGTTCCTGTGCCTGTTAGTTGTGATAGTCGAGTTCATAAACTTGTTTCCGTTTTCCTTGCTGCTAATACATAACGGATTATCTATCTACTGCTGGTGGAGCACCAGCGTACGCATTATGCAAGCTAATGAATCGCTTAAGTACCATCACGAAAGCAAGACTCAAAGCGAAGTTCAAGGACAGATACGCCGACGTAAGTAAATGAATCACAGAGTATATTAACTATTATCCAAAGCAAAAGTAGCCTCAAAGCGACGACATGTTTATAAGATGGCTGAGTCGTGGGCAGAACGACCTGTGTAATCACTAATTTGCATAGAGGCATATGCGTGACACGCGAACGACAGACGTGATTTCTGAAGAAAGTATGAGATGTGGCAGTACCGTGGGGGTTAAAGACGTTGGCTGAGAGTCAGCCCGAAAACTATTAGTGATTCCTAAAGAAGGTATTATATGTGGTGGCACCAAATTTCCCTCGTACTTGAGAGGCTTATTAGCAAATCAAATGATTTCACCGCCTCGTAGTAAATATGAGTACTCTGTTTGCTACTCAAAGATAGGTGGCACAATTTCAGATTTAGAAAACTACCCTTTAGCAACGAACTAACCTTTGGATTTGAAAAAATATTAGGTTGGACGGAAAGTTCTTTCCACTTAGAAGGTGGACTCGTTGCCGACTCGTTCTGCCGTGCGCGCTGGGTAAGTGGGGGAGGAGGTTTTTTTTCATCTAATTCGGATCCGCTGAACACGATGGTGACACAATTTGCGAGCTCAGATTGCTCCTTGTGGTTGTAAATCGGCTGTGAATTTTTTGTTTTTTTGAGTTTGAAATGGCGAAACTGCTGCGCAGGCGTACGGAAACGCTGCCCCTTCTGCTGGTAGTGTTTCGGTACGCCTGCGCAGCAGGGCTGTGTGAGTGAAAGAATCCGTAGTAATTGGTTCAGAAAATTTCGTTCTGGTGACTTCGGTCTGGTAGATGCATCGAGGTCCGGGAGGCCTACAGTGATCGTCGACGATGTGTTAAAAATGAAAGTCCAACGATAACTACTCGAGATAGCCGCAGAACATGGAACTAGCCATTCAGGTATCGTAAGCGCATTGAAACAGCTTGGATTTAAGAAAAAGTTGTCGAAATGGGTACCGATAGAAGGTTATGTTGTGTGTTTGGCGGATATTCGGGGCATCATCCACCGTGAGGTTCTACCGACGGGCCAAACACTCATTTCAGTTCTGTAGTGTCAACAGCTGTAGCGGGTTGAAAAAAATAAGGAAATCCTGCCCAACACTCGTCATTAGTCAGGGGTCCTGTTCCATGCGTGACCCCATGTGAGTTCGGTGATCCAGAATAAAATTCAGAAGCTTTGCTGGGAAACCGTTCCACATCCTCCGTATTCCCCCGGCCTCGCCCCTTCAGACTACCATCTTTTGTTGGAGCTCGCGAACTATCTTAGTAAAAAAAAGTTCAACTTAAGAAAAGATGTCGAAAAAGGGCTATGTGACTATTTCTCCCAAAAAAAGAGGACTTTTACTAAAAGGCATTACCGACCTGGTGGAACGCTGGAGGAAGACCGTCGCAAACCGCGGGGACTATTTCAATCAATAGGAGAAGCGAGCAGGGACACTCACCGACGGTACAAAGTTGGTACAGAAAAAGGAGAGAACTTTCCGTCCAACCTAATAATAACAAAATGCATTTCAGCTTATCGCAATGAAGCGTTAATTATGTATGACGAGCTAATTGTAAGACCCTGGATTAATTCATAAAATCTTTTAGAGTCAGCTGGAGATAGAACGAGTGACTCCGAGATTCGATGCCCCAACAGTCACGTACGACCCCGGAGAAGAGGTGTTGCTTCGATATTTATTTATCATCTCTTTGCAGCCATATAGCGTTGGTACCAGAGGTCTGTTTTGACCGGAGCCACCGAAATTGTTATCTTCCACGAAGTGGGAAGCTGTTTTGAGCTTTACAAGGTGATAGTCGGTACCCTCTCTGTGGACAACGTGGACACGTGGGTATAGCGGGTATAAAGTCCCTTTACGCGAGTCCAACTATGATAGGCTGTATCTAAGAGTGGTGAAATCCTCTGTCTTCTAAGCTTTCGCAGTGTCTGAAATGGCTCCATTTACAAACCTACATAGAACAAACTGCTGCACTCTGTATCTATGACACCTGTGTCAGGCACACATCCTTAAGAGGACGACGATGTTCTAGACAGCCAAGGACAAACGTCTTGCGTGATAGGAACTCTTACCTGCGGCATAGCAGCGGATCAGCAGCGCCCTATTTCGATCGGTTCGAACGTGTAGTGAGTGTCCAACGAGAACTTGACGGCTCTCCCTGCCTCTCCTTGGCCGCCAGGAGAACGTAGTCTACTTGGGAGCGGCGATGACGACAGCAACAACAACAACACGGATAGACCGTGCAACACCGAGGGCAAATGGGCGGTGGACTCCTATGGTGGTGTCTTCCCTTTCGGACAAGTAGTAGTCGGAGGCGACCGAGGAGGAACCTGTAAGAAGATGAGCCTGCGAGTCTGTGAGCAGCCGGCAATATTCGAGGAAAGGCCTTGCTGAGGCTTCGCGCCCTCGGGCACTGCTACACCAGTCAGCTACGAACAACCAGGGGATGGAACAGTCAGGGGACCAGCCAACAACTGGGGGAAGAGATCTTCGTTGGACGGACCGCCCGAATGTAGTTAGAAGGCGAATGTTGTAGCACAAGGACGTCGGGGGCAACGCGAGGTGTCGGTTCGCGGATGCGGTCTCGACTATAAAGCGGACACGATCAAGAGGGAGTGGAAGTGAGAGAGAGAGAGAGGAGCCTGGAGCAGGTCTAGGGTTGGCACGCAGGACCGAAGGTTCAGGCATGCATTGTTACGACGCCTTGCGGGCGTCCATTCTTCTGGAATAGCAGCTTGCCGCTGGCGGGTCACAGCGGCCGCCGGCTGCAGCTGGCCGCAGCGCAGACATTCGCTGAACACGGTGGGGTCTTGTGGCACTGGCAGCCGGGACAGGAGCGGGGAAGCGGTGAACTCAATCCTGTTACCAACAGGATTGAGTTCGCGTTCATGGCCGGGTCGAGGATAGAATAACCGGTTACGAGTTTGGACCTTGCGTGTTTTTAGCTAAAGGAAAGTGGGAAGAATAAAGGCAGCCGAAGAAAAAATATGAAAAGAAAAACCCAAGCCAACAGGAAACTGTCGCAGTTGTGATGCAAACAGCCTACGTGCGGCGTTGTTGTTCGATTTTTTGTTAAATGTGAAAAAAACACCGACAATGATGCGTCATCGTATTCTCTGGTTGGTTTAAGAGAGAAGAGTTTGTAAGCGCAACATATCAGAAAAAAGAGAATATATCAAATGTAAGACAGCTGGACAGTAAGCATATTCCATCTGCGGACGATACGGTATTCTGAACTGTATCAAGGCTGATTAAAATTCGTCATTTATGTACATATACCGTTGCATATAGTTAAATGTATGCTTAGGCATTAACATTTGGCCAAATTCAAAGCTCCTTTGCTAGACAACTCAACGACTATGACAATTCGAAATAGCGTTGACACTGATGTATGTCTTGAATAGTAGAGGATCCCTTCGGTCGATAAGTGTACACTAAGTCTAATTCGTTTACAAACAGGATCGCAACTTTTCGATAGAAATATTAGACTAGATGGTAAGTTTGCGTAAGGTCGTAAACAACGGCGGAGACTACATAGTAAACAGCTATGGTCAGATCGTTCTCATCAATCGATCGTACATTTCAGCTTATGTTTAAAGTAGTGCAGGAACCTTGAGCATCAGCCAACTTTATAGACGGATTTGTAACCGTGCGTCTGTTGTATGCGGCTCGTTCTTACCTTCTCGGCTAACCGAGCTCTAAAGGCCTCATCCCTTACATACATCCCGCATACATCAATGCATTATTTAACGTGGTTGATCCACTCCCGGTTGTGCACTCGTTATTCAGGTTGTCCACTCGTTTATCGTGACGAGCTCATTCCGAGGTCGTTTGGAGTGAGGGATTGTGTAGATAGAGGAACGAATTTTTGCAAGGACCCTGATATCCTATAGCCCGAAACGGGATACCTAGGATACCGGCTGCTTCAAATTCAATCTTTCCGAAGGAAATCCATCGCGATGGTCTGAAGGTTATGCCATGTAAAGTCAACCACGCTGAGCTATAGGTATTCGGCATTGTTGTATAGTAAAAATATAGCAGGTCAATGTAAGGCAACAGAGCTGGTATTGAGGTTATCATAGGCTCAATCATGGCCTGCTCGTTAGGCCAAAGCAGGTATTCTTCCTTAGAACGGATGACATCTTGCCGCAAGCTGCTGGTGACATTAAAGCTGATTAATAAGCCTAGTCATGTACACAAACGGTACTGTGCATTTATCAGAGTTAACCTTTTACATATTAGCGGCATTTAGAACACTGGTCACTGACCATTAAGGCCAAACCATTAAGGATAAACCCATTATACTATGACGGGTGTACATAGTAAAGCTTGTCCGGTATTTGTAGAAAAGTCTAGTATAATTGTAATAAACAATGTTGAATGTTGTGTACCGCTTACACGAGTTCGCATCGTAATTCTATTAAAAGCATAACTATTATACAGAAGTAATAAATGATGCCAAATTCATACACGTTTTAGCCTTATTGGTCTTCTTTATATGTATATATATATATATTTATTTATATATATATAATATATATATATATATATATATATATGAGTTAGTTTTACGTCTACGCGAACCGCCAAAGTTCTAACTCGGTGACGGTGCAGACGTCATTTATTTTCTGTTATATCATACGGAAATGAGATCTTCAGACTGTTGCCCCCATCTTAAAGGCAGGGAGGAAACCGACAGCTCATTTCTGCCTTAACCGCGTAGGGTCCTTAGACGGCCGCAAATCGAGCATCTACAAAGATCGAGGGGACCCAAATAGGCGGAGGTGGTAAAGGACCCTGAAAGAGGGTCGTCTTCCCCCTCCCACTCTTGTCGTCGCTATCAACAGGGATCAAATGAGGCTGAAAACACTGGCTGCTTTTCGTGCGACCAGCTCGGTCAAACGAGCCTAAGGCTCACAAGGGTCGTCGAGCTGTCAAAAGCCGCCTCCAACGATCAGCTATCAAAAGAAAAGAAAATAGCCAAATCGATGAACGGTCGGACAGAAGATATCGTTGAAATGCTGATTAGATCGCCCAAAATCTAACTGAGATTACTCCCAGCGAGCGGCATTCTCGTGGGCCGGAGACTTTAAAGGATCTATTAAGTTGGATATCGAGTTGTACGAGGTGAACGATAACTCGGGGATCAACCCGCCTTCAATCGCATATCACATGTAACAATATCGTTTGTTGGGGCTACTTCATAATATGTATGTGAGGCGTTGCAAGCTCTGTTCGTGCGCGTGATTGGTGGATAGTGCTTTCGAGTTCAGCCATATTTGGTCAGAGGCAGGTCACTTTTGAATGAGCAAGAATTCCACACAAAGTTCTGTGTGCACATCGGTACTAACAGCTAAAAGCAGAAATGTGAAACAAATCAGTTAAGAAGAGACCCGCAACGCTGCGATACGTCGCTTGACGGCGGGGGTGACGACAACACGGGCGGCGTAGATGTGTAACCCCAGTTGCTATCTCAACGGCTCGGATGTGAGCTTTTGCTGAACAGCATAGTCAAGCAAGTTCGCTCCTATCCTATCCTGGATAGTCGAGTCCGTCGCTGCCTGGCGGCCTAACATTCTATGACCTAGAAGATCAGAGAGAGAGAGATATACAGAGTAGAAGGGAAAACTCATTATCCAAGGAATGCCTCGCTTTGTGTGGACGAAACAGAATTTTTATCTAAGTACCAGAACGGCCATAAAGGAAACGTCTACTGGTACTCGTGCGAATATGAACACGTGCGAAAGAATAATTATTTGTCTCAGCCGAGACAGAAACATGGGCAAGGCCGCTGCCACCACGGGATGCGTTTGGCTGCGAAATGAAAGCGAAATGTAGAGATGAGAAATTGCCAACACGATTTGAGAGGGGACACAGCGACGCCTACACGAATCCAACACCAATATTAGCATGAAATGGCGCGTTTTATGCATCTCTTTGCGCACAGGGTTAGGACGGATTCGCGCGAGGCAATAGGGCAAGTGTAGATTTCGTTTCATGGATGGAAAGTTTGCTCCAAATATATATATATATATATATATATATAGATAGATACATAGATAAGATAAGATAAAGCTTTATTGGTTTATTAAAGGAGCTGCAGTTTTTACAATGCTTAAGCTCTCTTATATGTCACGCAGCGGGGCTCGAACCCGCCGCCTCTGGCTCACGACAGCCAGAGACTCAGCCGTCCAACCTACCGCGCTAGATATAATAGATAGATAGATATATATATTTGGAAACACACCCTGCCTCTCTTAACCATTAACCAGGTTTGTGTTCCCCTAACGGTAGACTTATGACTTAACGTCTCGTACTGTAAATCTAGGCAGATAGCTCAGATAGCCCAATGGTACGAGCTCGACGTGTGTAGAAGCGCCCATTTGAGTGCGTGCAGTGCATGGGAATATAACGTTCCGCTAGGGAGCTCTGTCCCTAACGTTAACAGGGTGTACTTATAGTCGATGGGTATCGGGTGCGTCATTCAGTCATTGTTCAAACTTTCGTTGACGGGAATGACCTGCCAGCAATCGATCGGACGACTCATAGTGAATGAGAGAATGCTGATGATCAACTCTCTTTATCAAGATATTGATCTCGTCTGATGAATACACGATACGATGACATGGGTAGCTTCGAACGGGGAAGCCCGTGTAAAGTTCATTGATTTGTCCCTTATAACTTAGTCAAATTACATTCAGTCTTCACGTTTGATTCGCAAGCATTTACATGGATATAATATTTTGATGGTAATAATTAATAATCAGTAGCTTCCTAGATCCAAATATAATATATGAACCCCTGTACAGAGAGCTAAGTAAGTAGATTTTAAACTCAAATTTCCTGGGAGCACTTAGCCAAGCGATGCAAATGGATGTTGCTGGTTTAAGTGTGTAAGGTAGAGATCACGGATGAGCCGAGTCCCCTAATGTGGCTTCGGCATGGCCTGCTTCATATATATATATATATATATATATATTCCCTAAATTCAAACTGCCTGGAGATTGTCGACTGCTCGCAGTCCATTACCCGCCGAATTTCCGATCCTTCCTCAATCCGGCTTCAAAATCCTGATCCCTTCCCACTTGTAGCTGAAGCTAATAACGGGCGTGACTGCACGGATTGAGGGTTTCCACTCGTTGGCGCCACCAGTTGGTTATACGTCCATGCCCCCTTTGCTCACGTTCCTTCGCCGAGCGCACTCTTACGATTGCTACTTGGGAAATTCTAACCTAGAACAGGCCTCTCGAAAGAGTTTCGGACGCTAGTGCAGTCCCTCTCTCTCATTCCCTCTCACTATGTCTCTGGCTGGTCACGGTCATAGCTCTCTATCTCCGGCAGAGACGGGATCTGAAGCGGGCCCTCACCACGACCGCGCGATCGATGCGATGGTCGGCGGAGGGCATTCTCTTCATCTCGTTGCGTTGTACATAGCGCCGTCTTCCAGGCTGCCACTCGCTCGCTTGCAAGGGATGGCCAAGTGAGTTCGCTTCGCTCCGCAGCTTCCGTTGCCCAGCTTCTTCAGCTGCCCCGTTACCGTGGCGTGGCCAAGGCATGGGCATCGTTGCCCCGTGCCAGAGGCTCGCAGTATCCTAGACCCGTGCTTCCAGGCCGTGCTGGCCACTCGCATCCGTTTCCTTGCTAGCATCCCATTGGTCTGAAGTGACTCGAAAGGAGAATCACCCACCACGTCGGGCGAATGAGCGTAAAGACGCTTGGACCCCGAGAGAGACTCAACTACTGCACTACGAATAGTTGACTCTGCTACTGTCTGCGTGGCATGCCTTTTGCCGTGCTTACCGCTTCGCTGCTTTTCGAGGCGTGCTTACGGATTGCAAGATGCTACAAGCGGCAGTAAGTATTCCGGGCCATTTGGACTCTGCGCCGCCGCCGCAGCCGCCACCGCCGCTGTCAGAAGTCATTGCAAGAAGACGACCGACGAACGCGACGATGGGGCCACCGAGTAACCGGCTGGCGGTAATGGGGAGCTTTACCAGCGAACTGTAAGCAGTAAAGAGTAAGGACAGACATTCCTCGAGACTGATATTTTGACCAACGGTTCAACTTCCCGCGCCCATTACAATAGACCATAGACCTGTTGTTCTCGTGGACTCTTGCTAACTGTTATATATATATATAGCTGAAAGCTTCGATATATATATATATATATATATATATATATATATATATATACACTGCCCGACATAGGATCCGATGCTCGAAGGAGAAGAGTCCGAGATTTTTCGCGCCGTCGTCATCCCAGAGCCGCCAAACATCGTATACGGGTTGTTAGTAGGCTGGTAGTAACAAACACGTATCTAATATGTTTCGGCGGCGGTAAGCGGACGGCGGCTGGCAAGGGTCGTGCAGCAGAGCGGGGAAAACTTCAACATTCCTTTTGCTCCGGCAACAAAGGACGACCACAGGAACCGCTCGCTGCTTCTCAGGAGTCTGCTCAGGCATCCTCCTTCTTCTATTCCTCCCCATCCTCTTTGTGGCTCCGTTCCTCAGCCAGTCGGAGGCCATTGGATGTTGGAGGCTGAGATGTGTGTGTGGGTGTGTGTGTCCATGTGTCTGTGTGGGCCGGAGACCGGGGTCTGAGCGGGAACAGACCAAGTAGTATTGTGTCCTCTTTCGTCGCGCTCATGGCGCGGAAGAGCCGGAGAGACCGACGAGCTCGGCTGACCGGGAAGCAGGCCGGCCAGCCGGCGTTCGAGCGGCAAAGCTTGTGCTAAATTAAGCGAGTCACACTTAAGTGTGGCCTGAAGGCGGCCCTAGGGCCTCAGGCTGTTTTGCGCCCTCAACCAGGCAGCGTCTGGCCAGCCGGCCACTCGGCTTCGTCGGTTGGGGTTCGCCACCCTCCCCCTGAGGCGCCGCTCACACCGAACTGCCCTTCTCCCCAACACTTCTCCTACGACGACGAGTACCAACCAACGAACCCTCAGCCTGCAGCATACGCTAAAGCGGAAGCCAACTTGAGCGGCCAGACGTCTTCCCTTGGAGGCGTAGCGCGTCGTGTAAAATTAAACGGCTTAAACGGCGTGGCTGCTGCTGCTGTTCCTGTAGCAGCTGCAGCTACCACTGCCACTATTGCAACGACTGCTGCACCGTCGTCCTTCACGTACCACGAGCTGGCTTGAAATCCAAGCACGCGTCTTCCTCAAGCAGCACGGCTTAAGACTTTGCGCGCACGAAAGAGAGAGAGAGGGGGGGGGGGGGGCGTGAATGAGAATAAAGGAGTGACACAGAGATCTACCAGTCATGCTGTCCAGCGACCCAGCGACAACTACAGCCCGTGCACTATGTGTCTGCCTGCCACGCCATGCCATTGTTGTTGTTGTTGGTGGGGCGACGTCAAGAAGGAGTCGACGAGAAGGGAACCTTTAATAAGCTCAATTTTGCTTGTGTGCTCCATCTAGACAATGGTAGAGCTTAGCGTGGAACTTTTCCGAAGCTTACATTTTGTTGGAGAAAAAGCGGAGGGCAACCACAACTTTCCATACGCCATGAATCTGTATGCATCGAACATACGTTGATCGTATGCGCTGATAGAAACAACACGTATTTCTCACAAAGAGAGATAGAGAGAGAGAGAAGACGGAGAGAGAGAGAGAAGTGTGTTCAGAAAACGCAGAAGAGTCGCCGACGCAACAAAAACAACAATGGCTTTTTTCTCTTTTGCTTAATAAAGGTAGCTTTATATATTGTATTACAATAGCGCCAGCATATATTATCGACGGATAACGATTCTCTCTGACTTTTTTTCTATACCAGCTATGACTCGTTAGTTACTCGTGAAATTCTTCCCAGAGAAAGATGAAGAAGCGGTGATGGCCGACCGACAATTGGCGGCGTTCATTATCACATACAGCTAACGTGGACGTAGTGTTTAACCGGGAGAAGGAACGAGTGCTGGAGCGCTTCATCTTGTTTATTCAAAGTTGAAGCGAACACCCGCAGCGAACATGAGAGGCGATATATAAAATATGAGAAGGTAAACTGGTAAGACGTGGAGGAAGGCCCCCTTGATCTCGACCTCGGTTCGGCGTTTGAAGGCGAGATTCGAAGTTTGCGGACCGAAAATACCGCATGGGCCGCAACAAGCGTCGCTTGGCGTGGAGAGTTTCAACGAGACAAGCTCTGACTGCTCACATATTCAACATAGCGATGACGGGCTGGGTATTATTATTACATTTATTAACAAGCGAAAAATGAAAAAAGTTTTCTGGCTGGTTGGTTAGGCCATGTGCCAGGCTGGTCATGCAGATGATGTGAAGTCGGAGGTGAGTGAGACGTTGATCAAATACCGAACGCTGGGAAATCGCTCAAGACGGTTGGCAGTTTTACTGTTCTGGATGATCGAATTGGGTTTTTGCGGAAAACGGCGTGCCATTTGGCGTTGTCTCGGCACAGCTAAATATAATGTTTTATTTAATGAAAAAATTACATGATGATTAATTTGCTCGTTTATGGAATAGGGTGCCTCTGGCTGTGACGTGGTTTCTTTTCTTCCTGAGACGGACCTTTGTGCAATACGAAGTAAACATATAAATGCTGTCGTCCTAATGGCGTATATACTTATACGCTATTATCAAAGCGAGTTTCGTTTACGGCTTGGTACTTACCCACGTGGGATTAGTGCAAGAAATGTCGGAAGGATTTCAACCTGCGATCTGGGATAAACCCGATTAGTATGTGCATTAAAGACAGAAAAAGCACGGCTTCGTACCCTTCTTTGCAATCGGGCGCTTACATTGTTCGTTGGTAAGCAAACACTATCCCGCTCACGGCCTATGAAGCGATATTAATTTTCGTGACCCTTGAACGCGTCTCAGATGCACACAGCATATTGTATCAGCCACTGTCCTGCTAGAAGCCTACCACTCACGCAGACAACCGTGACTGAAAGGCGTCTGAAATATGAAATATAGCATAGTATAGCATTATACCTCACGACGATTTCCTCTCCTCTAACCTACCTTGCACCAGTATAAGGAACTCCTTTTAGAGCCATAATTTCTCGAGGACCCTTCCCTCCTCTGTAAATGATTGCGAACACGAGCTTGTTTCACTTTTCTTTTCATCTTGCGACCGTCGGGCCGACAAATCGTACACGTGATTCCCTTTATATTGCGGTTCAACTTGTGTGCCAGCTATCATGACCATGGTCGTTGAGAACTGCGCGTTCAGACTGCCGCGACCATTGCTCCTCCTCTTTTTCTCCCTGACTCTTCCTCGGGCTTCGACGACTGTCGTGTAGCTCGCAGTTCTCGGTTCTATCCGGGTCAATGATAAGGGCTCGCCTCGGAAGGCGGAGTCGTAGGGCATTTCACCACTTAACGAGGCCGGGGGGCGAGTGTCGACGCTTCGCTTCGTCAGTCAAGCAGGCACACACTCACCTAGCCACCCACAGAGTCATTGCTAGGCTATCCACCGTATGCCTCGCCGTTTGCTTTTGCTCGTAGTCCTTGAGGGCCTTTTTCTTGTCACACATTTGCCGGCCGTACAGTGTCGTGTGCAAGAGCTCAGCCAACCAGCCAGCCGCCAGCGGGTGAGGAAGCAAGGTGTCAGGTACCTAACCCAGCGTGGTCTGGTTGAACCTAGCCTGGCTGAAAGCTCAAGGCTCAGTGTCGTTCGGGTCGTCCTCGGGATAGGTGTAGAGAGCGAGGCAGGCCGCTGTCATTTTGGTATACTCTGCCTTACTCCGAAGGGAGGTCTACTCCCTGGAGACCATCGCGAGGGACATTGCCGTCGGCCGCTCAGTTGATTTATTGCTTTTTGCTCCACGAGGTCGAGACGTACGGCGCCTGCTGGAGCGGGGCCGCTGGGAGCAATTTTTGGAAGTTTCCTCAAAAACCCCTGTGCTGAATGGATGTAGGAAAAGAAATTGCCGTCAAGATATGAGATTTGCTACTTGTGTCTGCGGCGTAGAGGGCACGCTCGCCTGGTAGCGTTGTGTTGGCTGGCAGAATAGAACGAAACGAGGATTTTTAATCCCCCTGTCGGAGCTCTTCATCTCCAGTGTGTTACACATCGTATATTTGAATTGGTTTATAGTTTGTACTGTTCCATATCTGTAGTGGGACTCAGACAGTCTATTGTAGAATTTGAAATAAAATGCCTTGATCCCCTAATATAACGATTGCTGAGCCTTCCGTTGTTGGACAGCGGCGTATTCTATTGAGAAAAATAGGTTTGTCTGCACCTACAAAGAGTGATCTAATACCGCTTCAGCGCGTATGTATGGCCTCATATAGTTATTGATAGATTCACAACAATTCAAGCGATTGGCTCTTAGCTCTCACTTGTTAATCAGGTCAACCAGAGCTCAATCAACCAATAGAAAGGTGTATTTTTAAATAGAATTTTTTATTTTTCTTCGACAAGTGAGATTCTTTATCATCGTCGCACGCGCACGTCTGCATGTACTTGGCGATGTGAGTGCTTTTAGATGTCAGCAGCGAAAGTTGCATAACTGTAGCATCTAAGCAGTAATTCAGCAGAGCGCGAACTTCATGTTCACGTATTTTTCTGCCGTTACTTTTTTGAGATAGACCACCGCATAAGAATAGTGGCAAGACCCCATAGAATATTCATAGGGCGCAATGCCCTCTAAATATTAGACGATGTTTAGATAACGAAGTTCGCCTACTGCCAGGCTTATACGAGCGTATTGTTCAGCAGTAAAGTTTACTCGAAAACTACATTATTTATCCTTTTTAAGCCTAGTAAGTATATATATATATATACATATTATATATATATATATATATATATATAATAGTGCACAACTAGTGGTGGAGACACGTAGGCGCACCGGTTCGATTCCCACCGTCGCACATCTGTATTTCAAGAGGTCCGTCTTATGAAGAAAATGCCGAAAGCAGTTGTACCGTGAACGTTAAATGTTTACGGCTGCAACTCAGCCCGGCGAAATCTGTTATAGGTGGACAGCCGGCTGTGGTATATTTTCGAATGCTTCATTTTCAGCCGGTAGGAATCGTCCAGCAGCAGCCGTCTTCCAACCACGAAGCTACATAGTGACTACCGTCGAGAGCAGAGCCTCTCTCTGTGTGTGTGTGTGTGTGTGTGCGTTCTTTTTTTTCTTTATCTTTTTATTCGGCTCGAGATAAGTCCGTGTGCAACCGCCGATGCGGTTTTGACTTTTTTTTCCCGCTTGCGCACGATCGCTGGGTATGATTAACATTACGACGCTTATCGTATTGGCTTATCGGAGTTCAATAATTAAACGGGACCGGGCAGCGGGGACGGTAGCACAAAAAATTACAATGAGAGCGTTCTGCTTGCTGCTTCGCAATAGCGCGCGCCGCGTGCCGTGACGATTCGACCGGGTTGGAATCGCCGGCTTCTGCTGCTGGATGGTTTTACAAAGGGGAGAACCGAAGCGGAGACAATACAATTGTCAATGGATGAAACGCCAACACGGGTTGCTCGTTCTGTTTGCTCCTGTTGGTGTATATTTGTAACTTACACACAAAAACACACACACACACACACGTGTCTTAGATAGTTGTGAAAAGGTAAAAGGTAGAGCTACCGGTAGATGCAAAGGTCATTGAGGTGCTGAATGATTGTTGGCGGTTTGGACGACTTCCGACAGGTCCTCATAGTAATACCTAAAAAAGGTTAAGAGCTGGGGGCCAGATCAGATAGGGGAACAGCTGAGGGTCAGCTCGAAAAACAGTTTTAGACGACTTCGTGAGAACACGGACGACTCAACACCTGAACGAACCATTTTGAATTCGTAGCCAAATCGAGCCTTGGAGTTTTCGGAACATCAAAATTTAAGAGGGAAACTCTGCCGCCGGCGATCCGTACTCGTTATAGTATAACGACGACCCGAATATGAGCTACAAGTATGCTACGCCTCCCGAGGTCTACGTGAGATTATAGAGTCTAAAGGTTTTCGGGCTGACTCTCAGCCAACATTTAACGTCCACGATACTGCTTCTAGCAGAGAGCTGCTTTTCGATTATAGAATCTAATGAAAAGGCAGTTTCTGATGCGTTTTAGTGTCTGAGTCGTTGAGAGCGGGCCTTGTCTTCAAAGGCTTCGAACAAATTCTGTTTCTGCATGCGTTTGTCTATTCGAATCGCTCGTCCTTAGATAGATTAGTATGTGGCACGGCATTTGGATCGCAGTATCGCCGACTAATGCATCATTGACCTTGAACCTCCCCACTACGTGTCCCACGGGTCACCGCCTCGGTGAGTCTACTCAAAAATTTATATTAATTATCAAGCCTCAACTATTATATATGCAAGAAGTCTAATGTGACAACACTTTCAAGTGACTACATTTCCGAGACAAATCGTCCGGCGGAATTGCGGATCGTCATAGTACATAATAATTAAGCTAGCGTGTCTACTTTTATTCATTTATACGATATTATACAGGGGTATACTCAACGTGACCTATCTAAAATTCGCAAGCCCGTTAACGCTTTGTTTATGTCTGCGCCGTATTTATCTGTCGCTATTGATTTGTGTATCTGTGTGTATTTATATTTTGTGCCGATGATTTTCCAAATTGCCCTATAACGACTCAATTATATCTCGTGTAGAGCCCCGAACTGGTCTATGGGCAGTACCATGGTGAAAATGACGGTGTCTGGCTAAAATATGATGTATGTCAATGAGCAATAAGCAACGCCTCCGAGTAGAATGGCGTAAGCTGAGAAGGGAGAATGGTTTTAGTCGTTATTCGGACAACGGGTGTACATTTTTGAAAAATTCACAACCCTCCCTGGTGAAAGATGAAGTTTGTTTTTGTGAAAACGGTTGGCAATTTTTGAAAACTGTCCATGTGAAAGTTGTATGCATATGATTGTCAAATGCCATTTAACTCGCTCAGATCTTGTTCCAGCATGTTGCAAGTTAAAAGTAACTGATTGGGAAACTTCGAGATCATAAAATAACCGCAATATGGGATATGTGGTTATAAGCTGGTGGTTGCAAGGTAACGAATTAATTCCAATGCGCACGCAAACATGATGCACGTGAGGAAATGCTATATAGTTATTACTATGGAACAAGTATCACAAAAAAGTGGTGCAGTAATTTCATCAGGATAATTGGGCAATCGTAGCTGGTAGACGGCACTAGTCGAACAGAGCAATCGAATTAGTGGCGTAATTAGGGTGATTGGATAAACTATTAGTAATTGTACAGCAGTAAGGTAAAATATTGACAATACAGGCGGGTTAACTGAAATTAGCTGAAACTGTGGAATGGGACCTTTCCTACAAAGGCGACTATACAACAGGGTAGCAACATGCCGGCGAACTTATAGCCATTGAAACGATTCGAATTTCGACGATCATTTGAAATACTTGGGAATTATCCAACTTTCCTGAGCCGTCGTTATTGTCCAATGGCTGATCGACGGGTAAATGTATTCCGTGTAAGTATTCAGAATTACAAGTGGATATCTGAAATAAAAATGGAGAAGCTAATCCTTTCTTATTACCATGATGTTTATAGTAAAATCCTTGCGGTTATAGTGAATTTGTGGCGCAACCCTTACTATGAAATAAAACAAAACATATTTTAAGCGAAAATGACGACAAAGACTGAAAGATCGTGTTCAAATGTGGGAAATCCTTTAGGGGCTGGAACATAAATCCACTCGAATAAAATAATAATATGGTGAAAATCATGGAATTAAACGAATGCACATAAGTTTGGCAATGTTTTTAGTTCTGTGTTAAACTGATTGTTTATTTCGCATACATGCTTCAGATAGCTCCATAGAAAATCAAACCGCGGCGATTCCTCTTCACACCGCCTGTTTCCGGAGCCGACCAAACAGTGTCCATAGCCTTTCAAGTGAGACAATGTCCTCCAAGGTGTGCTGGCGTTCGTTGGGATACAGGGTGGACGCCGCCAGCCACTCGGTGTTCAAAATGATAAGTCGCCCTCAGTTATCGAGTGTTTTCGGCGTGTTGGTTCTCATTTTCTTGTGCTAATCAGTACCGTGTTGCCCGCCCTTGCTAATTATAGCGTTAAAGATTCGGTTTGGCACACAACCAACGAGATTTAGCCGAATCTCGTCGCTGACCCATTCCCAGGCCTCCAACAACGCCTCTTTTAGTTCTTACACAAATGTTTGCTGCTGATTCGACGCATATACTCGTCGGACAAGAATGCCTAAGAGGTTTTCCATCGGGTTGAGATCCGGAGAACACGCTGGCCACCCTAGGGTATCAATTTTGTGCCGCTCTAACCACTCACGGGTACTCGCGCTGACATGAATTGTTGGAAAACAACTGGCAGTCGATGAAATCTGGGCTTAAACGGTAGTAGGTTGTCGGTCAACATCGGCTGATAGCCCTCGCTATTCATTCGAGATGAGATGAGAGCGAGTGTGAGTTTGCTAAGCTCCTCAAGCCTTAAAGCTCCCTCCACCGAAATTGCGCTTGGAGAAGTATCGCGACTCCTTACGTACATCATGCCAATAACCGTTAAATCCATCCAGCCAGTCCAAATTTAGCTTCTTCTCGTCACTGAAGACGATCTGAAACAATACGGTACATTTTAAACAGATGCGAACCCTCAGGATACCCTTTAAAAAACGTTGCCCCAATGTTCACCAATGCCTAATCTCTGTCCATACTGTTGCGAGCGAAGTTTAGTCGGGCAATCATGTGGCGTTGTCGAAGACCAGGTCTTGTTTGCAGTTGCGCCCATATGATATACGGATGACGCTTAATTGTCTTTAAGACTGTTAATCCATGAACCTGAAGGTTCAGCCCATACCTAATTGTTTCACAATTTATTATTCATTTTGCACTACGCAACAACTTCTGCCAATTTCTCTGGCAATTGCAGCCTGGGTCTTCTCTGTGTCGGTGTAAAGCAGTAACAACTGCTTTCTCTGGATCCGTAAGGCTCGAAATGTATCCCACGATTATAGCACAGCATGAACGCTCAACACAAACTGGATCAACTCGGCGAGAATGTTATATATATATGTTATTTGACACGTATATTAGTCTGATACGGCATAACTGCCTCAAATGTGTGCTCTTCTTAACCATTTGTTAAAATATAGGGCGTGCCTCAAGTTTATGAACATCTTTGTATATATATATATCACTTGTATTTTCAGATCTTCAAGTTATCATCACTTAAAAAAGTCCATGGGAGAGAGAGAGTTGTCGAGATCGTAGGGTAATAGATACAAATAAAGGTAGCATCGCTCGAGTTGTGATAACACGAGATAGGTTAAAATCGGATCCGCATGGTAAAAGCACATCCTTTGCAGGGAGCGTATCGGTGTTTGATTCCAACGCCTGGGAACGTCGACCTTTTCTAGTCAATATGATTATATATTCATTTCAAATCTTCCCGCCAAGTGCAAAAGGGTACATGTTTAACATTTATCAAGAGCATACATTCGGTGCTTCCGTGACGAAGCTGCTTACATCAAGCAGCTGAACGACGAAATGGGTGATGGTGCCACTCCTCGATGAATGCACGCCGAGGAAGTCGAGAGAAATGTATTGTGGCGTGATCCTGATACACCAAAGTGCGCTTCTTCGTCAAAGAAGGGATCCGGCCCATGATTTCCCAAGGAGCACGTCCGCCTTTTTGAGTCGGCGTGATAAAAATATGGTCTTATATTTAATATATTTAGGTTTACAGGATGAATTTACGTATAACTTACGTATATACGATGATGGATCGAAATGCTGGATCTGAACGAATATGAATATTACAATCCAAACAAGCAATTCGGTTCCAATTTGATACAGTCCAAATTGGAACCGATGCCACTAAATATGTACCTACCTTTAACGATTCTTGTTTTCTTCGAACTTTACTTAGATATTACGGTACAATCGCACATACATACTCCGCATATAAATAGTGTTCGTATGTCCGATGCATTCCGCTTGGACAACCTGGTATATTCAGATTCATGGACATCTCGTGATTGTCTCTGTTCTCAAACTGTCGCAATGTGCCTCCTCGCCGCTGGCAGCTCTGTGTCGCAGTGGCCACGTCGCTTAATAACTAGCACAACAACTGAAGTTGCTGCCTCTGCCAACAACAACCACAGGAGTACAAAAGTGTCCTGATTATGTCCTCGTCCTTCGCAGACGCTTGCTCTTTCTGCGCTGTTCGTATTTGTCGTCAAGCGGCGGACGAGCCCAAGCCTCTGAGCCCGTGAGTGGGCGGCCGGGTGAAGCGTCCAAACGCGGAACCAGCATCGTCCACAGTCTAAACGGCACCAGCACGAACGGCGGCACTGGGCGCACTCATCGCGCGGTGTTATTTTAGTTCAGCAGCAACAACTTGCAGCGAAGCAGACAAGCCGTTGTTGGTTGTCCATGAAGACGATGACGACGACGACGCAACGTCAGCAGCAGCAGCAGTAGTACATATATTGAGTTAGTTGTTTCCAACGCTGGTGCTAGAAGCAGCCGCCAGCGGTTTCGTTCCCCTCGCCGTTCGAGAGGTTGAAAGCCGTCCGCCACGAGCCCGAGACCGCTTCCTCTGCCCCGAGATGCTCAAGATGGAACGCGAGTTCCGCAGCAGGAGGGACAAGGTTTCATTTGGCAAATGAAAAGTACGTTGTCGTTTCTAAAGAAGACGAAGAAGAAGACGAACGCAAGCACCGGCAGCTACCAAACGATGGAAGGTTCATGGTGGTGGTGGTGGTGCCTTGTTCGTCTGCCTCTCTCTCTCTCTCTCTCTCTTTCTGTCCGTGTTTGCTGCTGTTGTTTTGGAAGGGGGGCATAGGAGCTCTCGAATTCTGCTCATTTTCGTAATGCACCTCTTACCAGTCGCGATTCTCTTCGTTCCGTTCTCCCATATGGCCGGTTGTCCCCTACGCCCACCCTAAATTCTTCCCTGACCCTCCCCAACCCGTCTATACTCCCCTGCCCTTGCCTCCCTGTTGCCGATCCTGGAAGACGAGCCAATGGATTCTCCCGTGCCATCGTTGCTTTTGCTCGACGTTGGTAGCCGGATTCCACTTTCTACTGTGCCACGGCCGCCGCCGCTACCGCCACTACCGCAACAACGATAGCAGTAGCAACAAGTGCGCTTGTTTTCGCTAACCGCTCCCATATGGCACAGTGGAACGGAACGAACCGACCCAGGGCACGTCCCCATCTTCCGACTCCAGCCCCGGCGAGACCCCCGCGTCTCCTGGCGTTAACCTACTATCCCCGCCTCCCGCGCCAGTTGTGGCTTCCATATGCACATCCACTTGAGCTGCATCGTGTCTTCGTCATCCGATGCTGGGCCGCACTTGCAATGTCCCGCTCTATCCTGCGCTCCGCATGTTCCACAATACGACCCCACCATCTTCTTCTTCTTCTGCTGTCGTCCGCTGTCGTTCCACATAGATACATACATATGTTCATCAGGCTATGCGTGTCCTTCTTTCGCCATCATCCCCTCACAATCATTCTCTTCTGCCAGCCGTTGTTGCATCTTGACCTATCTCTCGCTCTCCCTCTCTCTTTGGAGAGAAGCTATAAGGAGGATCTCTTCGATCCCGCGGATAGCGCGAGTACAGCCAGGCCGTCGCGCGTGGGCCCGTCCGATGAGGGTCACTCAGGGGGCAGGAACGAGTAGGCAATATGTATGATGTGTGCATTATTTATTCTGCTTCGTCTAGTTCGACCGAACGCTATTTCGTTGATTCCACGGAGAGACCCTTCAACGGGACACCCTACAGGTATAACGACGGCAGCAGCGCCGGCGGCGCTATTGAGAGTTGTAAGGGCCGTGCCGAATACTGGATGTGTGTATACATATAGCTATACATTGGCACCGGTGAGGGGGACACCGCACTGCAGCAGTGAGTGCCACGGTAAGGAATCCTCTTCTATCTAATCATGACGAAAAGGCTGAGGGTGCATTGTTTGTGTACACTAAACTTTACTCATCCCATTACCGCTAAGTATGTCCGCCAGCTCACCCTTTCTTACTTTGTACATGTGGGCCAATGCGTCCTATTGATATGTGCGGATGGATGGATACTGCAACGGGATTGGGCTACACTGGAGCCTTAGCCTGGCAAGGTCGACTAGCTTGGCCTGCCTCGATTTTCTCCGCTGTATTTTCTCCCGTTGTCGCTGCGGCCAACGTCGTCCGAGTAACAACAACATGTGATCAGCAAGGGCGGTGTCACTTTAGCGAACCTTTCACGTGCGCGTCCTTGAAGGGTGGACGTTTATACGCAAACGTCCACGAAGGACACCCGCTAAATGTTGCTGGCTGTGGCTGAACTAGATACGATGCAACACTACAACGCTACCCGTACTATATTATAGCTAGGCAGCTGGGACAGCAGCCTAGTGGTGCTAACGATAGCGATGCCATCGTTGCCGCGCTTCGCGTTGACCCTCTGTTTCGCCACGTTACATTGAGCGAGGAACAACCGTTCGCGGTCACCGCCGTACCTAACCGTGCCTATGTCCCCTTAACCGCTGTACAAGCACACCCGCAGCAGCAGTAGCAGCAGCAGCAGCTGCTTTAAGAGACCCAACTAGAGGCAACTAAAGCGACCAACGCGGCGGCATCACCGGCTTCTCGCGTGACCTGCCGTCACTCCGTTGTCACTACAACACAATCGCTCGCTGTTCGTCTACGAAGCCGCTTGCACGCACCGCTTGTCGTCTCCTCCCTTGGCGCCGGTACCGCTTGAGGGTGTCCTTCTCGTCGGCCTTCTCCTATGGCCCTACGATGGCGGTAGCGTCTGTCAAGCTTTGCCACTCTGTGTATATCGCGCTGTCTGTGTGCTTTCCCTTGGTGTTGCGCGGTTGCACAGCCCCCGTGCGGACCCCACCTATATCGCTCTACTCGCTATCCGTTGACTGATCGCGTGCGCCAGCATAGCCGAGCGACGACGAGCTGCCACGTCAACAACGTTCTCGGTAGAGATTCGAGTATAGATGCACCTGTTTACGCATGAGAACACGTGTAGACGAGACCAGCTGTGCTATGCATATGACACAGGCACGGTATGATTCTCCTGGTGGATGGAGCTGGCATTATGGGGCAGGTCAATGTCTCCGAATTGCTGCTGATCCGGTCCCCCTTACTGTATACGTTGCATGTGGAGTGCGTGAGAACATGGAGAGGAATGAAGTGTTATTATATCATATATGGTACTGCGTACGAGGTGCTATAGTGACGTTCCATGGCAAGTTCTCTGTGTCGTGGTTCTTCAATTCAAATACGTTATTATCCAAAGCTATGGTATACCGTTGTACCGGACTCGAACTTGCGGCCTCTAGATTTCGACAGAGGGGGTCTGGGCTGTCCACGCCACCGCGTTGACGGACACACCTGAGCGGGCAGGATGGTCATCTCACGAAATATTTCACATAGTTAATCATTAATGAACTAACTTGTTATAGGATGGAGACGAACAAGATAGGTGGGCTCCCCTGAAATATAACCCTGATATTCGCTCTGAATAAGTGTGTCCGATCAACGCCGTTGCAAATTTGAATTCAAAGGGGTATATTAGAAGCATCTGTATAAGAAAAACAACTGCGAATTTTTGCAGTGCCGGTCTCCTTCAGTAGGATTCACACTACCGGGCATTGAAGAGAGGTTGCCAAAATTTACTGCACAATATGAGATCCAGAAATATCGGTCACGAAACAAAAGTATCACAAAGGTATCACCAGAAATGTAGCGAAGATACGAATTGGTACTATGGATACAGGAAAGTCTACTAGCCAAAAATGAAGTCGAAATTGTGTTAATGAAATGCGATCGCATGGACCAACCGCCACCAGAGAACATCTCGATCTACGTTCTCGAGTAGGCACCACTACTCGTTGTATTGATATATATTATAGTCTAGACTAACATGTAGGCATGCTTTTTACGACTTCACTGCTACGGGCCAGACGTTGTTATGGCTGTTGTACCAGAGAATCGACAGCACTTTGCCGCGTTACTCGAGCGAATGAATTGAAAACGGGGCAGATCGGATTGCAGTGGATGAAAACGTTCGGTTGGTGCAGTCTCTCGATATTTTCGCCCGGCATAAACAAGGGCCCATCAGCCGCAGATGCCGACTGGACTAGGTTGGAAGCCATGAGGCGAACCGGAACGGATTGTGCAACGACCGGCCGGCATGCAGAAGAAATAGAACCACCTTCAAGAGGCCTGCTTATCCCCGGACAAAAATGATACATAGTGAAGCACCACACATACAATCGTAGATTGACAGATGCATTCTTTGAAATTCATATACTCGGTTTGAAAGGTAAAAGGATAAGGGTTTACAGGTATTAGATGAAGCCGTATACCGCCATTTAATTTTGGTCAGGATGGTAACCCTAGGTAATTGGAAATCCTTGCCCCGTCCGCTGCACGATCAATTGCAGAGTACAAGCGAAATGATAATCGAGTCGTAAAATGACTAGTATTACAAATGAAACTGAAACACTTCAGATGATCATTTTCCTGTCGGAGTAATGTTCATCACAGCGGTATCGACACCTTCCATAGAAAGGCGGCTGAGGGCGTTCAACTATGAGAAAGGATTTTCCTGTTGATCAGCATTTCACTTGTTTAGAGTCGTCCAAATAAACCACCCTATCACATATCGTACGCACGCACATATGCTGTTTGGCTGTGAACATTCAAACTCGAAGATGGTTAGCGAGCGGTGTAGCGAATCTCGACGCATCTGATAAAAATTCAAATCGGATTTTGATATTCTCTAATTTGTACATCGACCTACAACCATCCGCTAAATGATTTTTGACGCAATAACAGACAGCAATAAATTGTATATGTCCAATGTCTCAATGCGCCTGTCTTCCCGACATGAAAACGAACCTCGCACAGTGATTTGCGACGCTCGTGGGAGCGTCTGACCCGAGCAGCCTTCAGGCGGAGCAAAGAATACTCCGCACGCGCGGGCTGAACAGCAGAGACCCGTACGCGCATCGCAAATATTCCTTGGCGGCGGCGGCTCCTTCGCTCCCGGCGGAGCCGAACGAGAGAGAGAGAGAGAGAGAGTGATTCAACCGGATGACGGCGACTTCATCACAATTTGAAGAAAGACACAGGAACTCAGCAGAGACTGGGAGAGAGAGAGCGAGAGAGAGAAAAGGGGCAGCGAGCCTCGTACCACTGCTGCCGTTGCCGCCGCCGGATGACCCGACGCCGGTCTTCAGATTCGGACGGGGACTCTACTCAAGACTCGTCCGAATTTCGGCTCTCGGCCTCGCTTCAATGGAACGAACAGTGGGCCGCTCGATCTCGCACCGCGCTCACAGCGCGTCTCGCCATAGAGACGGAGCTAGGCTGGCGTTGAGAGAAAGGCGAAGAGATTGCCAAGAGAAGACACTCGGCGGCAGCAGCAGCCAACAGTGGCAATACCGGGCGAAAAAAAGAAAGTTCTCTTTCACTACGCGCGACGAACGAATAGGCGCGTAAGGAAGATGAGATGCAGGCGCGGTCTCAGAGACCGGGCGCCGTTGAGGACCAGCACTGCCGCCGCTAGCCCCGCTGCTGAAAAGCTGCTGCTTCTGGTTCCGCCGTCAGTGCTGCGGCCGTTTCGCCTTCAACGGAGTCCATGTCCATCCCCATCGGAGTCGCTTGTCTCTTCGACCGACCACGGCGACGCAGTAGCGGCGGCCAATAAAGCCACCCAGCCAGATACCGACACACACACACTCGCACACCCGAACCTCCGAAACTTCGCCCAGCGCCAACCCCATAGCGCCCCTGGGTGGTCTCAGTCCCACGCGCAGTCCCTCCGGATGACGCCTGAAGGTCCAATCGAGCGGGTTCAGGGACAAGCGTAGCTTCGAGAAGGGCCCACCAGAGGGTCGTACCCTGCCGGCTGGCTCAGTCGTCCTGACGACGCCACGGCGCAAAGAAAGAAAGGGAAAGAAAACGAAGAAGTCACTCAAAGTGTCGTTTGCAAATTAGAAATGACTTTTCGGGAGTTTTGGGTCGCCCTTCTGCTCACGAACCCCGCGAGCCCCAGAACACCACCCCCCTCTCCCCCCTGTACACCCGCAAATCCTTTTCTGAGCGCGCCTCCTCTCCGCAATCCCGTTCCTTCATTCCTCGTCTCCTTTACACACTCCGTTCACTCTGTCGTGCTATGCGCCCCCTGCAAAAGGATTTCTCCTCCCTCCCCCCCCGCCGTCTCCGTGTTCCATCACGACCGTACACAGCGGCAAGGCGCGCGAAGCTCGCGCCATGACCGGACGACGAAGTCATATGGCTCACAGTCTCCTCTACTTTTTTGGGTGGAAACTACGCAGCAGCAGCAGCAGTAGTAGAACCAAATGGGAAATGGGGAGGTTTGAGACGTAGTGAAATGGGCCACTGGGATCGGGCAAGAGAGAGAGAGAGAAAGAAAGGGCAGGGGTGTCTGCTTGGAAAGATCTGTTCTTTTCCCGCGTGACTCGATCCTTCTATAATAGCGGACAAAAGGGGCAAGACGAGAGCGGAATGACGAAAGCAAAACCGTCAGAGGTTGGCAGCAAGTTGATCGATTAAGTCAGGAACGTATCGTTACTTCGATGGGAAATTAATACTCGTAGTAGCTAGTTACCTAATATGCATGCATGTGCAAAGAGTCCTTAGAGAATGTTCGTATGAAATTGCCCATCTCGGAGTTGGAATATCCGCTAGGTTCTGCAAGGATTTGAGGAATCGGAAACGAGGCACTTTCGAAATGTCGCGCAAATATTTCACCCCTGGAACAATACATGTACAAAATGTCCACCTGAATAGCTGAGCCTATTTTCAACTGCATTGCTTCTTGGGGAAGCTGCAGAGATTGCTGATTTTTCTTGTTGAGAAACGTTGATTATAGGGGAGCAAATGTAGATATGTTACAATAATGCCGAGGAAGTCCTGGCACAGTCCACTGATAACCGTTTTCAAACTGTTGCAAAGGTGACGCTATGCATTTGATGGAGTTGCTCCCGAATAATCAAAACATGGTGTCGCATGCTGCCATTAACTGTTTGAGGAGCCCTATTCAGCAGGAGCCCCCTCAATTGGCCAACAGGCGGATGTAATCGTCCGAGAAGGACGTTGAACCTTGGAGTAAACGACATAAAAACGCGCCTCGACCGGCTTTCCAACGAAAAACCTAATATGTTTCAGAAAAAGGAATATTTCACCTGTCCCCTCGTTGGGCGAAAGCGCTACCAACAAAACGATACTTACAATACATGTCATTGCATTGTTTAATCAAAATATTTATATTATACTCATAAAAGATTTATTTTTCATTCTGTTCGTGGGTAGAATGTAACGAATTTCTTTGCCGACCTAATATATATATACGAACTTGCTGGACAGTGTAATAATTATTTTTCACACAAACATCATATTATAATGACTATGTATCTTCTCAAGTGCTGAATTACGTTATAATTAAATTGCCCCGAACGACACAATAGAGGATATTTGACAACCAGACCTTAGTTCCAACAACGTAGTTCCTGCATCTGAAATCACCTATTGTTTGATCTCATCATTGTTATCAGCATTGCCATCATCATCATCATCATAAAGAAATACTAATTTGTAGTACTGGCACCGAAATAGAGCCGAGTCCATTTAGCGGGTCGAGGATCAAGTCAAGTAAGCAGCTGCAATCATGCGCCTTTGTCAGATTATTTGTAGCTCGATGGTCGTTCGGCCGGGTGTGCAGGCATGTGGGTGGCCGAGGCACTCCTCAATGGACCTTCGCTTGTCTGGCCCAAAAACTCAGCTCAGCAGGCCAGTGGTTCGCTTTGCCTCTTCATGAGGCATCCGAGTGAATGGCCTTCATGTGCTCCCCACGGAGGCAGCCAGAACGCTGTGTAGTTCAACCTTAACGGGTCTGCCCGACCGCTCCTGGGCCTGGCGCCTACCGCTTTGTGGCGACCCGGAAGTCAGTGCGCTTTTTGCACGAGGCTGAGGCTGGACATGGCTCTGCGGGTTGGATGGCCACAGTCGGGGATGGGAACAGCAGTACTGTGTCTTTGGGATAAAGGATAGTTCTTAGGGTTCCTCGAAGTCTACCTCATCTCCCCCGCCCTCGCCTGCCATGAGCGCTCTCTCATAGTTGGCTCTGCGTTTGCTACTCCGTGAGCTCCGGATGCTGCGGCTGCTGCTGCGATTAATGGCGATAACTTCGACGATCTATTATTCAATGGCACTATGAAATGCTGTATGCAATCCACCGATTCGCGAACAGTGACTAAGAGTTACGCTGGCGTGTGTACAATGTTTTAAAGTGTCGTGGTGTTCATTAGCTTAGTTGCTGAGTTAGCATGCATATGGGTCTAATCAACGCATTAAAAATTGAAAATAAGTCAGCTTTTTGTCTTGGCCACGTGAACAGATTAGATGACACCTTGAAAACTGTGTTTAATCGCAAAACAGCATTTGTGTTTGAGGTCTAACGATTTTATCGACTTTGCAATCGGTTCCGGGACTTTCCTGGCATCCTTGGTGGAAGGTGGGTTACCAAACCTTCGAACTGCAGCTGGAAAAATTATGCGGATCTTTCAGACTCGAGTGTTCGACCCTTCCTAATGGATTAACTTATCCCTTGTGCTGGTCTTGACCGAGGTCGCTTGTCATTGTGCAGGTCGCCGACATAGAACCGAGCCAAGATTTCTTCCGGGTTCATTATGGCCGGCTAAAATTAGAAATGTAACGTCCTCCTAATGCAATT
The DNA here is from genome assembly GCA_019614645.1 of Stratiolaelaps scimitus. Lineage (NCBI taxonomy): Eukaryota > Metazoa > Arthropoda > Arachnida > Mesostigmata > Laelapidae > Stratiolaelaps > Stratiolaelaps scimitus. Next base: position 1,373,332 of record JABWDB010000029.1, read on the forward strand.
CTTATTCAAGTTCGATGTTGTAGAAACCTCGACAAAGTCAATTAGCATCTTGCGCCGGACTGGTGGAATGAAACTGGGCATCTTGGAGCAAAATGGCTAAGGGGAGTGCGAGGCGTCAGGTGTAAGGCCCCTCGATGCCTCTTTTGAATTAACCGTCAAGCGAGAGGAAGATAAGAACTTGCAACACATTTGTCTTGGATCCCCGTAACTTCAAGAGACACTCGAACGATCGAACAACAATACGACCTATTTCGTCGCAAGATAGGTCCACACAAAATGTAGCTGGCCCAATATTTTAGCCGAATATTTATCAGCATATTCAGCAGCACTCAACGTTGCCAACGACCACCACTACTAGAGTGAACTCGAAGAGTTATACTACACAGCACTTGGACTGCGTTATGGGGTCGTTGTCCTGAAAAATGGGCTCATATCATTATGACATTGGGGGCGCCCTGCCGCTCCTCACCAAATCACAGGCCCCATTCAAGCATGCCGAGTGTTTTTATTATAGAAGTATCCCAATAAGTGTCTGCGTGGAGGAAAAAGTACTCGCTTTAGTTCGAGATCCTCTTATTAGACGGCTAGCCCTCGAAGCAGATGTTGGGAAAGGCCTTCTCAACCTTCTTAATAAGGACTCTCCTTCAGTATCCATTTCTCGGACATTTAGCCACAGTTTCAACGAGCTCACGGCCGCACACGCGCTAATGAATACTCACGTGGTGGTTTGCTATTTATAAAAACGCACAAGCGGACAACAAGTAAATAAAGATCAACGAAAACACCAGAGCACAACAACGCCGTCTGCAAAGTTGCAAGTCTGCAAAACTCCGTTGCCACTCAAGTTATTATTTGAAGTTCTGATTGTAGAAAAATTGCAAACTCTGTCTGTTGTCTCTCACCCGTGTGCGCTTCGAATTCGCCGTGGACTGTCTGCTCACTCGATGCGGAGTCTGGTCATTTCTCTGTACAGACCTCGTTCGCAAATAGTAGCGCTGTAAGGTAAATTATTTGAAAAAAACCGGGCCGCCCAAAGTATGGACACCGAGTACACGATCGCTACAAGTCGCCCTTCGTTTTTAGTGATTTTATTGTTTCATTCGTTCATTCATTCAGTGATTTGATTGTTTCAATATATAATGATACAATATTTACAATTGCGTGTTTTGTTCGCTGCGAAAATAATATGTGAAAAGCACTTCGTCCGTATCATGCCGCTATTTCAGGTAATGTGCGCACTTGGCATACAAAGTTTTCCAACATTGGCAGCCGTCGCAGCAGCAGCAACAACAACAGAGTTAATTAAATCCAACATAGATGCTCAAACAACAATATGCTATTATCACAAAAAGGTTTGCTCGTTCCTGCTTAAGTAAACCTGACCCAAAGCAAACGTAACACAAACATCGAACTACACAAAGAGCAGGAACGGCAATGAGAATTAACCGATATATATATATATATATATATACATATATATATATATATATATATATATATATATATATATATGGCATAAGTAAAGAAGGATATATATATATATATATATATATATTGCACTTGTCTCGTCTGCAAGCGATGCAGTGCTGAGAACCACTCGCTCTTAGCCTTATATGTATGCCCGCAGATCTCTTTGTTCTTATTATGTATCATTACTTAATTGTAACACGCCGAGTAAGTTCATTGTCAGTTGCGTTCCACGAGAGCAACCGATAACCCAAGGGCACGGCGTATCGTCTGGTATTTTGCCCGACTCGTTCAGGTAATATGAATGTATATATATATATATATATATATATATATATATATATATTAGTAAATTTTCCGGGCTGACTTACAGCCAATATTTAACTTCCACAGTACTGCTGTCGGCATTGCTTCATAAGACGAACCCCCATATATATATATATATATATATATATGTAACCTTTCGACTGTTACTTGATACACAATAAATAGGATAAATACGGACAGACCAAGTGTCCTTTGGCATCCGGCAAGGCTCCACAACAGCAGCCGTAACATGATGGTATTACGAGAATGTGATATTTAGCCACGGCGCATGTCGTCAACATCGTCAAGGTCCGGTCTCTATCTGTCTCCCCTATCCTGGCATCGCAGTCGTCGCCGTGTGATCCAGGCCCTCAATCTCCACTTGCTGTTGTCTTTCTTGTTCTTTTGTTGAAAGGCAAATCACTTGCCTATCTCGCCCGCCTAAGCGAATATGGGAGGAAGAACCTCGTCTTCGTTCCGAGATATGTTGATAAACATCTATCATGTATTCTTGAATGCAACAACCTAACCTAGTCGGGCCTACTTGGCCCTACTATGCCTGTTCCCCCCGAAGTGCTCGCCTCTCCAGGGATTTCCGCCCTTCAGCCTCCCGGAGCCTTAGGTCGGGTGTGAACTTCTCATCCATGTTAAGCCTGTCCACTTCGCTGATGCAATTATCATCTTTCTACACTGCCCGACTAGGAGAGGTCAAAGCGAACACGGCTGATGCTGCTTCCGTCCAACAACAAAAAAAGACCCCCCCCTCAGGAAACCGTTGTCTATGCTGAAAACAAACAGGAGAACGATGGATGTGGATGCTAGCTAGCTATGCTTAGACTCAAGCGTGCATTATGCATAGGCATTGCTTCCCCTCATTCAGTTCCATCTTTTCAATTCTACTTATAAAACATATGGCAGCACTGCAGGTCCACCAAGCAATGCTGTGTTCGGCTGAGTAAATTGTTACAGACTATTCCGTTTCGTTATAGATTCTCATAGGCGAGTCCATTCCTGGCCATTTTCTCCGGCCAGGCTGATACGCTACTTGGCTCGCTCGCCGACTCGATGGCTACTTCGCACGGAAGCCTTGATTGAGAAACTTTGGATCCATTATGGGCTTCCTGAAACTGCTACAAGCCTCGGCCAAGACAACGTATTTACTATATGAAGTTGTGAGATATTCCCCAGGAATTCGAGAAAAAGGGTTACTGGATACCTATGTTCGGTGTCTGAGCCAAATTCAGGTCAATCGAATTGTGTCGTATTTAAGGATCTCCCTCAATGAGGCGCTTCAATTCTCTCTCTCTCTCTCTCTATATATATATAGAATTATATATCGCCTTCCTCGGGACATTGTCGTCCTCACCCCCCCCCACCCCCATAATCCCTAGAAACTCCGGACTACTGTATGTTTGAATAAATATCATTGAATTATATATTCCTCAAAAATATTACAGAAAGAACGAATATCATTTTGCCCTTTAGTTGTCTATGACCACCTTGTAATTATTATGCTATCAACGTTATCTGGCTCGGGTTATGTTGCAACTTACAAAAGTCGCTCGCTGAAAGTTGCCGCGAAAATAGAGTGCGCAAATCTCCCTTGCGGGTGTTCGCTTCATATCAACGGTAGACTGCAAATGGCTGGGGCCAGCGTGGGAGTGCTCCACTGTTTTCTAATCATTCGTATCCCGCCTTAAAAGTCCAATCCCGCTGGGCGTTGTTGGCCGTGAGTCGTCGGGTGATCTGCGCTCCACGGAGGGGGAGTTCGTTGGCCACGACGCCCTGAAGTTCCCTAAAAGCCATCCGAGTTAGTCATTAGTTGCAGAGCTACTCAACCGATAGTATACTGTGTTGGCTGTACCGACAGTCGTGCACTGAGACCTACTACGATCTGTTCCTCTTCCGCCATAAATCGTCATCAGCGAGTTACTCTGCATGACTTTAGCAAAATTTCAATTACGTATCATTTTCATGTAACCACCGCTCAAAATGAAAATACCGTAGCTTAGTTAACGGCAGGCTGAATTGAGCCTTCGCTGAACTCGTCTTTATGGCGAGCTTACATAACCATCGTCTTATGTCGACACGCGGGGTCCGACGTCGTTGATTCAAATACGGAAAGTTAATGATTCGTGTCATTGTTACTTACCCAACTATGTCGCTTACATTTGACTTCGGGGTATAGATCTTTCGCATCCGCACCTCGATATGATATTGGATCCAGTTCTATTGATTACCAGCCATGAACTTGTATCATCCTCTAGTTTCTACTTAGTGTTGTTATACATACTTCATATCTATTCGTATATTCTACTTGTATTTTACTGTTCGCGCGTATTTAGTTAGGTTGGGGACAAGCGTGCAGGATCTTTGCTTGTGCAACGCCTTTGCCTCGCTGTTCAGAGACAGAGATGCAATCCCATCGCCTTCCTCTGGACAATGTCGGCCTCGGCCCCGGTCCCCAACTAATCCCCCCCCCAAATAATTCCTAATCATTGTATGTTGTAATAGATGATTTGGGTTGTTTTATTAGGTCATTATTACCTATATAAAAGATAATACTAATTATGTATGCCTTGTTTGGTGTAGATTTCCCCGCTGTCGATTTATATGTGTGTGTTCTTACGGAACGGCCGAAACACCTTTCTTTCTGCTCAACTGTGGCCTAAATATTTCGGGGGTCCCAAAATGCTGAATGCTCTAAATAGATAAAATTGCCATAAATTTCCGGTGGACATATGAAAATCTTGTATTGTGCAAGATTAACGCCGCTGTAATGCTAAACAACCTGAGGTGATATTTTTTGAACACCTTGAGATTTCATTGGTTTGCTCAAGCAGTGCATTTTATGTAGCATTCTTGAGCTACTGCTCTGGGCGATCAGTAAACAGATGTCACTATTAAAAGGTCATAATCAAGAACCGATCAATTGGCTCAGCAACTGTGTCTACGAGGGACTGCTCTGTGGTAGGAGCTGAAGTGCATGGTATTGCAAAGCAGATTATAATTATTATTGTTATTATAATGCCAGCTGGCTCAGCGAATAGTAGCTATATCCTTCTCTAGTATTTGCAGATTTAACAAATCATTTAATATTAGAGAAGAATATAGCTAGAGGGCAGCGGTAAATATTCAATAGACGTGTAATTTCGACTGGGCAAACTGGCTCTAACTGAACCGCACAGGCTCAAAATTTGAAACCTGGTCTCTCCAGGAGCACGATCACTTAAAGAGCTTAAGAATATAAGCAAATGCGGGGAGTTCATGTCATTCAAATTCCAAGAAATAGGCCTATATATATAATGGTCTAGTGCGAGCGCCTTTTCTTGCAGGGCGACACACGTATTGGATTCAAATCCTGGCAGAAAACAAGAGAATCTTTGTATTTCTTATCATCATCTTGTATCTGTGGATTCATGCCAGATATGACAAGGTTAAATATAAAGCAAAAGGTGAGGCCCTGACAAGTTCTCGTGGTAATAATACTTAAAGGTTCAGAGCCGGGGCCTGTCACATAACAGAGGCGAACAGCTTCCGAGTCAGACGAGATGGCTGCACGGGACTGTTAACTTAAGGGCTCATCATTGGTTTCGACGTTTGTATTATTAAGTGGTGTCCAACAAAAATATTAGGAACAATGAACAAAGGTAAACAGCATCGAGTGTCGTGTGTCCTTATCGCGTGACGTAAACCAGCCCCAGATCAGCCGAGATTACAGGTAGAGTCAATATTTTCGAGGGGTCTTTTCTTTTCACTAGAACGAAGGTGGTAATGGTTTCATGTACAAATGGTTTTCGTTCAAGTTTAGCTAGTCTAGTCTAACTCAATAGTCACCTGAGCTATGCAGTCGGCAGATCTGTATTTGCGAAATGGATATCCGTGGTACGCTGGAACAAAAGTCATTTGGATAGCTCGCGGTTAGAAACAGGTTCAAATTGCAGTTTGAACTAGTTAAGGTTTATATAATATATCTATATAATATAGGTTTAATAATATATATATATATATATATATATATATATATATATATATATGGGTAGGTAGGTAGTCCGTTTGTGTACGCGTATACCATACTGATAATAATAACAATAATAATAATAATAATAATGTCGTTATTACTGTAACAAGACAGAGTTCAATTTGGCTAGATGAAGATGGAGAATATGCGATACACTGACCCCAGTAGGGAATGAACCGGCGGAACAGACTCTTGACTTATGTCCCGGCGGTGATGCGATGTTAAATTGAACAAAATGCGTCGACCGTCTCCTACCACCACCACCACCACTGCTGCTGCTGCTGCTGCTTCTGCTTCCATAGGTTTGTGGTAGCTGCCGGCTAGAAACGATGGTGACTTGCCCGCGAAGTCGTTTCGCCCCTCCCTACTGCCGCTGTATCGTGTAAGTGGAGGCAGCAAATGACCCTTGCTCTATGCTCGTGCTGGACAATAACCATTTCCGCGACGCTTGTGGCCGGCTACGCGCTTGAGACACGGAGAACGCGACGGGACGGGACGAGGCAGCATCTGCAGCAGTAGCAGCAGACCATGGGGCAGCGTACCCTGGAGCATTCGAGAGCATTGCTTCCATTCAGTTGGAATACTTGGCAACTGTGCGCTTTAAGCTCGGCGACGCGGCCACCCGTCGACACAGCCAGCCCCACTAAAGTCCTCGGATAGCTCGGAAGAGTGAGCGACAGAACGCGCGACTCGGTGCGGCGCGCGGCGTAGCGGACGGGGTTCGGTCTCCAATGGGCGTCTAACTACACTACGAAGGCTCCGGCTAACTAGGCTCCTCTGGCTGGTCCTCCTAGCTCACCCTAGCGGTCCACGCGACCTTACGCCCACCGTGCAGTTCGAGTGCAAGAATTTAGTATCCGCGTTGAGACGAGAGAAGTTGCCCACGTCAGGCCAACAGAATAATGGAATTCTGAAAGTGGGCAAAGAAGCAGCACAGACGATAAGCTCCGCGTGTTCAGCCGCAGAGGCAAATGGAGGGATTGGGGCTCTTTCTGCTGGTGCTCTTTCCATACAACAGGGCCGTCAGCAGCGGGGTACCGAATATACGAACGCGGTAGTGGTGGTCGCTGCAATAGCGGTTAGCGATCGACTGGATTGGACTAGGCCGCTAGCGAGCGGCTGCTCAGTTCGTTGGGTGGACAAAAAGAAGGGCGGACTGGGACCCGTCGTTATTTCTTTATGCTGCGACTACCAGACTGTGGCAAGGAAAACCACGAACCCCGTGAGACTTCTTCACTATCAGCAGCAGTAGCAGCAGCAGCATCTGTCCCATTCTTTTTTCTGCCCCTGCAGCATGGTTATTATATGAGATGGAGTTTGTTTGGTTTCGTAGCCGGTCCCCTGTACTGCTGACCCCGTGGAGTTTCGTAGATTTTGGAAAGCGTCTCTCGCGCAAAGCCTTGAGGTCAAAGCAAGATTTGTTCGAGAAGCGTACCGGGTGCCCAGTGTCGAATACTCGAGTGTGACGATTTACCTTGGCATTATGATCAGATTCGAAGTTCGCGTTGGTCTCTGCTACATGAAATTCTTTCTGCGTCTTCTTGTTTACGTGAAATTACTCGTAAATATTCGTTGTTACTATAACGTCAATGTAACGAATTCTATAACGTCCTCTATAACGTCTCCTTTCGGAAATTACGCTAATTCATCAAGAGTCTTAGGCAATAATGCTAACTGTTAATTCCACCCTATCCGACTGGAGACTCGCTCCAGGTTCGAGACTAGGGAAAACTGTGTAAGGGGCCGGGGTGGCATTCATTGAGAACGGTATTCTATTTATTGCTGGCGTTCGCTCAGAGACGATATATACATACGTATGTATATATATATATATATATATATATACTTATATCAAGATGGGCAGAATAAAAATCTTACGAACTCCGCCGCCGCCGCCTAGGACTCACACGACTGCATGGTGTCACCAGATGCTTCTATACAACACTAAGTCATAGCGGCCACAATACTCAGTGTATAACAAGTGCGCCAAGTGAACAGCCGAGCTGGCCTTCTCAAACAACGGTACCGAGTGAAACTCTCACAATTACTAAATATATAAGGACGTCATTTTTATCGCCCCCTGCTGGTTGTGGAAAATCTTAGCGGTGTTAGCTAGTAAACCTGATAAAAACGGCTCGACGACCTCGTCCAACTGTAGATACAGTTCCAACGATGGTAGCATTTACATATATTCGATATTGAATATACGGCTCGATATTCAGGCCAGTTGACGATGGCTATGATAAACGGATGCTGTTGTTCATATCGAATAGTGTGCACCAACTATATACGATGTTAGTTAGATAAAGCGGAACGGCAAATATATTCGACTGGCGAGCCCATCTCGCGAGCTCGCCTGCTGCTGTGAACAACGTGTCGGGGCACCCGTCTCTGCAAACGGGCACGTCAGCATTATATAATATAATATGTATACATATATGTAAATATATATATATATATATACACACACTCAGCCACATTCTTCCTCAGTATGAAACTGGAACACAAATGTAGGTATAGCAAAAAAATGGCCATTACATTTTGGCTCATACGAAGGATGACTTTTGATTATCGTACGGGAACAATACAGCGTGCATAACACGAATAACGCTTAACCCATTCATTAAACGAACCATTCGTTATTAGCATTAATTAACGTTGAGCCCGGACGGTAACACAATATCCTAGCGGCGTGAAATGTTCTCTTCCACAATTCGCTATTCTCGTATCGCCGTATACGAGAGCGGAGGGGACCTGGCGAAGGCCATTTTCGCCACCTAAGCCGTTACGGTACACGGGATTTTGCAGTGATCCTACTAACATATTCAAGCGATCTCAAGTATCTAGAAGAACAGGACAGAGCAGCTCGTCGGACATAAACAATTGTACATGTAATGTCGGACCAGCATATTCAGAGGACCACTTAATACATTGCGCCGGCGTCGACGTTCAAGGCTCACGTTATTATAACAGCGAAACGCGAGTTTTATGTAGAGAGAAGAATGGAGCTCAATGGTGCGCCATTCATTTCTGTGACATTTTTTAACAGTTATAGGCAACAACACTGCATGATATAGAGCATGATTTCAAGTTTCACTCTGTATGACTACGGGTGGATTGGTTAAATCGCTAAACTTGTACTAATAATACTACTAAGTACTACTCCTGCTCAGCTGTTTTTAGATGGCAGATCTCGATAGCGCTTTGCAGCCGTGCTACTTCAAGGGCCTGTCCTGTCTCTCATGTGCTTGGCTCATCTGGGCTTTCAACATCAGTCCTATGTGTGTAACCGCAGGGCAATGTTAACCATATCCCCGCCAATACACGACTTCTGGGGATCGAACCGACAATTTCATATCGTCATCCTGTCCCAGGTTTCCATGGCCGCCGCACTCGACGAGATGCGGGTTGGGCGCCCGAGCCACGCCAACATAAGCAGTACAGGTTGAGGATGATTTTCTTTTGTCCTTTGGCGTCTCCTTAGAGAAGACCTTGACGCGACAGCTTTGTGTAGCAGCAGGTGGCGTTTTTTTAACGGGAGTCTTTGTGCGGTATCCCGAAGTGAGCCGGAAGGTTGTTGACGATGATTGAAGCAGAGAAGCGAGTTATTTTCTTCACTAGATTCACCAATGATGTCTCGTTTGCAACAGCTGTGACGAGATGAGTGTCCGCACCGGCGATCGGTGGTTACCGCTGCAATGGAGGCTTCTGTTTGCTATCAGCGACAGTTAAGACGTAGGTCGGTATCCATAAAACGTCAGATGCACCATTGAAGCATATTTTTTTTCTATATATATATATATATATATATATATATATGATGTTTGATTAATGACACTGTTTTCAGGACAGACACGCTGATCGACGTAAGGCAATCCTGCGGACACCACAAACAACAGGAGGGGGAAGCAGTGACGGTAGCAACAGGATTGGCTGTAGAAACCAGAACCCACATTATCGTACATTGTTTAAACGATACCCAACATGACATGTGTGGCGTACACATGTTACAACCCACTTCTGAGAGGAGTGCGATTACATCGCATTAGATTATAATATTATATAATACATTACGCGTACATAGAATACAACGAGTGTTAGATAATACCGGAGGATACTTGCTGGTACGCCACTGCAATCATGTAGGTTGGTCGAACGGCTGAACTGTCCTCCGCTACACTGTTATTTAGGCGACTACCAGCCTCACGTTGGTCCCGTTCTTGACTTGGCTACAATTCGGACGAAGCGATACCTGCTGCGTTGATTATTGAGTCTATGAAGGCTTTAGCTTTAACCAAACGTTTAATTATCGCTTTGCTTTTGTCTACTCCGATACAAACACAAATGAACGATTATGGAGGACAACGAACAGCGGGCGATCTTGTCAGTGGTGTTTATGTTGTATGCGGCTATAGAACAAGGTAACATAGAGTTTGCGTGAAGATCGAATTGAATGTGTTGTTTTTCATCAGCGAATCGAATCGATTCAAGTGATCGCGATTTGAAAGGGATCACACTTCTTATTTCAAATGAGATCGTTGTAAATCATATTATTGTGGTCTTGTTTTAAACCTTATATATATATATATATATATATATATATATATATATGTCTGCCAATACTGTTTCATTCATTTTCATCGCCACTTTCTCTTCGATATTTACATATGTACTAGGTGGAGGTCAATACGTTTTCTGTGTAGAACGGAAAATAGAATAGTTCTTCAGGGAAACAGTGTTGATGCATCTATTGTGTATATTCTCCCTGAAACTCTAAGCACCTTCTAGTCCAGCGATCCTCAAGTGCTATGTTGTCCCGTTCGAATAAAGCATTGTTTTCATAGACCCAAAATACTCCTCTACGGCGGCCTTAACGCCATCCTTTGTTTCGTGACGCTGGCCTCTGAGGTGATCGTTGAGATCTTTGAAGAGGTAGTAGTCGCTCGGGGCTAGATCTGGAGAATAGGGTGTTGATGTTCATCAAGCATCATCATCGGATAGTTCAGGAGCCCAACTCTACCAGTTAAGCAGGTCGTAAGATGTGATGGGTGAGCATGTGCGTTATCCTGGTGTAGCTGCACAACCTTCTTCTACGTGTCGGACCGATTCCTAGCGATGGTGTTGCTTAAACGTATCAAAGGACCGGCATAATAACCGCAAATGATCATTCTACCAGTCCCGACGCAGTCGACTAGAAAAATCCATTTGTATCCCAAGACACTGTGTACAAATCTTCCCGGCCGAGTTTTCGTTCCTGACCCTCGTCGGAATCTCGAGGATTACCCTTCATCGGTTCGAGACAACGCTCCAGTGGCTGTTCAACTTGTTCTTGCAGAAATCGCGGCAAAGGATGGAGATATCTAAGTCCTTGATAATCTTTAACGCTTCTGCTACCAGATGAAGTTTAACTCGACGATGCTGGATCACTATCTCATGCACACATTTCCCTCATTCGTTTCTGGCGCATCCGGAAGTCTTGGACACCAGTTGGACCCATTTGACTTTCACTGATTTAGTATGGCGGAGTTACATTCGATCGGGCAGACGCTTCGTAAACTGTATCGAGCTTCCTTTTTATCTGGACTTCATCACAACTCTTAAAGAAGTACTGTTTAGTAACAGCCCGAAACTCGTAACGGTCCATTTTGGCGACACCGTCCGACCTGTTTCCATCCACTCGTAGATATCGTGAGGACAAACGACACCACCGGTCATAGGCTTTTGTTGTCTGTTGTCATCTGCCGTCTTAAGGATCGCCCTCTCTACCAAAACATAAACCTTCCACCGCTGGTGAGCCCAACATGCCTATACAGAAAACTAATTGACCCACCAAGGATTAAATACTAGTGAACGAAACATCAAGTCATAATTTTTTTTAACGTATTTCAACGTTTCGATAAACAAAACCAAACAATCAACTCTTTGAACATTTTACTCGTATTGTGTATTAATATATATATATATATATATATATATGACGTACACGGACGGTTAAGTCAGTTGTGACCGTAACATTTTAAATACATACATTTAACAGTTGCTGGAAGAAAAATAAAATCAAACACTGAGAAACAGACACCTCGCTACTCTGAGTACGTCCAATGTCAAAGCATTTAGAAGTTCCAACCGAAAAAAAACAATATGTCAATCCACCTAGGAATGCACAGATATTTTATCCAATGTCCACCATAAGGATTAATTACAGCTCTCATAGAGTAAAGATAATATGATGTCTAATAAAATACACGTTAATCCTTTGCCTGAGTATTTTTCTTAGTGAAAAAATGACAGATTCACATTTGACACAACAACTAACCTGTTATGATCGTGTCCTTCCTTCACTCTACTTATCTAGAAGTTGGTGGATTCTTAAAATAATTGTATCCACCTTAGTCAATGTTTGTTACTCCAGCTGCGTCCACACACATTTCGAATATGTTTTACATATTGCTCACAGTGAGCCATTTCAATCCGACGCGGTACACTGGTACCGGCTTGAAATTGCTTCAACTTTCATGCTGCGGCAGCTTCGCGGGACTTCGCGCTCAGATATCCGTCGCGAGTGACACAGGTTAGGTCAGGCTGGCCTGTGTCTAAACCTAGGCGATACGGCAATTCCACAACACCTCGATTGCCTTCATCCCAACATCCCTCAAGCCTCTATTGTAACGCCGGAGTCCGTAAGCCGGCACTTTGCTCCCAGCCATTCGTCTGATCTAGAACAGCTCTTTCTGAGTGATGAACTGGCTTTATATTCAACCGCAATACTTACGCAGGATTATAACATGTAGAATACATTCATCTTCTAAGGACGGCTAAGTCTCTGGTTATAGGAAGTCAGAGACCGCAGGTTCGAGCCCCGCTGCGTGACATATAAGAGAGCTTAAGCATTGTACAATTGCAGCTCCTTTAATAAACCAATAAAACCTTTACCTTTACCTTCTATATTATATATATATATATATATATATATATATGTGGTCGCGGCAGGTAGCCTTTTTATTATTCTTATTAAATGATTATTTCTGTTGCTGCTGCCGCCGCCACTGCCGCCATATAATAATAACATGGACGGATATATTTGATGTGTGCATGGTACAGATTCGACGAGAGAGCATTGGAGCAAAAATGCGTTCGTTTTATGCGAATGACAACAATAAATTATGAACTCTGAAGCTCATACTTTTACCCTATTTTTTAATCGAGAAGTTAAGCATTGTAAAATTGCGGTTCCGGAAATAAACCGCAAATGTTATGTTATGTTCTATTCACCATGCTGTAAAGTAAATTTTCCTTACTAATTCAAAGCCAAAATTTAACGTCCACGGTGCGCGCTGTACACCACATACAATCGAGCCCCGAGCGGAGTTTATGGAACACAAATCTTCGTGAACTCTACGTTAAATATGACTATTGACGAACAAATTGCTCACCGTACATTGACTAAATTGGCATTTGTAAACGTGAACGTATTTAAAGCTGCGTCTAAACCGTTAGTTAAGTGCTTTAAAACCTTCTTCCATATTAAGTTTGGCCATTACTCAACGAAGAGAGTAACTGTTGTTGCCTATTTTGGGATTTCTAAAGACAACATACGCAACAAAATGTCTGTGTGTGTGTCCAAATCGATACCTCTTTCAATGCTATGAGCCAGTGTTGTCTATGGCGTTTTCCCCTTTTAACGGTAAAATGACGTATTGAGATGGCTGGAGATATTCCACACGATAAAATGCAGTAGCCATATATATGGTGCTTTATGACATTGAAAAAATGATACGAAGCCCCATCTTCGTTCTGTCGATCAGGCAGCAAGGAAAACACACACACACTATAAGCCGTCGTTACATTTATAGCTCTGCAACACTTCGCAATGTTCGAGGAGCTTGCGTCTATCGGGGACAAAAACCGTCATAAAGCATGTATCCGTCGTAAATCTGAAATTCGATCCTAAATCAACACAGTTGTCGCCCATAATGAGATTCCGCATTTCGAATGGTGGTGCACAGTAGTGTCTCCTCAAATTGGACCTGATGTGTCCCGTTAGTTCCAGTCACTGGAACACATGCAATATCATTGGAATTGTTTGACTTCGCTGTGGGACGAAGCCTGCATATCCATAGAATATTATTCGTACTCATTTGAGGGAGAGAAAGATGATTGACGTCGATGCGGACGCTTACTAGCATGGGTGTGATGACGAATGAGTCGTGGAGGGGCCTAAACGGGAGATCCAACCGGGACGTGGCGAATCGCCCGCTTAGCAATCCATTTGATTCACCATGTTATTTGCCGAACAGTGGATTACCACACACCATGCGACACTTGCGTGAGGTCAAAATGCGAGCTAAAGTGCCATAGATATCATGCAGCATGGTATTTTATAGTACAGTCTTTAAGTAGTATTTATATAAAATAGCCATGCTGCATAACCCTAGCTTACATACTTTTGTGTACAAGTAGCATACAAAAGTAAAAGGTTGTAAAAATTCGTATTTTTTTCGGATTTTTTTCACCGAACGGACGGTCTTCATTAGTGAATATTAATATTCGTAGGTAATTCACGCTTTGTTGGGCACATTTGAAATGTAGAGTAACTGCGGGGTCTCTTTCCAGTTTTCAATCATCTTACACTAACACGCTGATGATTCGAGGGATTTATGGTGATTGTTGCTCATAGGGCACTCACTTTCCTTAGCCACTAGAATTAATACTCCTCAAACGAGGCGATAAATAGGTTTGCGGCTACCGGAGGCCAATCGCGGTGTCCTCTACCTAGGGGAAACGTCGAACGATTTCTCCATCAGTTGAGTACATTTCTGGCCAAGCACAACGTCACGCGTTTGCAGTCCTACTCGACCTGCGTGAGGCTTTTGCCCCTGGCAGCCCTATTATTCTCTTTAAGAAGTTCTGACCTATAATCTCTCCGAAGATGCTGTGAATGTGATACACTTTTTCATGTCAAATCGTGGTCAGCGAGTCGCCATATCAGGCGTGTTCTCTTGTAGTAAACAAATTAGCTTTGGTGTCGCACAATGAAGCTTCCTAGATCCCACACTCCTCTCGGTTAAACTAAACCTGTCTTTTTCTCAATGTTTCCAAGTCCACATCCATCCACATTCGTCCTTCTGGCATTAGCGGGAGTGCGATAAATCTTCGAGGCACACCTAGTGTGCGTTTCACACCCAATTTCTATTGGTTATTCGCGACGATCAACTCACCGGTAACTCCTTGCGATTCTCCAGTATTTTTCCATACTGACTCGCAGCCATCATTGAGAGTCCACGGAAAAACTGCTCTCGGCATTGCTTCATAAGACGGACCCTTTAAATTTGCAAATGTGCAAAGGTTGGTTTCGAACCCGTAGAGTCTCCTCCGATCGCAAGGTACACACGAATGCTCCACCTCACTGGGCTCGACGTGTCTTCCTCATCTAGTCGAGCCTGCCTCGTCTCAGGCCAAAAGTGGCATACGCCATAACTGGCCTTAATCGGGTTCGAAAGTTTCTGGAGCGTGATTGCTGCCGACTCCTATGTCATGCCTTCTTTATCCCCAGAATCTCGTATTGAATATTTCGGCCTTATTGAATATTCTTATTATATCTTATTGAATAGTCTAGCCTCAACTAGGACACGTACATCGCGCCTATTCTCGTTCTTCAAAAACGTGCTCTCAGAGACTATTTCAGCGTATCCCCTCTCGATCCCTCCTCACTGATTTCCATTTCCCACAACATTCTACCTTATGCTATTCATAATACTTTTACCTACTGCTGCTGTCTTATCTTCAGAATTATCCATGAGTTCCCCCAGGAACTTTCGTCGGCTGGTGGTCCCCTCGAATAACACCAAAGGAAATGCCAGTAACCTATTATTGCTGGTGCCTTGTAAAGAAAACGCGAGCCGTAAGACTTTTGCAGTTCGTGGTTCTCTCCCTTGGATCTCACTCCCTGTTAGTATCCGTTCGTTAAATACTTCCGTGCCCCAGTTTGAATTTGTCCAGAATCAAAACACCGCTTTGACGAGCAAATCAGGTACGCTTAGCTTAGGACATCGGGCAATTCCTTATTCACAATACATCACTAAGCTCCCCGCTCCGTCGTAATTGTATGACTTCAATTTCAATATAATCTTACCAGTACTAATATATATATATATATATATTTATAATATAATTAATTATTTAGTAATATGCATGGCACGTGTTTTTGTCCGCACCTGCAAACCTAGTTTTGCCGTGTCAACTTTACTTAGTGTCTCATGTTCATGCCACTACTGCCGTAAAACACTAATCTGTTTGATAGATAATTTTCTATTCTCTCTCCTATTCTCCCTTATAAATAACCTAGCCAGCATTTTGCAACTGGCTGTTGTTTATGCCATCAAACAGTCAACATAGAACTTCTCTAGTCCATTTTGCCTCCACCGAGCTCTTTGCTAATACTTACTAATACATCCAATGACATCTACACCCATGATACGGGAACAATGGTTACCCCTTTGTTTATCAACAAACAAATCTAATCAATCAATAAATACTGAATTCATTTTTCTTCTATTAGTTGCCTTGGTGACACTAATTTAAGATCACCAATATTTCTGTCGTCGTTCTGCTGTTGAAAGTACCGAAGCAAAGAAAATGAAATCAGGGCGGTAAACCAATTCTATATATATATATATATTTTTTTTTTTTATGACGGAGAATGCTCATGCAGACCAGGCCTTACAGCTGAGGGGACCGCTCAAAAACAGGGGGGGATATATATAATATATATATATATATATCTATATATATATAAATTACGTATTATTAATTATTAGAATGTATATGTATATTTTTAGAATATATTATATTCCAAGTGAACGAATTACGGTCGCTTAGACATTGCAGTACATCTACCAGATAGGAGTAACTGATGCAACAATGGGGGTCAGCAGAGCATAAATATAACACGTTCATTTTATTTATGTGTTGCCTACGTGTCGCCAATCTAGGGTTCACGACTTGACACATGCGCATCCCGTAGATACAGAAAAAAATGCGTTTAATAGATCAAGTTTTGTACTACTTATAATGGTCCACTATGTGCCATATGATGAAACATGGGTGGAGCTCTTCAAAGAAATGTATCATAGTATGAGTTAGATATTCGAGTAGAAAAATAACGCAGCTTGTACAAGGAAAGTTCACACTAAAGAAGAGCTAAGACAAGCGTGTTGAAGTATGCACTTTTTCTAATACATCGAGAAATGATAGAGCAATGGGTTGGGTTAGGTTTCTGCGTAACTATATTAGCAAGGTAGGAGGACAGGACACAGGCACGACGGTCTACCATAGGCAGACGATGTGGTTTTGCTGGCGGAAAGCACGAAAAAATTGAAGCAGATGCTGGACGCCTATGGGAAGAAAGTCGAAGATATGGGATGGCAGTAGTATTTCAATGAGAAAAAATTTTCAAAAAATGGTGAAGAGTAAAAATCATTTTGAAAAAGAAATGGAAACACAAAAATAGAGAGAGCGGCTAATAGCGGCTAATAATAATTGTGGCTGCGTAATAGATACCTTGTAACCAGAGAAGTATGAGAAAAGGTCGTTTGTACTTATCGTTACGTACGCCAATGCAAGAATCACAATGAGTACTAGGTATAAGAAACTAAATTGGACACAGCACAACGGGGCGTGGCGAGACAAGCTATCCAATGGCTATTCACACCTGCAAGGAGATCTTACAAGGAGAATTTGGTGAATCAGGCTTCTGCAAAGTGCACACACGACGATACGCGGTTGAGGATTCTAGAGAACAAGGGAGGTGACAATTAGCCAGTCACAATAGCTGAACGTCCTCCGCTCAGAAAAAATTGTTGAAGGTAAAATAGGCAGGTTATGTTACGTTAAAATAGTGCATAGGGACAAACTTCCTGATAAGGAAGTATATAGTGCACATGTAGAGATAGAGAATGCAACTATATAAAAAAGTATAAAAAAATATCTATGAAGCGGCGGGGAGAAGACGAAGAAGGGCGAAAACGCAAAGGAAAAGCTATCCGGTGTATTATACCTACGGCAAAAAACAATAAGGGCTAGTGGAAATAATCTATACATGTTTCAAAGAATTGGAGTTTCTGGAAGAGGAACGTTAGATATCAAAAAGGCTGAGGTTAAATTGCAAGATATTGGTACAGTTTAGGCGCCATATTTGTGGGGGGAAGAGGATGAGACAATCGAACATGAAGCGCTCGATTGCGAAACACTACGCACAAAAAGTTACATTTTAAACACTTAGTTCCGGTGTATATATATATATATATATATATATATATATATATATATATATATATATATATATAGTTGTAAATCTGTGAAACAGTGAAAAATAACTTTAACGAGAATTTTTGAAAATATTGTGCACTGAAAATAAATATACGAAAATCAAAATCTTAATTAAAATTCTATCCCAAATACCTTGAATACTCAGCAAAATTATTGCGCCGCAAAAGATTTCTTGCAGTCCTTGGAAGTCTACCCGGGAGATTCATAAAACGTAATGTGATTCATCGTCGTGCCGTACACTCGAAATTGCCCGCACACAAAGCATAAGCAGTTTATTTTCCTGTAGGGCTCCGCGCCAACTGCTCTCGTAAACTATCCCCAAACCTGTAAATTAATGAAGGACGTCCCTTTGAATAAAGGAAAGTTTGTATCGTATTGTATAAATCACCTTACCCTGAATGATACGAAATTGCGCGCCTACCTTCTGCCAATCTCATAGTGAATCTTGACGATTGATTCGATAATGTGCATGTAAATTGAATCTACGAAAACCAAAATCGAGCTTATTCTTTCTTCCGCTGGTGGCGGATTTGTTATTGTTCCCAAAATCGCATGATAGTTGGCAACGATCGTATCTCAGGGTTTTTTGGCCTAGTGTTTCTCTGGGTGCGGGGTTCCGGGGAGCAGCTGAAGGCCGGTACGAGGGATACCAGCCGGACCTGGGAGAGTCGCTGGTCGGTTGCAGTGTGACATGGGACGACGGTTCCGGCACGGTTCGCTCGCTCTGACGGCAGACGAGCAGGAGCATCGTGATTGATTGATTTATTTGGCTCGCTGCCATCTCTCAGGCAGAAGAAAGGAGGGGGTAGTCAGACAGACAGGCACATCATATGTACATACAGGCCTTCTTGGTCCTGCGGCTCGAGAAGGACAAGAGCCTCCCGCACTCAACCAGCATTCGGGTCCGTGTTCTCGCTAAACGAGAGCTAATTTGTGGAGGGAGCCGCCGGCTAAGGGCTAAGAGGACGTGGTGCGACAAAAGAAACTCTAGGTGGACTAATTAACTTTATGTACTGTTGTTCGTGCTGCCAAAAATTCGTTGGGAGTCGCATATACATGGCACTCATGGAGGCGGGCAGCGATCCTTTCGGCGGTACGTATGACGAATTATAATATTATAGTTTGAGAATTGGACTGCAGGAACTAGAAGAGATGGTCAACATTATTTTATTCTGGGTTAACTGATACGTGCGATAAGGAATACGGGTTGAGATTTCGGGTGTCACCGTAAATAGATTTGCATTTTGCAAATAACAACGATGTTCACAATATTTTCGGTGCATATTCAAATCGATAACATAGGCTTCTGTGGGCGTATACATCAGCTGCAAACGAATAAATGGGCATTTTGCCTTTTGCTTCCGTGCATACACAATACAAGTACTGCCCACATGTACAGTGCTCTCGTGTACAGGGTGTCGTTAAGTAAGTGTGTGTTAATATATTCAGAATGTTCACGGAAATACGTGACGAAAGTAGTGCTAAGGAATTGATAGCAGATATCGAGTCTCTTCGGGTTGGAAGGTCCACACTGCTCTCGGCATAGACAGGGAATAAAAATATAGTTTGTACCGCGGTCGCAATGTTCGACTACCGCTAGAACAAATAAGGACGCTCTCTTATATATAAGAGAGCTTAAGCATTGTGAAATTGCATCTCATTTAATAAACCAATAAAACCTTTACCTTTGCCTTACCTTTACCTTATAAACAAAGGATAATGGAGAAATCGAACGACATCGTTTGCTGACCTGTTCTCGAGTAGATATTGCCTTGCTGTCGGAGGTTCGGGTGACTTTTACACACTGGAGGGGGGGTCAGTGTTCAGACGTACTCAGAATTTCGACTGAGCATTACGGGTTTCAAAGTCGATCTGCCTAGTGGTCATACTTCGGTCAATAGAGAGACCAGAGACCGCTGATGGCGAGGTTTAAATATGAGCGGAATCACAGCCTTTCGACTCGTTTGTAACCAGCCATCGAGAATACATAATCGCTCCGTCATCAGATTCCAGCCGATGATCAATGCAGGTCGTGTCTCGCTGAGAACATATATATACATACATCAAGTTGTAATCTAGTTGGTCACAGATGAGGCCATGGACGAAAGCGTTCATCTAACATTCGAGTCCCTCCCCACTTCAAATGGTTGGGCAGTACACTTCGACTAGAACATAAATACGTGATGTACATATTTTGTCTGTTTATTCAAATGGACGAACAAATCGAAGTGTGGAAGTAATATACATGGGCTCGCAAACTTCAACGGGGTTGACAAATCATTTCTTGGGGGTGAATAGGACGAATATCACGTAGTAGTAGAAGTAGTCAACGACTCCCTGTTGGAACAACAACTAATCTACTGTTTTATCATCACTGTTGTGCGAAAGGACTCTGATTGCAATGAATGATTTACAACGGTGGACAGTTTGAAATATTGACATAAATAGTAGATACGATGTCCGAAGGTGCAACTACTTATGTAATATATGTAGCCACGACATTGTAGACATCATTAGAGCATAGGTTGACCTGCTGAACGAGTTAAATGGACTACTGTATGATTACATAACATTATCATACAACAGGATCTGGGTTTAAAGCCAGCAGTGCTGAAGCGAGCAGCCTTCTGGCGACACACACTTAACTCTCATCGTCTGCCTGCTTATAGATTTAGCACATCGGTAGGCGAGTTAATTGTTGTTAACTACTGCTGACAGGATTATATATAATATTTAGTACGAGACGATCGCATCTGACGGTGTGGACACGCACAAAGTTCTGCACTCTTCCCTTGCCAGTCTTTAGTTCTGTACAACGCCGAAGATCTCCAGATCTTTTTTCTGGAACTCATCCCCAATGTACGTATGAGTTTACCTCCACTTGGCCGCTTGTCATACTTAGTGTCGGGTGCGGTGACGGTAACAGTGTTACAGTAGCACGAATGTTTGAATCAATACTCTGTGCCTCCCTCCGGCCGAGCGATAGCACAGGGGACGAAGCCAGAAACCCCACTCGAGGGTTGCCTTGACCGCTCTGACGTGGACACAACGCGACTTCGACAGGGCCCAATCGGTCGATTTGAACAGTCTGCCCCACCGCCGTCAAGAAGAACGTAGAACAAACAAACAAAAAATAGCTGGATAAAGGGACCGATGTTTGGAAACACATCGATTGTTAGCCGCTAGCTTGCTCGAAAGCTCGCATGATTGTCAGATTACGATGGAAGTATCTATTTATACCATACAATGTAGGGGGAAAATAACGGTCCTGCTCTACCCTTCCAAGGATTTCTCTCCCGATACTCCACCAGACGGATATGGGACTGACAGAGCGAAGCGGGGTGGACGTGGGGGGACTAACTCTCCATGGGGGTAGGAGGGGGGGGGGTGATTGGTTAGATAGGCAATACAGGAAGGTAGACGATTTCAGCCAGTGCTAGTATAGTATACAGCTGGTGATATCTTCCTCAGCAAGGCTAGCCTTTCAAAAGAACACAGAAACAAACACACGCCGAGAGACAGAGCAGACAATAAGAAGATGAAAGGCAAAACAAGAAACCCAATACGTACGAAGGTTGATAGTTCAAAGAATCAGATGGCCTAAAGACTAACAGAGGCCGGCGAGGAATTATATCGTAATACATTTACGAGTAAGGAATCGACGTCGTTTGTATGTTGATGGTATAGAGGCAGCCGTGCAGGCACACACAGAGACATGCAACGCAAGTGGCCGCTGAAGACTGGTTTCATTTCGGCTGGTATATCTCCGCAAGCAGCTTATGAGCGATCGATACATTTTCTCCAAGGCCCTACTGTTGTCCAATTTGAAGCCAGATTAAAGGCGATTGGTTTGTTTGAGGTTGCTTACTATTGCTTACGTATGTGTACATCAAAGTTCATACACTTGCAGCAAGACAATAACAAAACGCAACGTTACTACAGAGGAAATGGCTTGCTGAGGATATCATTGGTCTTGAAAGCAGAAAGCACACATGATTGTGAACACGGTAATGGAGTGCATTGTCAGTCAACGCAAGAGCCCATATAGAGATGGGAATTCAACAGCACAGACCGACCACATAAGAGATCTATGGTGTTTAACGCATCAGTTTAGTACCTCTCATTACAAATATCGTCAACGAGCACCTAGCGGAATTTCCATCGTTAAAAGTAGGTCTCATTAACCCAACGAACATTATGTAATTATCTATTGCATCATATGAATAAATAGATGATTTTTTAAAAAAACCTAAAGAAGAGACCGATTCACGTCATTGGCACCAACCGCACGAATCTGAAAGAACTAGTTATTCGCGAAGACATCTAGGTTGTCTTATGTTTGATCCGGTTCGGAAAATGGTGTGCTTCGATGTTATCATGAACCCCTTGACGAGTTGGGTAGCGGCCACTGGTCACCTCTTTCAAATCATAGTCGATACGTTCCGATTTATGAGAAATCTAACTTCCCTTATTACTACTGGGTTCGCGATTTAGCGCGCGATTCTTCGTCAGTATCGATTTAGGGTCGAAGGAACAGGACAGTGTCCTTGGAACGTCGCTTAAGGTAGTCCAATTTCAAGCTATGCCCGTCGTGTCCTCTCTTGAGCCATCGGTATCTTCCGGCCATCCCTAACCTTTTGCCTCTAGGGCTCTGTTCCTTACCACTGAACTCTTTTCCCCCAACCTTCGCCCGTAACTCTCTCGTGCTTCGGTCACTGCCTTGTCCTGAGGCGATACCCGCAGCACTGGCGATACCGACAGCACAAACAGACCGAATCTCTCTGGGTCGTTGCCAGCCGCTGTCCGAGACGAGAGCCATGACATGGCCTGGAAGGGCCGACACGACCTGAACCTTTGGCCGATTCGGTGATCGAGCCAATCGCAGGAGCCCGGACCAACGTCCCAGCAGTGGACATTCGAGCTGAGAGCTCGTGCTCGCCTCGGCCGTAGTCGCTGCGGCAGCGACGTCACCCGCCGGCGCTTGCTGACCGGTGGCCGACGTCCGATGTCTCTGTGCCTCCAGCAGTCGGATGAGGAGGAAGGGTTTCCTGGAAGGCTCCTCACTGGCGGCCAAGGATAGTCTATGGACTCGCCTTGGAAGTGATCTGTAGAGCCCTCGAGCCTTGCAAGGGCAAGCGACAACGCAGCGCCATTGATTACGAGAAAGTGCTGTCATGTCCGGTGAAACAGGCGCATCGAATGTTTGATTCGTGAAGATCGAGGTGTGAGTGGTAGTATACGGAGAAAGAAGAAAAATACCAAGAGACTAACTTCTGAACTCCTCAATGGCGATCGTTAGCCGGCGATCCTTATACATTCACACGAACGTACATATTTGCATACAGAGTATATGCACAATAGTAGCAATAACAATCATAATGTAAGCATAGCAATAAGGTCACAAACGTAAAGGAACAACACATATCACGAATGTGTTCGAATCGATTCGTGTAACAAAGTATATGTTAAAATAAAGTGTTCCAACGAAGCTAATTTAGTGTTGAATTGGCCGGATCTGAGTATGAGATTAAAAGAATCTAGGAGGTTTCAATAAACCACAGATGGTTCCTTGGTTTCATTGAACCTGGGCCCGAATAGGAGCTTAGATGATGCTAAACGGACTATATGACGAAACTCGGGTTACTTAATCAGAGAAGAAATGGCTTGCATCTGTGCTGATTACAAGGTTGACTACTGATTAAATACTGATTCGAAGGTCTGTTCAATGATCATATTGTGCCGTATCATACACTAGGATATACTAGGAAACGAGTATTTTTTTATGACGGAGAATGCTCATGCAGACCAGGCCTCACGACTAAGGTATTTGCCGTGGTACTGTGGGACTCCTGCCTGGTGGAGGAAACGAGTATAGAATATATATATATATATATATATATATAGGTATAAATATATGTATAAATATATGACTAAGAAATAACTTGGATTATCGATATTTATTTATAGGTATCTATGTCTCTGCTTTACCAAGCTCTATATATTACAACATACATACATTTGACCTTTCCCCAACAATACCCGCTTGTGCTCACACTCGTCAATATTTCTAACGGAGTTTAACGTCATATTATAATATGGTAAAGCCAGACTTATTACAAAAGTCTGGCTTTACCAAAATTTCTCACTACTCTTTTGACAAGTCGCAAACGCAGCAGTAAATTGAATCAAGTTAATTGTCCTTAGAGCTGTGGGAATTCGTATGGGATGCTCAAATTTGAGGGATAGCTCGAGTTTGCTTTGGGTCCCACTGGTAGGGGTCCTCGGCTATTGGGTTTCAGAGAGAAGCCAAGCTCGTAAGGCAAGTTGGACGTTGTTTGACTGTCACTAACTCGATATTTCTGTCATTTTCACATTCTTGAGTTCTTAGCGGTTCGTTTACTTACCGCTAGGGGGGGGGGGGTCTCGCTTCAGGGGTGGCCGTTATCATTGGGACGCAAGGTTAATTTCTAAAACCAAGAATTCTCCTTAAATCAAATTTCATGATAGTTGAACCGTCGTAGCCAGCGATACAAAATGACGATTTGAGGTGGGGTTCTTCTTCAAAGCGGAAGAACACTACGTCAAATCGTCATTGTCTTAGGGTTAATGTCACTAGCAATTGCTGTTATATATGTATATATAATATAATATATATACCTAAAAGGTTAAAGGCTGAGGCCTGTCAGACAGGGGAACAGCTGAGGGTCAGCTCGAAAAAACAGTTAATATATATATATATATGTAATAGCATCGGACGGAAAGATGGTCTGAGACGGTATCAAAATGACTAGGTTGGTTCATATGTTTCTGAGGTTTTTGTTTTCGCAAGAAAGCCATACCTGCTCCTCACTTTTGATCATTTATTTATCTGCTGTTGTTGTCTACAATCTTCTCCCACAGCGCAACCATATTATGTATACTTTATTTCCAAATTGGTTTTGTTTCGTGGCAGAGAGGCTGCCTTGCAAATGATTTTGTGATGATCGTCACTTAGTGCAAGGTCCGGTGAATACGGCGGGTTTAACAGAACTTCCCAGTCAAGCGTTTTTAGGGTCGATTTCTCGAATCTTGCGATGTGGGGCTGTGTGGCTTTTGTCGTGCAATAGAATCACCTGCCCGCATCTTTTTTGCGGAATGGGATGCAACTGGGACCTATACGCGTGCTGGTTTGCCATATGATTGTTTTCCAGCAAATCAGGCCTTTCCAGTCCCAAGCTGGTGAAGTTGACGCATTGCACTCGGGTGCGTGACGGATGCACTGGTTCGATCCCCACCATTGTACATTTGCCCATTCAAGGGATCCGTTTGATTAAGCAATGCCGAACGCAGTACCGTGGACCCGGAAAATTTACTGCTTTAGTCTGGCGACTGACACCCATCCTTTTGGCCCATCCCCGCATTGGCTATTGGCCGTCTTCCTTCAACAACGTCTCAATACGCTAATCATCAAAGGCAGATGGTCGACCCGAGCGAGAGGCATATTCGACGTCCAGCATGGCACTTTTAAACATGGCCATCCAATTAATCGTCACCGTACACAGAGGCGATCTCCCTGGCTGCTTCCGCTTACTTCGTTGACCATTTCTTCTGCAACATGTCATATATGCCATGTGAGAACATTTCCAACAACCGTTTGCGGCGCTGTTCCTGCGGCATAATTGTTGGGAATTCAGTTCAGAAGAACGTTACCGGCATCGCAAGATACTTTCCTACACACCTGGCCGCCATTTGCATCCAGAACAGGAAGTGTATTCCCGCATTCAATAGCGCAGTCTCTAACAGACTATATTTATCTATCTATCTATATATATATATATATATATATATTGGTCTAGTGGAGAGCGTCTTAGACTACTAGACCGGAGGGACACGTGTGTGTTGGGTTCAAATCCTGTCAGACGCGGAGAATCCTTGGAGTTCTTTATCATCTTTCTTTATCTGAGGATTCTCGTCAGGTACGAGTAAGGAAGAGAATAAGCAAAGGTGGCCCCGACAGGTCCTCATAGTAATACCTATAAGGTTAAGAGCTGAGGCCTGTCAGATAGGGGAACAGCTGAGGGTCAGCTCTAAAAAAAAAAAAATAAAAAAAAATTAATTTATATATATTAGGTAGTCCGTATCAAACTTTCGCCGCTTTAAATGCCAATAACTTTTGAACTAAATGAGTTAGAGTAAAGATATTTGGGTACGAGTTAGAGGTACTCTCCAGCTTTATTGACACACCGATTCCAGCGATCTGGGAGTTTTGAAATAGCCAAATATTTGCCATTTGCATTTCCATATATAATTTCATTATCTAGTGCTTTTACGAGTAACTCGACGGTTGCATATGGAACCCCACCTATTGCCCTTTTTAATGCATGCAAACAACCATAATCACATGGGCTTAAATCAGGAGAATATGGGGGTTGATGCCATCGCTCAATATTGTTCCCCTCCATCCAGGCCGTAATTTCAGCAGTGCGGTGAGGTCTTGCGTTGTCGTCGAGTAACCACACTCGGTGCTGTCGATCCCTACGCCATTTGTTCATCAATCCTTTCAAGAAGCCGAGATATCGGGCATCATTGAGTTTTTCGTTTGCCGCTAATATTTCGTAATAGCAAACACCCTTGATATCCAGAGCGAGTATCATCAACACCTTTCGTCCGAATCTATCTGGCACTGCCACAGACGCTGCCACTTCACCTTGTCGGAGCCACTGTTTTGCTTGGTCCTTCTCAGGGGGTCTATCCAGGCTAACCCATGTCTCGTCTATCGACACGGTGTGCTCTAAGCGACTGGTTTGTTGCGTATAAGTCTTCAAATTAGATGTCGAACACTCCACACGCATTTTCATCTGCTCAGCACTCAGTATATGGGGAACCCATTTTGCATTGATTTTCTTCATCTTCAGTATATTGGTGACAATTGTATGGCATGTCACCCGAGGAATCCCAGTTTCAGCCGACAAAGACCTCATGGACCAAGCTCTGGTTTGCTCAAAAGCTGCCTTGATTCTGTCAATCCGTTCGTCCCTTGTCGCACCTGATTTGTGGTCCCCACCTCGATGGTCATCGGTGTCCATATCTCCACTGTTAAATCGCTTGCACCAATTTTGCACCGTTCGCAGGCATAAGGCAGACCTACCGTACGCCTTGCCGATGGATTTCAACTGGAGGATGTCCTTGGAGAAACAAAAACTTGATGATTTCCCGTTGATTTTTGTGGGAATTTGAACTTTCTGCTGCAGTGTCCATCTTTCTGATCGTATCGAAACCACTCAGTGTTCGAAAGGAAGCCACGTTCGTGCCGCATGCCCACTCCAAAAATGAACGCATTGTGTAGCGTAGTTCGGGTTGTGCGCCATCCGAAAGGTGCGAAAATTTGATTAGGACAGCCTAATATATACAATGCGCCTGATGAAGAGCAGGTGCAACAAAAGTGGCATATTTCTGTGTTCCACTAAAGCTCCGTTCCTCCTTTCGTTTTCCTCGGGGAAACGTATTTTATTCATCGATAGTACATATGTTTTTACAATCATGTATCGCTTGTTGTTGTAAAATTGCCGCTCCTTTAATAAACCAATAAGCCTTAACCTTTAACCTAACCTTAGTATTTTTCAGGATAAAAGCACGCAGTATTCAATTGGCTCTTCTGTTGGCGCTAGGCTACAACCTCAGGTTCATGCGAGATATTTCTTAAACATCGTACTGTCCTAGTAGCTCTAGATAAAAAGTCATTCCAAATGATCTGCTCACCTTAATTCGCGAATAAATCGCATCTCAAAGTCGATACGGCCCGTGCAACAGGGAAGACCGAGTAGCCGCGCTAGTGCAATAGGAAGGGCGATATATTGCATAGGGACATGGAATCTCTTTAACTAGCGGATGGACGAGGTTATTAAAACGACAAATCCGCAGAACGCAAACTGACACGCATAAAATATAGTAGAATATATATATATATATATATGTATATATATATATGTATATCCATGTGGCAGATCCTGTTCTTGTCGTGATCGTAGGTATTCGTGGATCTTCTTGTCTCCCGACATTTCTTGTGGTCTTAACTTGGTTAAGTTTCGATAACTCTTTGAATGAAGGAGAGAGAAGTGAGAGGTTAAATCATGAGGTAACTTAGTTGATTTCTTAACATTCTCGTCAGACTCCAATGTGTTGATTACGACTCTGTGTGTTATCTAGATATATCTGGTCGTTTGGCTATCACTGTTGTATTATTTTCCGTCCAATCGATATTTTTCCTCTGTAGCGATTGGCCAAACGAATGGACTACTTTTCGTAGATAGTAAGTGATTCAGGTCTGAAACAAGGCCACTGATACCGCCGCTGCGGCTGCTATGAGCCCCATTGATCTTGGACTCTACACAGAAAGGCTGTTTACTGTGATGCATAAGTCTTCCATATACAATGCGCCGTGGCTGACCCCAATGGATTCAAACCATTGGAGCAACGATTGAATGCTGGCGAAGGCTGAGTTCCGCTCTTTCTTGAAACTGACTGGGATAAAGGTTTGAATTGCAATGTCTTTAGGGGCACGTCATGATGTGCGGTTCTATCCCACACAGTAAAGAGACCGAAGCAGCGCAAATCGTCAGATCGCACTTGGTCCATCCGAAAGGGGCCAATGACGTCGAGGTAATTCACAGATAGTCAAGTCTCCCGGGTGGACCTGTGGTGTGATGTTCAGTGTATACATTATGCTTTCAACGTCATTCGATTCTGATAGTGATCGTGTCAACCTTGGTATTATTTATTTTATGGATTGATTGCCCGACCACTAACAAAGATCGCAGATAATTCATTTTCGAGGAGTATACATGCAAGCCTCCAATTTGACTGCATTTCCGTGCCACGACGCCCACCATAATCCATGCACGGCCCGAAGTTAAGGAAGCTTATTTATCATGTGTACTATTTATTATAAGCTGTAAGTAGGTACAAGCGAGGTAGGTACAAGGTGCTCTTTTGGATCGTTGTCTTAAAACGCCGTTCATTG
Organism: Stratiolaelaps scimitus; assembly: GCA_019614645.1. Lineage (NCBI taxonomy): Eukaryota > Metazoa > Arthropoda > Arachnida > Mesostigmata > Laelapidae > Stratiolaelaps > Stratiolaelaps scimitus. The sequence goes on from JABWDB010000029.1 coordinate 1,402,452, forward strand.
CATCTAGATCACTCAAGGTGGGCGAAAGGTCGAAGCCAAGCCATGATTTAAATCACGGGACAGTAGCGTAATATAAATCTTACCTACATTTGCGTTTCCCGATATTATAGCCTCGCTGTCTCGAGATACCTCATTCCTGGCACACACACACCCCCTCTACCACTGTCTCTTCCTCTTCTCCAGCGTTTAGTCCCACGGGAAGACTGGGATTGAGCTTAGGGTCGCTGATGTAGTGGCGGTTGCAGTGGTAGTAAGTGGTAGTAGCAGTGGTATATCGAATCTTTCAACGAAGCTGATCACGTCGTGGATTTCCGTTTTGGGCAGGGCCGGCGAGAATGCACTGGTGTTCTCTCAAGACGAAGGGCAACGGTGGCTTGAAGCCCCCTCCCCCGTTACTACAGTCCTCATCGTCCTGGGGCCGCACCGGTGTACAGGCTTTCTTTCAAATAGGGTCAGCGCTAGATACGCAGCCTCCATCGAGCGCCGGATGTGGACCGCTTGCCGCGGTGGTTCTGATAACAACCTTCCTTATCATAATACGGTACGTGAGCAAATCTGCTGCCGCTGTGCCGCGGGCGCATATCTTGGGGAAGTGGGCAGAAATAGGAGGAATTCCGGTCACCCCTAACAGATAAGCAGTTTCCCGACGCTGCGACGGTGACTACGGCCGTCTGTGTGAATAAACGCAGTTAACGTGCCATATACCGCCAATAATTTGTGGACTCAGTGACGTATGATATATCATATATGGGAGCTCAAATGATTAGGATTACTACTTTTAGGCGGCAATTTTGTGTTTGGTTTTCTTGATGCTGTTGTTGTTATTTTCTGGGAGTCGCACAGGTCACATGAGGTAAGAGTTGAACTGACATTGAACTTCTCATTTAACCGAGGCTGAGTGTCAGTCCATGGCCAATTTATGCCTGCGCAGATAGTTTTCAACGGCCACGTGGTTCATGCGAATGCATCGTCTGCTGCTGAACGTTACCGTCAAACCAAGACAAGCATCCACCTTTCCTCCTTGAATGAATATGAATATATGTTGTGAATATGCTATCAGTTGTAACCGCTCACATAAGAAGCAGTTACTTATGCAAAGATAGAACAGGCCTGTTTAAAGCGTCCAAGCACGCGTATGTATGTTAGTACTCGGCACCGTCTAGTTATGGAAACATCCCGAGAAATTCGGGTGTTCAAGCTGCTGTCTACATAATGGTGGATGGCCGTATAGGGGGTCCTTCTGATCTTAAATGTCGGGTCCAGGCAGCGATAGCCATCGTACCATCGAACGAGCATCCGTGCTAGCAAACCTGGCACAAGGTTATGGCTAACCTAACCAGCAGAACGAGGCCGACGGGAGCGGCCTTGAGGTGTTAAATTTGAAAGAACCGCCATCACGTCCGACCCGCTTAATATTCAAGGACACACAGACTACTACAGATTGCGGTAAGGGGAATACCGAATTATTTTCTTAGTTGCATTAATGAGGTTAGAATATAAGAAGTTCACGCCTTTGGCTTTAGCGGAGTTTACGCAATTTCATATGGGCAGTGCATCCGGGCAGTGTTCGGCCGAGCGTGATTTTTATGCGTGTTGAAAAATTTAACGGATAAGAGGCCGTCGCAAGGGCGACGTTATTAGAACTAGCACGTCCACCTTGTTCCGAGAGAGAGCTGCCTCAGAGTGGCAGTGATTCAGATAGGTGTCAGGGACCAAGCGGCCATACGTAGCAGCCCGGATCATTAGTAGCACCATCAATAAAAATTGTTGAGTTCGTTGGTTGGCTCTTATAGCTGCACCATGGCTTCCGCGTGATCGGTCGGCGCATTGTATAATACATTCGCCTCCCTTCGTGTTTCGTACCCAACTAATGATAGTTATGCATGTTGCTTTTCTCAAGTGCCACGGAGCGTGAACGCCGAAGACAGTATCAGCGCGGTGGCTTGGACAGTTAAGACCCTGGCTGTAAAACAATTGCCGGATGTCGCAGGTTCGAGTCCCGCGACCTGGTGACATATCGAGAGAATTTAAGCCTTGTAAAAACTGCAGTTCTTATACCAGTTTCAACAAACCTCTACTATACCTATAACGACCTCAACCGCAATGATGGTCCCTATTTCTAGGGACGTTCTGAACGAAGGTTGTGTTCAAGCCAGCAATTGCCAATCATCTGCTAACTGGCTTATGTAAATAGGTTTTCTAGACGCTGTCATTTAACGCGTTCTCTCCTATTCAACGAAATTCAAATTGCTACCGTAGATGCCTTCCGAAATCTGGCTGCGTTTAACGTTCGCTCATGTCGCTTGTGGTCTATTGTAGACGATTAGCCGCCCGAAGGTCGAGTCGATCGAACGACGAGTCGGCGAATGTCGAATCGCGTATGCTAAATGGGCCTACTGCTGCCTGCGTAATTTTCGAGTGACGTTGACCACGGAAAAGGCGTCGCAATGTATACGCCTCGTCCGAGTAATATTCATTGCGAGGCCTTCGGATCGAACGGTTGATAACCCTACCACATGAATTTGAGCCATAGGGGTCTGTCTCACCGCGAGTCGACATTAAAAGTACTTGGGAGAGGCCCTCGGATCCACAGCACTCGGTCCCCTAATTCAAATACAAGTTCTATTGTGGCGTGGCACTTCCAATTAACGACACACGAGACAAACGTAATTGAGCTTCGGAGACCTTTGTTTCGGGTCGTGAAGTCTCTTTATTATGCGTATGCAAATTTTCCAATCGTGACCAGGCGCAGGAACGCTCCTTCAACCCACGCAAGTCGTATATTGAATAGACACAGATGTTTTATACCACTTAAGATCCCTATTACTGCTGCTGCTGCTGCTGTTTGCGTTTTAACTATAATATAAGAATATATTCCCGTAGCAACAACACGGATAGAGAGTTACTTTTATAGGTTCGTGAATAGTAACTCGCTGGAGCCGCCTTGGTAAATGGCGGAATATTCTTAGGGTCATGGCAGACAACGATAGTCATTGTTTTCAGAATTTGGAGCTCAGCTGACGTAAAATCCCCACGCAGGGATAACGCATGTACGCTATCTTCTAATGATACACTAGTAGTAGAATTCTTCTAATTTGCTTGCGTAAGCCTCAACCTGCTTTTAATGGGTTTCAGTAACCTTGAAGGGGAAAACGACAGCCGACATCAAGGTTGTCCCTCGTTGCTTAACAAATACATTCTAAATCCTTAGTTCACCATGTTCATAGTGCTCATTTATCTCTTACGGATATATAATGGGCATTGTTCTAGCTGGCGGTTGAGCATACATACCATAATCTGTAAAAAAATATATATATAGATAGGGGGTACGCCTCGTATCGTTAAACTGTTCCATACTCTGCATATATATATATATAGCTCTATGTGTTTCGTGTTCGGTTCCCTCTGGTGGATATCGGGCCGGTCTCTCTCAACTCAATGTGTAGTTGGAACCCCATCTTCGGCATCACTAACATATAGGTCTGAGGCCATGCCTTTGAGGCTCACTCTGATCCGGAAAGGGAGCATTACGCACACTTATGCTTTCCGGTCATTACCGCGGTGCTTCTCAATAGGTGGTTGCCCTGCTCGTGTGGGAAACTCGGAAGCTCTTTGGCCGACCGCCATGTAAGGTCGGTTCGCATCGTAAAAAGGAGGAAAGGTCACGACTATGATGACGATCCACTTGGCGCATCATAGTTACTCGAACGACGGTGATTTCCTTATGCGCAATCCTTGATCGTTGCACTTGACGAGTACGATCGTTATGGACGGATAGCTGATAAATTGCCCACACTATAGTACTTATACCTTATATGCAGCATGTGCTAATTCATTCATCGTTTTCGTACGAATTAGCTCCACTTCGTTACGCCGGTTTGCGTTTCGATCTGAAGCGCCGTTCCGATTAAGGGTTTTACTCAGACCTAGCTTAATTACTTTTAGGAGATACTCTGATATCTACCTACACATTATAGCGTGACGATAAGCCAAACGAGCGTTATTCCTATATCGCCTTAGATATGCACGCTGAAAATAAACAAATAGAGGAACGAAGCCGTATCCCAAGGTCGAGCAAACCTGCAACTCTCACACGTACCTCTAGGCGGTCGCTCCACGATCGACTACGTCATTTACAGAAACGCTGCGCTTCTACCACTCGCTTTCAAGCTCTTTTTTTCCCTTTATTTTTGCTAATATCTTACCCCGACTAATGCTGAGGTATACCATCATTTAGCTTTCGTTCATAGGGTCTGACATGCCTAGACGGCCGCCATCCTCATTTTCCAGGTTCATTCTCGCGAGAAGGGATCGGCCGTCGACAAACGCAGCAGAAGCTCAACCTATGATGGTACACCCTCACACACACGGTCTGCTGGCTACCCACCGACGAGTAGAGGTACTCTATCCTCTAACCCCACGCTGTGTGAGACTGTTCCTGTCTCTCACCTCTTGTGGCGGCGTGGATCTGCGTGGATCTGTGTGCGTGTATGTGTATGTGTCTATCTATCGCAATACGGTAATGCTGTAGCAGCAGCAGCCGCAGCATGGCCACGGGCACCGAATTGTGACAGCGCCTCTTCTCAAATTTATGAGAAACAATCCTACCTCGGGGATCGAACTGGCGGCGATGTCCCGAACGGCCGTTACTTTAAATTTTCCGTCGACCGCTTCGAGAGTAGATAAGTGGTTGGCTGCCGTAGTAGTGGCCTGAGCTGCTCTAAAAGCCAAACCGCCCGGGATCCCCGGCGACAATTTCCACAGGCCTTGGCCAGCAACTGCGGCAAGAAGCAAGCAGTCGGGCAGGCGTGCGGGCACCGCTGCTTCGTTAGACGATAGTGTATCAGCCTTTAGCAGAACGATCTCGCTATTGGGCGGACTTCGAGTCTAGGGTACGCTTGAAAGTGTGTTCTGTAAGCATTTCCGAGGTACTGATGTTACTTATGATATTGTATGTTTGTTGTTTGTTGAGAAAGAAATTGTTCCGCGCCTGAGCTGTGAAATCGATTATTTCCATGTGCTACGTCCTGGTAACATTGTGTGAGTCAACGATCATTGCTATGCGTTCCTCTGTAACAAGTATGTACATAGATTTTATTCAAACGTGACGAGGTTGTTTCAAATTTGCCTTGTGACGTGTCGGCGTTCCGTAAAATCTATAACGCAATAGGCTAAAATATATTCTAGCTCACAATCGCAAACCATCGCCATGTTTAGACAAAATCCGCAACTCAGATATTAAGTGTCTGCCGACAGGTAACAAAAAAAACAAAAACAAATCGCAAATCCGAATTAGAACGTGAACCGAGTGCTCCGGCTAGGAATAAACGCATTGGCTTTCCACTCACTATGCGACCGATGCCATTTAAATTAATGATTTGGCCTTGTCTCGATCTGGGGTGATTTCAATCGTGAAAATCGCTCACTCACTTTTTCTGTGATTAAGTTTGCAAGAGAGGTTCATAAATCTAAAACCAGGTTGCCATAACATGTAGAAATGTAATTATAATTGCTACGAATGTGTAAATAATGTTGTGGAACAATTCCAATCAAACAAAGGTGCTATCGTCAATGTCAACGTGTTGAACGGTGACACTTATTTTTACTTATTATTTTCTGCGAAGACCTAAGCAATGTAACTGTTGTAGGTCCATCAATAAACCGCACTTTGTACTGTATTGTCAAGAGCGATTGAAGTTGTTATACAAGCCTGACGGCCTCCCTGTCTAGTTGAATAGTAGGCTGTCCGGCGTGACGTCCTTCGGTTAATCAGACGCACACCCCCGACTCTATATCAGTAATTACAATGCCTGTACATTATTTCCCTCTCTCTCTCTCTCTCTCACCCCCTATCTGTCGCGTGTCCTGTCCCTTGCTCTGTTGGCTGTCGGGCACGTAATCCAGACTCGTCTAATCCCGCCAATGTAGCCCATACATCGTTATCGGCCGTTTGCTAGAGGCTGGCCAGACAATTACCGTCTGGATAATTTCGGCCGTTCTCGTTCCATGAATATATTCCGTAAATCAATGCAAGAGCGGGGCCGTTTATAGCAATAAATCGATGATAAATCTATCGAAAGTAGATCACAAGTTAGTGTTATTTTTAGCACGCGCGCGTGGAACCTCTTCAGACGATCTCAACTGGTCAGAGTGCTCGTGGACAGATGTAAATCTAAGGATCATAAAGGTATCGAAGTGCTAGGGACAAGTATGCAGCTGTTCGTCGACTTTCGCCCTCCGCCGGGTCTCGATCAGTGACCTCGAAGGATTCGCTACGGAATCCTGTAACGCGAATTTCGTCACTGGGCTTATGGCTCCGTGTGGTCAGTCGTTATTCATTAGTTAGGACACACGTCGACTAATGATTCGGATATCGTTCACAATCCTGTAGCATTCAAGTGATAAGTATTGGGCAGGCTTGATGACGCATCTTGATAGATTCGTCCACTATTTATAACAGTTTGACCGGTAGGCCAAGATAATTGAGAGTGGCTCAAGTGGCCTGGTCGAGCCACTCAACTTATAGCACTTCTGTATAGTGGTCGAATCAGGCGCATGAACAGATGTACGATTAACACTGCGAGTAACCACAAAGCTTCGAAACGAAAATATGATAATGTCGGGCAGAAATGTCAAGGTAGGGGATCGATATATATTTGTGTTTGTAGGCGCTGACTAATTTGCACACGCTTGATGTGACGAAATTTAATTATTGCACAGTTTCGGTTTGTAAAGCATTGAAATAAAGCATATTGAAGCAGCGGTTTGTAAAGCAGTTCTAATTTACAAAGAAACACTACCTACACATATTAGTTAAACATTTTTCAAAAATAGACATTTTGAAACATTCTTCTAAACACTGCCTCGCCGCAACATTGCCAGCTATAGCTCGCTAGGTGATATCTGTATGTAGCTGTGTATGTGCGCTGTTTACATGAGCTCGCCCTATATGTTTTACTGTGTTTACCATTCTACTATGTACACAGGTGTATGTATAACACAATACCGTGTGAATAAGTGATGAAGTTAAAAAAAAATGACACGTCAAGGGCGGAGACAAAAAATTTGCGAGCGACAGCGAGGCACTACCAATCTCAGGGTTTGTCGCCTTCAGTGAGTCTGCGGTACAGGATAGATCGGCTGTAACTGTAACTTAGGACTGCCTACCTTGCCAGTCTTGCCCTAGTGGTTTGTCCTGCCGATGAGCAACTAGCCGAGACCCCGTGGTAAACGGTGAGACGGGACGTTGGACCTTGGTGTCTGTCTGGGTTAGGGCAAATATATCACTGGTTCTTGAGCAGTCTCTTCGTCCGCAATAATGCCACGAACAGCTACTGCAGACCGACGGATCACAGGCAGAGCTAGATCTCTGTATGACCTCAACGAGCAAATGAATGCGTACAGCTAGGTGGTCTTAACTTGCTCCAAAATTCAATCCTATCAACTCTCCGTCCCATGAGGGACTTTGCAGTTTACCCAGCAAGCTGGCTTGGTACATTGAAGCTGATAAACGGCCAGAGGTGCCGCACTTGCTATATCCCTTTTGATGAGGGACAGCGGCCTGCGGGGTGTCCAACACGGCCACAATTGAAACATACTAGTGGGCGAAAAGAACTACACTTAAAAATTGATTACATTAGTTTCACATGGCAGCCATGTATCTATTGGTCAAAATTTAATGATGGTTTATTACATATAGCACGTTTATATATATACATATATATATATCTGTAAAGTCCGGGGCATTTTAAATTGTTAATTCCGACACCATGCCATAACCATGCTCATATTCAAATGCGTAAAACGTGTAAATAAGCCTTTTTTTCTATATATTCGCTAACCGTTACGAAGTGAATCAAAGCATATCGCTGAGCTGATCAGCCTGCAATTCGCGATTAAGGCTGCAGCAGATTGCTATCTTTACTGGCATCATTGTCGAGTTGTCGTAATAAAGAGTTCTCATCAACATTCGAACAGCAAATAGTACTCGACAATTGACAGCCCATTACGGCTTGCTCAATATTGCCGCTCTGCAGCTAAATGAGAGAAATATAGTCGATCCAGCCACATCAACCGTGCATTTGATTTTCTACAACTATGAACGTTTAGAGAAAAAAGTTCACTACCCTGCGATGCGACACTATGCAAGGACAGGATGCCCTCTGGGCGCCATTTTAGGAAATCTATTCATCTATATTATATTTGAAAGGGGTGCAGTTGGCTACGCTACAGTGCTGATGATACGACATATGTTCACGCTCGTACAAGTTCCGTTGTTCTTGCTGTTGAAAACATGGTCTGATAGGTTATGACATAATGCTCACATAGCCGACATCTCATGGGACAAATACACGCTGTTGAGGGGCGCGGGTTCTTGTATCTCGTAATTAGCAGCATTGCTTTCTGAATGGAACTTACATCCATGGTTGCCTAAAATGTATTCTTTTTGCGCGATGATGTAACACTTCCTCGGCAACGGAAGTGTACGATTGTCCGCTGTATTTACTGATCTCTAGTAGTAGATATTCGCATAGGGGAACAGCTGAGGGTCAGCTCGAAAAACAGCTAGTAGTAGATATTGTATTCGTGTTTTTCATTGACCCATTTACAGACCAATGGCCATATTCCTCGGGTTTTTTTAACGACGTATTCGATACGGTATAACAAGATCGACAACCGCAACGATTGAAACTAATATATATATATATATATATATATATATATATATATATTAGTTTCAATAAGCCTAAAGAAAGATTGCAACGCCTGTCGAGCTAGCAGATATTAAATATAGCACATAGACGCGTGTTCACACTCGAGCTGCGTTACATGCTGCGAGATATATTGAGATATCTTTTCAATATATTAAAGAAGGTCATGTTTGCAGAGGATGGCTTCCACATGTCCATTGGGCACATACAAATCGAAACTCAGTCGATTAGCGCTATCTATCTGTACCTGGAGGCCAGCCAAGGTGGGCAAACCTGTAAATGATGGCCAGCGAATGTACAGATCATAAGGCAGGATGGTACTACCGTGTTGGTAATCTAGCAAGGCCAAAAGGATGGCTTAGTCGGTAGCGCGTACAGCATCTTGACGCCTGTTCGCGCTTTATGATAGACTGTGCAACGATCAATCGGTCCGTCATAAACTAATTCAAATAAATATCGTTTTTATTTAGAAATTGTGTAGAGGTCGATGGAACTGAGAGACCAAACGATGACTTCACTGGAGCACTTACTTGTACAACGGAAACAATTCGGAGTTCGTGTCAGAACTTATTGAGTAAATAGCAATTGGCATCATCGTTAACCATATATGTGCATATATCTAGATTCTATTGCTATACAATCGCACCTATTCCTAACTGATGCGATAAGCGCCAGAAGAATAGATGGAGCATTTTTAAAGGCTCTCATATCACAAGTAAGACACGAACACGATAGGTTATAATATTAAGGTGAATAGGGTCACAGTACATTGCAACGTTCGGATACCAGCCTTGAAACCGTTTGAGACTCTCCTTTGCCGAGGATTGCAAGACTCACGCCTCGTGACTAGAGGACGACAGATTTTTACAGTGCTACAAAGCATATTGGCCGCGCGTTTTTGTAAAGAGATTCTCATCTCATTCAAGCAGAGCAATGCCGAGGTGGCCTACCGAGCAGGGTGTTCCGTTGTCGTCCGTCAATCGACATCATACATATATTTTTGTCGTCTGCATAAAACCTATAAAAGACACCCTCGGGGATCATAGAAGCCAGGTCCAGGACAGTAATCCTAAAGGAAATGTAATCAAAAATAGAGTCACACAACGCGTTTGGACTCATCCGAGAAAGAACTTCGCCAGTCTCTTAGAACTAGATCCCGACAGGTCCTCATGGTAATGGCTAAAGTTGAGTGCGGGCCTTATTTTTTGAGCTGCTAGATTTAAAGCGCCATGCTAAATTTTGTCGAAACCCATTGAGCCTCGTGGTCTATACGAGAGAACGACGTGACCTAAGCGAGACCTCCTTGGCTATGGAACGCACATTCGTGCAAGAAGTCTACGAATTATTAGCTTCTACGGTGCCCTCCCTTTTCGGGCGGTGTGCAACACCGCCCGAAGAAGGTCGAGGGGCCCGTAGAAATAGCTAGTAGAGGCCAGGAACACCAGTTTGGCCGATACGCGCGAGCTGGGTGTTGGGGAAAATCCGCGACACCAGCCGCGCGTGATCCTACAGAAGTCTCGAGTGTAGCCGTCATCGACGAACAGGATTTGAACCCGCGACCTCCAGGATCGTAGGCAGAGATTTGACCTTACAGGAGACTGAAGTCTGAAGTTTGCCAAGTGGTCTTCATTTTGTGGATGACGTTGTGGACAGAGCACTATTTCCTTTGTACCGGGTAAGATTTATGAGAAACTACGTTACCCATGCAGCGATAGGTGTGTCTATCTATCCGGTGTAGATTCTAATTTTGTGGTTTTGTTTTCGTTTCCAGGAGCTTTACAACATTAGCATTGCCCTAACGTAGCAGCGAAGTTGCGACCTAAAATGGGAATTGGTTGGATTTATTGCGTTGTCATCGGGACTCTATTGTTTTGCAAAAGGCCAAGCTCCACGACTCGTCGGGGTGATTTAGGACGTTTGCAAATGCCAAGGAGGCTGCGTACGTAATTGATCGGAGGATTTTCCGGAAGATTTTCCGTGCAGTGAGAACTACGTATGCCAAAACGTGGATTGAACCTGCGGCTTAGCATTTACTTCGTATGGTTGTTTATGCTGATAAAGCCTACAGCATATACGATCAAATTACAAGAGACTCGGATAGGCGCTGAGACTGGTATGCGCTGCTGGTGGGTCACGTGGCTCGGGATCACCGTCTTTGAAAAATGACGTGGTGATCCCGGGCTTGTGTCACCGACCAAATTACCGTTTTATTAATAAATTAATAAATTTATTAAATTGTTTGCTCACTCAATATTTTAATGTTTTAATTAAATGTTTCGGGGGAACTCGCCTCCATTTATAATATCAATATATCGCAATATCAATATATCGCAATATAAAGTATCAATATTGCGACTAACCGGTGAATGAAATTTATTGCCTGCGGTAATTCGTGTAGATGTGCCTATAGTAAGCTGAAAATCTGCTCGTATACATTTTTTCCATCATCTTTCCCTGATCGTGGGCGGGGTAAACACGGTGGCGTGGTGCGTTCGTGTGGGCCTTGCTATCGGAGGAGTCTCGGTGGGGTCCGTTATATGAAGAAGTCGTGGACGTTAATGTGGGGTTCCGAGTCAGCCCGGAAAATACATGGGGTGTCCTGTGTACATGTGGTCCGGTTGCACGTACAAGGGAACGACTGACATCAGTTGCAGTTCTATAAAAAAAATAGCACCCATGTTTGCCTTGGGCATGGCACGCGCGGTGTCCGACGTACGCCTTCAAATGGATCGATTTATCTGCAGTAAGGCAGCTCAACTGTGTTCAGGTTTTGCGTGATTAAAAAAATTGTAAAGTGCCGCAAGTAAAGCCATAATCTACCGCATAACGTATCTGACATCCATAAGAAATAATACCTAATATCAGAATCCGACTTCCCAACACTAAAAGCAATACTCATAATTCAATCGAACCGTCATTCCCAACACATATTTATTGTGCCACCAGCAAATTGCCTTGATCTTGATCAACCAATAGGAGCTGTCAAATGCAATATCCACCACTATATTGGAAATTTCTGAGTGAAGAGATTTTCGGAAGGTTTATTAAAGTCTACGGATTGCCACAGCTGCACCAAACGTTGTGGCCAGTCGTCCTGCTGAGTGTTGTGGACGACGCTGATCACCGCTGCTTCTCTCCTTGCGTTTGCTACAAAAACTAAAGCACTTAAAACAAGCGGTCACAAGACTAGGTGGAACTAGTCGTCCGAATAAAAGCATCATCATACCACGATGTTGATGTGTACGCGTGACTAATGCACATGCTAACCGAAGACTTATAATAATATATACACATTTTTTGGTCTATTGATTTCAACCATATTTTTTGTTGAAGCTATGCACCGTTAATTTTCTTATCCTTTTTCTTTTCATTTGATCAGTATTATGATTTTGATGCAGTGCCGTTAAACGAACGTTACCAGACGGTGCATGAATTGTTACCGAATCACGTACATGATGCATATGTATCCAACATACCGAAAGCCAATGTGAAGTTGACCAGGAAGCTGTAGCTAACCTATGAGCGGGTGTTGTTAGAGGGGATTGAATTGTCATATGTGTGTTTAGGATAGATTCTGTTGTTACAATTGAAGCCATCCGAAAGTCATGTGTCTCGTTGAGAGGCGGTCACGGTCACTAAGGCTCAAGATAGAGATCTTCGCATTGTATTCGCGTGCCCTGCCAATGACAGGCAACCGCCTGAGATTTGGTGCAGCGTAGTTCCGAGCAACTGCGACTTGCACGGCGCGAGCCTCCACATTGCTGTGTTTCGCTTTCGAATACACGATGGTACATCCCTTGCATCAACACTTGAGGGGAATGCCTGTTCTCAGACGTTGCCGTTCTGTACCGAGATGTGGTCATTCGTAGCGGTTATAGGTGAGGTACTTCAATAGTATACCAAGCTTACGAATCGATATGTATCCGATTAGTCGGCAGTTGACTCCACTGTACCATCGAAACGCGCAACGAACATGAGAAGTGCAGATAACTCCTGAGGCTAAATTCTGAAGTTGTTATCATTCGAGGTGAACGAACACACAGAATGCAATTGTTCTGTTGTGGTTGGCAATCAACGTTCTGATGGCCCCACAGTGTTTGTCAGTTGGAGTGTGTCGAGTAACTGCCGTCTACGGGCCGGAAACGACGTCACAGATGTCAAATACTGAAGCAAGGCTGAAAGCAGTTGTACCGTGGACGTTAAATGTTTAAGGCTGAGAGAGTCAGCCGGAAAAATTGATTATAGATGCCAAATACTACGACGGATTGATCATTCATCTTGACTGATGCATCCGACGTAGGTGCGTTATCTTAGGTCGGCATTTTTTCTCTAATCCCATTGCACTGCTGCCTCGACCGCCTAAACCTTCTCTCTTTATGTGTTTGCGTGTCGCCTAACCGACTCTGGCTATTGCTTATAGCATATGCAACTACTACTACTACTACTGGCTGCTACTACTGATTCTGTTCGATCACACCGATCTGCTCAGTTGTCCGCTTGCAGTGGCAGTCTGCATGCAGTGGATATGGAGTGTTACAACAGATAAGAGACAACAGATATAATTATCATCTTTAGCACCATCATCATAATCATCACCACCACCATCCACCACCAAGCAGGCACATCGCTACGCTAGTTCCCGTAGGAAGCATCACCATGAACATCAACATCGCTGCTGATGCAGACAGTGTCCAAGGCAGAGTCATCCGGTTTTTCTTTTCTGAATCTCCTCGCCTCTAGTCAACATCAGCAGCATCCGCAGCAGGAGCGGTGCGTGTGTTTTCCTTTGTGTTGTGATGATAGCGCACTGAAGTGCTGGAACAAATAGAAGGCTTGACGGCTAGACGAAGCGGGGTGGTGGTGGGTGGGGGTGAGTACTAGGTGGGGTAATGTTGCTGTTGCTGATACTCGCAGCGAAACCCCTTGCGCTGTTGTTCGTGGAAGACTTGCTCGCTATTCGCGCGTCCCGTTGCTCGGTTCTTGCGCAGCCAAAGCTATGATATGATGACGGAGATGTTCTATGCATTTCTCCCTGTTTACGCCCACGTCTTTTTTTTTCTCCCATTCCGCCGGGCTCTGTCCAGCGCAGGCCGTACCCCGCCACACATTTGGCGAGCATCGTCATCGTCGGCTTCGTATAGTAATAATAATAATAAGTGAAGGAGTTAGAGCCAACAAGTTGTGAGGCCAGCGACGAACTAACGTTCTGGGTCGCCGCCGCCGGTGCTGATGAGGCCGCTTGTTGCCTGCGACTGCTATTGCCAGTGGTCGTATCGCCCATCGGCAGTCGACCGTCCAGCGACCCACGCCTTTGGGGTGCTGCCGAACGCTGTGAGCCCAGCGCCGGCTCTTGCGTCTGTGGTCCCCCGCTGGACTCAGGGTCCGGGCTACGGCTGGCGGTGTTTAAAACGTTAGTGGCATTCACTCAGCAAGTGCATGACACACCGCCACATAGCTGGTGGTATACTTTCAGCAGCTGTATGTCACACTCTTGCAGCAATGAATAGATGGCAGGATCGTCAGCTCTGCGGAGCAGCAAACCATCGAGCAAGGCGAGCCGAGCATGAGTAGAAATTAAATAAATTAAACCGCAACTTAGCACTAGTCTGATCTCTGCTCTCCGCTGATATATAGATGACGTCGTATGATAAGAATATATTTGAAAGAAACAGAACATGATAACAACACAATTAATTTGATTCTGCGATGGGGAGGGGGAGAGATAGAAACTTTAGCTAATTGTTGCGCTAATACCAATGTGTTGTTATTATTATTATTATTATTATTATTATTATTAATCAGAACAGTAGTATCCATATGTGTTCTCTGTCGGGTATTGGCTCTGATTATGCGTCTTGAAATATATAAGTATTATTATTATTAGTGTAGAAATATCGGCGAAGCCTGGTGAATTTGGAGTGTGACAGTGGGTCGCTCCCGCGTTAAACCCTGCTGATATTATCATCGTTGCATATTGCTCAATTGTAATTTGCGTTTTGGCGTGTTGAGACGAGATTCGTTGTGTTGATTATCAGCTGTTATCTTAACTAGCACTTCATCTCACTTTTCCCGCTAAACTCAGTCTGTGGACAGATGCAAGTCAAGTGAGTTGCACGGTAAAGGTAACGCTTTATTAGTTTATTAAAGGAGCTGCAATTTTACAATGTTTAAGCTCTGTTACACGTCACGCAGCGGGGCTCGAACCCGGTCGACGCTGCTTACGTTTATCGTCAGTTCAGTCACCGAAGGTTAAGCCTTCTAGCTAGAGGATATTAGGGAGCTGGCACGATGCCTTGCTGGTGATATCATATTATTTTTAATATTATACAGAGATACGATTATTGGGGAATATCATGTTTATATTGTATAATAGATAAGGAGAGGGGGACGAACAACAGAGGGAGTAATCGAAACAGAGACAACGTGGATGGTCGAAGGCTGTGGATTTAGAGGTAGATCGAAGGGCACGACATCGATTGATATTAATGATCGCGATCTCATGTCGTCTAATTAACGTGTGACGTAAATTTATATCTTGCAGATGAGCTTGGCCAGTGAAATACGTCTATACCCGTGAATCGAGCAGAGCCATCTTATTAAAGTCTCTCTTTATTGAGTATGCTTCTATCTGTGCAATGATGAGACTACAAGCCCATATCTCGTGTACGGCTAACACTTGAGCCGTGTGGCGTTAGATCCCATAATTCCATTTTGTTTGGCTTTATCCTAGGTGGTGGACCATGATGGTAATCGGCCTTATCGAAACAATATCGAATTTCCGGGCTGCATTATCACGAAGATTTTCAATGTAAACCTGAAATCGAGTACCGAATTCACAATTCATTGAAATGAGTGAATATCGATTAGGGACCTGTGTGATGCAGAGAAATACGAAATTCGAATGGACCGTTCCCAAAGATCCACCTGGTGCCCTACCTGAATGCCTGTTTTCCAGGGGTCTGATGCAATCCAATGCAAATATTGATACCATATGCACCAGCTAGCGAAATCTATGCACTTTAAATCCGTGTTCGATTACGCAAAATCGGGTACAAACAACATTCATTACGGAATAATGTCCCCTGTCGCCTCAAGGATCACCATAGAGGGAAGGACCAATGTAGCAACCAGCGCGCGATGACGAGATGTTGCGTTAAGCTTAAATCTGGCCACCAGGGGACGCTAAACTCCACTTTCGGAGCCAATGTCGCCAGAGGCTACTCACCAGCCCTGCTTCGATGGCCTTGGCAAATCCCACGCTGAAATGGATATCTAATGTGTCCCATGGATTCGGGTCTCGTGTGTTAGTAGATGACTTCTTGGTAGAACACCTAATTGGCTTGCCTAAGGGCAATGTCAAACTAGTTCGACACACGCGAATTCAATGGCGATTCGCCTACAGCCGCCGCGGGGGGTTCACCGAGAATAACACCAATTCGAGAACTTTCTTTTACCGCATGGTGACATAGTATCAATACAACTGGACGACAGTTAGTTTTTTTCGTCGTTCAGAGACCTAAAGAACCCCGTCTACGCCAACCCCGTAGTGATGCCGTATATATTAGGGCCGCTTCGGAGCGTGCCATGTTGGACGAGGGTGATCGCACAGCAAAAATCGTCTGTTTGCCATTGGCGAGCTATACTTTCATATTTAACAATCCTCTCTGTATATGTGAATATTTTTTAAATTCAGTAGAACATTGAAGTGGAATGCTGCCAGGAGATTAGTTTGAGCACAACTGCAATTTACAATATGGCTTATTTTAGGGCGGAAACACGTAAACCTTTAATGGCCTATCAACATTACTCAGTTTAATCAACAGGCACACATACACACAAACCGGAAATCAAATTAGGAGCTTGTCATCAGATACGATGTACTCACTTAATAAGTTCTGTCTAAAGATAATTGAAGTATTGTCGTGGGACTGCATTCTCTTTTCGAGGTCACAATAAAATCATCGATTCCAAAGTACTGAAGTAAACACGCGCTGGCCCAAGCAGCCGTTGAAGATGGCCTTGCGTCGGGTTTCCAGTTCGCCGTGTGCTTGTTGTTTGTAGAAACTATCGCAGTCGCATACACGTGCGATCTTAAACTTTGCAACTTTTGGCCTGTCTCGTCACTCCAATGTATCAGGTTTTGCGAGCGCCAATCAGGGCATATATATATATATATATATATATACATATATGTATACCCTTTCGGTGCAACGGTATCTGCTGAGCACTTTGAACAGATCTCCAATCTGGGCACATGGGAAGATGAGATTGAGTTCACAGAATTGCGAGGATACCCAAGGGACAATGCTGTGGTCGAAGCAACTCCTACAATGGGTCGTCGCAATGATTATCTATCCTTCACTCTACCGCATTCGGGGTCTGTACAGCGTTCGGCCTTCGGGATGCTGCCAGCTCATCGCACGACCTTCGGTGAAGAAGGGGATGGCCGTGGCGCTACGGACAAGGACATTGATATTTTGTGTATTGTTGAAACCTGTGCGACAGGCGAAATAAACGATGCGGAGTTGGCTCTTGATGCTTTCTTCACTGTATGTCGATGAGACAAAGCGAACAAAACGATGATGGGCTTGTTCTAGCAGGAGAGTAACTCAAATCTTGGTCCGCTGACGTGTCCAGTACTATTTCGAAGCTTCTGGATGCTGATATAAAGCTGGGTCATGTTTGTTTTTAGTGTGGCAGTCGTTTGCCAACCGGAAACTGGGGACCGCGAATACGAACCTGAGAGTATGAAAATGCTCACGAACGGCTTCGAAGAACTCTGTGAAGCTGAGACGATGATTATTGCTGAGGTAATTAGTGACGCAGCGAAGCTAAACTGTAGTCACATTTACTGGTATGAAATGTGCTATCGACCGCTTAGTACTCGTTGCGCAATTGATGGTAAAGACATGTCCGATAGTGAAGGGCTATCCCAATGTGGATAGAAGCATTAACTGGAAGGAGGCCGACTTCTAGCTTGAAGTGAACTCTTCCTCGATGGATCATGTGTATACTATTTTCCATGGCACTCGGCTTGGTCTTATGGATCGATTTGTGCTGCCCAAAGGCGTGCGATCAATTGAGCGGGATGACAGCTTCAATTTACGCCTTCGCGAACCCCCCTGAAGCCTGTAACCCGGGGGGGGATCGTGTTGGCCCGGGCCAACACGATCTTCTGAAACAGTTATAGACGATTCCTAAACGTGCTTTACTGAGCCAAAAATTGCATGTTTCAGAACAACACAATAGAATTCGGAGGCACCGTAAGATTCTTGGGATATCCATCCGGAGAACTCGAAAATTAATAGGCAGCTCCTCGCTGCTGACGACGAGTTACAGGTCCAAGCTGGTAGATGGTAATGACAAGGCCGATCTACTGTGTGACCACTTTGAAGAAACGCCGAGGGGTGCGAGCGCGACCACCGGGCAAAAGCAAATTTTGTGTCTCAAGAGTTTAAATATGTTAATAGCATAGACCCCTTAGAACATGCGGTGTACAAATCGATCAAAGAGATGTGTCCCTAAACGGATAATAATCCCGAATTATTTCTGGTATTCGTCTATGTAAAGACGACCTCAGTTCTTGTTAAACCGTTGATAAAGATCTTCCAACGGTCGCCTGTTGGTCCACTCACTGTAATGGTCCGCATGGATCGCTCCATTTGATCAAGGAGGAAAACGCATGGAGTCGGCCAACAAACGCCAAGTCTCGGTGACCTTATCACCATCAAGGTCTCAGAATGAACGATGTTCAACTATATGATGCCTCCAGGCTACCGTTGTGAGCAGTATTCTGTTTTTACTAGTCATTGATTTGGTCAAATTCTTCCCTTGCATTGTGTATATATAGCTGAAATGTAATGAAGATTAGAGTTGATGGTCATGTAGGACTCAAGCGGATGCAATCAACGTGTACGTGATGACGTGAGGATAGCGCCGAGGAGTTGGAATCACGGAATCTCCGGTTCGAATGCCGCAGGTTTCAACAAGTTTAGAGTTTTTCCTAAGTGGTTCGAGAAACTACAATACATTGGGTGTGATGAGATGAAGATAGTGATAATTAGGCCATACTATTGTGTAATACGTTTGCTTAAATTTAAATCGTAGTGTGTAGCAAAAGCCCATAAACTTGTAATGGCATACCGCAGACTTCAGCAAAAAATCTTTGAACGGTAGGTGGGGTGAAAGCTTACTTCGCGATTTCTGTCCTATTTTGAAATGCACATTATATTTACTGAACATAAAAAGTTAATATTATTGAAACCATGTTTTTTTGTAGTCCCGTCATTGGGTTGTGTAGCGATCAAGACAAAAGCTCGATTGTATTTCATGCACTAACCCGACAGAGAATGTACGATAAGCTATACAACTAATTTAGCTTTGTGAAACACACACACACACCCGTCATCGTGAAGATACTCATTTTTGCAACATATTAATTAATCTTAATTAAGATTTGGTCTGGACGGGCGCAATGCATGAACACATCGTATACACATAACCGTATATATGTATGTATATACACATATGAAAATTTCCCTGAAAAGCATTGGTCTCGAATTATACCCTAGGTTTACCAATATCGAGCGGTCATATTCATTCTGTATGAATCACAAGAATGGGTTTTACATTGCGTAGACGAGAATCCAACTAATCTAGCATAGTAAATGTTGCCGAGAACAGTTAAACACTCAATTAACGTTTTCAATTCGAATAACTTTAAACACTCAACGAACATGATTTTTAGGAAAATAAGCTGGTTCCCGTCTCCCGTCTCACTATTTAATAGATCGAGTTAAGATTTGATGAGCCTTTTGAAGATGTATATAAAGATATGATCAAGTGATAGATGTCAGTTGATACCACTCAGAATCTCAAAATTTGACCACACTCGATAATCATAAAGAAGATGTTCAAAATCTCTTACCCTGTTCGCAATCACCCAGCAGGTGTCACCATGTTCGTGTATGTGTGTGAATGGGTTTTTCAAATTCAAGGGAAATTTCACCAAAAAAATCCAAAAGATAAATTTTGTTATACTATATATACATATATATATATATATATTTGAAGCAAGACTGTAAACTGACCTGACCTATCGCATTGTGCAGCAATTGCAAATCTACACATAGAGAACAAGCTAAATCAACACGAAACACGGTGATTGCCGCTTTTGCCTCAACAGCAATAGCGCCGCAGTGATGGGTAATGAGAGGGCCGCAGGTGGACGGAAATTCTCGTAGATTGGCTGTGGGCGATATACGAAGCAGCCACTGGCCGAAAGATGGCACGAACCAGTGCAGGTGAGGCGATGCAGCCGTACGTGTGTGCCGTCCGTATACGGATTAGCTCAAGGCAGCGGCAGCGACAGTAGCAGCAGCAGCAGCAGTCCTGAGTCGCTGGACCTCAACGAGCCGAAGGCACTTCGGACGAATCGTGGCTGGCAACGAAGACGAGCGTTATTCGTGGCCTGAGGAAGAGTTAGAGTGGTAAGCGACGGTCGAACGAAGGGGTCTGAGCATCTGAGGGTGGCCGAGACGGCATTTCTCGTCTAAAAGGCACGTGACGGTGAGGCCCCAGAGACGCGTGCGGCCAGCGCTCCTACTGTTGCGATGGTGGCGACGGTCACTAGTTCCTCTGCCGGTGCGGCCGAACGCTTCGTCTGCAGCGTTGGCCTCGGCTGTTCTGTCCCTTTACTGGCGCATGGCTCCGCTTGACTGTAACCGTCGCTCTCTCTCTCCTCACTCGCTTCCTGCTCCTATTCGCTCTCTTACCCATGTCCCGATCTGCCTCTATCTCTCATAGCTTGAGACTTTTCCGTCCGAAAAGCGAAGTGGCTTCTCCCCCGCGGTAGCCTTCCTTGTCCGCCTCGCGTCCCTAGAGAGGAAATGAAGCAGTGGAGGGTAGTGGCTAGCAACGGATGCGGCCAGAGTTGGAAAAAGGGGTTTACCTCACTCAGCCTTCAGTGGAGCAGGCCAAGTCAGCCGTCGCCTGGACCGACCCACAATCTCACGACATACTCTCTTACTCGCAGACACACACACGCGCACACACGAACACACACATACGTATATACAGAGACATCTAGTCACACATAGATGCTTCGACGGTGGTGCCTTCAGCCAACGTGGCAACGTGGTGACATATGAAAAAAAATAGTACGATAGACCTAGCTCTAGTCTGGTGACGATATTGGCTGGCAGTGTGTGCTGTGCTTTTCCCAGGTAGCTCGCAAGGGACTCGCCCCAGCCGAGAGTCAGCCAGACGAAGGCGAGCACATACGAAGGCGAGTCGAAGTAGGAACAGGCGAGCGAATAAACATAGCACAGTTTCTATACGCCTGTGATTTTGCTTGTTGTCTGTACGTGCGTGTGTATTCGTCACTTGTTATTCTCTTCTTTCTATCTGGCGCGCTTTCTCAAGTGGTCGGTCGCCTGTTTCAATAACAAGCAGGACGAACGCTATATTACGCAACTGTGACGATGACAGCTGTCAGTAACAAGGTGTCAGCAACAATTGCGAATCGTGATCAATAATAATCGAGCTGCATGAGCATTGAGAAAGGCTCCTGATGTTTGACGATATTCTGTGTTCTCTTCTAGCTTAACAACGAGGCACGATAACGACAAATCATAATACACTTATCAAATCAGTAGAGCGATAGGTATTCCCACACGGTACGCCTCATGGCGAGTTGCGTAATTTCTTTGAGCGCCACGAGATTGCCTTGCTTTCCTAGCACTCCATGTTTAGATGAATTGCAAGATATTGTAGAATCTAGAAAAATAAGATCTCGAAACAATAATGTATCGTACACCACATAGCGAGCCCTGTTCCGACAACGTAACCCAACTATTGTTGTATAACAAGGTGCCATTCAGCGTTGCGTAGACTCATTTATTAATGAGGAAACAAAAACGTAGTCATTTATTAGGCTTTGCACGTTCAAACCGAACGCAACGGCGTATGAGCACCATCAATTTTAGCGGAACGGTGAGCACTCCCATAGAATTGCAAAAGAACAAGGGCCCCAAGTATCATGGACGGTCTGTCAGACGCAGTCGAACGGAGTTTTAGGACGTCTGTTTGCCGATGGAAGCGCTGCACAGGGATGATTACGTTGCAGAAACGAGGCACGGCTAGGTGCCGCAAGCACAGGATTCATTTCCGGGTTCCCCATGCGCGCACACACACATACACCCACGCTATTCCTCGTGCCATCGAAACAGCCACGAGGGCAGATGAGCAGCTTGGAGCATCGCACGTCTCGTCGAAATTACGTATTTTGGCCTGCACGCATTGGAGTGAACGGCCGCTTGTGAGGGTTGGGGGGGGGGGGTGCGATGTTGGCCTGTGCTGTGCGTTGTGGTTGAAAAACTTGGCTATGTCAGTGAGCAGGCTTCTCTGGAAAGGAATTTTCGATCAGCTGCTCTGTGGCTGCGACTCCGAGTGCTGCAACGCTGCCAGCAGGCCGGCCCATGGTCGATGTTGATGGTCGTGGTGTTACTTGAGATACCCCCTCTTAGCCCGACTTGCGCGTCTTTGGTTCAGGTCGCTTTCCGGATCCGCCTGCATCCTCACAACCGTCCACCGCTGGTAGCTTGCTCTCAGTGGGTGGGTGTTTGGTTGGGTCGTTCGAGATGAGTGTGCATCTGCTTGTGTGTGCGTGTGTGTGTTTGCGTGCCGATGGCGCTGTCGGTATCGCACGTCCTTGCCAATGCCACCACATCCCTTCATTCGATTCAACTCGCCCCGAAGCACTCTGGCCCTTTGGCTGCTTTTTTATTTGCGCTTTTCTTCCTACGCGTTTCAGATCAAGCCGTGAGGCGCCAGCGGCTCACCCGTCCCCTCTCTGCGCCTGTCGGCCCTTCGTGGTGCCGGCCCTTCTTGCGCGTGGCGTCGTGCTATGCGGCCGCTCCCGTGTGTGGCCGTTTTCAAACGAGTGCGCATCGACCGAAAAAGCACCGAGCCAAGCATTCGCCGGTAAACGTACCGCTCTGTAGCGAGGAAAACAGCAAGAGACAGGAAGATGGGGAGGGGCAGGACCGTGGGAAACGCATGGAAGAGGCGTAACTCGGACGTTCACCAGCAGGCAGGGCCTTTTTTTATGTGCGGAAGTAGGCTGGTTTGTTGGTAGCTGGGCGATTGGGTAGCTAGCGAGCCAACTTGGCTATGTATTTAGGTGATACCTTGCTGGCTATCCGCCGAAGACGACTACGCTGGGTGTATTGCAACGCACTGTAAACTGCACCTCTGTGTATAGAGAACAGAGAGAAAATCACGAGAGAGAGAGAGAGAGCGAGAGGGAAAGAGGGAAAGAGACACACGCCGCTAGAGAAAGAAACGCCCGAACTACATGGGGCCGAGAAGAAGTTAGAGGATAAGGTGATACGGAGATAGGGCTGACGGTGAACGACGAGATCAAGATGCGCGTTCTAGGCGCACAAAGCGAAGCCGAGTCGGCGACCTCGGTGGAACAGGCAATTAAACTTGATCCCCGGACAGCTCTCGCCGCAGCAGTAGCAGCAGCCTTGAAGGATACCCACCACTAGTAGCGCCACCCGATGCGACGGTGGGGGTCGCAGAGCTGTCGTTGTGACCGATCTCCGTCGAGTCTGAAGGGTAGCGCTCCAAGCTGGTGGGGGGGGGGCATGAAGAGCGGTGGAAAGGAAGGCCAGGAAGCTGCGGGATGAAAGAGGAGAGAGAGAGAGGCGTGAGCAAGGATCCAATCCCACGGGGGCGGGCAGAGACGAAGTCTCGTCATGAAGAGACAATGCGAGGTCCCTGCGCTGCACGCTCGCGTCACAAGCGATCCACTTCCCAGTCGAGTTGCCTCGAGCCGCTACCGCCTCGGAAAGCGGAATAAACCGAGACGTCAGCTGCTGAGACAGACAGGAGAGCGGGGCGGGGGAGCCTTGCGAGAAGGAGTCCGTAAAGCAAGGAAATGAAGAAGAAGAAGAAGAGAACGAGGCGTAACTAGATGAGGGCACTGACTGCGAAGTCGGGAAGGCCCTGCCTGCTCACGGCGCTCACTCATTCACCCAAACATAAACTGACACAGCCACCCACAACTGTTAGATCCGACGAGCTGAAGTTGCAACGTCAGTCCACCCGGCCGTTCGTTCGTTAAATGCACTACCAAACACGTTCGTACGCCTCGTACCTTCATCACTGGGAGGGGACGGGTTGAGGCACACATCAATCAGAGGAACGGCCCAAGTAAGTATTATAACAGGCGCTAGTGGTTTAAAATGCCGACTTCTGAAAACACCTCGCAAGGGCCAATGTAAATACAAGCAACAAATGCGTTGTCTATAGAATAAGGCAGAGGAAATGGTAGCAGTTGTAGGGTAGATTTGGATGCAACTCGAGAAGGCTCAGATACAGAAGGAATTAGTGGTGGTTGAATTATCGTCTAACGGATCAAGTCTATTAGCACCAGTAAGCACAAAATCGGATTATGGCCTATGCCGCAGTGGGAATCAGTTTGGAATATATGTCACAAGGGGAGCATAATGATATTCACTGCGGTCAACTTGGACTCCGAGATATTTGATATTAGAACTTAAATCCGTTAAGGAAGCTCACTGAACGTCAACTGGAGATTAAATCCCGGAACTTACATGTAGATTGCCTTCTCCACTCTGCGGCACGGTAATCAAATTTTTGGCATATTTAATTCGACCAATCATATTTTGGATAATTCGAGCCTATTTATGACAATGAAATTAATATTGATTTTGCGGCGAGCCGCCGAATTTCGATGTAGGTGTGCACCTCATTCCGCTATGAACAGAAATCGGTGGCATCTACAGGTACGCGAAGTGTCACTTCCTTGTCATTCTCAATGAGAGTCAAATCATCACGAGTACTCTATTCGATGTACTACTATACAAGATATTGAAACTAGCCTCCAGATACAACCGAGGCACCAGAATTACTAGAATGGCATTGCAATGTCACCTGTGAAGCTATGGATTTAATATTAAACGATTTTGGATTATTTTTTTCTTGAAACGAACCACAAGAGGTAGAGAAACATCTTAATATTATCCTGCCGACCGGAAAAGTTCGAGCGTGGAAAGAGTTACGCAACTACCTAATCTGCATGAGGGCGTGCTGACATGTGACTATTGCAGCTTCGACAGGATCGATTTTTCTATTTCCTTATGTAGGAGAAGAAAATACCTGAAATGAGCTATGTGTTTCTATGGACGCTAAACCAAGATCCACAATAATGCAGACGACATTTTTTACGTTTGTTCGACTCAGTTACGTTTTTCCAGTGTATCGTTTCGCAAAAAGGCTGTCTTTTGTAGGTAAATTGCGTAAGATATTGCTGTTTTTTTTTGTTTTTCGTTGTACCACCCTAATTAGTTGAGCATTTCCTCGTTTACTGCTGGAGGCATTGACATTTTGATTGTAAATTAGTTAGAAAAATGACGCACCTCAGGGATAGGACCAATCGACAGACAACCGTCTGAGTAAACTGTGTCGTCAACGCAATTGGATTCTATAAAAAAAATCACTAGAGCTCATTGTGCCTTGTTGTTTTATCGTCGAATCGGCTTGGATGCATTACATGCGTTACAAACTAATGAATGGGCTTCCCTGGTTAAGTGTATTTTCTGAACGGGTCGACATTAGGGAAGCGCTGTTATTTCAAGCTACAAAACGGCTCCTTTGAACCGTTAGTTGGATTTACCCAAATAGAAGGCAACTAGGTTTCTAGCCGACCCAAAGCTCAGTTATCTTCTATCACATGCCATTCAATGATGTAAGCCTGACGTTGGTAACCATTGACTTTAAACAACCTTTAAGTACTTTCAATCCATCGTATTTAGTGTCTCTTCCGTTGAATAACTCCCTGTTTCGATGCGTTGCCGGCGATAGTAACGGTGTTCTCGTTTAAGTGGCGTTTGTATAATGGTTTGCCCTTACAGCAACGACCTTATAACCGGATCAACGAACACGCAGGTTTGCTTGCAGGGCCTGCGTGCCCGCGTGCGTGCGTCTGGTGTCTATTTCATGCATACTTATGGCAATGGACGGTCCGAGGGGTACGCGCGCGTGGGTGACCTGGTGCGCGAAGCCGCCGGTATAGCGGGTGAAATCTACATAAGTTGCAACAATCTTATTGGGCCTCTCCTGACCTTGGGACGAAACTGTCTGCGTTGAACACATGCAGACCAGCCGTGACCGTTATTCCTCTAAATCATCTGCCTGCCCATGGTAGAGAAATGTGGCAAAGGAGGTTCCGACCCGGAGGTTCGACGGCAAAGATCTCCCTCCCACGCAGACGTCTCGGAAACTGGCTGGTCAAAACAAGGCTCTTTGCTCCACATGGAGCTGGCTTTTCAACCGTCTGAGTCGGCGGAACTTAGCCAGCTGAAACACGAGAAGGGCAAAGGCGCATGCAGTTATACGATCTTTTGGTAAGTCTCTATGTAACATTTCTCTCTGCTGCTCTGTAGGTGACACCTCGCCTGCGCAAGGCATTTCTCGCGTGGGTTCTTCTAGGTCGCCTTATCGCCAGTGCCGCCTTAGGGTAGGCACTTGTGCGCCTAACACAGATGGTTGTGGATGGATCGCAAATTGACATGGAAGACAAAAGAGCGAGGGGAGAGGACACAGTTCTGACATCAAAGTGGGTCATATCAACAAAGACAGAAGTAAATGTACCTACACATATTGTCCTTAGCCGGGACTTTATCACATTGACTCTTTTCGATTCACATCGGTAATAGAGGGAGTCGTTAATACACCTTTACATATAACCATCACAGAGCTCAGCACTGTTAGTGACGTAACTCGTTTTCCGTGTATTTATCAGCGGGGATTTCTAACATTAGCTTGGATATGTTACCTATGAAGCCCACATAGGTTTCCCTATTCAATTCACTCGTTTACAAGCTGCATGTGCACTTGAATACACACATATATATATATATATATATACATCTATTGCGTGTGTCCGCTCCTTTTCTGGAGGGGTTATTCCCGCATGGAATTGACATTAACAGATGTCCTCCTTTATGAAAGGAATGTACAGCTTTGTTGGACTCTAACCAGCGATCGTCAGCTTTTTTAGAGTTTCCTTTTACAGCTAGATATATACACACGAGTCCAAGTCATCGAAATCACACATCCAACCGAAATAGAAAATTGCACTCTAGTCGGATACGTACGAAACCATGTATGGACTAGTTTGCATCAATCAATCCTTTATTCCGAGACATAAGCAGCAATCCGCCTGAAAACGTCACCGTCTCAGAATACAACAACGGCACCAAAAATAGATATGTAGCTTAGGGTTCACGTAGCTCACAGCTTTAGCCAATGTATGTTTGTGGTCGTGAAGGCTTCTCGAGTTGGCATGTTGCGCACCGTTCGAACCCGTCTTGAATCAGCCTCCCGTACGCGTTCACTATAGCCATCGACCCCATTATGGATGCGAACTGTATCCCCGAGATTGTACGGTAGACGAAAAACGTACCGTGTACGGAATACGAAATTTTGAGCATACCATTCGTGATCTGCATCATGTTGCGGGACCAGGTAGCTCTCTACTCTGGTAAGCATGTGAAGCTGTAAACAATTCGCGTTCAATAGTGATTTCTATCGCATCGTTTCGTTTTATCGGCCCAGTACAATTCGCTCAAGTGTAAATTGAATATCGAACAGCTTGCAGCCGAAGGCGCACGTCGGCTTTGTGTGATTGCTAATTATCAAATCGTACATGCTTCGACAGGAACCTCGAACTGTGGCCCTCTTGCCCCGCAAGTGACGTGAGTTCAACGAGTTACAGCGAACGAAATCCAAGTGTACATATGTGAGCATCTAAGATCTCGATTAGGCAGCGTGTTCAACGAGACGTCTGTATGCAACTCTCAGCAGATTGATGTCTCTCTACAAAGAGAAGTTCGCAGTAGAATGTTCGCTTGCGGATTACTGTCACGCAGTTTATACATCCCAATAATGGTTAATTAGTAATTTCAATTGTTCTCTCTCGTTTTGGTTCGTGTTTATATTCAATTTGATAGGCTCAGACATTAATTGTGTAGAGAAAATTAATACCTTTATTTTGTTGTGCTTCATTCTTGTTTTTCTTTTCCACATGTGCCTGTTTATCGGAGTAAATTGCCGAAGTACAACGGTATAACGATGAGCTACACAGTGTTGCAGTATTGAATCTGAATGAGCCGTGTTTGCATTGGCCTGATCGGTATTCGGTTTATTTGTGCTGAAAAAACAAGTGGGCTCACACATGCAAACGTGGCCTACTCTAAGAACCAAGGCCGTAATTCGCTATCCAATGGCTCACTTCGGCGTGGCCCCGCTGTCGGTAAACGGCTGATTTATCGCACTGTTTGTATCTCCGATGCATTCGGACGACGCACCCCAGTCAAGCGAGATCTGATAACACTGTCCGATCGACAGCA
This sequence comes from Stratiolaelaps scimitus, assembly GCA_019614645.1. Classification (NCBI taxonomy): domain Eukaryota; kingdom Metazoa; phylum Arthropoda; class Arachnida; order Mesostigmata; family Laelapidae; genus Stratiolaelaps; species Stratiolaelaps scimitus. Next base: position 1,430,605 of record JABWDB010000029.1, read on the forward strand.
GTCAACAAGCGGCAACATCCGAAAAGATAGCACATAAAGAGAGAGCGAGTATGCGCGTCAATAGTACAATATCCATGTCTTCCCATGACGACAGCGAGGGCCACGCAGCGAACAAGTGTATAGAATGAAAATATCATCGTGACTGATATGGCTGAATGAGTTTAGCACTTGGAAGCGCTTTGATCAATACGACGCCTCTGATACGCCAGTGTTTATGCTGAGCACCAACCTGTAAACTTCGGCTATTTGCTACAACAGGTAAATCGGAACTATACACTGTATCTAGAGTGGCCTGGGGCAGATACACTCGTTGTGATACTGATGAATCCCTATATTGTATAATACCAACCACAGACGCTTCATATATAATACCAACGACAGACGTACTATTTAATTGACCTTGAGCAGCTTGCACCTGGCTCTAGGTGCATGCACAATCGCATTATATGGAACATATGGGGCCATCCCTAAGATACAACTTCTCTCTATACCTCTCGTTACATTGGCTGTTCGGTGGGAGACTTTTGTCGACGAGAAGGACCGGAGAGCGGTCGAGTGTTAGCGCACTTTGGTGCAGACAGTCGAACGGCAAGAGGAACTGAGGAGATGAGCTGGTACCGGAACGACTTGTTTGCCATCTAGCTAGATAATCGTCGCGGAAGCCGGGCATCTTGAGATATTGGCCCGCCCGAATGGCGCAGGGCGGCCGCGGCGATGGCGGCTGTCGATGCCGGGATGTCTACTCGGCGGACTGCGACAAGAGCAGCAAAAGATAACGCAGTAGTCACTCGGGGCAATGTGCGGCACTCGGCAGCGCCGGTCGCGCCGAGTGAAGACACAATCGCAGAGAGTAACGCGAGTCGTCATCGACGACGACAACAACATACAAGAGCGAGGTTGCAGCAGTGGTGAGTCGAGCCGAGAGAGAGAGAGAGACAGAGAGATATAGAGATATTGTAGATAGACAATCATGCCCTGTCTGAGAGCAGTTTCCTGGAGCATTTGCGATGGCTTCGGCAGGAATCATTGACGGCGTAGTGCCAACACGATGGTGCCAGATAGTGAGCACAGTCAGATATACACATCATTCCCTCATCCGATTCGACGGATCAAAGGGCCGACACGAACCGATGAACAAAAAGGGGCAACGGACACAACAGAGCCCACTGCTGCTGCGATGCTATGACACCACTTTCCTCCTCCACTATCATCCCTTGTTGGCGTGTCAGTCTGGCGATGTGCGCATGCTAAGCAAGGCGTTATGATGGGTCTGTGTGAGACGGCGGCTGGGCGGATGTGTGGCTGCACGCGTATGGAAACCTATCAACGTAACGCGTACGATGTACCCTAGCAAGCGGCGGAGCTGGCTTGCTGGAGAGCCAGAATAAACATGCATAGAGCAACGGTACTATACGATGCTCGGTTCCTGGTTTGCCCTTCGATATTGAGAGACGGCAGCTGACGGCCCCACTTCTTGTGCAGGAAGCACACACGTTTGTGTGCTGTGTGTGTGTGCGTGTGTGTGTGGTGTTTGTGTATGTTCGTCGAGAAGAACATCAAGATGGGGACGTCGACGCCAGCCGCTCTAGATTGCCGGGTCGAACAAGCGGAGATGAGGGGACCGGCCAGACTCGTATCTGTGGGTTGGCTGGTTTGAGCTCAGTGTCGAAGTCGCGTGCAGGGAAAATTGGCTCTCAGACAACGCGGACCCAAGCGAATGCTTGGAAAGAGGGGTTACTCTCGTTCGGGTCGGTATCGAAGCCGGCGAAGGTTAAGGCCGAGTGTATGTGTGTGTGTGTCCACGTCGGCGTCTATCGAATGGTCCATCATCGCGGCGTTCTATCGAGCATCAACATTCAAATGGCAAACCGCCCTTCGAGAGCAGGGGTGTCAAAGGTCTCTTGGAAGCGTTATGGACTCGTTCGCACCCACTGTCGTTGGCGTTGACGCTGTGCTACTCTATGGGATACGTCCATAGTGTATTGTCCGATTTGACTTCGGAGGATGACCCCGAAGATTCTGCTGCCAGTCCCAACGCGAGGGCTGATCGAAGAAAAATAAATATGATTATGATAAGTGAGGTTTCATTTCGCAAAAAATAAATATGATTATGATAAGTGTGATTACATTTCGCTGTAATCCAGCGAAAAAACCACGGCGGTTTTCGTGGATCGGTTGAATGAAAAGGGGAAATTGCGGTTAGCCCTTTACAAGATGAATTGATTTACGAAATCGAGGAAAGCAAAATGTCACCCCATTGAGGCGGCATTGATATAAGAGTATCGCGAAATAGGGTACGTCGCATAATAGGGAAAATGTGGTACTACGCTATCATGTGAGATATCTATCGGAAGGGACCTTTCCACGGCCTGTCTAACGGCAACTTTGAGTTACATTTAGGAGCAGAGCTACAATCACAGATGCTCAACACATAAAGAAAGGTTAATCGCTCTATTGCTCTATACTCATTGCTGTAAGAAATTTCAGCTCAGCATTACTGTTGAGACAGCATGCTCGTACACATGTAGAGCGCTTGTTACACATTTGTAGCACAGGAAATGAGCAATACGGGTAGATAGAAGTTGTGAACAGGCTCAGGCCGTACGAACGAGAAGTGTTCGTGTAAACTTCACACAATTTGAAGAAATTACCTCGCAAAACAATATGCCACAATTTAGTTTTGTTCGTTTGGTAATTTCACGCTAGCAGAAGATCTAAATAAGGTCCCAGTACATGGAGGACATGGAGGGCCGAACGCGGTCATCGTAAGGACATGGAGGATCGAACGCGGTCATCGTAAGGACATGGAGGGCCGAACGCGGTCATCGTAAGGACATGGAGGATCGAACGCGGTCATCGTACCCACTTGGGGTGTTACTAATAAAAAGGGAAAATTGTGCTTAGTCTTCGAGCGGCTGAATTGATTACATTAGCGACCTTCCAACAACTGTAACCTGTAAAAGCACAATCCGAACACATCATGCGAACGTGCCTGGCTAAGACATTATTCTCGTCACAGAAGTATACTGCGCCAAGCATACACCTTTTGATCTAGAACTCGTTGGGTCAATATGTGTCTCTTCCGTGTATAATGTATCCTTGCTACAAGGCAAGCCCTCAAACCATGTTCCCCTTGAGTTCAGGCAATTCGTTTCCGGCCTCCGAATATTAGATTTCCCCTCCACTTGTAAATAGTATTTCTAGCATTGCAAGACATCCAACTTATAGGCGTAACGAGATGATCAGATCGGACGAGCACATAATCCCTGGTAGCTCTTGGTCTGTATGCTCGCCTGGGTAGGGTTACTTTCAAGTTGTCCTTTTGATACGATGACATGATCTGTCGGGAGCCACCATTGATACGCCTGGCCGCTCTACTAGACCCATCTGATGGCATTCAGTGAAAACTGTCGATTGCACTTGAGGCGATGCTGTCGATTCGAGTCGAGCTCATCTGATCGACTGACATAATGAAACAACGTGCAAAAATGGATGATTAAACCAATTTTCCCACATTCTGTCCCGCAAGGCTTGCCTAATTATTTGTATGTTTTAAGAGGCATTGCGGTGACAATGTAAGAGGCACAATGATAATTAATATCTGACTTATAATAAAATCTTGATAACGGCCATATCCTGTTAGTACGGGAAAAAAAACCTATACCAAAAATACCACCGGCTGTTGTGATCCAGAGACGCATTTCGATGGCTGCGTGGATTTCTGTCCAATCAAGAGAGCGAACGTTCCCAGCAGAGAGTATATCATCATACTGTTATTCGATAACCCTTACTGTTTAAGACCTTTTAGCAAACACTGTGGTAGCAACGCGAGCGGTTTTAGACCTGTGACGTTAGGTTAATAGATCACCACTCTGACAATGCCTGATGTGTACCATGAGCCGGTCGCAAGAAAAAAGCTATATTTGATTTGAAGCTTTTCTTGTCAAGGAGCGAACGATGTGGTTACTTTAAAGTGGATTGTGATGCACACGCCTAATTGCTTCATACATGATTTAAGTAAGAGCACAGTTTTGGAGTGCTTGTCTTAAACAGGAGTACCGAACTGGGGATTTTTTTTAATCTCCGTTTTCCTACGAGTCAACAACGTACCATGACGTTAAAGACGGCCAGCGCTTCGTCCTGCTTCTCAAATGACCAGACAGAGCAAAGTATCCTTGAAAAGGGCGTATGCATATGACCTCTGCGGTGTCCATGAGGGAAGGCCGGCCTGCCTGACAGCTGAGTGGGCGATCAAAAGTTTATTTGAGAGGAGAGGAACTAAAATGTGTGTCCCTCTGGATGGTGACTTGAACCGCGACCTCGAAATTTTGCGCGATGTAAAGGAGGTCAAAACAGAGCAGGAAGCAAACCTCAGGCTCCAAGTTCTGCGGAGACAGCAACCGAGATCGGTTACATTTGATTAAAATGAAGATACAAAACAGACGAAAACAGTTCATCTTCAAAAAGGGATTAAATCATCAGTACTGAACTGTAGTGCATATTATCACAATCATTTTGGACAGTTCATCTTCACGAGCCTACTCTGTGCGGTGGATGCTGATCTGTGCTAATTTGAATCGAATAAGCGCGTGCGCGTGTCTGTAGGTGGACAAGACTGAGAACATCCACGCCGGTCCAATATACAAAATATGGTTTAGGAGCCAACGTTGAACTACGAAAGTAATTGAATTAATCGGATTACAAAAGAAATTCTCTAGGCAATAATATTATTTTCATATGAGGGCTCGGTCATGTTTAGTTAGTGAATCTCCACCTGTGATCTGACCTGGTTGACTGGCTCACAGCTTCCGTAATAAGGTGTTGCTGACAATGACAACGCGACAAGGCTCTACGTAAGGCTGAGTTCTGGGACAGTGGTTTGTCTCGATTGAGCAAAGGGAGTTGATGCAGATTACAATAGATGTCCCTCTCCACCTCGAATCAAACGGCGCCATATTGGCATCACTTATATAAACCGGCGTTCTATCTGCAATTATAAATATATGTCAAATTTAGGTAATATCACAAGCCGTATTAGAGAGTTATACTGTGTACATTCAGACGGAATAAATAGCATATAGTATAGATGAAAATAACAATTTTTAAGACTGTGTGCCTGTTTTTCCTTCTCTGTGAATCTTCCATTATGCAGCACTACTTGAAAAGAGAAGGTCGGGAACCGCGACTACCGCAGCATTTCCGTTAAAATAAAAATAGCATTTCCGTTTATGACTGCTTCTTCTAATAAGGAGGTTGCTTAAACTTGACATAATAGAGCCTTCAATTCACGTACCTAAAGGAAAACCAATAAAATAGTAATTAGCGCTTATGTAACGGTAGACATGTTAACATTGTCATTAATCTACCCTTTAAGTGTTCGTCCTCAATACGATCAAGTAACTTCTCAATGATTCGCGCAGAAGACGCCACTTAAACTGTAAAGCTACTTTTTCCTCAAATTGTAGACGTTCGTGTTTCGCTACTGTAGGCCTCCTTACTGACCTGACCCAGCAGAGTCCTTACCGAGCTTTATTACAGCCTATATCAAAGTTAACACTAATGGCGCTAATGGCCTATTCTCACTTAGTGCGAATAACCTGTGATATATTCGTATGCATTACAAAGTTTTGGCTATTTCTCTGCGTCGTCATTTTCATGCCGTCACGCGTATATATATATATATATATATATATATATATATATGGGTGTGTTTGTGTGTGTGTGTGTGTATATTAGCTCAGTTTAACTGTATGCCGCTGCTGGCCTTCGTTGTGGATCAAGGCGAGAGAGAACGGTGTGTCCGCGTAGATGGGATGCTCCCGTTGGCGCGTGAGTTCAGGTATCGCAACAAATCTAACAGAGCCACCAGAGTGGCTGCATCGCTTGTACACCAATTGGATGGTTGTGACGCGTCGAGGCTATGACCACATTGAAATAAGTCGTATGCATCTCACAGTGGAACCAACAGCAGAAGCCAACCGCTATCGCCAGACGAAGCAGCAGCAGCACACTTCGTGGGGATATAGCATCGGGCGCCGCGAGAGGAAAGCAGAGAAAGACTGAAGATGGCGTGATCCGTTTTAATTATCGAGATTGTTCGCGAGTCGCCGCCGCCACCGCCGCCGCAGCAGCAGCTGCAGCCGTAGCTCGTCTGGTGCCTTCGCTAGGCTGTCGGCCTGGCCAAGTTTGCTCTTCAGCAGCAGCAGCAGCCAAGAGAAAGAGTGCGACCGCTCGACCGGTGGTGGTGGTGGTGGTACCGCTGGCCAGCTAGCGAACAGGCCAGGCAAAGAGAACGGGCGGCATTTGGGGATTGAAGGGCCGCTAAAGGGGCACGTATTATAGCTGCTGGCCTTTGTTGTATCAACGTGGTTCGGTTTTGGGGCGGCTCTGACCGAGCCGCCGTGATCGCCGTTCTCGTGTATACCAATCCTCTGGAATCGTAAACGACATGATGGTACGACAGATGGATGATCATGGACTAGAGATGGCCCATCGGAGCCCGTATGCCCGGTCTGGTCATACGCACCGACTTCCAACTACCTTATAATGTCGTCCCATTCAGTTGGACGATGTACATCGGCTGCTTCTGCCGCGCCACAGCTGAATATTGGGCCTGCTGCCAAGGGCTGCTGAGGGACGAGTTGGTGGGCCGTCGTTGCTCCAGCAGCTTCTCGCATCCCCGTCCCGCAGCGCACGAAGTGCGCCGAGGACGACATTACCATAGAAAGCCGACGGTGTCGACGGGCCAGTCACGCAGCTAGACATCCAGCTTGGAAGGAAGGCAGGCAGGCAGGCAGACAGACGAACAGACGAATGGCCGGATGGAGAGCGCTCGCGGTGGTGGCGGCGTTGACGGCGGCGGATGCCCCAAAGCTGCGAACAGCCCCCATCGGCTCTATATGCTCCATACTGCGAGAGGGAACAGGCCGCCGTAGGGGCGCATGGGCGGATGGCATTTGCGGGGATGGAGTACGCCGGTGTTGGGGGTGAGTCAGGGGAGGGCCTAGTCAGGAATCTCCTTTCTATTCTCTCGTGTGCTGACTGCTGCCTCATGATGCGCCACTCTGTGTCCGTGGGCCGACCGAAGGCCGCACGGTCAACGGCTGTCCTTTATTCTGTGCCCTACATCTGGTCATCACCATCACCACCACCATCACCACCAAGTAAAAGCGGCGCAGGTGCTGGTGATAAAAGCGGATGCCGACCAGTCACATCGGCAAGGGGTATCGTCGACTGGCCGCATTGTTTGAATCATCTGTCAGCAAAGGTGGCCATGCTGAATTGGAAGAAAGAGCTTGCCTCTTACCGGCAATGACCGCGGGGGAGGGAGATTAAGTACGTAACTTCAGAACGGCAATATTCCCGTTAAAGGCCACTGTTGCCCGTGGCGCTCGAATAGCTTGAAATAATTATTGGGTCTCTATCGAGTGCATATGAGAATTGGCTGGCTGGATGAGGTTTCTTGTGCAGTCCATGCAAGTATACACAGCACGAATGTCTTGCTGCGACCGTCGCCTATGCTAAAATGTTTCGTTTAGAAAATAGTTGAAAGAGAGACTAAGCCGAAAACAATGTGCGAACATCAATATTACATATTTAACTAAAAATGTCTGCGAATAGGCGCTGTGTCACGTTTCGTCGACCATTGAATGCAGCTCAAGCAAATGTTCACTACACGAAAGGCGCTTCGTGTAGCGGAGAAATATTGCCGATATCGTGGCTTGATGGGTACATGCTCCTTACTTGAACTTTAGCTGATAATGGATTGCTTGACAGGCAACATATTTCCTAATTTTATATGGAACACATATTGCCATATCTGAGCACGTCAAGCTGCGCGGACGCCATCTAATAGCAATACATATGAGACGCTTTCGTAATATGGTGCATCTATCGTTATAATATTTCGTCGAATACGACCGTTTATAAATATTCTACTTGGGGACTTCTGCCACCGGCTCACTTTGGCCTTGGTGGCCGACTTCGTGTGCGCCTGGTCGAAAACGTACCTAGAGCTTCAGTGAAGTTGCGGAGAATCCAAAACAAGCCATTAAGGGTGGTATTGGAATTAATGTGGGATCGATTTCTGCTGCAGTTCCATGACCCCGGCTTAGATGGTGTGTCCAAGGACATCTATGGGTTCGAAGCAGGACAATCGAAGGATACTGCTATCCTGCAACCCCAAGGGGCCACTAGAGGTGGGGACCGATTCAAAAGAGCGAGAGATGTCCACCGATAAGGCCGACTGTGCCGCAGCTGTCGGGAAGCAGGTCATCATTGTTTTTATTATACTTTTGTGTTTCACAAAATAGAATTTCCATATGACGGCAGTCTTCACCTTTTTTGCCTTTTTGTTTCTGATTAATGTAATGCCCCAATGTCCGCATGTTCATCAAAGCTATCATCGGCCACAGCTGGGAGGACCGATAGACCAACGGTGCTCCCGTAGGGACAACAGGACCCTCTTGAAAGGTTGCAGTTCGCACTGCACTAACATTAGCTCTACGAACACTACGCCATAGTTGGCCTCTTCTGCCATCCCGATCATGCTGCTCAGAATAGTTAGCAACTAGGAGAAGACGTATAGGTTAATTAACAGCAGCGATGGCAAGATAATGAAAGAAGAAAGAAGGTCGATCTCGGTGATGATTTTGCGTATGGCATTTCACTGTGTGTTTCATTCAGTGCTCCAGTGAGATTCATGTTGTTCATATCGTTTCCCAACTTCTCGCGACAGAGTTCGTTCACTCGGGAAAAAAAACCGATTTCACACGAGGTATAGCAAACTGCCGGACTGATTATAGGACTGACGGCAGGCAGGCCAGTTTACCTTTACGGGCTACAAGCATCATTCGCATTCGGAAATATGAGCCGCGTAGCCATATGCATGCGATCAAGCTTAGACATTACACATCAACCAGACGACTATGGCGGTCCGGGTCAACAAATTGATTTTCAAAATAGCCAACATTTCGAAGCTTGAAGCCGTTTCATTGTAATCGGTCCACCATTTTCCCGTTAGCCTCTCAGTATTCAGCGTAAATTCTGCAGGAGGGCGGTTGTATTCTCGCACGGCAAAAAAAATCCCCGTCCCATTAGCCATGCCTCGGTCGTTGAGTCGGCTTTCTACGACGGCTCAAGATGAGGAGCGGTGTCGGCCCTGCGTAGGCTGAAGCGCCCACGGGACTCCCACATGCCTGTCAACGGCGTCTTCTCAGACACTCATCTTATTTCTGGCTTTGTTCAGGTGTGATCAACGCCATTGTGCCGTAGACCAGCAAGGAAATACATGCTCGTTACGCTCCTCAACACCTTTGACCTTAGGCCGCCGTCAGCACTTTCACAGTTGTGGGACAGGTCAGAAAATTACCTACTTTGCTCTCTCTTTAATTACACTACTTTTCACTGTACAATGAAAATACAATAGATTGACGACCAATATCGAACGTTGCTAGATCCAATCAGGCAACGACTCAAAGCACCCGTAACCTACTACTCTCGACAAGTAGTCATAACATAACACAATACTAAAAGGTGAAAGATACCGGTGCTCGTAGAAAAAATCACAGAAACTATAGAAAATATTATAGGTCACACATGAGGTGACTACCAAGACAACAGGTGAGCCATGCTCTCCGCCGATATATAGTCGTAGTTATATCTATGTGGAATACCGATACAGATGCGTGGATTGCTACACTTCACAAGCATACACAACTTCATGCTGTATGCATTGAAAATTGGATTGTGCATTTTCGAACATACCAAAATATTGGACTTGTGTCGCCGAAGCACGGCAAAAATGTCCGGCATAGTCTCCGGCTCGAAGGAGCCCCTCTATATTATCTTGTTTCTTAGCTTGTTACCCACTTCTAGGAGGTTAAATGCGGCCGTTACTGCCGCCGACAAACGATGTATTTTATGAGGATAATCTATCACAGAGATGAGTCAGATTGGCGTTTATTTACGAAACGTCCACCAATGTACACTAAATCAAGCTAAATACACCTTGTATACACGTTGTATGTTCAGCCAAGTCAAAGTTCCTTTTAGATAAACCAATAAACTCTTGCCTTCCACCTCTCAGTTCGTTACTGTTGCCATTTTAGCGTGGCTGGATAATAATTTCTTTATTAAATAAATCATCTCGATTACTCCCATCAGACCGAATAAGCGACAGCGTCAAACTCTATTCAAGACAGGATCCACATGATGTGATTGCTGCCTTTGTTGCTGCCTGCTCGTTGACTGGCTACACAGCACAGCCGCATCGTGAATCCTCGCGGCGATTGTATCTGCGTTGCGAGATAAATAAACAGTGGTGGCAATAAACGGCACGGCTTCGAATCGAAATTGCACGACTCACAATAGCTTTATGGTGCGTCATCTGGGGGAACAGAAGGCCACTCTTGCTGATTTCTCGAGCTGCCCAAAGGGGTCCTATTGTGTGAAGGCACTTCTTGACCACGCAGTAGTTCCCCTGCCATTCCCTATAGGGATTCGGTCTTCTCTGGTGACGAAGCTGCCTCCACAGAGCGTGTGAATATGGTTGCTCAGATTCGCTCACTCTAGTCGTCTATACACTGCTAGCGGAAACGGAGTGCACAAGATGTTCTTCATGCGAACTCCAAGCTGTGCCAGATGGTTTGATGCACTTCTTTCTATTGATGATAATGAAGAAAATAGATATTTGCAGCGACACTGGGGCCTCTCGACCCGTTTACCCAAGCTTCCGTTATAAAACACACTTACGAAATCACCTTTCAGCCGTCGACTCAGATATGGACACCATTCTCCTTCTCGAAGATGACGAACTTTAGTATCCTTGCATTGTTTGCCCCTTGTTTTCGTTGCATTCAACCATTTGTTTTCATTCAGTTCTCTATCCCCTCTATTGTTGGCGGTGCCCGGATTCGGCGGTAGGCAAATAATGGCGAGCGGGCATTTTTTTCGCCACCAGATGGAGATTTCTATAGGCCGATGATCACGAGTCAATAATCGTGTGCATTAGTAATGAAGATGCTTGGTAAGCAAAAACTTGCTCTTTGATCTGCAGTAGCGGCTGAATAGCGCCGGCCCCCCGGGCTTCTTTCGAATTATCAAGCCGTCGAGAGATTACTCCGGAATATCTCAAATCAGGATGTGGTGAAGTCTTCGCATGGCAGGAGCGGCGATTTGAAATTCCTCACAGACTCACTCATTCACGAGCTCGGCAGGGCCAAGCAGGCGAACATCGACGCTATGGTCCTCCTCTGTCTCGTCGGTGATGTCGCCGCTCGACCACGATCCCATCCAGCCCCCGGGAATAGCCCTCAGGAGTTGGCGCTGGCAAACACTCATTTCGAGTTCTCTGCCCTCCTCTGGGATTCAAAATTCCGCGAACAATTTCAGATTCAACAAATTTTGCGCTAGATTAGACGGCGCACTTCGACTTCGGTTCATTAAGTATCACCCATTTTGTTCGTAAGGGAGACGACGGCAAAAATAGCAAAACAGCAGCAAAGTTAGATGTATATTGATTACTTCACATTTACACAGAACTTGAGTTAGTTGAAGCTGCTAAAATGAGTGAATTCAATTCTATGCTGCTGCGTACAATCACGTCACACACATAGACAGACGCAACGTTACATACAACGACTAAAGTCAACCACATTCCGATCCGAAGCAGGTTAAAATGATAACTTTTATCATTTATTATTATTATTATTAATCTGCAATTTTTCGACGTTGATACATTGTCTGTTTCTGCTAACCTCATACTTTCCCTCCTCCGACTAAGTCCATGTATGCGAATTCCTACAAAAATATAGGCACCTCGCGGTAAACAAGTTTGCGCTACTCCCAGCATCGACCAACGAAACACCAGTGCTTTGTCATTTGTCAACATGTACAAAATAATTCATCATGAGTTAACCTATGCTAGCCAGCCAGCCTGCCTGCTGCTAGTTTTATATGTATTATGTATGGTGGAGCTTCCGCATCCCCAATGGGCTCTAGCGCACCCTCCAACTCTCGCTACGGGGACTTCTGCGAACGTCGCGTATCGGAGCTGAACCTGGCGCTCACTCGCTCACGGACTAATTTTGTATGAGCTTATACAGAATTTGATGATGAACAAGATGACAATAAAGGTTGACACAAACGCAAATTCGATACCTACTGCAGTGTTGCGGTCAACTGACTTACCATATATATATATACATTATCTCATTTTCACATTGTATGGTAAATATACGACAATCGTGACAATAAATGACATCACTTCTGTTAATACGCTTGTACACATACATATATATATATATATACAAATTCATCCCGATTCCTATGTTACAAGGTTACAACACCACCATTCTATGTTAACACCATTAGAGGATCAACAGAGCGCCAAGCTTCACTCAATGAGAAGACCGCCACCAGAAACGTTCTATTGAAGCCAAGTTCGACGGCAGTGGCCGTAACTGACAACGTGGGCTTGATTTCATCGTGCACAGCTATGTGTCATCTCGGGGCCCAGCCCTTCGTCTTTTCGGAGTTGACTCATGTCCAGCCAAGAGAGGCTAACGCTAAACTGACTTGGTCAACCCTCACAATGGTGGTTTGACAGCGACGCGATTGCCGGCCGTTTAAAGCTTCCCGCCTCGTCGGATAATGAGCTCATCGGCACTTCCGGTCGCATATCCGTTTCTGGCTCCGAAATGCTTGCATGCCATAGCCAGGCCCCGACCTACAAAGGCCCAAGGATAAGTCCGCGTATAGTACGATCCCCTTCCCAAACTCCACCTCTCACCCCTCACATGGGCCATGAAGCGAACACAGTCTGAAATCTACTAGGCCGGCAATTGCCGTATTTAGCCGTTGACTATTATACTAATATCAAAGCGAGCCTGCAGAGGATACTCATCATGATCAGGATCGAGACAATATATTGTACATTCGGCATTTTCAGCAATTTTCGACAGACTTGTCAAACGACCATAAAGGGGAAAATTAAATTAAGAGAGATATGCACATTCACTAGTCTGTACGGCAATTTCAATGGCAGAAGAAACACAACCACATAGACAGGGAAATGCGTGAAATGAGAATTCATTTATTCGCAATAATAATAATAATTATTATTATTATTATCTAATCGAATTACTCTCATTGATTTTTACAGCAGGTAAGATATTGCTAATGGATAATTGCCGTCGTATTCTGACGGACGGCGCCAATTTCTCAGCATGTTAGAGTGTTCACGGTTGGGTGTGCGATTTCGATATTGACGAGACGGTTGCTCACTGTCGTTGAATCGTTAATGCCTTTTTCCACAATATTTAATACGACTAACAATAATAATAATAATTAAAATAAAAAAAATAATATTCGATTCGATTTTTCCGCCCCGATATCTACACCTAACACGTACACGAAAACTATACTAAGTATACACGCGTGTATCATACGAGCGGCAGCTCGCTTAGTACAATGCTCCCCGCTGACAAAACGCAGAGTTCCCCAAACTCACATTTATCATCAATGGAAAAACATGGAAACATGGAAAAACAAGCATGGAAAAACCACATTATACCTAGTCACCTTGAGTGATTGAATAAATTCAATGAGATAAACGAATGTGATTAGATAAAGTAAATAATACATTATAGCCACCAGTTGCCGATCCTGTCCTGGCTCGTAGTTTAGCCTTCATAATTTCCTCTACAGAGCAAATGATTCCCTGAGTTAATAGCTCAGCAGATGGACGGTGGCCCTCCGGAGCATAGTCCGCCTGCAAAGTTATTGGTGCCATTTTTCTACGACGGGTACAGTTTCAATAACTATTATTATTATTATTATTGTAACGTCGACTTGTTCTGCCTTTCCGGGGTGGAATGCTTTGTGGAATGCTCATTATTAGACGCAGAGAAGGGCCGTTGTTACTTTGTATATAAAAATCACTGAAAGTTTAATACTAGTCTGGATATGCCTTTTCATCAAGGCAACATACCATCATCTTTCTGCTGGCGTCCATTGAAGCATTCGTTCAATCTGACGAAGTTGTGATTGCGACCGAGCAAAAACACGCCTGGCTTCCTTATGCTACCTGTGAGACTAGATCTTATTGGATCGACATCCCACAATTCTTTTCACGTTCGGCCTGAACTTACTGATAGACAAATTTGTTCCGCCAATATGGCTTATATATATATATATATATAGCAATGCATTCTGTAGAAACAGAATTTCGACATATGGATCTTGTCTGGATTCCGCCGTGTAGTTTGTAGTAATTCTACAGCTCATATTATTGATGAGCGGTCAAAGGAGTTCCGTCGTAATTGTATTTCTGGCCAGGTGCTATTCAGTATAGCCTGTTAGGGCGATCCGCCGTTGTGATCATTACCGGTTCAAGTAAGCTTTTTTATTCTAATCCATAAACAATTGTTTTAGTTTGCTATGCAAAGACTAAAGTCTTCCAGCACAACCACCAGAGCGATAGGCACAACGCTTATAGCGCGAATCTGGTCAAGGCAAAGACGTGGTGCGATACTAAGGACTGAACTTATTTGACAAAATGATCAAGATAAGATAAATCGCTACTCTGATACCAATTAAAATCACACTGAGCCCTTCTAGAGCATCGACGCTAAAACGATGGCGAGTCCGGGAACAGGGAAGCCACTTCACGACCAGCCACTTGTCACTATAACGCTGTCTCGGCATAGATCCCGTCGCAGTCAGAAGATTTCATCGGCTTCATTACAGGCACTGGTCATACATCACTTGCAATAGCGTTTTCATACCCCCCCATATGCATAGTCTCCGTGTAGACCACTTTCACGTGGATGGCATAATGTGGATCGCTGCGATGATACCGCTATCAGGACCTATCGCTTGCCTAAACTCTTGATAAGCAAACACAAAAACAAAGAACACCTGAAAATACGCAATGCACGCCAGGCATTAGTGTGTGGCCATAAAATTGCAAATGACGTACTAACCGTAATTGGCACATAATACCACTAGCGCGAGCCGACGTACAGCCCTCTACTTCCTACCAGCGGTAGTACGTAACACAAAACATTCTCAGTAGGGTGCATCCGTCGACCGGAAGAGAACACTGTTTGCGGGAACTATGTCTGAGGGCTTTTACCTCGCAGGCCGTTCGCCATCATACATGGCGGAACATACGCAAGATACAATTCATCTCCTCCCTGCCAAGATTACCCGAGTTAACGGCCTTCATAAACTTTCCCGAGAGCTGTACATTACGGAGGTGGCGTCTACAGCGGCACTTCCAAGCCGAGGTAAGCTCCCGTCACACACGGCTGAGCGTCATAAAAGGAGACCACGCCAACAAGAGCACGTCAAGTAAAATCCCACCTTCTTTAGGCAATCCTACCAATCAGCCATCTTCAACCGCGTCTGTCTCAGGCATCGATTCCGTCGATTTGAATCGTCGATATCCACCAGGCGCGGACGTGTGGACTCGCACTAGTCTACAAAATATCTCCATTTAAGCTTTTCGGACCAAGCTTACAGTACACGTCGGCAAGAAGCCTTCATTAATAATAGCTACATTGATCTATCGTTAAGGAGCACACCCTACACGAACGCTGGGGAATGCCGAACAAGAATCAGGTAACATTACTATAATCGTAGTGAACGTCGCTCTAGTGTCAGCCGACTTAGAGGTGTACTTCAATTTCAACACGAAGCTAGGCGGCTCCAAATAACATAGTAATAGACGCGAAAAAATATCAAAAATACATTTCCATCGAATCGTTGGACCCCTGACATCAGATAGGGCCCAGCTAATACGAGATAAAGGTATCCGAAAATAGCTAACCAGCTGGCAGCAAAGCGGCTTAAATACGCCTTCAACGTGTCGTCCGTCAATTGCTCGGAAAAGACTCACGTCTTGCCTTCATTGAGGTAGTCGACTGACTTCAAACCTCTGAGTTAGAACAGCCCCCTACATATAACACACTAAACCCTTCGTTTCTCTTCAAAAAGAAGCTTTACCCACGACCACCACCACCACAATTCCTGGCACTCGTCTGAGTTGATGTTGTGAAATTGAGACCATTAAAATTTTTGGGCGCCGACAAGATACGACTCCACCACCAGTAAAGCAGTCTATTTATCATTGGAGACAATACGACTGAAATATATCTTTAAACAGTATAAAACTGACTTTACTGATATGGCCTTTATATCTTGTCACATCCGGATGTCTGGCAAAAGTTGCAGCTTGGACAGTGAGTCCGTTTCAATACGATCTTATTGGATATCTAATATATAGGCATCTCTCACTACATTCTGCGTTCTCGGATCTAATATATCTGAAGCTCCAACTGACAGCTCAGTTTGTGCTGTTCCTTCAATAGTCCGGCAAGTTTTTGAATGATTTTTATCGAATCGTGATGGAGAGGTACGACGAGCAGCTGGTAACTATGACGATCCCCCTGGGTGTCCCATGAACCTCGACTATACGTTGGTATTAACAGCTGACCACAGAATTGTAATACTTATTGTTTTATTAACACTTAGTGATGTATATAATGTCAAGTCACATTCATTACCGTCCGTCGACTTGCTAGATATGTTGATAGCATCAGCAACAGGAATAGCATCTGAGCGACATGATCCGATGTGGAGGCCGAACGCAACTCTATGAGCCCAACTCGGTCTCAAACGAAATGTCTACATCCTTAACGATTAACTAAAATGGGATGCATCATTTACTAACAGACGAAGCGCAAGTCAGACCCGTGCTAACCCAACCAGCAAGAGCAGTAGGGGCGATGGCCGATGCAGTTGAATATAAGATGAAGCATAGATTTCTATTGAGCTAAACGCTACCAAGCTCAACCGCATTTTGTCCTTATCGGAATAATCCACATCGAGCATACTCAATCATTTGTAGGCTATAATTAGCCGAATAAGTAGTGAGTATCTTGCGTCTAGATGAATGCGTTTGCACGAGATCACACAACCGAGGAGAACCCGCGACAGCAATAACGTGATTCTGTGACGTCGCAGTGGTGACCCTGGCGGGGGGGGGGGGTACAATAACGAACACGTAATGAGATGCTAATTAATATAATTTTTGATGAATTATTTGATATTTATCATTTGAAATATTAAATTTCGATGAAAATATTTCACAACGACAAATTTTGAATGAATTTCATGTTCAAATTAGCATTTTGAACTCTTGAGGACAGCATAGTTTTATTGGTGAAACAGCGCCGGCAACGTTCATATTATTGAGCTATGATGGTTGGGTCGAAGTCCGCACGTCTACGCATGCACTGCCGTATCGGCTATTGTAGTTGCCAAAAGTAGTTTCACCTTCCGGCTTCGTGGACCCAGCTAAATGTGGACCACCTCGGCCGATCTGTCTGCCCAAGAGTCAGTGACATCGATGGAGGGGCTCAGGCAAATATGGGCTGTCAAGCCGGCCCATGGTTGTGACTCGGGTGACTCATGGAGGCAGCGTCTATGGCCGACTGCACTACTCGTGGAGTATACGATTGTCGTAACGACGCAAGCCAGACCCCTCCCAGCCCCGACTTTACCCCGTTCTTGTCAGACGTCAATATTCGACATCAGTCGAGATGGAGTGAAACAATGTATACGGCCCAGCTGCCTATAACGAGCAGGTGTCCTTGTGTTATTCACGATGTGTTCATCTATAAATGTCAATTAAACGGAGCCATTTTGTAGAAGGCATGATTGATACATCCTCGATATTGGAGTTGATTAGGCACACATTGGCAGGCAGCATCGACGCATCTGATGTTCGAACCTGCCTGTATCCTTATTATCACTGACAGTTGTCTCCTGCAAAAGGGAGGTTCTGTCAAACAGGCCAAAATAGGCGCTATGCGTAGATGCTTTGACGCACATTAAAACTGGGAAAGACGTCCATATTCACCATTGCACGAATCCCTAGTCATGATATCAAATATAGCAAAGTACTATATTTGTCTAAGTCTCTGGCTATTGGAGGCCAGAGGCCGTAAGTTCGAGCCCTGCTCTGTGACATATAAGAGAGCTTAAGCATTGTAAAATTGCAGCTCCTTTAATAAACCAATAAAACCTTTACCTTTACCAGAGCTCTAATATATTAAAGGTTTTTTTTCACGCAGGATTGAACCTCAGCGCTTAACTTGACTGCTCCCGGTTCATCTAGGAGAGGAGTCACAACATAACTCTATACAGGCATTTCATTCACCGTTTATTGTCCTTAACCCATTGTCTCGCGCGTTTTGTTGTTTTGTATCAAAGGTGAGAGTTGACACTCATTTGCGGTTCGTTACCACGTGTTATTGTTGTTACGGCCTTCCAGCCTTGATTTGTGTGTAAACCACACTCCTAATCTAAGAATGTTTCGGGCTGACCCTCAGCCAACATTTAACGTCTACTGTATTGCTTTGCATTGCTTCGTAGGACAGATCCCGAATGCAAATGTGCAATGTGTCCACGTTTCTCCTCCAATTGCAAGGCGCCACAAATGCGCCAAGCCACCGGGCTCGACCTCCCTCTCCGAATCTATGAGACTCGAACATCGCTCTCTCTCTCTCTCTCGCTTTCTAAATGGTTCAAATATGTGCGTTCCTTTCGGATTGACCTGTTTTCCCGAGAATCATCATAAATAGCATAGTTGCTATACCACAACACTCCGGTGCTATACATGTGGCCTCCTCTCGTGTAGGTGATAGTTCTATAGTGCCATAGGCCTGACCCTTTCTTGGATTTCAGTCTGCGCCTATTGCAACTACGCATGATTTCACGGTGTCCGTTTCTCCCATTTGGGAACGGTGAGGACAGAGGGACGGTTCCATTCCATTGAAAAGAGCTGCCTATTCGCGAAATCAGCCTTCTGTTGTTCATTGGTACTTATGCTCAGCCATTGGTACGAATCGGTCTAAGCGAAACGTTAGGAAAACATGCGCAAACTCAATTTGTGCAGGTCGAGTTTCCGCGAGCTTTGACCTCCCAGGTTGGCGACAACGAATATATTACTGGCTGTCCCGGCGGCAGAGGCAATTTCCAGTTCAGCTTGAGCCATTGATTGTTTCGCCGCACCGCCAGAAATGAAAAAAATCTCGCCATATGTTATCTTCCTTCAACTGGTAAATATAGCAGGGATGTCCGGCCTGGGGGCCCCCGAGAACGAACAACAGTCTCCGATTATGCCCCATTGTGGTAGACCTTAGGCTTGCGACCTTGAAATCCCCTCAGTGCTACCATAGTTTAGCTCAGCTGCCTATTCGACAGGTGAATATGCTTATTATGCAAGCAGTAAGTGTCGAGCGACACATTTAGCCAATTACAGTCGGGAGATGTAGACCGTAGACTTTCAGACCGAAGCTGCTCTATACGATAACACTGCTGTATTGATTTTTGAATCGATGATTCATTAAAATGCCGCTGCTGACAGCGTTGCTGCTAACAACCAATAATAAATAGAATACACACGAGATGGCACGAGTGTTTTGAAGTGTCGTCGAAGGGCTTCGAAAAAAAAACGCTTGGATCGTAATAATAATATAGCTAAAATTTCACCTGTGTTACCAGAATCACTCCACCAAACATACTTTTATCGAACTTCTTCCAGCGGTGACACCGACTGAACTCGTAAAGGAGCGTTTTGCCGCACTAAAAGTGCAAGTTTATTTCAAGCGTAGCATTTCTCACCGTACCACTCGACATTCGCGTTCTGCAATGTAATTCGTATGAAGACAACGATTCTCGTTCAGACAACTCATCGAGCGTCTTAGCCCTATCCATTTTCTCCGATTTTTCATCTCAGAAAATATATATTTTTACAGGGGTGTATGTGTGTGCGTGTGTATGTGTGTGTATGATTCCCTTGAACCAGATATGGCTCGACGTGAGGTGTCAAAGCTCACTTGCAATTTGCATCCCATAGAACATAGAAGGTCCTCGGAAGGACCTATTTTCCTGTCTCGGGAGCTTTCCTGATTGTCAGAAACCTATCATATATAATGTGACGGAAGCACCACATTTTACCATAAGTACATAATGCCCATATGTACACCCGAGGTCTATTCGATGTAAAAAATTCATATCACTAGAATACGCGTAATGTTCGTCCCACATGCGTGTTCACTTAATTAAACCCATAAACATAGAATTATGTAATTTCGTGAACGAGTCCTCTTGTTTTGCCGCGATATATATATATATATATATAGGGTATCGGAGGCTGCAGCGTTTCACATGCCTCAACAGCACCCAGCGACGACCTTGCTGACGTGTGTTCTTCTGTATCTGGGGCCTAACTCAGCTCAGATCAGAAGACGCTGGCAGAGAGATGGCTTTTGGTGGATTCAAGGCCTTTAGGCTTCTCATGTTGCTTATCTCTCGGGAGGAGGAGAGAGAGAGAGAGAGAGGGACAGCGAGTGAAGGCCCACACTGGCCTTTTAGCATCGGCTGTGTGACTGCCCGCTTAGAGGTGTAACGTTAGAATGTTAAAGTCACTTGGCCTTGAGGCTGATTGCACAGCCTCGGATCGGCCCGTCTGGCGAGGCGAGTTACTCGAGTAGATAGAATCTTGGAAGTTCTCGTTCGACTCGATGTGCCCTTGTTAGAGTCGGCCACCATGGCAGAACGCGACTGAAAAACGCTTGGGCCGCTACAGGCTGGTTCGAGGCAAATTCTATCATCTCCGGTCAAGCCGTGCACATAATCTTTGCTTGTAGAGACTCCCATTACCTGACAAAATTGCTATCCATTTCAATCGAGAGAACAATTCAATTATTAGTATTATTATAGTAGTGAACTGACGAAAGACAGATAAATATCTATATAATTGACACATCCGGGATGATGTGCTTTATGCAGCTCAAATTCTAACAAATCGAAAAATTGCCAAAATCAAATTAAAGTCTGCAGTGTTCACCTGATCTTATAGAACCAACACGCGATGTCTGGGACACAAATAACCCACTGCAAACTTGAAATTGATTTTGGCAATTTTTTGAATTATAGATCCATCGAGGGGAAGGTGCAAGGCAACAGAGATAAATCACAGATCAGTGGGTACCGAAAGCAACTTCACTTTGTGCCGCTGCTCTGAGACGGGAGTTTACGAAGGCGTCTATAGAAGCGGTATCGCAGTATTAGTCCTATCAACCCTGCACATCCGAGTTAGTTTGTATAGTTGGTTTTATTTAATGTCGAGATCGACTGCAGGATCTCCAACAGAGTTCAGGAGGAGTTAAAATCCTTGCAACTGAATCCGTGAGCGTGCAAGGATTGCAATACACCTATTCCCAAGCCTATTCGCACAGAGTGCATAATGCTAAGATTTGTCTCAAATTTCGGAATCATGCAAGTCATTCAGTCAGTCCCGGAAGCAGCCGACAGTGGCTACTTCACATTCATCTAACCCGCAAGTTCTCAAATAACCACGTAAAGAAACGGAACCACATTTTGCTACAGCGATTCTAATCTAATTCAAGCGGCACAATATCGAGCTGGGGTAAACAGCAATGTATAGCTCACTGACATCTTGCGCCCGGTCGATCGACATATATATATATATATACAAAATTTAAATGAAACCCCGTCGGGAATACGACAAGCTAGATTTATAACATAGATTCTAAAGGACATGTAATCCAAAATAGTATCATACATCGCCTGTATTCCTCCGAGAAAGAGCTTCTGCTAGTTTTTTTCCAGAACTAGATCCCGACAGGTCCTCATAGTAATGCTTACAGTTAATAGCTGGGGTCCATCATATAAGGGTATAGCTAAAAGTCCGGTCACAGAATTAGACCGGTAGTCTGCTAGATTTGAAGCGTCACGGCGGCATAAGTTCCTTCGAACTCCATTGAACGTCATGGTCTGTGGGAGATAACGACGTGATTAGTTATTACGAAGCCGGGCGACCTGTCTGCTGCCATCGACGCGGAGGTATCCTCTGCGTCGATGATAGGCAGAGGATACCTCCTTAACTACGGAGCCCACATTGAATTTCTACGGCACCCTCCCTTTTCGGGCGGTGTTTTGCACCGCCCGAAGGTTGAGGGGCCCGTAGAAAGGGCTATTGGAAGCCAGGAACACCAAAAATTCTGTGTGGCTGTACGCACGGCGCTGGGTGGGGGGGGAGAAACTCCCCCGACACTCAGCGACGTGCGGTCCTACAGAAGTCTCGAGTGAGCCATCAGGGACGAATGAAGACTAACCGGATTTGAACCCGCAACCTCCGGTATCGTAGACAGAGATTTGGCCTTACAGAAGACTGAAATCTTCTGAGGTTTTTTAAAGGATTTTCGCATTGTGGATGATGACGTCGTGGACCGTGCTCCGGTAAGTTGTCGTCTTATTCTAAACTCTACCTATGCGGTCATGGGCTTCGTGGATAGGCGTCTTTCTAAGAATGTGCATTTAATTTGAGTTGAAAATAACGAACATTGACTCGACATAGTAGCAACAACGTTGTGACTTTAATTGAAAGTCGTGAGAGTTCACGATTTCTTTTCTTAGGCCCCTTTTCGTGAACTCTTTCGGAACCATCCTTTTTACAGGTTTCGGATTAATCGGGTCAATTTTGGACGTTGGCGAAGACCGAAGAGACTGGGTGCATTGGGAGCTCTGCGAATGATCTTACGATTTAGCCTTGGCTTTGTAGGGCTACTTGGCTATAGTATCTCACCATGCCACTAATAAATTACTAATCAATTGCTGTCGTGTCAGGATCGGACGTTGTTAACAAGCAACAAGGGAGGATGCCCCTAGCAGGCCGCGTCATTCCTCGGAGATGGTGATAACATCGGGGTTCACTAATGGCAGATTCGGTCACTTAATCCAGTCCCGGTGACTCAGCGGAATTAAATACTTTCATGAATAAATGTACTTAAAATAAGTCAAAATATCACTGTGTTTATCACTACGATGTGAGCTCCCTTTGGCTGTGCTAACCAGTGGAGCTTGATCAGTGAAAAATTGTGTTGTTCAGGAATACCGAAATCCCGATTTTGTGACCCGAATTGGGTTTCAACCCTGTTTCTTATATATACGCATGTGTAATAAACAATACCAAAATCGAAACCGGGTTTAATAACGATATGAACACAAACATCTAAAATGTGTATCTGTATGGGTGTATGCATGTGTTGCCAAACCGTAGTTTTGGATTGCTGATCCATTACCCATTCAGTTTGAATATCGTAGCGAGCTTGCCAGTTTCGTCCATGGAGTGAGGGCAGATGCATGTGCGTATTTATGCCCCCGGTAAGTGGCATCGGACAACAATCTCGTCTGATGCGCAAACGTTCGTGCGGATATCAGTTTTCAATTCACCATTGATCTCTGAATGTGTACAGGCGAGAAGCAGGCACGCAAAATTTTAGCTATATTTTCCAGGAAATTATTTTCTCTTGTAGTTATATTCGCATTTCCGATTTTCGGAACGTGACACTGGCCATTGCAGAATGATAGCCCCAACGGCAATGGAGTTGCTCCTCGATCGCGAGATGGTTGGTTGTGTGCACTGAAATAATCCCCTGTGAAAATAAGTCCTCCACATCTTCGGGCGACGAGATTTGGTAGAGCGCATCGAACGGGGCACTTGCTCTTATCCTGAGGTTTAGCTTAGGAGTATTACCCTTCAGTATTAGCCGTTCTTTCTAGGATCGACCAACGGCCCTTTTCGGTTAATGTTGTTTCAGTCGTCAGCTTAAAGGCGGCACATTTCCCGACCACGACGGTCAGACACTATACGGAAATTCTGCACATGACCAACGCGTGTCGTGTTTAGCTGCCCGAAACTCGCAGCAGCGCGTGTCAATAGACGCCAAGCTGAACCAAGTGCATGAGAGAAGAGCGCATAGACAACGAAACAGACATTCGCTCACTTGTTAACCATGTAAAAATGTGCGTAAGCGCATTTCTTTATTTTGCCAACAAACACATTGTTATCTGGCAATAACCCGAGTGTACATGAAGTCAATGGTACAGCGAACGCAATGTCATCCTGTCAACGGGCGAACAATATTCGCCTTATACAGAGCATCCTCCACGAAGGCCATGTGTGTTCACCGAGGCGTGCACGGACGCTCCTGATGTTTATGCCGATTCGAGCAGCTTAGATGAACGTGCGGCAAGTTGTTTATTAGAAATGACGACATCGCTCAACGTGTTAGTTCATGAAACTCGACGCGTCTATCCATGTCCGCTCGTCGTGTAGCCAGAAATAAACGGAATTGCTGAGTGCTAGTGATTCTCGGGCTAGTCACCTCGCGCACTGGGCTTCTGCCTGAAGCGGCTGAGCCTCGTGTTCGATATAGCAGCAGTGCACCTCCGTCGTGCACCGAAGTCTAGTGCCGTTCGGCATTACCGCGATATCGCGCTGGTGAGGCGAGCCAGCCCAACGGGGCCCAATGAGCGTGATGCACAGCGGACCGCGAACAGCATTAGCAGCTTTAAAAGGCGGCCCGCTCGCACCTGTGGCCGTTCAGAAGTCGCCTTGTTACCTGCTACGCCTGATGCAACAGAATGATGTGGGGACGCGTGCGTGGCGCGAGAGTCGCACGAACGGCCGCCGCTATGAATTCAGTGTCGTTTACAAACGCCGCCAGGAGGTGGAGGAGCAACAACAACGTTCACAACAGCAACACGAACATCGTCTACAGCAGCAACAACAGTGGCGACAATGACGACAACTCGAGAAACAAAGTTGGTTAGAGGAACTCGACCGCAGACCGGCAGCGGTCATCGTTCAGTCGTTCAGTCAGCGAGCCCCCGGTGCCCCCGTATTCACGGGCAGTGTAGAACAGACCGGACGTCGGACGTCACCCTGCCGGCCCGTGCTGCTGAAAACCCCCCGGCCCCGTCGGCAGCCGCCAGAATATTATACCCATCACGAGGCAGCAGAGGAAGACGAAGAACAAAAGACATAGCTAAAGAGAGAGAAAGAAAACCATGAGATGGGTTGTTATGGATCGTCGCACGCTAGCTAAACTTAGCTAAGGGGCTCAAAATGCCACTATAGCTTTTTTGCCTTCCGCTGTTCGCGCCGGCGCCTGTCGTCCGTCGCCGTCTGCTGCTGCTGTTATGTCGAGCAGTGACACAGTAACTTGCCTGGCTGCGGTGTTATGTATCCAGTCGGCTTCTGCGAGTGAAAGCGCGACTGACCAGCACAGGCCGGATGGAAAGGCACAGAGAATATCCGGACACCATTCTCATATCTGCTCATACAGAACAATAATAATCGTAGAAGCATAGCATGTGACTCACGCGACATAAGCTCGGAAACAATTTCAACGACAGTCGCCTGCGCGTGTTGGAGAGCTACCACGGAGGAGCTCTTGGAAGGGCAGCGCATTTCAGCGACTTTCGTCTTAGGCACCACAATCTCCCCTGTGATGTACGAGAATTTCGTGTTCATTCAGCAGCAGTAATCGTAGAGCGGTTTGAGGTCAATAATACGGAAACAGTTACGAACGAATGTATGAAGTAATGACACCTCGGTCAAAAATAATTAAAAAAAAATAACAGAATAGTATCACTGTGTGCGTGTACAGTTACTGTTGCTAAAGTCGTAAGCTGCCCATCGTCGAAATGCACCTGATTTTCGATACTGGCTGCCGCTTACTCGGCACCCTACAAACATGTGGTGGTTTTGTTCCGAGTATAGCCATGTATTCCTGATTTGTCGCTACAGGTCACTGTCAATTCAAAGTAACCGTACAGGCAAGGTTGTAAAATTGAGGAATCTAGCTATTATATAATTGCTCATAGCCATCCAACCTTGCCACCAGGACAAAGTGGGCAAATCGCGCCCAATCGCACAATCGGCTGGTTACCTATCTAAATATAATGGGAACATGCCGCCTCAGCTGCGGGCGGGATTAATCCATTAGATCGACAACGTTCTCCACGCTATTCAGCGGGTAGAGGCGGACGGGACATTTAGTAAACAAATATAGTGTCTAATACCGATATCAAGAAATGTACTTACCTCAACGAGAGAAACACCACCGATTGGCAAGGTTGCGTATATCCCATAGGGAACATAGGAGAACAGAAAAATGCATTCAACGATGATAATGTCTTATGCAGATCTCCCTTGCCTACGCCGTCCACTTTGCAGACGAGCAGCCTGATTCGTACTCGTACGCTGATTCTTAATATGATGGAGTGAGATGGACGTTATGAGTCTGCGAATCGCAAAGCCTAACGCTGTGAAAGGGCAATCATGTTGGAGAATACGCCTGGATATGTGCAAACAAAACAATCCACCGAGGTGTCCCGTTACTTAATTAATCACAACGTTGTGTGAAGTGTTCATTTGTTGCTACCGATGTATCAGCGTGGTATGTTATTTATTAACTAAAACCATACGTTTACAGTGCTCATATCCTCGTCACAGTGCCAATGTTGATACCCGTCCAGTGTTTCCCAACACGAACATTGTACGAGAGGAATAGCCACTGTCCTCAAAATGTCCTTGAGCCTTTGCATAAACCGAGCAAACGGTTTGCAACATCAGATGGATTCTGATAATCCGTTCCGCATTGTATCATTCACTTCGTAATCTTCCCGTCATTCTCGGCATACATGACCACAATCAAATAGGCCCCTCCTGTCAACCGTTCGAAAATAATCTGCCATGACAAGCACCTATGGGATAAGGGAAATTTTTTCAAGGGGCACTGTCCGCATGTGTCACCGCGAGGACACCAAGATGCTCCGCAACGGCCAGACAACAATTGCGTTGTGTTTCCACGATTGAAGGAAGGCTACGTGGTTCGTGGTTTTCATCGTACTCATGCAAGAGTACTCATGTAGAACGATCTCTGTGTGCGTGGCCGCTTGAGTTGTCTGGCGCTCCACTGTGACAGTGAGATCCAGCAGGAGTCGATAACACGTATATAAGAGTAGAATTTTCTTGCTTCTATTGTGCAGCTAGATCTCCGGCGCTGTGGCCGATAAGCTCTGGACGAGCCTCCGCCGGTAACTCCCTAAGGCACCACCCGGAGATGTTGTGTTGGCCGTCGGCGTGGCTTAGCGACAGATCTGCCTGGCTTGACTGACCAACCAAGCAAGCAACCAACGAACCTGAGTGTCCTTCAATGCTTCCCTCTGCACTTCTCGGACGGCGTATTTCCCTTCTACGGTGACGTATGTAAGGGGGTGTCGGGGAGTTTCCGATAGCGGAACATCCAGACACGAGGACGAGGAGACAGACGGCTATTCCGAAACGATGGTCATGGATTGGCCACGCGTGTAGTCGGATATCTATCTTATTGCTATGCGACAATATATAGAGCGCGGCTGGCTGGCTGGCCGGCCGTCCTACGCGTCGTAGGTACACCTACGTGGCTGTGCCTGTCCGCCCTGCGCTCCGATCCGACATTTTCTCTTTTTGTGCCGACGCACTCAGGTACGTACAGGACAAATAACGAGAGAGGAAGGCTCGATGGAACCGAGAGTAATTGCTTCGTTGAAAGTGCCTAAGTTGGTAGACTTTGTCGTACACGCTACCCAATAGAAGGACACATCAGCCAGGTTGGGGCAGCCAAATGGAAGCGCCCTTTGCTAACTTGAGAAGTAGAACTTTGAATACCTTTTTTTCCTACTCTGATTTTCCATGAGTCGACGATGCTGATGGATACGATGACAGTTGTTGGAATTTACAAGATTCATTTATCTGCAGATTTTACACTATGATAACGCACATCTTTAGTCAGTGATCACGCACTACCAAATCTTGTGCACCCTTCCGCTCAAAATCCGTGTTTTTCAATTGCCTAGGGTGAACAGCCCGAACAGCGCAGCATAACATCCTCGCTCGGTCCCTAACCGTCTCAGGGGTGTACGAGGTAAAGTTTGGGAAAATGAGACAACATAGCCAACGCTACTGGATGTCTCTGCTTATCCCACCTATCGAGACCGGTCGTTTAAAATTCAATTAACGTTTATGAACACTTTGGGGAGGTAAATATAACAGAATGTGATATAATTTCAACTAAGAGAAGAGCATAAGAACCGAAATTACAAGAGCAGAAAGTGGTTTCGATTGTAGATGTATCTTTCTTCAGTCCGTTCGACAATCGGAAGTATGGATAATTGCGCAATGGTCTCACGCGTTCGCAAGCAGATTACAAACACGAGCGATGCGAATAATTAGCGAGATTACGATATCTCGTGCCCGTTAAACGCGGTCACTTAGTAGCAAGCACTCCGGAGCGGACTGTGTAATGCTCCGATTTTCGTTTATATGACATTCGATGCCACGGTCTCCCTAATGTGCTCAAGCACGATCAGGCAAATTGTAGTTTCTCCATTGCAATTTGATTAGACCACCCCTCGGACGAGATAGAGAGCGAGAGCAGTCAACAAAAATCTCCAGTGGCTCAATTAAATTCGAATGAGCTTCCAAAAATCGGATTTGAATGACGACCACTCGTAGCTCTACAGCTAGAAAGCTGCGAGGATATCCGTAGCAGCAGCAGCGACAGAACTCGGGGAAAGAAATTGGAGTGTGCTCTTGAAAAGGCACAATAAAATACGCTTTAAGGAAGGTGTAAGTGTCGCTCATATTTGTGGACAAGGGCTGATTTAAAAATAAGTGCACCCATCTACTGTATTCATAAGCCAATACTGCGTACGTATCATTCTCGATTTGTCCACAACGGAAGAAAATATATTTTTTGCGTCCGATCGTGACGAGATTCCAAGATCAGACAATAGCTGAAAACGTACCTAAAGGCCTTGTCTCACAGCAATTTCCGCCTAAGCTTTGAAGGTTCTCGACGGGAAAATGTACGAGAGAGTTGTTGAACTCTACGGAGTAGGTGATAGCGGGGATTTACGATGCAGCGATCAGATGGGATCCTCACTTTAAGCAATTGTTTATGTCGCGTCTGTGATTTCCTAAAAAAAAGAACACTTCTCGTCTCATTGCGACGTGGTCGGCCACCCGTGTAGATGCGTTTTGCTATTAATGTGAATTGTACATTGATATATTTGGATCAATTTATCCCAGAGGAGACACGACCCGTAGATGACACGTTCGGGCTGGTATTGGTTGTACAAGATCGCACAAGGCATACATCTCACTATGACAGAACGAATGTAACCAAGTGTGCTCTTTTGCTAATGGGATTTAATAAGTTAATTAACTAAAGCATACTCACAGAGATGTCAATAAAAATGATGTGTGCAACTTTTAATTACGTCTGAGCTCGTTTACGGAGCAGGCGGGTCTGTCTCATCTTATTGAATGAATATGAAAAGACTATTTGTCTGTTTTGTCGGCACTACACATGTGTAATCATAATAATCATAATCACTCAATACCATATATTGCCATTAATTCCTAATCTGGACATGACATCGAAGTGCTCTAGATTGTGAATCATATACAGGATAATGAAATAGTGTCTTAGCAGTCGGTCTTTGACGAGAAACGAAAAGCAAGTATTATATGGTTTTTGGTTCCTCTGAATGTTTCTGATACTTTAGTGCTTTTTTTTTGAGAAGAGGAAATTTTCTTCACACTCACGGACACCAATAGAGCCGCCTTCCAATCTCTGTGAAAGTGGACCGATCCGGTGCAGGATTGACGTGGATGACAAAACGCCTCTGAGCTGAGACTGGCAGTCGAACGTCACGAGTATGGTGGCAATGCACACTGGTGTTACCACCAAAAAAGAACAGGTCGAATTACATTATCCATAGATGATATCGGCGTCATCCACCACGGTTTGACCACTGTGCACAAATTGGCAGCAGCCAAAAGGATACAGAAAATCAGCTGTCTAGCGAAAATATCCATTGAGCAAAGGGGACCTCAAAGTGGGCTTTTTTGCCCATAGGAAGACGCATATTCAAATAGCGTTCTGTCAATTATGATCATCACTGTATTCTTTAAATGTGTTCCTGGACGAGGTCCGCGGTGCTTGTAGGCAAGGAGCACTTTCACTGGCCCATTTATTTGGTTGAAGGTTTGTAATGATTCTACTGTCTTTATGTGATAATAATAATAATAATGAAAGAAGTAAGATAGCCCACGCGCGAAAAGTAGTGCTCAATGGATCGTACACCATTTCATGATAACAAACTACAACAATCACAGAAGATCACTAAGTTTTAGAAAATAACACAAATATTTCAAATAGATAATTTGTGAAATTATCTATAGCGATAACAATCCAATTATTACTCTCATTGTACCATAATGATGTGAATAAATTTCAATATGTCAAATCAAGCCAAGATAGACCCCTGTGTTTTCCTATTCTCTAGGCTCAGATAAAAGCGGATTATTATTCGCTCGCATTCACCAGCGCCAGCAGCATCAGCGAAAATGTGGTGGTGTGACACCGACCTAAAAACCACAATTCTTCTCATGGCTGTTTATGGCTTAATGCCAATCCTCGGGCGTTAGCGGGAGGCCAAGGCGTCCATCGTGATACTGGACAACGCGGGCTGATAATTATCTCGTAGCATAATGAGCACTCGCAATTACTCCGGTGACATAAACAGGGTTGAAAAAAGCTTTCTGTGGCTTTCTGAGTATATAACACTCACGGGGTGACCGGTATCAGTAACGTATCCTGACTTTATTCTGCCATTTAATACGATATTCACTTTGTTCGATAATACCTCATACGTTCATTTATATAATATATTCAACAAGGATCAGATTATTGCTTGCCTTGTGTATACGTTTCTATTGCTTTGCCCGATTCTCGTGTAAGCGGGTTTTCTCGCTTGTATCGGGGAGCTATGTCTGTGTTACAATCTCAATTATCCATCTTTGCAACGAAGTCGATTTACTTGTTCCCTTCATAACAACTATAGATAGAAACTGTACGTGTTTCTTACATAATAACTATGTGTTGCTGGCGGGGTTTATCCCTCTGGTTGTGGTGCGCGATTGCTTACCATATTGTGTTCAGTAAGAATTCTGTTGAAACTTGGTGACGATTGCCTTTCATTGTATAATATATATATATATATAATATAATGGTACATTATTAGTTAACACCGTTCATTCCTTAGATGA
Organism: Stratiolaelaps scimitus; assembly: GCA_019614645.1. Taxonomy (NCBI): domain Eukaryota; kingdom Metazoa; phylum Arthropoda; class Arachnida; order Mesostigmata; family Laelapidae; genus Stratiolaelaps; species Stratiolaelaps scimitus. The sequence continues at coordinate 1,461,647 of JABWDB010000029.1, forward strand.
GCCACATAGATTGATAACTTAACGCATAGCATAATACGTCGAGATATATAGAGATATCATGCAGTGTCTTGCTCGGCAGTTCATTATTGCGTAGCTTCTTTCGAGTTCATAACCATGATGCAAGACCCCAATAAACTGCGTACTGCGAGTCTGCGCACTGTGATTATATATGTAATATGCCGCAGCTGCTTCCCTTTGATGTTATCTCAGCATGGTCCTGCCACCTTCCTCATCATAATTCAATCGGTTCCAAAACGTAACGAAAGAACCTCTCTGCCGGATTATCTAGCAGGCAACGATCATATATATATATATATATATATATATATAACATTGAGTCATATATTCTGTAGCACATCTGATGTTATCTGCACCTGTCTACCACAGTTAAAAGCCCCCCTCCCCGGCTCGTTTACCCACACTAATACACAATGCACGTATCCTGGAGTTCCCACAGCGAGTATCGAGTCGGCCCCTCTCATTGTAGTAGTGGTATCTCAAGCCTAGGAACTCGAATGGGACGAATTGTCGTCCTAAAGACTCGCATTGGGAATAGGACATCTCTACTGACACTATTATATATATATATCCACGCCATCTCCTCGTTTCTTTCATGATGAATTCTCGTTGATGCTCGACCTTTTCCAGTAACGGCTAATCTCGAAAAGTGAGTGACTGGTGCGACGTAGGTTATTGCTTCAGCTGTCATTGACTGACTGAAGGATGCATATCTTTGCAGCGTACTTCTTATATCTTGATGTCTCCCAACATCATGTTCAGGCACGGCTTATCCGTTACTTCCAGTTTATCAAATTAGTCAAATTTGACGAGTTTCTCTACGAAATTTAGACTAATTCATGGCCTAAGTCCGAATCATTGATGTGGCATATAAGAATACCTTGTCATATAATTCCTCTTAAGAAATCTACGAACCATTTGGCTAAGTGGGAGGGCGCGGTTGTGACGTGTTTGATTCCTAAAGATTTAATGGACTGATGTAAATTGTGTGTGGGGCGCGAATGGTTTTGACTGAATTCAGGCTGCATATTTTTCTATATAATGAACATGTGTCGACGGAAATTGCAAACGTTGTGCCTTCCTGAGGGGCGCGCCAGATTCAGATGTGAACTTATGAGTATGGGCCACTTTCGCATGGATATTTTCACGGAGATCTCTGGATTTGTGGTTACAATCTCAACACGGTCGGATCATATTTTCAACGGTGCTACCAATCCACGGCCAGAACATATGGCACCCTGCAACCTGGTTAGTTCCGAGTGCTGTCTAGATGTTATGCATATGGCCATTTATCCGTGGTTAAACAATCCGTCGCTTCCTGCCGGTATTCTGCCGTTAGCGGTTTCGTACCTGACATCCTGGATAGAGTTATCGGTCGGCAATAACCGGTATTTTTAGGAGTACATTACTCAGGTAGCTTTTCTGAGTTCGTTCAATGACCTCGCCTTCAGGTTCTCCATCAATCTGTTGGTTAGCGATTAGACGTAATAGCGCATCAGCATTTCCACAAACGTTCTATGTTACTTTTCAAACTGATTTCCCAGCAGAACGGTTTCTCATCTTCATTTCTCATAGAATATAATCGGATTCGAGTCTTGCTCGTAGAACGTAGAATTTGATTAAGATTCCTGGTAATATTTACAAAATAGCTTTGTATCGATGAGCACTTTACCGACAACCATGTTTACAACAAACAGCTTCCTCCAAGCTACAGCTGGTGAAATATTTGTACGCGGGTTTGGCCAACCATAATGTTCATTTATTGGTTCTTCTAAGAAGAAGGTCTTAGGTTGTATTCATCCTGTTCTTGGCCCTTGTGTTGTGAGTATCCACTTGATCACATGTCTCTATAGTACAATGCCTTTTTTGCAGGGTCCTTGAGAAATCGTTGTAGCTTTTCCGTATAGATGCAATTGATTTTGACTTGTGGACTTGTATCGATGAACTCGATTATTTTGTTATGCGTTACCTGGTAATCCAACTTAAGATCAGTCTACACATATTTACTGGTACATTCGAAGCTTCTAATTAATGCAATGTACGCGTGGCTGAGAAGGCAATGTCTTCTCTGCGCAATTTTATCAAAGTAACCAGTTTACGAAACTCGTTGATCAAAAAAAAACCGTGGCTAGACCCGTTTTACACCTCATGACCCATTACATATCAAGCATTTGTTCCCGTGAAGTTCTGCAAAACCCCTATACATTTACATGCCTACAGATACTAGGGGCATTTTGCGAAGACAAAACCCCCGCCGGTGCGACACTTGCAATTCGTTCAGCGTCCGCAATTCCAAACCTATGTAAATCTACGCTTCCCTGTCCATGATACACAATTGAAGCCAGTCGACCCCCCCTTCTCTCTCTCTTTACCTTTTTATCAAACCCTCTACGCACATTCACTCCCTGTTACGGCCTCCAACTAACCTCCTACCACTCTACTGCATTTGAGGTTTGTTGCTGTTGTTGTTTCTCCTTTCCTTCTGCTTTGTAAGGAGCAATCCCGTTTGTTTGTCTGCCAGCATCGCGGCCTATTCGTGTGCCTGTTTGTTTGTTCCCGATGCGCGTTCTTGTATGCGACTTTGTTCGCGTGCCAGTAAAATGCTGCCTGGGTAAAAGCGGCTGAGGGTGCGGCGAAATTGCCAAAGCTGTTGTCGTCTCGCGGTACCGCTACCGCGCACCAGACACACACCATCGCCGCCGCGACCACCACCTCCTCTACCAACATGCCGGCAGAAGGCAGCGTGGTACCCTGCCCGACCAAGTCGAGGTCCCCGTCGCTGGTGGGAACGCTTCCCATGAAGTGCGCGGGACAGACGCCGCCGACGGAACATTAACAGCAAATGCCGTTCTCGTCTATTAAAGTGGTCGCGAGCCCGGCGATCCGTACCCTTCAACCACCAGCACCTTTACAGCAGGAGACGACAAACGATTCAAAAACAATGGCACGAGCCACGCTACGCTCTACGGACGCTGAGGTCTACGCATATACATACAAGCACATACACGCATTCGTTCATTCAGTTAGTCGTTGACACGTGACATTTGAACATCACGAACAACCTGGCGTCATTTTGCGAAGCAGGTAGGACAATGGAACAAGAAGCATACGGTGAAGCCGTAAGCAACAACTCTGCACCGACTCTGCACGGCTCCTCGCGCAGAGTCGGCGAAATAAGTAAACCTCGAGGGAGCAGCAATGTAACAGCAGCAGCAGCTGTTCTCACGTTCACTGCTAATCACCGAACGCTGGCGGAGGATGCGTAAGGAACAAAATCCAGTGAGATTCGAGGGTTGCAGGGCGGTATCGTAACCAAATGATGCTGTCTCCCATTTGACCGAGCGGGCTACAAACAACGGACAAGGCTAAAGGCTTGTTGTTTTATCAAAGGAACTGCAATTTTTACAGTGCTTCTCTTGCATGTCACCGGGTCGTCGCGGGACTCGAACCTGCTACCTCCGGCCTTTTACAACCAGAGACTTAGCCATTGCCCAAGCAGTCGCGCTGGTGCTGACGTCGAGACAATATGACAGAATCATCAACGTTTATCGACGTTCTTCCGAGCATGGATCAGCTCCAAACATTGTCGAGAATGGGTCATTAGGCAGCAAGGAAATAGCGCTTCCGCTGCATACCAACTGTTGGATATTATTGAAAAACTCTTTTTCAGAAGGGTATTGCGCGATGATATTTTCGTCCGGGAAGAAACTACGAGATGGTGGATGAAGGATATACCTTTGGCAATAGCTAAAGCGAGCAACGCAGGATCGCTCGCGAATTTCTTTGAACGGTTTGTTTAGTTTGGTGCATGACTGGTGTGGTATTGGCGTCGAATGGTTTCGACCATCCACAAATATTATATATTTATAATTGCTGTATTTTCATGTTGATATAATGCAGACCTTTTGATTAACTTGCGGACTAATATTATGTGTTGAGGTAAACGGCACTCTTAGTTTTTCGAGTAAGAAGTTTGAGCCCAACGATGAGGTACACGCTGGGTATTCAGCGATCATTACAATATCCTATAATTAGCTATGATTCTCATGACAGCCGATCTTTTTCCTTACAAAACAATGGAGATCCGAGAGGTCCAAGGTTGCCCTCTAAACACACCGGCGGTGGTGGATAGGGCGTAGATTTATACTGCAACAAGTTTTTGTTAGCAGTTCCGACGAACGCGTGATTATGAACCTTCTGAAATTGATCGGGGCTGAAACTTTGAACTTATGTCGTTACAAAAAACCTGAAAATGCTCATTGCTCGATTGTTCTGTAACAACTCATTTACACGGAATTCACATAATACCATACTGCTCAAGATCAGATAAAAATTCGCAAACATTCTCTGCAGACTTCGATGATCTACCTGCGCTTTTTGGAGACTTCTAGAGTGTGGAAAACTGAATTCAAGTTAATTCCACACCGAGTGTCTACTACGAAATTCAAACGGGACGATGTTCGTTGTAAGTAACTAACTACATAGTAATCGCAGCTCTGCCGGCGTTCCCCCTTGGGTTGCATTGAACAGCAGGATATCACCTCGGCGCTGCCGCTGGCTGGCGCATTTTGGATTCTCAAAATTCGTTAGGGCAAGGCTCCGACGTCGAACCGATACCGTAACATTGGCACTTGTTGAAGCTATTGGAAAAGGTGTCGATTGATGCAACCTTCGTGATCTCGTAGTCGATATCTGGTCACAGGCTGCCCTCCCGGGTCATTCCACCTTGCTACTGATGCCTGGATATGCTTGGAGAGAAATTGCCTGCAAATGCTGAAAACAACCGGCGTCGGAGAGTTAGCTCCGCCAGATCAAGTGGCGTGCGGCGAGGTGCTCGTGACAGCTCGTAGTCAGTCAGTGATTGAAGACCCGAGATCGGCACCGTCGATTATCGCCTAACCTGTCATTACAATAGCTCATTGATACGCAGCTCGTTAATTTCTCGTGTATACACTGTCCCAGTTTCTGAGGACCAATAGCTTGAGACAATAACAGCAATAAATGTTTTAGGATTATTGTTATCACTAACCGCGTTCGTTGGGTAAATGAAACACGGAATAGATAAGGACGAATAGCGTGCTTGAGTGAGTGCTGTATATTGATCATGACAGCGCAACAACCTAATTTAAACCTACTTGATAACTTCGAGATGGTGGACTATTACTTACAGGTGGACTTTTTTTTACTTCTATGACCATTGCTAGGCAAACCATACGCTTAATGAAGGACAACAGTATTCATTTGAAAATGTTTTTCTGTCTAGTTTGACTTTTCTAACTAACGCTCATCTGTGATACTGAACTTTTGACTTGATTGACCTTTTGCATGAATGGGGTGAAGGCTCGCGGCATCTCATTCAAGGACCTCCTCGCTGAAGGTCGCTCTTGCGCGTTTCACGATGAGGATCATTTCGAAGATAATACGCATATTGAACGTAACGTATTTAAGCTTAACTGCGGGATCAGCCGAATTTTTTTTTTTCGAGCTGACCCTCAGTTGTTTCCCTATCTGACTCTCCTCAGCTCTTAACCTTTAGGTATTACTATGAGGACCTGTTGGGTCCACCTTTGCTTATTCTCTGCCTTACTCGTACCTGATAAGAATCCTCGGATAAAGAAAGATGATAAAGAACTCCAAAGAATCTCCGCGTCTGACAGGATTTGAACCCAACACACACGTGTCCCTCCGGTCTAGTAGTCTAAGTAGCTGATATTAGAACGCAATAACTTCAAAGATATCACGGAGTCTCGGCTGGGCATCGAACCTGGTAACTCCTTAAGTTCGGTCGGCGAACTACCCACGTGCTCTGCTACCTGAGACAATTTGTCCCGATGAGTTTCAACGAGAGAATGTGCAAAAACATTATTTATTGGCCAGAATAACACTTACTTTAGTTGAATAACGCTTATATGAGGCATTTTGTGCTAGAGAGGCACTCACCACACAATACAGCATGAGCGTTTCCGCTATTTAAACAAACAAAGGAGCCGATTTCGATGCCTTGACTTGGAGGAGTCGTTTCTTACGCCTTTTAGGCTCCGCTGTAGAAGTCGTATTGGATCGATCTAATGCATTGTTACGTTTAGCAAGCATATACGGTGTATTGAGTGATTCTTTCTGCGAGCTAGTGTTATTGGTTCTGGAAAGCCTCTTGGATCTTTCCGGATATTCGATAGCGAAGCCGTACGCCCCCTCCCTACCGGGTGAGATTGAGTCTATACAGGCTATACGCGAGTGTTGGCACAACTGTGCAAGATGAATTGCACACTTTATTCGCAGCGACCTCCTGCTGAGTTTGGTAGTGCGCGGCTTGTTTTTGCCGCAGATCGGAGGAGTGGCTTTGGACTGAGAATTCCTTCGAAACTGGCTTAGGGAAGCTGGCAGGGAGTTTCGCGAAATGGCCAAACAATACAGCAGCAGGGCTTCACCGCAGACAATTTCAAGGGGAACAAACAGCGCACCTGGTAGTACCAGAATCTGGTCAGACCCTAGCTAAGAACCTTACGAGAAAAGTGTCCTGTATCCACAAGGTTTGATTTAAAAATGAACTGACTTCCACTGAGGAGCACGGCACGCAGATGGAGCCTCGTCGTCTCGGGAGAAAAAACTTCACGTCTGCATTTTAATGCCACTTGTTGAATATCGGTTGTTGCTGTTGCAACTTGCTCAGTCTATTTAACACATTTAACAATGATAGCGAACCCTTGAGCAACAGGTGAACACTCGTAACTTTAGATCGAATAACCGTATATGAAGGGAGACTACGACAAATTGTCACCAAAACTGTTATACATATATATATATATATATATATGACCTTCAATTTACATAATCAGATCGCACAGCGATCATATACGCGCAGCGGTATGAAATAGTGTTTATCAATAGTTTCGGCACAATTGTCACAACATTTTTACTTGCCTTCATCTTGCACCTGCGCTCCAAATGGGGCCAGTCTTCGTACCGGTGTAACTTCTCCATATTTATTTATGCGTCAATTAAAATTGGCGTTCGAGCACCCAATGTTTTACATTTTAATATAACTCGCCCAATTGTTGCATCTTCCCTCTTTGCACAAAGTCACCATGTGCCATTATCATTACTAGTATACTTGAGAACGTTACGAGCTGTTGATAGATATTTTTGAGAGAAAAAAACTCTTAATAGCAGAGTCCATTATAGATGGAACGAGAGTCTACCCGAATGTAACTGTCTGTGGCTACATAAATATCAAAACTGCCAGTCCACTCTGACAGAGAGAGAGAGATGTCTGTCAAGTAGGGTTTTCGGGACAAAACCGGAACTTGACCAATCATGTTAGCAAAATTAATGTTTGTCTCACATTAGTTAGAGATAGTAGAAATTATAGCTACTAAATAGCTACCAGTAATGTGCCTGCAAAACCTTGCTCGGGAAGTGCTGAGGTGCGTCTACATATTCCTCAGCGTGCAATTATATATCGCTCAATTATTTTCCTGTATTCGTCTAAATTACTTGAATTTTGTGTTTGAGAAGCGTGAGCTAAATGGGAACTTCAATATTCTAATTTTAGTATTTTAACTAACGCGTTCAGTTACAAGCGAGCCATCGGCAAATAACTTACAATATTTGTAACTATATATATATATATATATATATAATAACACGTCTACGCATAGCTACCGTGTGCCTTCAGAATAAAACCTCCTCTAAGCCAGCTAAGTGTTGCATCTTTATTATATAAAAATATATTATATAAAAGCTTGTGACTACTGCAGGAGTCCTCGGAAACGAATGATACCAACGCAAGGCTTATCGTATAACAGCCATCCCGGCAAATTCCAGTTTCGTATGTAGTTCTGATAGACAGGCCTATCTATTGGGGGATCTGTCGGTGTGAGGCAACTACCCGCGCGCGTAGCTAGCAGTCCGAAGACACACACTTCGATTCATATAAGGCGCGATTTGAATTAATAATAAATGGTTGTATCTCATCGTGTAAGGCATATACCGAAAAAAGCTATTTGCACTTATGTTTTAAATATTTGTAGTTTCACCCTATTGCTCCAAGGTCATTTAGTCTTGTATCTCGATGGATGCCAATTTTGGCTCCAATCTCCAGAAGTTCACTTAGAAATATTCTCTTCGCTCGCCACCTGTTTGTGATCGATCCGTTCAATCGACCCGTTAACGGATGTCCTTTAACCTGGAAGTTCTATCGAATTATATTCGAGATCCCCTTGATAAAGGCTACTGCCGTCGGTCGCGCGCTGTGGAATATTTCATTGGGAAATGCTTTACGTTGCCGTATCCTGAATACACAGTGTGGTTAATCGTCTTCTACTACCAGTAATGTATTCGAATGGGTGAACGGCCAAGCCGTTGGTCGTTGACTGTCAATCTATAGAAGTTCGGTTGGCGGTCGATCTACACACAGTTTTATTATCTAGACACTATTCGTTATTATTTCATTGTTCTAATTTTGCCTGGACTTCGTTTCTGTCATTGCTAATTTTTATGTCTAGCCAGTTGACATAATAGCAAAAACAGCAAGAGACGATCTGAGTTGACCGGTTTAAAGAGCTTATTTAAAGGAACGCATTTCATGAGTTCTGTTGAAATAGTGCTTGAACACAGCATAGTATATATTTGGAGCATATCATCCTCTAGTATGTTCAATAAACTAAAGTGTGTCTTGTCCTCAATGTGTTTATCACTATAACCCTCCATTCCTGGGCCGGCCAACGGGAGAAAATACCAGCGCGCATCACATCAGATCCAGTCGGTCTGAAACGTACCCGCCGGTTTTTTCTGTTGTTGTTAACTAGACTAATTGTCTCACTCGTTCCCATATGTCCACTACCTCTATCGTGTCGCTATCCTTGACTTTTTTTGGGATTGCTCGTCGTAACCAGCGACCGAATGCCGTCGCCAGGTGGATAGGGGATGTTCCTTCTGTTCGTCTCCCGTTTTTCCTTTGATTCCGACTATCCTCGGCCCTACTAGGCCCGTTTCTGGTCTTTCGTTAGAACTTTCACCCTTGCCACTTACTCTATATTCGAGTATAGCCTCCCGCTCCCGCCCGTCCCTAGCACAATGCCCAACTCAAACGTCCGTCGCCGACACCGGACCCGCTGGGCCGACATCACTGTCATCTCCATTTCCTCTCACTAGACTACCACAGCTCTTCCGTATTCTGTCTCCTCGCTCAGTCTCTTTCTCGCTTGACTCGTCAGTTTTCTCCTGTGTTCTATATATGTTCATGTATTCCACAACCCTGCATAGCTTCTCCGGTTGGGCGAGCTGCTCAACTTATCCCGCACTCCACATCCCAGTTCTACCCCCTTCCATGGTTCTGCACCATTTTCCCTCAGACGTTTAACCCTGTGTGTCCTATCCACTTCTCTTTTCTGCCTAGTAACAATGTGAGTCAGCTCAGCTCGCTGTGCCACACAGGGTCCCCCTGTGATCCACTGTTTTGTCGGACACACACACACACACACACGCAAAAATACCTTCGCAACCAACCACGTTTTGCACTTTACTGCACTTAGCTCATTTCGTTCCGTGGGTCTTGATTTCGAAACTGCTGCCGCCGCCGCCGCCGCCGACCCGAAAACCTCACTGACCTGTGAATCTCTTTCTCTCTCCATCTCTCGCTGATTCGCTTCATTGTCTTTACTGGAGAAATGGCCTGCATAGAATAGGACAAAGTAGAGTTACGAAGGGTACGTTCTGCTACGGAAGGTTTTCCTATACCCAGAGCGATTGCTCTGGCACCAGTTTGAACTGTAACTGTGAACTAGCGAAAGTGTAGGGTAACTCCGACGTTGTTGACTGCGTCATCGCAGCCTTCGTCGTTCGTTGATCAGGTCCCAATTTCAGGTTCACCTCTTTTACCTCACCAAACCTCACCTCTAGCCTGAGCAGGCAAATACTTATAAGGATACCACTTCTAGGGAGTAACACCAGCAAACGAAACAGGTGTAGAGAGAGAATGAGAGACGTCTTCAATCTTCTGCCGCCGCCGCCGCCGCAATTGCTGCAGTATGCCTGCGCACGCTATTCGACTCGAGACGACAAAAAGGTGAACGAAAACGATGAGAAGAAGGGTAAACGCAAAAAAAGCTGAAGACGAAATCGAATGAGGGGCGAGATGGTTAGGAGATGGGAATCCGCGTGTGGACGAACCCGACCCCTTTTTTGCCTCCTTACCAACCTACCCATGTAACTATCTGTCTATCTACCTTCATTCAATCCTTCTCTGGCTCTGCACTCACTCGCTGTTCGTTCTCCGAACGTTTCAGCGTTCCAGCCACTCACTATCCATTCCATCGTGGCTCCATCCTCATGGTGTCTTACCTCAACCAACCCTTTAAGCCCACGTCGCTACGGAGCGGGCAGCCAGCCGGCTGGCTGGCTAAGGATCCACGAGTGTATGTGAGGCCCAGCCATGGCCAGCCTGGGCCAGTTCTGTGGACGTTCGTCGCTATTACTTCTCTCAAGGAAAGACCAATTCCTTATTGGTTTCTATCCGGCCAGCCCTTCAGCCTCGCCCATCCCCTCCCACCCCACAGTTCGTCACTACCTCTTACGTTGAACAAACTAAACGCTATTCGTCTTCGCTTCGTCGGCGTTCAACTGATTCGTTCATTTAGACGGCGGTGGTCCCAGTTACCCTGTCGGCTTCGTCCTGGAGCGGCGCTACGATTGTCACTCGCTCAATCCGTTCCTTCATTCTATTTTCTCCCGTCTCACCTATACCATCCACTTTTTCTCTCTTGCTCTCTTACTTCGTCAACCCTGCCCCGGGTTCTTGTCCTTCAGACCATCGCCCGTCTCAGGGATAGAACTGCTCTAAGCCGGCGGTACTCAACTCTGGGGTTCACTTTTTCGTAGCGGAAACTGTCGCCGTCGCCGCCGCCGCCACCCCATCGTGGGCGTGTGCGTTCTCTCGAGATCTCCCTCTGTCTCGAAAAGATAGACCTCGCTGCGGGTCTGCTGGTGCCCTGCTCTGAGGCCTTGCGGCTCACTTTCCCGCATCGATCTGCGTACGCTATTTCCACTGCTGGCTTTGTCCAACTGCCGGCGGTGCCACTTGGCCGTTGTTGTTCCGGCTGAACAAACACATTGCGTGGCCATACTGACGCCGCCTGCTAGACGACACCCTGCCTTCTGTAAGGCCAGACAATCGTGTCTTGACGTTGCCACCCTGTAGCTTTCTCCGAGCCCGGCCGCTAGTCAGTCCCCCGCCCCACCCCCATGAACAAAACCGCTGGCCCTTGATATTATATGTCAGCCGTCAACGGCCGCACTGTACTTCTCGGCTTCCCCTCTTCTCTCTCTCTCTCTCTTTCTGCTCTGAGAGGAAGAGGTAGCACTCTCCCTACAGACCTTCGTTTTCGCTACTTGGTGGTAATGCAACGGTGACGTAGGCGATACTAGGTGCCGGTGGTGAGCAAGGTTCGCGTTAGTGGATTGAGAATGACTCGGGAGAGTGGCGATGATGGCGAAGACGACAATGATGCTGCTGCTGCTGATGAGGGTTCAAGCGAAAGGTCGCTTGAAGCCTTGGGGCTAAGCTCATATTCGTTAAATATTAAGCTAATAAAAACAAACTTCCCCTGCCTGCCGTACCGTGTCTTTGGTTGTTATACGAAGAGGTCGTTGTTGAGTATGGCTTGAAGTCCACTATGTCTGGGGCGGTACTAACTTGTTCGCTTGTTTTGAAATAGAAAAGTTATTATCGTTATAATTCATTCGAAGAAGCAGCGATATCACAATGGCGCCTGCAAAAGCCGATTTCGACGTGGACATTTGGGTGAACTATTGGCTATATTTCTCAACAAATCAGTACGTCGTCTCAATTCGTAACGAGCATTTTACAGCAAAGAAAAGAGAACAAAATAACCTACATCTACAACAGATTTTTCACACTCTTCTTTAACCAAGGCCAATCTGTATTTAGTAGCTCGACACCACTTGGCTAAATTTGGGGTGCGTCTGAATACGGGCTATACCAGTATAACCACAAAATGAGCGTTAAGCAATTTAACGAAAAATGCATCGCTCATAAATGTGTTCTGATTCATCTGGACTTTGACTTGAGATAAACGAGTGAAGATAGGTGGTATCAATATTAAAAGAATTCGTTATTAGCAAGGATAAAAATCCAATTTTTCTCAATTCCCAATTCTTTTCAATAGTTTTCTCTGCAATTAAATGCCGAAGCAGGACATTTGATTATTTCCCGGGCTCCAACTCAGCTTTATCAACGATTCTCTCATTCACGAGCTATAGTTGCCACCTGATAGAGAGACGTGCTTAAAATGAGTGTACTATTTTGGAAAGGTGTTACAGTTGGAATCGCTTTCGAATTAGGTCCTTCCATTTCAATTGTAGCATCGCGGAGTTCCTGGCGGATCCACCGTACTATGACGGACACCGGCGGCCCATCGCTCCACACATGGACGAAGCTGAGAGCGTCGGTGACGAGATTTGCTATTGTAAGCGTATGTGACACTTTCCACACCAGTGCTATTGTACATAGCAATCTCTTAAATCGTTCGCACGTGATGTCCAGCCTGTCATGTACGAGACATCTGTCATAGCTTGGCTTCGCCCAAAAAAACAATTGCACGCATTGGGTACGGGCGTAGGTTATAGGCTTACAAGGAGTCACGCTACGCGTTACAGATATCCAGCCAGCTGCATTCGGGCGTTGGTTGCCCTTTGGAGACAAATAACAGGATATTAGATTGTAAGCGTTTTAATTAAAATCAGAAAATAAATGGTTCATGGTAAATTTGGTTGAGTACAATTAAACCGCGATTAATATTGACCGTTGTGAGCGTGGCCGGTCGGGACGAAATAATGAACTTAAACAAGCGAAGGCACTGATTTTCCCCGGTTAAGAAGTTATTGATATTTTAGGAGTACCTCTTTTTATTGGCACTAGGAGCATGCATAGCAGGCAGCCATTTTTTAATAGATGCACTATATTTGTGAATATAGATCGATTACACTGAAGCGATTCTTAATTGGTTCTCCAAATGGTCTGTTGCTGGCACTGAACGACGTTTGAGTATGAGTATTTACACTTCGATTCAAAAGAAAATTTCGTCGCTTTGGCCACGCTTTTATGTGCCCTTGAAACCACATTGAATGCCATATAATAAGCCAATCGTTCATAAACATAGACGGTTTCTCTAACACCTCTGCACACTAACCATATTCAGATCAACCCCGTGCGACCCCGATCGATAGAACCCATCAACGCATATCAGCAATCTACCATTTGCTTCTTATCTAAGAAACAGTTCTTCGATCCGACCAGTCGCAGCTGCGATCGCAATAAGACTCGGAGTAGTAGCAACTTTTGTGCCCAGCATAATTTACTGCGGCGTTGCTCTGCTAAGCATCTTACTTGTTCTTTTAGCACGATAATGCCCTCTAGTGGCGCATAAATACATTGCAGTAAATGACTACTGCAGATATACCCTGTTGTGCTGTTGTTCTTGAATCTTCTTCCTCCGTGATTTTGGCCTAATTCTTACTGGTGAGGTAACGCAACAGACCGGACAGTGCAATGTATTTAGCACCAAAAAGAGCACGCAAATCGTCATAACATCGGCATTTGTCATAATATCACACTGAATGAGTGGGACACACACATTCGCTTCGGTGCACAAAGCAACGTACTCTGTAATAAGCGTATGAAATCCAAGAATTGAAATCAGCGTTTAGCGTACACGTGGGTTAGGTTGGAAGCATCTAGCACTAACCCAGACCACGCTCCTCGTAAGATATAATATTTAGATACTATTCATATTTCATAAAATTCTGAGACTTAATATATACAACAATTAGTGACTCAGTTGGGGACAGAGTATCAGGTCGAGGCCAACGTGGTCCCGAGGAGGGCCATGACATTGCCTCTTTGGGCGGCGCGGACAAGGTGCTGAAGAAGGAAGTGCCCTGCGTGCTTCTCCCCGGTGGCGCCAAGCAGCCTATGGTAAACCCCTTCGAGGAGACTGACACTGAGAGAGGCGTGGCCGCCTAAGATTTCGAAGGCAAGAGGCGCAAAGAGGTGAGTTGCCTGAAAGACGACGTACTTCCGTAGTTTGGTCTGCCCCGCACGTCGTGTCCTTAATTTCAGCGCACCGAGCATTTATATTTGACCAGCCTTACATTCTCCACCAAGAATATATTCAACATGGTGCCCAGCGCGCCTCGAGCTATTGGCCTTTAGCGAGGGTATAGGACCTGGGAGGAGTAAGCTATTTCTTGCAGAAAATAAACACTGAAGTACAGACGTTCAATGTGAGCTTGATGAACATTTTTCGCCACTATGAGATTATCCTATCGGAGTGTAGTTCAGGCTCTCACAGAACTATACATTTTATAAATTAAACTAACAATTTGCACGCGACGCCAGAAAAACTTCTGTAAATTTTTGTGCAAATGTATATTGTGTTTCATTTTGTAATGATTTTCTAATACACGAGGTAGTCGGGGACTTAGGGTACTCTTGATCCGATGTGATAAAAAATTGTTTTACTAATATTTTTGGGAAAATTAGCACCTTGGAAATTACGACCTCAGTTCTTTTTAATTTACCCCAATTTGAATGAATAAACGAATGAAACTTTGTTCTCTCTCTTGCCTTCGAAACCTTAGGCGGGCACGGCCCCCTCACTGCGAACTTCCTCGAAGGGGTCTACCATAGGCTGATCCACGCCACCGGGGACAAGCGCGCAGGATCTTTCCTTCTCCAACGCCTGTCCCTCGCTGTGGAGAGAGGCAATGCCGTCACCACCCTCGAGGCCATGACGGCCTGTTCCGAACTAATTATTCTCTAATTATTCTATGTTTAAAGTTATATGAGTGATCAACAATAAATATGCCAATATATGAATTGATTTATTGCGGAATGAATGACTATGATTATAAGCAAATCATAGCAGTACTTCCTGGGTCTGAATAATCACTCTATATCAATTGATTCTATTACTTGGCTTCACGCACCGTCAGAGAGCCATTTACTGAAAGAGCGGCTCTGGGTTCTTTTATTGGGACCCAGCATGATCAAGAATTAGCGTCTCTTATTCAGACTCTCGGTTAATCGCTTTTACCAATTAACCTCACTTTTATACGCACTGCTCTACTTACAATATTTAATGAGGCGTTTCAATCCACCTGTGTGCTTCTCACTTAGCTGAAAGTTTCAAAAAGCGAACTTTATCTCGAGGTTCAAGTGCACTGTGCTACCAGCCACTCATTCGTCCGTCCAAGCTACCAGTGATAGATCCGATAGTGGCATCGTTTGAAGTGAAACGACATTCTACGCAGTGCAAGCAGCATCAATCAGCTCGAAGCAGAGTGAGAAATCGACACCGATTTGACTAAGCCGAGTCGTTCAACATTTTCCTGCTGACGTATGCCTGTGCTCTCGGCACGCCTCCTTCGAAGTTGGTCGCCGACGCAGATGTCATCCCAGCCACCTCTACACCCATACAAGTGGTGGCTGTGGCGCCCATAGTAGACTGACGAAGGTAGAGAACTTCTGCCCCTGGCGCCGCTTTACCCGTTTCTTGCTTCGCTGAGGGAAGAGGGGTCACTGATGACGGGCCATCGACTGCGAACGGAATTAGGCAAGGTAACGCTAGTGGTCGGATCTCCCTCCACCACAACGAACGAACGTGGTTCGACAGGCGAGGGACCAGTCTACAACCGTGTGTTCATCGTCGTCGTCGTCCGCCGCCACCGCCGATCGTCCCAATCGTTCCGGATAGTCCCGGGCCCAGATTCCTCCGAGGGACTCCCCTATCCACGATCTTCCCCAACGTCACAAGTCACCCTAACGCCAACAGTGGTTCGGCCAGCCAGTCACCAGCTGATGGGGTCCAGATAAACACCGACCAATGAACAAACTACTTTCTCTTCTCTGCCCCATCGAGAATCGGGATCGCCGGGCAAAATGAACACAGCGAATACCGGCAGCAGCAGTCAGAGTAGGCAATACCGTCTCTAGTCCTACCACTACCGCTAGTGGTACCACTAATACAACTGATTTTCCTACCTCGAGGTAGAGGGGCCATCAGACGTCACCTTTGCTTCGATCCGGTTAGTTGAACGCAAGCTACGTCCAATTCGTATCACTTGCCACCTCGAACGAGCAGGTTCACGGTTAATATTGGACCTTTCTTTTGAACGAGTTAAGCAGCTTGTGTCAATGCTCTGCTGCAGAATGTCTACAGACGTGTTACTATAACTAGTATTATTATATTATATATTATATATATATATACAGTTGGATTGGGATTCATGCAAATTATTGATTCGATCTGCTACGATTTCTATATAACTAATCACAAGCAATTAGTGATTAGCGGAGTTAATAACAATTGCATATCGTCAAATAATGGCCATACCGCAAACGTTCGTATACAGCGCTGGTCTATTTCGAACAGTGGAGCATTCTGGCTTAAAACTCCAGTAGCCAAAGGAGGGCCTTTCGAGAAGGCGAGAAATTCGCAGATCTCATGTAAGTCACATTAGTCCTGTGAATACCATTTAGCTCTTCTCCCAAGTAACCCTCCAGAGTGGGCCAACGTAGAACACACTGAGGAATTTCATTAAAAAAATTCTTATTACAATCCAATATGCAGTCTAAATATTCATATCGGACAATAAAATGGTCACATCGAAGTATAACGCCAACCGAAAATAAACGTAGGCTTCCCCAAAAACTCATTCGTTCTATAAAGAAACAAAAATCTAACGACTAACTATGCAGAGATAATAGAATATTGGTGATATAATGTCAATAAATTCAGGTTGGCCAAGTCGCAATTACAGTAAATGACAGGCCACAGTTCACATTGTAGTACGTTAGATCAATTTGCCAAGTGTAGCCGTATGATAATAATACTTTTGGTTATAATAGAGAACGTGAATATTTGAATATCCTGCCTGTTATATCGACTGCTTAATAAAAGCTACTAAAGAGATCATCGCTACAACCTGTCATCAACTTGTATCGTCAATGCGCCCATTTCAATAACACCAATGATGATAAAAGTAGTGATAAGCATAATAAAAGGCCCGCATTAACAACCTTTTACGGCAGCGATACGGTAATTAGTGCGATGTTACTTCTTCTATTGGTACTCCACATTAGTGCAAATGGATAAAAACAACGCCGTGTATAGGTGGTTATGCTTCTTTTTCTATATGTGCCATATTGTACATGAGTCATATCGAGATGTGCATGAGATGTATTGTAGAAATACGTTATGGATATCTGGCCTCAGATCTGGGGTATTCTCCTAGGTAATGAGGTACAAATAGATTCTATCTTTCACTCCATGCAAAATTTACCTCATTATTTCAATAGGAAATCAGTATTCTTTTATTCAAACATACAATAATTAGGAATTAGTTCTAGGGATTATTTGGGGGGGGGGGATTAGTTGAGAAATTGACCCTCGAGAAGTCCGTGAACCTTTTTTTCGAATTCTTTCAACCTAAGGAAAAATGAGAAAGTTAATGCTTTTTATTGATAAGGTTATGAGCTAAATATCTAACCGAGGACCAAGCCTCACATATGTGGTATTTGCTTGGTACTGCGTGGCCTACCCCGACGAAAATCCAGGACCTCGGCAACTTGGTCCGCTGTCTGGGATTATCTTGCGTATTTCCTCGGGCAGTGGCTTGTAAGAAACTGATCGGCAGGTCGGGCTGTCGGGGACCGCCCCGTACGATGTGCTCTAGGCCGATCTCAGTCTTCCATTGCCGGCCTGCGATAACTCAAATATTCCGTCTTCTCGCTCTTTCTAACTCTTCTGTTTTCTTTGCATGATCTCATCAAGAAATGCACTTGCATATTTCCCATCAACCGCCAACGCCATCATTCAGTCTACGGATTCGACGCTTTTAGCGGCTTTTTTCCAATATCCCCGTGTGTAGTGGCGTCCCTGGCTTGTTGTTCCAGCTACAAGCCGGCCATCAAGAAGGGTGTCTTCTTCCACCAGGCAAACCATCAACCCTGTAATCGTGGACACTCTCTCGATGAAATATTCAGACAAAACTGGAAAGTGTAAGGCAACCAGTGGTGAACCAACTGAAAATTTGCCGAAACAACGTTGTACAATCTAAGAACTAAGTGTTCTTAGGCCTAAAGTCACGCGTATAGCCCGTCAAAGAATTACAGCTTTCCATTAGAATAACAGTTATTTATTCAAACTTTAAACCATTAGAAATCTACACACCTATTTCACAGCTTTGCGTGTATGCCAAAAGTATCTCCGCATATGTCTGGGTGTGAGTAAATATTCTGAGAATATATTTATTCAAACGTACAATAATTAGGAATTATTTCTAGGGATTATTGGGGGGGGGATTAGTTGGGGACCGGGGCAGAGGCCGACATTGTCCCGAGGAAGGCGATGGCATTGCCTCTCTCCACAGCGAGGGACAGGCGTTGGAGAAGGAAAGATCCTGCGCGTTGGTCCCCGGTGGCGCGGATCAGCCTATGGTAGACCCCTTCGAGGAAGTTCCCAGCGAGGGGGCCGTGCCCGCCTAAGGTTTCAAATGCAAGGGGTGAAAAGAGGTGGGTTGCCTGGAGTGCAGCGTACTTCCGTAGCTGACAATATGTTTTCTTCCAATAAGCGAATGCTGAATAAAACACAACGAAAGCGTATTTTCTTGTACGCTTATGATAAGGTGCCAGCATTGATAAGCGCTTTATCTCGATCAACATCAGGCTCAATCAAAAAGCTGCATCCGGCCATAGTTAAACCAAACTTTTTGTAATACTTACCTTGACTAGGCGCTTTCACTAGGCGACAGCAGGTGATAATTTCGCCTTATACGAAATCTTTGATACGTCACCTCTTTGTACCATAGCTATTAATGATAATATTCAATTATAACGTACACGCCACCAGTTGGAAATTCATTTCAACACTGAAGCGCACCCTTGTCAAGTTCTCTACGAGTAGCAGGCAAGGAAATGTCTATTTACGCAGTACACCACCTCTAGACCGTATCTTCCTTTGAGAGTCTGTGCATACGAGTGAATTCTATAGGCAATCGCCGTGGCTCGAAGTTGGTATACACCAGATCATAGTGACATGGGATTTTTTTCGGAAATACTCAGTCACCCCCGCATTCTTCTTCTTCCTCTTCACGTCATCTCTCGAATGATGACGGTCGTTCCGTTGTCCGAGAAGGTAGTGACACTCTTATCAGGGACCTGGCCGCCGCTCCATTCGGTCCCCGATGCGTCCCTGTTGATGCAAGTGCATGGGAGGTGTGCAATACAATTGGGAGTTTCTACTTGAATTCAGAGGAATAAAACTGCAACCAAACTTTTTGTAGGCAGCTGCTGTCCATGAGGCAACACCCCATGAGGACGTTCGAGCAGGAGCGCTCTAGAAGTCTCTACACCTTCACTCGTTGGCCAATAACCTCCAGTAGATTTTCAAATTGAATTTCTTTTGTAGCTGTTAGATTTTACCGGTAGTAGCTTCAGGCAGCAGCCTTCGCCGAGAGGAGGTCGTCATTGTTGTCCAACCATTTGAGGTGTGAAAGCATTTTTGCGAACCGGCTTTACTGAGCTGTAGCTGTAGGCGTTCGAAGAGCGAGAATAAAGAAAATGACACGAGATCACTCAGCAAACCTGAGCTATCATTAGTTATTAATTAATATTGTAATTGTTACTAATTAGCAATCAATATTACGTATCTAGCAAAACATAACAGATTTAAAGAATAATATCCTCCCCGTGACCATCACTACTCGATGATTAAGACGGATCGGAGGCGCTGTATTTTCTCAACGCTTGATTTATCCCTCTATTATGGGGCTTGAAATCTCTGTTGAACGATGTCTTTATACAAAGCAATTAACCTTTAACGAAAGCGAGGGGTGGGGGGAAGTATTGACGCCGCGATGATTTGACCTCCCGAGGACACAGATTTTACCTAGAGAAAGTTATGCCCTTCGCTACGCAGCTTGCTGGTATTGTTACTGCACGTTCGGCTGGATATAGCGAGCAATACCGTGGACGCTAACTGATGGCTGTCCAAAACCATTTATTTAGGCTCTAACTAACTTGAAAAATCGATGCGTTCCAAGGCTACGAATCATATTTATGAACATCAAGTTTCAAAGTGTTCGACAGTCAGAGTTTCACCCCTTGCTTAAATATCAGTATCCTTGACTACCATGAAACGAACTTACCAACTCGTGTCCGCTGGATACATCGAACACAATCGACCTGCTGAAAATGTTAATCTTCAGTCAATATAAATCAAATTTACATACTGTGATCTTCATTCAGACACTCATCGACGCTTGTCACTCAACCGAATCGCTAAGTGTTAACAATGAATCCGGATGTCGTCTCGGCTTCGATAAACAACCACCGGCTCGGTGAGAGTGAACATGCATAGGACAACTGCGACCGCGCATTTCGTCTTCGTTTGCAGGTGGGCGCCATTATATAATTGTAGTATTGGTTAAAAATTCAACAAAAATGATATACCGAGTTAGATACTGAAAAAAAAATGCACATACCAATGCTTAATAAATGAGTCGGTCATTAAAAAGCAACGACGAAAATTGTTACGTTAACATTTTGTAGTTATTTGTATACGTACATCATACATGCATATAAAAAAAGGTCTTATTTATATACAAATAGTGTAATTGCTATTATCATTATACTATAGAATATATATAGTATAATGATAATAGCAATTATAGTATATATATATATATATATATATATATATATATATACTGTTATTGCTGTCATCATTAATAATTATTATTTTTATAAGAAATACAAGTGGATAAAGCTGAATAAAACAGCACCGGTAACAGAATCGCAGCTCTACTGTGATCTCTCGAAATACTCGAGCTACTGCACAAACATCGCTCTCCGTTGCACGTTTGCATTTAAGGCGTCCGTCTTATGAAGCCACGCCGAAATAAGTAATGTGGACGTTAGATGTGTTAAGGCTGATAACCAGCCCGGAAGATTTACTTAGCTACTTTTGCGCAAATAATTAAATAAATATTCGTCACGTTGCGGTGTCACCAGTTCTAAGAATGTATTGAAGTAGCTGTAAAAAATCAAAAATAAAAAGTTGGTAAAAAAATGCTTTTTCAATCGATCGAGCTCCTCAATGTCTATCCCGAAACGATTTTAAGGGGAATTTTTGAACATGTATTAAAATTGATTATTTACGTTCCAATCGATTGATGGGACGATTGAATTCATCCCAATCGTTGCCGTCACAACCATCATATCTCAACTGTTCGGCTATTTCATGCTGTACTGACATAGTATAATGCAATCGTAGCAGCCAAACAAGTGGTATAGAATTGACTTTGAAGGGCTCTTTCACAACAAGCTTTACAACGGCGATTCACTCATTGATTAAGCCCGTAGCTGTTCGGAACACCACAAGCGTGTGGGATATGTTAACCGTTTCTTGGTCCCACTAAACGGCAGGATCATGCCACCCCCCGTGATATAGTGTACACTTTTCATGCCAGCAAACCTCCTTGGAGCACGAACGATGCTTCAATGGATGCTTGTGTGTGTGTGTGTGTATATGTGCATGCGATGTTGTTTGTAACGAATGAAATTGGTGGAGCCTTTTTCCGGTACTATCTTGGGACAGGCGTGAAAAGCATTCACGTCATATCACCGTGCATGATCCACGTTATGGATAGCTGCATAACGACCGTTGACAAAGTCAATATTGTGAAAAATTCACATAGATATTGGCAGACAACAATTGACAACAGCAGCAGCAACAACGCTGCTGCGACAGGCTGTAATTGTCTGTAAAGTTTGTCGCTGTTGATATTTTACCAGGATGTCCTTTCACCTTCATGTGACAGCTAACGTACGATCGCCTATGGAATATTTAGCGACAAGAGAACAGCTCGAATCGTGTAAAATATGCAATTGTTTCACCGCTGCTGTAATTTATTCGAAGGTTGATTAGGGCAAACGCGTATCCGTTTTGTTTACTAGCTACTAATAGAAACAACTAAGAAAGAGTGAAGTTCCGTTCGTTAGCACACGCGTCCAAATATCATATTGTGTGTGAGAAGTATATTCTGAGCAGTAGATTTGACGTTCATATCAATATAAACGAACTAACGATGAGAAACCAAATGAAACCATCTCGTCTATTCAATCCGTGAGTTTTCAACATATCACATGAGATATTTGACCAACTTAAAATTCCTGGTAGAATATTAATAATTCGTCTTTGATCGCG
The DNA here is from genome assembly GCA_019614645.1 of Stratiolaelaps scimitus. Lineage (NCBI taxonomy): Eukaryota > Metazoa > Arthropoda > Arachnida > Mesostigmata > Laelapidae > Stratiolaelaps > Stratiolaelaps scimitus. Next base: position 1,483,951 of record JABWDB010000029.1, read on the forward strand.
GTATTATACATATTGGCGATTATCTTGGCTCTGAACAGCGTTTCGCTTAGGTGTCTTTTCGAATGTCTGATAAAACAGGAATGGAAATTCACTCTCGAGGAGTTAGTTAGCCTTTGATCGATAGATCGACAACAGAGTCGCTCACATAAATCTATGACGTATTGTCATTCGGAGCCAATGTGTAAATGATGACCCGAATTGTCGTTCTGAGATATCTATGTATGTCCAAGCAAAAACAGTTCAATGAAGCAATCGCATGGATGTTTTCTATTAATGGGCACTAGTGGCGCTTTTCGACAAATACTTTCATGGACGTTGTGGAAATCGCAGACCAGACAGGTGGATGCCCCTCGAAGCAAAATTGATGGAATTATTGATGATGGGCAAATTTGAGGCAAAACAAAACGAATAATTTACATCGCGTAAATGACAGTTTTATCTGAGCTTTATATTTATTTTCGATTTAATTTAAAGGTCCCAACTAATCCGATCACTGTATTAACGAGACGGACTTTCAGGCAACTTTTTCTGCCTTTTTTTTTGCTAATTGCATTGCGCTACGATATTGTCTCTTTTTGAACTCTCTGCTGTTAATACATATTTAAATAGTAGAATATCTTTGGAAATGACGAAGAAAAAGATATACAGTCCAGAAAAAGTTACTTGAAACAAAGTTCAGTTTTCTTAGAGGATGGTAAACTTTACACAGAAACCCACCTATACTTGAAGTTTTCAGAAGAAACTTGACAACCCCTGAGAGAATATTCGATGATGGTTCCGTTTCTCTGCTTTGGCTTGAAATATATGCTGTTTTTTATATATATATATATATATATATATATATATATATATATATATATATATATATATATATATATATATATTAGGCTGTCCCATTCAAATTTTGCTTTTGTGTGTTTCACAGCAAAGACTATGCAACATTCGTCGAGGTGGCCAAAAACTACGAGTGCCAACTGTCTACACGGCGACAAGCAAATAACGGCCATACCCATACCGTACCTCCCGAAACGGCAAGGAGTCTGAGAGAAAATGGAAGTCACATACGCCGTTTACTGCCAACTGCTAATTGGCGAGAAATCCCGATTGGCGAGGGGCTCAATTCGCGTGGAGGTTTCCGCGATTGTCAGTTGAAACTACATGGGGCCGCTGTCATCGACAACGAAAAAATCAACCTGCTATGGTGATAGATCAGTTGGCTGTGATCTTCTTACACGTCCAGCTTACGAGGTGCGAAATGCGGAAGCGCTTGCGTGGTCTTTAAACGCAAAACTTCGATGTTGTGATAGTATCACCCATTTCAATATTACATCGAATAAATGCCCATGAATTATTTATACTATCTACGTAAGCTACAGAGAATATGACCACATCCCTTAGCCGATCGATTGTACCACACGTAACTAACTATCTCAAATGATCAAGCAAGACGAGACGAGCCCATTCAGTCGAAATGTCATAGCCGAATGTGGAAGTTTAGTCTGCAAATCTCGGGCTGCGCCTCGGGCAAACAAAAAGAGAGCTTTCGATCTTCCACCAAAGATTGCCCCCTAACGTTTACGAGATAGCGAAGTTTAAGTTTCTGGTTTCAAGCCGCCGAAACCGTGGCGAAGTTCGTTCCGCCGAACTAGGTCAGAGCACAATTCAACCCATGGTGATATCTCGATTTTGTTCGACGCGTAAAGAAGCTTCTGCCGCAAATGCTTCATGTACTAGATCGCTATATTAGGGGCTACGATTGTTAAAGATCTACCAACAATAATGAACGCGTCACTCGAACCTAATTTTGTGATTCGACATATGGTATCAATGACTATTAAAAATAAAAATTAAGGAGACCCAAGATTAGCACCTTCGGGTTGAATAAGCTGATTAGTAGTATGTAGTAGTCAGTTCGTTGATTAGTGCATCTAAAGATTAGCGGCAATATTAGCACCCATCCCTAGGTAGATGATCGTTTGCTAGATGCACGCGTAACACTGTTGAGTTCAGCAGAGAGAAATGGGCTAACGCGTTGGGTGAACACAGAATAGCTTTTTTGTCTAATAACAAATACATATGCACTGGTCAAATAAAATAGAATATTTGGCTAATCGATTCGCTCTATGAAGCCCGAAGCGAGGTGCAAGCGCTGATAGGAGAGTTGGTGACGTCGGATGGACAATACAGATCATTTGGTCTGCTCCCACATCGAATACATGTACGCGTTACGAATTCGTCCATTGGGACCACGGGTGTCCAATTTTGGCGGAGGAACATTGCACCGTCAGCCTGGCTGAGGCGGCTGCATGTAGATCGGGTTGATTATGACCTTCCACTTTATAAATACGAATATTTATATACTTTATGGTGCAGATTGCCGAATAGAATCGAGAGTAAACTACTATAATATTAAAAAATATATATATATATATCATACTATAATATAAAAACATTAATCTCATGTTAAATACTACAACAACCTGTCGTACTCATCGAACAAGAGACTAATCGAGTTACAATGATCGCCCTAAACCATTGAACTTATTCAATGATGCTATTTTAAATCAACGCTTAGTTCCTTGGTCGACTTGGCGCTCATTCGTCCCATTCGTGAAGGCGTCTGTTTTTACCCCTGTGTCGATAGATTTATTGCTGCTGCTGCTGCTGCTGCTAGTCCTCGTAATAGATCTGTAGTGGAAGTTCGTGGCAGAATAGCGAAGGTGGTTTTTGTGTCTGTGCGAGCCTATGTAAGTAAATAGTCGCCTGTTTCGTCTACCGGCTCGGTCGTGGACACGCTGCAGTGCTCACGTATTCCACGTGCCTTATAGCTGTTCTAGTCTCAAGACGTTACCCACACCCCTGATGTTGCCTCCATTCGCCACCTTCGGGTCTATAAGTCTTTCCTGCCAGCGCGCGCGCGCTCTCGCTGTCCCATAGCAGTATGCTGGTTCGCTGCTGTCGCTACAGTCTGACAAACAGCAGAAATAAATAGATCCATTCGAATTTCGAAGTCAGCTAGTCCCTCCACTGTCCTCCTCTCCTGCCCATGCTCGCTCATTCGTTTGTTCGGATTTCTCTCTTTCTTGCCCGGAACAACATGATAGCAAATTTGCGGAACCATTTCTGTGTTGTCAATACCCAACAGGCGCACACACACACACACACATATACGCAGGCTGGCATTCACAACAGAGTAGACGTATGATCACCCTCTACAACAACAACAGCAGCAGCAGCAGCAACAGCAACAACCATAGCAGTAGAAACAGCGGCGGCGGCAGCAATCGTGCAATAACAGCAACACCAACCACTAACAATAACAACCAAAAAAATAATCGCATCAGCAAAAGCGGCAACAAGAGGGAAAATGTAGTCACCGCAATCAGACGTTAAAAGGGGAACCATTGTGACCCCCGGACACCGATGGGTCCCACTTCGATGGTTGGTTCATTGGTGTTTTCGACCGAGTGCTGCTGCTGCACATTACTACCACCACCTCCTCCTGCTGCTGCCGCTGCTACTTCTGATAGTGATGATGCTGATGCGGTTGTCCACGCGTAGTTGATTTCAAAATTCAACAGATTCGCCTACAACCACCATCATCATCGTAGTCGTCATCGCTGCTGCTGCTGTGGTTGTCATCATCAACAACAACAAGAAGAACAGTTCGTGCGAAGTTGATTATGGTGCTATTGCCATTGCGGCAATCACAGTCCTATAACAGCTCCGGTGGCTTCGTTTCCTTCGGGGGCGGGCGGGCGGGCGGGCGGCGGGCATCCCTTCGAAATTGAACATATTCGGACTGAACACGAACCACGCTATTTTGATAAATTTGTTGGTGTTGTTATTATTGTAGTTGCTGCTGCTCCTGCTGCCGTTGCTGTTGTTATTATCGACGTCTTCTTGACATGCATCATCATCATCATCACCAAGAGTAATATCGCCACCAACATCATGTAATGATCAGCGTGCAGCGGGCGTCCGCAAAGATCACCACTGGATTGTGGTGGAATCGTCGCGGCTGTAGTGCCGCCACCGGCGACACATAGATCAACAGATATCTCTCTATCTATATATAAATTTATATATATATATATATATATATATATATATATATATGTGTGTGTGTTTGTAAGTGAGTGAGTGAGGTCTATGCGAAGAAAGTGAAAACTTGGCTAAAGCAGGTTGAAGAAGATGCGGACGCGAGGCAGCTAACGGTCGCTAACAACGATTTGCGGATTGCGAATTTGTGCGAGCGGTTCCACCAATAGCGGCGGCGGCGGCGGCGGAAGGCGACGCAGAACGTTCGTTTCCGTTCGATGCGTGTCTACTGCCGCAGTTTAAATGATGACAACGTGCGGCCGATCGACGCGGCCACCGGCGACGACAAAACGAAAAAGCGCAAAAGGGAACAAATCGGATTCACCGGAAGAATGAACTGACCCGTTGACTGCTGCTGTCGCCGCCATAGCCACCGCCGTCGCTGCGATGCGACGTCGAAATTGTTGTTGTTTTTTTATTGCGTCCGTGATGCGTGTATCGCTCTTTTTGTCTCTCTCAATTATTTTCTGAGGACAACCCCTCAAGCGGTGGAGGGGAACTGTGGGGAAGATTATTGCCTACACTATTGACACCTTTGACGACGATGACGACGTTTGTAATCATATCGAAAAGCTGACGCTATAGAGATTTGGAGATTAAGCAAGTTCGCGTCTGTGGTGCATCGGGTTCGTCGGTTGCGCCATGTCGTAAGTGACCACCAGAGGGAACACTGCCTTTATTATATAATTTTCATATTCCTGGAACAATTGAGGTGATCGTTTTTGTATGTACACGTTGCCGTTTCTAAGGCAGGTTTTCCCACACGTACTCAACCATCAGAATGCCATTGCGCTGAAAATGTGAGCGTTTTCGATTATTCATTTAGTTAACGTAGCTAATTATTGAAGGTGTATACCCAGATTATTGTGTTAGTCATATACTGGGTGCATGGGGTTGGATATTAGCTCATCACATTAATATCAGTCGGTGTATCACTGAACCAATTTAGCACTAATTACGTTAAGGATTAAGCAGTTCGTACCCGGAGACACATTGCCGTCATAAGAAGGGGGTGATAACCATCTTCCACAATCAAATAGTAAGATGTCTCATCTCAGCTGAACTCATTTTGATGACGTATAACCAGAAGGAAAACATATAAGTATAAAATGGCCTTCATAAACTTAAGACACCCCGTATATTTCAACAAATCGTTAAAAAGGGCACACATTTGAGACATGTATTTTCTATCAGATGAATGTACGTGTTAATTAACATGATACATACTACAAAGAACAGCACATATGACGGCGTAAACAGCCTGCCACAATGAAATGTGTCATATTTCGGTTGTGTAAAATGATAACACACCCTCAGTTATCGAGTGTTCCAGCTGAGTTGATTCCCATGCTAATTAGTACCGTATCGCCCCGCTCTTGCTAATTATAACGTTAAAGATTCGGTTTCGCATACTATCGACGAGATTTAGCAGGATCTAGTCGCTGACCGCTCCCCAGGCCTCCAGCAATGCCTCTTTTCGTGTTTCCACGGATGTATCCTGTCAATTCGACACATTTACTCGTCGGACAAGAATGCCCAGAGGTTCTGCGCCGCGTTGAGAGCCGGAGAACATGCTGGCCACTCTAGGGTTTCAACTCTTTACCGTCCTAACCACGTCCTAATACTCGCGTCAACATTTCCTGTAGAAACGCTTTAAAAAACGTTGCTCCAATTCTCACCAATGTCCAGTCTCTGTCCATATTGTTGCGAGCGAAGTTTAGTCGGGCAATCATGTGGCGTTGTTGAATACGAGGTCTTGTTTTCATTTGCGCCCATATGATATGCGAATAACGCTTAATTGTCCCTGAAACTGTTAGTGTATGATTCTGAAGGTTTAATTCTTGCCTAATTGCTTTACGATTTATGGTCGAATTCGACGCCAATCGACAAATGGGCATGGCAGCTCGCTTGCTGACCTTTCGTAGATGTCTCTTAGACTTATTAGAACCATACGTCGACAGGCTGCGTAAATTATTTTGTACTACACAACGACGTCTAACAATTTCTCTGGCAATTGTAGCCAGGATCTTTCCTGATCGGTGTAAAGCGGTAATAACCGCTTCTTCTGCATCAGCAAGACTCGAACCGTGTCCGATGACTACAGCACAGCATGAATGCTTAACACAAACCGGATCAACTTAGCTGGAGCACTCGACAACTGAGGATGCCTTATCATTTCGAACACCCAAAAATTGACATATATCATTGTAGCAGGCGTCGTCATAGGTGGGCGCTGTTCTTTGTGGTACGTATCATGTTATTCAACACGTACAATCTGATAAAAAAAATGAATACTTCACATGCGTGCTCTTTCTAACGATTTGTTGAAATATACGGGGTGCCTTACATTTATGAACACCACCAGCAGGTTCGAGCCCTGCTGTGTGACATATAAGAGAGCTTAAGCATTAAAAAATTGCAGCTCCTTCAATAAACCTTTACCTTTACCACTGTAGTATAACGAGTCAACATAATATTTAAAAAAAGTGTGGATAATATACTTGAAGAGGTGTCTTTTTATTAATTCTGATTTCTTTTTTATGTTAAAAAACGTGTTAGGATTCCCTATTTAGACTAGAGAAAAATTTAGAACCCATTGCAAAAAATTACCTCTGATTTTCATGAAATTCAGTTCTGCCACAGCTTGTTATAAAAGTACCGACAAATTCTATTTATAAATCTATTATAAGGGGTGAAGCCCGCCCCCCCCCCTAGAGGACTTGTATGCCGTAAGGATGAATCAATAGTGGTATGAGCGGTTGTGACAATGTCCGATTGTATAGAAATCTCAAGCTTCCGCAAAAAAAAAAAGTCATAAATTAACGATGACTTTATTTATTAATTGGCTATTACTATGCAAATTCCTCGATCAACAGGCCATAACAGTATAGGGGTGGAGGGGAAATCTAGAAAAATTGTTTCAATATACTAAATAGGTGTACAGAGGAATTTTGACATTTTGGAATTATTTAAACGATGTATAGAACATGTGTTGCTGAACATTTTGCAGACCCGAACAAATTAAAGCGCGGACCGATGCCGATTTATGATGAAATTAGAACCTAGACCCTTGCTACGCTTACTAATTATTATTCATTAACTAGTAAGCCTAGCAAGGTCTAGGATTCGAATTCAAACCTGCACATTTTCAAACCTTATTGCCTATTCATTAGGCTTGAAGTCAGACAGACAGGCCACGGACCAGTTAAGTAAAACAGCGTTTTGTAATTGTTGTTATTATTACAATGGATAACTCGAGCAGGAAAGCCGTTCTCCGTAAGCTGAAAGTAGTCTTTCATCGCGTACCCCCCTATGCATTCGCTAGGTTCTATCTCAAGGCAAAGTGCTCGCGCATAAGTCCCACCCCTGTCTTTCCTGTTGCCTCGAGAAGCATCCGGCTCAGTGCATAATAAAATGGATGCCATAAAACTATGCGTCCCGGCCGCATTTTGCATGCCCAAGGTCATAAGGGGTTTCTCCATAAAACCGCACGCTAGACAGGTTGCTGGTTGGCTTCGATAGAACAATGTGGCTGTACTAACCACAGACTCGTTCAACCACTCTCGTTGCTGTTGGGTTGAGATTAACCGTGAGACTATTGTCAAATCGATACCACGAAAGTCCTAAGGCATTTTCAGTTATGAAGCTCAGCTCCCAGATGTCGAAAACGTTTTGGACTGTTGTTAAAAGGACGAAAATATAATTGCAAAACACTAAAGCAATTCTTAATTGTTGTACGGCTTATCACCTTGACAAATCTTGTCGTAAGTCTTTTTAATGCCGAAATGGCACGCTGACGTTCTACATATGACGATTTAGATGTATAGTACTGCTACTAATACTAATAGTAATATTATTCTTTGAATTCGGCAATTCAATCAATACTAACAAGGCTGCCTCTCCATATCGTGCATGTGTTGTTCGTTATTAACTTAATCATTTTACTCAACTCATTTGAAGAAATCATGTGTCGAACAATTTGAGACCACCTTGACTTGAATCATTGGTAACTTCTCGGTTTTTATGGATTTATCTAAATTTCTACCAAGTTCCTGTCAAAAGTGAAGACTCCGAACATATTAAATTAATGGACACTGCTTTTAATAAAATATACTTTATTTTTCACTGTCTGTTTTACACCGCCTCCTCCATTTCAGTATTGTCATCATTTCACGACCATCATCGACATTTGTTTTTATTGTTCATTGTTTATTTACACGGGTCATAATCAACTCTTGTATATCCTAATAGCTACATGTGCTCACTTGAACATAGCAACAAACCAATGAAAGAGTGAATGTCCATAATATATACGTTTCAACTAAATATTATCATTGTTATTTTATTTTTATTATTATTATTATTATTACGATTAATTACCTCTATCTAGCAATAAAATCGTACAGTATCATATAAAATAATCAGTGTAATGACACAACTGTAATTAATTAGTAAACACGCTCGCTATATATTTAAGTAAATTGCATCAATTGTATCGTCGAACGATTCATACAAAACAAGTAGGGACGGAGGGAGAGACACAAACAATTCGGTCAATGTTTTTTGTCACCAAAACGAATTACTAAATATCGAAAAAATAACAACCAAAAACACCAACTGCTCTTATATATATATATATAATGTATATATTGTACTTCAGAGCCATTTTACAACGATACTTTTGAGATAATATTGATTGATTGTTTGTTAGCGATTAAATAGTTTTTCGCGACAGTTGAGTGTGTTTGTATGTGTATGTGTTTGCTTGCTTACACGCTTGTTTTCTTGTACATTTGTCGGGCTTGTCTTGTTAAACTGTCCATATATACTGCACGACCATATGTGTTTATTGACTCCGAGCTAATATAATTGTGAGTGTGTTAGGTATGTCTTTAGACTAATAATACATGTGGAGGAAAAGCTGTGTATACCAGAGCAAAACAGTGTCCTTTGTCAACAGTGTCCCTTGTCAGCATACATTGAATAGGTACAACGTTGTGTTTCTGGCGAGGTGACGAGAAGTCATAAAGGCATAAATTGCTTGTCAATTCAATTCGAAACGTGTTTGGCAAGATTTGTCGCAACTGGCAGTTGAAAAATAACAAACAACACATTGCTTGAAATTAATATCGATCCTGCGCCCGGGGGTGATGCATTCACCTTTGACTATGCTTGGGTGATAAAACACCTCTGCACATTGTGTGTCAATCTGAAATGTCATTGAGAAGAATCGTATCTGTATAAGTCGGTCTGCGTAAAACTGTTGTCTAGCTGGTAACCCCCGTTGGCGCAGGCACAAACTAGCGATCGCATTTCTGACTATTTTAATGATGATAAATGGCAGTCTCGATTCGTATGTGCCCCGAGCGGCGGAGCTTAATTTATTGTTATGTATGATTACTAACATCGCAGAAGATATTATTGGAACTGTATACGCTTGAAACGCAGAGTCACCAGTCGTCTAGCCGGACTGATGTTAAGTAAACAATTAAACGAAATTGCTTAATGAAGCTACACAGAAATGCTCTTAGCCTCCTACATTTAGCCATGAAACATCAGGAATCCTATCCGGCAAGTGAATCAAGTTTCAGCCAAAAATGAAGTATAGCGTCCGCTATCAGTTCTCTTTAAAACTAGTCATTGGCAATAATAACGCGAAACGAATCGTAAACAACAATTTTCCGATAGTAAGTCGCAAGAACATTCAAACATTCGAGATACCATCCGCTCACTGAAATGCCACACTGCCATTAATTAGCATTAGATAAATATAGCAGGACCTGCCAATGTGGAACAGTTTGATCATCAACCAAGCGAATGCAGCTCATAGTCCTTCTTTACTTATTGCTACGGATGCGCCAAAACTGCATATTTATTATACCAGACGAGAGACTGATAAGGCAAGCAAAATAAACATGGGAAGATCTGATGACGAGAGCACCGTTTTCAGTCGTTGAGTATTTCTTGCGCCGTTAATATGTTACAAGTTAAACGTGGATAACAGACATGAACGAATCGATTAAGGTCATCTCCAAGGGCTATATCCGTCGGCCGTATAACTGCGTTCGGCATAATCGACACGAAATTCGAATTCAAGCCTTATGTGCAACTGTGCCTGATATTTTTTAACTGGACAGCTGGCCCTGGTGCGTTCAGCGTTTCCCATGGCAGTATGATCCAGCACGAGAGACCTTTGGAGTTTCCTTGAAGCGTAAACGTGTCATGGCCTTCAGGAAATAGTGCTGTCGAAAAGTTTAAAAGCGAAAAGTTGTCGATAAATCGGGATTCTGACAAATGGAAGACCTCCGTTCAGGGTAGATCGTGAACTAGTTTAGGGGCCGAAACGAGATCGTCGCTAACGCCATTTGTTTTTGTGTCGAAAATTCTAATCGGAAAATAGTGCCGATCTTATTGAATCTTATAAATTTGGCGATTTAGCATGAAAGACGAAAATTTGTGTAACGCTTCAACGACTCAACCTACTCAAAGAGGGTCGTCAATTTACCTGACGACAATTTTCAATTCCGTGAGCAAAAGCGTGCTCATAGATATTCTTCACTTTGAAGCAGCTGAAGGTGTAGTTTGCAATTCTAATTAGACATTTGATTGAACTCTGAACGTCGATCCAACAGCGCTCACACTGTTTAGTTAACGGATGCACAAATTCCGCTGCAAAATATTAAGGTGTACACATCAGTCGCCAGTTAGCACGATTCATAATAATAATAATAATCGTGATGATATAATATATTATTAATTATTGATCCTTGTGCTCGAAGATGATCTCCCAACAGTTTGTTTGGTTTGTCTTATACACATGACGTACGATATGACCACAAGATCGTGTTGAGTGTTCTGCCCTGCGGCTTCGATCTTCTGCCAGCGTTTGATTGTCCACGTGCAATAATAATCACAATCGCCGGAGGACTACTTTGTTGATCGGTCGCGTGGGCAAAAATAGAACAATGTTCATTGTATATAGGCCGAGTTTCTACAACACTATTATCATGTTTGTTTTTAATAAAAAAACAGCCGACATACGAGCTCTGTCATTTAAATGTGGAGTCTGTCCCTTTACAGCAGATGTTGTTGTTGTTGTTGCTGTTGTTATTGTTGCTGTTGTTATTGAATTTAAATGAAGATTGGCCACACGATCCGCGAGACTGGTCAGCGTGTGTGCAGGGGGGAGGAGGGGGTTTGTGAACACGTGTCGTGGGTAGACGCATTCAAATTTGAAAGGTGAATCCAAATGGTAGACGTTGTCAACTATTACAACTAGCTGCTTCTCCGTGAATATGTCTCCGATTTCTACAGCTGTATGTGAGTCTATTTTTATGCAAATTTAAGCATTCACCCGCTTGTCATTCACTGACATCGATTTCGCGTGCGGTTACACTTTCAAGTAAAGAGACACGGACGGGGACAGTCGTTTGTACGAATTTCAATGAAGAACAACGTCAGTTCTCGTGTACCTTCAATTACATACTCTCTCTCTATCTCTCTCTTTCCAGCCTTCGCTGTGCCTAGATTTATATATATATATATATATATATATATATATGTATAGGGTTACGGGTGGCGCCTTCAAGCCCCCGCAATAGTCACAATTTGGTGCATTTCGAGTAAATCTCGGTTATTTCCAATTGCGAAATTGTCTGTCCATCTGCTCGTGATGGTAATACCGGAGGCCTGCTGTCCTCCGAACTTCAATCGAGTCGACGTGGTTCGTTGTTGGTGGCCAATACAGCTGGCTAGAGGAGTGCAGTCATTGGTTGGTTGCTTAGTTAGTTAGCAGTTCGGTGTTAACGCTGCACGGTCAAAAGCGATGCTTGGGAAGCGGTATCCCACAGTGGCCTTGGGGTGTAACGCTTTTCAATTTCCCGTCCGCAGATATACGGAGCGGTTTTCTCGCCATTATACGCCACGGGCCTCCCACCAGCGTACCTGAATTATCAACCAACCATCATACCTAATACAGCAACTGCTGCGTCGCTATATTTTTGACTAATTTACTAATGGAGCGCAATGATAGGCGTGTGTCGGATACAATTTCGAAGTAGGCACGTCAAAAACAACAGTTTAGACTATTAAAGGATATGTGTGACTTTCTGTTCGAGGCGTTGCGACCTATCTTTTCCCTCAGCCCAGTTCATTATATCATGAATGAGTGAAGTTAACAACGCAGATAATTCTCGTGGTTATAATAGCGTCTATAACATCTCTAATATTCGAATATTTGTAGTGTCGTTACAATCAGTCTTCGGTCGTATCATATGTATATATATATATATGCATCTATATATGTATTTGTCCTTATCTAGTTTCTTAGGTGTTCAGTGGGGTTTATTCAACCGGCACATATGCTCGTAGTAATAACGTTTCAGCCATTTGTGGACCGTTTAAGAATGAAATGCACCATTTAGCCTATGTCTATTAAGTGCTGCTGTGCAGAATAATTGAATAGAGAGAGACAGAGAGAGAGTTTGAGAGTTAAGCTGACCGTATTCGTAGTAAGTGACTGTTCAGAGCGGTTTTCTGTGCCTAGGTGTCGTTGCTGTTGTAGGGCCTTCTGGAGACCCTTAAATCGAACATCATTCTTCATACCTCATCTATTCTCTGTGACTAGTCATCTCGGTCCCTCTTCGTGACCCCTGGGGCAGCTACCGTTGGTGTTCATTGTCCGCGTACGTATTTCGAATCATCCTATCATAATCATATATGTAATCGATCGGCAGATAGGTGCTTTAGATGAAACTACGTTGTGGACCTCAGCGTATATATCTGTAAGGAGCATTCCGCCATTTGGGCTTCGTCTTTTTTGGCCGTCACTGCCTACCTCTCTCTCTGTTTACATTCGTGTAGAGGTAGCGAATAGTCGCGATGCTAGCTCCTCACTCCTACTGAGAGCCCCTCCCACGTTACCGTTCTCACAGCTCACGCCGGTCAGCCGAGCGAATCTGCTAAACGATACCCTCGAGAGTCGAAGACGTTCATGTTGTATCTTGTTCTAAATGTATCCGCTTCCCTTGGCTTCGCTCAATCTTCCGAAGCCGCTCTTAGTGATCCACGGCCGCGCCAGCCTCTCCCCGAAGCCGGATATGACCACCGGGCTGTCCATTGCAGGCAGCACGCAGCGAGGCCCGTGGTAGGGCGACCGTGATCCCTAACGGCAGGCCACTCCGAAGGGCATGCAAGCGTGGTAGAGTTGGCGGCAGCGATGCGTGTTCGTCAACGAGAAGTTCGCGTGCGTTTCGTCGCTGTGAAACCGTAAAGCCGAGCAACGAGTTTGTCCAACAGCGGTGGAAAGGAGACGAGGTCTTTGGCTCGAGTGAAGGCGGAGTCGTTACCGCCACTGCTGCTGTGAGGGTCATGTTATCTCGTCGGTGGAAAGGTGCATGCCCCGTCAGATGCAAGGGAATTTGAAGATTTGAAGAGGAGCCGACGCGGTCATCACCCGCCTCGAAGGCAGATGTGACGGATGTGTGAATCGGGGGAGGCGCTCGGGAGAGGTAAGCCGGATCCGCCGACAAGCCGGATCAGAATTGCTGTACGCTCACAGTTGTCACGTTCGGGGGAGGTGGTCGCTGACCTTGAAATTGTACCTGAAATGATTCGGGTTTGAGGCATATATTATATGGAAATCGATCTATATGAAATAATATAGATTACAACGCATTTCACGCGATGCAATTTGTGTCATATTGCGAGACATTTCTCTCGTGTTACCTTATCGCACAATTAAGAATTGGCGTATATTTCGACGTGAGCCAATCACGGCAGGCATATCTCATTGCTGATGGTCACGGATAAGTCTGTCTCAGCATAGGCAGAACCTCGTTCCCAAGCAGTGAGTGGCGAGGTTTAGTTAGCCTCTACGCCACGTGCACGTTATAATTTGTGCAGGTGGCAATTTACAGAAATATCAACTATGCAAGCAAGTAAAATGCTAGTTAACAGGGAGGAGGGCATTTTTTCTTGTTCCTACAGGAGAATGATAACAAAGTAGAAAAAAACGACGGAATGATGAACAACGAGAGGAGGCTGCATCCTACTACGTCCCAAGAGCTACTACTGCTACTGCAACTCGTGCAGCGGCCCGCGACAGCAGCGATGGTTGGTCCCGGGGTCCCCTATCGACCGTTCGTCGTCCTTCCAACGCTCTTTTTGCTTCCATTGGCTCGACTGGACTGACCTCTCGGCCTTGTGTTCTTCCTCGCGGCCATTAGGTCAATACGACTAGAGTAGGGACTCGGTTGGAAAGGTGGCGGCAGCGGCGAGGGCGAGCGAGCGTTGGCCGGGGGCAGGCGACGATGGTGGAGCTTGGTCATCGGCAAGGAGCCTCGGGTGGGAGCCTGGGTAGGCCGAAGACGGCTGAGCTGAAGGCGGTCGCTGTTCAGTCAACTGATGAGGCCATCAGCAGCCCAGAGGGGGCTTAGCCACCTTTCGTAGAAGACGAACGAAAGCCTACCGGGACGACTGAACAGATCACCTAGACCAGCAGTAAACGATAGAGAGGGAGAGAGAGACATGGGACCGGGGGCAGGGGAAGAGCCAGATAGAAATAGGGCGAACGTGTGTGTGGGGGGTAAACCAGTCTAGGCCAGGCGAGCTAAACCGACTCTAGACCTCGACGGTTAGAGACCCCGGCTTGTCAAGGCTTCCTCGGCCAACACACGACTGGGACTAGTAGTGGTGGTACTAGTAGTAGTCCCAACAGAAGAGAAAGGGAAAGACTAGAGACCTGGGCAGCAAGGCGAACCCCCTCGTCCTTCCACCAATCCACCCATCTCATCTCCCTTCATCCCAAACGCGTCCACTGGCTGTTCCCGTCCTCTTGTCCTCACCCCCACGTTGCCCCACCTTGGCTTTATATTTTGCCGGACAGGTTCAGCCAACGGCTCTGGCCAACGGCCAATAGTCGAGATAAGAGTGCTAGTGGTGGTGGTAGTGGCGATGCAGTCGCTGCTGCTGCTGAGGCCAACGCGCGTAACATAACCTACTATGGTGGTGTGGCGGTCCAACGCGCGGAGCAAATGGCCGTAATAAAGGCCGCTCCACCGCCGCCGCTGCTGCTGCTGCTGCTGTTTCTGTCTATGCTTCGATACTGATGTTGTTGCTGTTGCCGCTGTGGCCGGCGTGGCCGCCGCCGCCTCTGCAGCTGAAACCTAGCTTCGGCTAGCAGTTTGCCGCCTGTAGCCAGCCGGCTACAATAGTAACATCGATGTGAACAAGGCAATTGCTGGCAGCACCGACGTTCACAAAGCACCACCATCGCCCATAGCTACCACTCGACGAGGCGCGACTAAGACGGCTTGCTTTGGTGGCCTCGGCCGGCGCTGTGGCACGACTGTGGCAACTACTGCAGCTATCCAGATACTTACTGCCCGGCTACTATTGGCCGTTGTTGTACAGCAGAACAACAACGACCAGGACGCAACAGCCACTCGGAGTGGAGTCGCGTAGTGCAGTGCACTCACAGCCTAGCTTAGCTGCGATAGATCCCTCGCCGGTCCGGAAGGCCGAGATTTGTACGCGCAGTTAAATGGCTTCGTAATGCCTTCCGCAGTTCACAATAAATAACCATGGGAAACCATACAGCAAACAGAATTGCTCTAATATAAGATGCCGAACAAACAACAAAACACACACACACACACAAAACAATAGGCTACCCAATGGCGACGATAGTCATATCGTACCGGTGAGTATGAAAGATAAGAGAACGAGAAAGCGAGAGATAGAGAGAGAAAGAGGGGTTCAAGAAACAACGGCTTTGCTCTGCCGACGAGAGATTGTACTTGTCAACTGTGAGTACGTTATTTGTGCCGGCTGCATTTGTGGCTGATTGTGAATCTTAACAACGCAGCTCAGATATGTTGTGTATTGCTTGCCAGCAGAAGAGCGTTTGATTTGAATCTTTTTTTGCAGTAATTATTGTTGCAGACCGATCAATCCGGATCTAACAACCGGATTATCCGGACAAAAGTGCGCACTTGTCAGCTGAACCCTCTTGAGACGATCGCAGGATTACACTAGTTAATATGAAAGCGACAGAGTATCTTACATTATTGACATGGCTGTATACGTCGCCAGATTGTTTCCTAATAACGCTAACGTTATTACTCACCTGTGCATATTCGGTACGGTCAGATCGTAGTCTCCCATTTGGCGGCTGTGGCAGATCGAGCGATGCGTAGAGCAGGGGCGGTTGAATAGTCGGACCGCCGGCACCGCTGCTACCACCCCCATTGATCGGATGTTGCGCTCCGCTGTGAGCCCCGCCATGGGGTCCATGTGACGGTGGCTGAGTCGTAGGAAGAGGTGGTCGTCCGCCCATAGTGACGTCGGGTTTCGGTAGCTGGATGTTGTTGTTGTTGTTGGCGTAACGCATGGGTAGACAACATTCGTTTCCGGTTAGGGTTTTTGAGAGAAAAAAGAAAACTTCAGCAACAAAGCAGACTCTATATAGCGGGCCGCGATCGAGAGGCGATGGCGCGGGGCCGCGGGGCGGATACCGATGACGGATCTACGAAAACTATTAGGTAGATAGCGTCTACGCGCTACGACGTCCCGAACCGGTGAAGCCGGCGAAACTGGTGACGGCAGATTGGTCAAGACGATACCGTCCATCGAATCATGATTATGAGCCGGGTGTGAGAACGAGACACAGGCGAGATTGCGAAGACGAGAGATACAGAGAGAGAGAGAGACTTATACAGCCTATGCTGTTACGTGTCGTGACCTCGCTAAACAACGACGTAGGCTGGCTAGAGAAGTAGAAAAATCGTTTTCATTAGCAATTCTTTCCGACGCTAAATGACGAGATTATTCAGAAACGAACCGAATGCTGCTCATCATGTATATTATATCTCGTAGACGGTCAAGTACCGGCAGCGGGAAGGTGGCTGTTCCTTGGCGCATTACTGGCGGTGGCAGCCTCGTCGACGACACTGCCCCGGGGCCTGTCGGACCTATCTCGGCGTGCACTTGACTCTGATCACATGTCGAAATTAGAGACTGTGTACCACCACACCGCCTCTCACCCACCCATCCATTGGTCTACACCACTCACCTAACCTCACCTCTTGTCGAGAAAGTTATATAGCTACTTCGCTAGACCCAATACGATCGTGGGTTGTCACGCGATTTCGGGGGGCAAGATCTTTTCTTTTTAGAAGCCCCAGCCCGTTGTAAAGACTCTCAGTTCGCCCCCCCCACACCTCGTTTAATGGGAGGAACACGAGGTAGGGGTCAAGGGATTTGTTCCCATCAGACGATATCGATATTCCTCTACCGCATGATCTTCGGAAGTGTACCACAGCCAATCCGCTCTGCTGCTCAAGTTGAACACTAAATATGGTGGGCTTTATTGTGGAATGCTTTCGGTGTGCTGTTCGCTATAAAAACAGACCAGTCTTCGGTGGGGGCGGCGGCGGGAGAAAAAACGTGTTCGCAAACGGGAAGACATTTTTCCTAGTCCATGTTTCGTTGTCGAAATTGTCGCCAACGACTGATGTCGCTGCTGTCGGTGTCATAAAGTATTACGTACCACTGGCACCTTAATGGAGTTTCCATCGTAACCGGCTGCTGCTGCTGCTCCCTGCGCAGCCTGCGAACCCGCTTGCTGGGCCTGACCGTTGGCCTGGCCGCCCCTGCCGGCGTACAGGGCGTCCGGTGGAATGGCGGCCGACTGGTTGCCCTTAACACCTTTCGACTCCTTCGGTGTGAGCTTATCCCGTGAGGTGTTGTGACCCCCGGGAGGTTGTTCGCCTGACGACGCTGAACCGGAGTCGCTGTTCGGGTCATTCTTAAACATTCCTGCGGCGTCTGCAAGCGGAAATGAATGCACGTGATGAATGTTACATTCTCATTTATGTCTACTTGTCATCTTCTCCGAACTCTACCCGGCTACCGCGCTTATAACACTACTCCTTCCGCTGCGGCTACTGGTACCCTAAGACCAGCCTAGAGTGAGCGGCTACAGATTTGAACAGAATTAGACGGAACGTGCATCTCTACGAACGAACTAATCCCGAACCAGCTTCTTATATATATATATATATATTTACATATATTTAGTGGATAGTAGTGTTTAGTCAGAGTAAATGCGTGCCTACACAATTCTGATCTCTTTCCCCCTCCTGGTCAAAGAGCATCACTTGGGATGAGTGCGGTGTGAAGTGTTTCTCAAAACTCTCGAGTTTGATTCCGGTAGGCAAATAGATAACAAAGTTACGAACATTCTGGATATATAGATTCGATTTCGTTAAATATTATATCTGGGTATGTATAATGATATAGTTATGCCCCGATAGTTGAGCGTACACTTACATAGGCATGCAAATGAGAGCGATCAAAAAGAAGACCACCCGAGCGTATAGAAAACAAATAGTTTATTGATCGGCACTAACAATAAGGTAATCGTTATTATCGCCATAATAATATAGTAATAATAATAATAATAATAATATATTACTCATAATAATGCTTATAACAATAACTATTTATCATATCTACAAAACGACCCTTATTATCATCTTTCGTTATCTTACACATTTTTTGTGAGGTCTTTCTCAATTGCACCGCCATCGGAACATCTATCTCTATATATATATATATATATATATATATATATATATATATATATATATAGATACCTATCGGCAGAGACCATGTAGTGTAATTTCGTTTTTATATTGTTCTATGTTCTCTTTCAATCCTATCAGTCAGTCGTTTGGGTGCAACCCATCTCCTCTGTATTTGCTGTCATTTTAGTTTTTCACATCAATCCCACATTCGTCAACAGCAGCAGCAGCATCATCATCTATTATTAATTTGGGATTCATTGGATATAATCCTCTCTCCCCGCCCAACTGTGAACGCAGCGGGACCACCTAACAAAGGCGCATTGAAGGTTTGTCAATGTCACAGTTATTGCTCGAACCTAATACCTGGGAACGTTATCAGATTCCCCTTGATAATGGGATGACCCAAGGTTGACAACGCGCCAACAAATTGAGAGCCAGCCAACAGTTTCGTGTCGACAACACTGACATTTTGTCGTTTCTAATATGAAACCACTCACCAACGCTGACTGCGTTGCGATAGTCATTATTACGTTATTATTGCCAGATCACAATTTCATCGCATACGGTATCGCGTTGAATTTAATTGGTGGCAGTACATGGTTGAATTTAATGCTGGGCAGTGTCGGGCTATATGTCCGCACGTGTATTATGTTCGTGTAATCGTTATATAACAATGTGTGCGCGTCTATGTGCATGTATGAGCTATGTGCACACAACGTCACCATCAGCCTATCCGCCTCTCGTAGATGACGTGGGACTTGCTTGTTTCAGAGCTATTTTCATGCTGATCAGTGACGAGGCAGTAATGTGACAGTAACTACCGCTGAGTATGCAGGTAATGGCAAAATAGTCTCCTGTGAAATGTTCATTTTTGAAACGGGTATCCGTCAGATCCGGTATAGGGTAATATTATTATTGTTATTATTCTGCTGCTGCTACTGTTGCTGTGGTTGTTATTGTCGGCTCTCCTCTCTCTCTCTCTCTCTCATCTTTTCTCGTACTTCTACAACTTCATCTTCTTCGTGTGTTTCTCTTCTTCGTCGGGTGTGGTCCTGGCATCATCTGGCCCTGCCTCCCCTAAATGGCATCACCCCCATCCCAACTCACCAAACCTCCCCCCCAAACCGCTTTAGCCCGTTCTTTGCCGTTCCCGCAAGTCACTCCGTACTACTTTCCCCGCTGTATGTACACACACTACACCACCCCACACCCATAGTTACACTCGAGGTGCAGGGAGCAGGACATATTCGGGTACTCACTCTCTCTCTCTCTCTATCTCTCCTTCTCTGGCTCGCATATACAGACACACACACACACGCATAATACAGACCGCTAGCTACCGCATCTTGGCCGAATGGAGACAGCCTGCCGCTGGCGTCGCTGCCACCGCCCCCATCGCCACCGCCAGCGTCTTCAGGCGCCGCTGTCCTGTATACTCCTTGTAGATGATGCTACGATGCACGACACACAACAACGATACAGGGCAACCCTCCACAACAGCAACAGCCTAGTCGGTGATGGCCATGGCAGCGAGAACCGAGGCGGTAGCGACTTCGGTAGCGCCAGAGGCAACGACGAAGTGCAACATCACCGAACGTCTCTCCTTCTACAAAACGACTCGTGCTTCTGACATTGACATTCTCGACGGCTCCGACAGCCATTGGCTATGGGTCCGCCGCTCCGGCCACGATCGAAGCCGTTTCTTCCGCATTGGACGACGACGTCGACAACTACTGGCGACCGTCACCAGTAGCTGTAGCAATAGTGGCTGGTTGTAGCGTGAGGACGAGCCGAGTAGCGAGCAGCCTCTCTGAGACTATCAGTATCATCACACCATTGTGATCACGGGTGGCACCTACATCACACTTGTCTATCCCGTCTTACACATGACTATTACAGTACTTTACAGAGTGGTGCTGAAGCACGGCGAGAAGACCGCCAGCTCGGCAATTGTTGATTGACATGACTGCGGTGAGACTCCGACAATGGCGGCGGCGGTGGCGGCGGCGGCGCCTCGCTGACAGACACCAGTCACATACAACTCACATCCACCCACCAATCCATCCATTCATCTATCGCTTCTCATTTAAGGGGGCCAGCTCCCCCGTAGGTGGGTACTTACAACGCGCGTACAACGCAGCAGTGTATATTGCATCGACACATCCATTACACTCACATGGGCGCACACCATGAAATACAATCGATCGACCCTGAGCGAGCCACTTGTACTTCAGTTGATCTAATTCTCCTCTCTCACTTGCCATCTATCTAAGTCAGTTTCCTGGCCAGTTATACCAGTTCGATTGTGAGGTATCTGTTTGTCTTCAGCTCTCTGTTCTTCACGTCCCTCTGGGGTGTGCCTTCTTGCTGCCCGATAGCAGTCGGGGTAGCAGTAACAGTACTTACATGAAACTATCGTGTGTTTCACCTATGCAGCGACCACATTGGTTTGGTCAGCTCAAGTGTAAGCTTTCAAAAGGGCCTCAGTAGAGCGTCTCGAGGTAATAATTGGCTGCATATCTAAAGACATTGTGACCAATGGCACTATTTGCTGCGGCGGTGACAATGCTCTGTTCGGCAGGTGGACCAAATGGGGAAAGCCTCGCACCGACATGTCACCCGCAACTTGAAAGGTTGGTTCATGGCACAATTTGATGGCGAACTTGGGCCAGGTGTGTTGTACGCGGGGCCGTTGCGTCATCCAACATCGACGGGGGTCGTCGGAGGCCCCTGTCAAGGCTACAACTGCAGTAGGACTCTTAACGCCCGTACACGCTTTGGCTGGATGCGGCGATTACCCGTAGAAGTGATTTGCGCGAGGTTTTTTTTGTGGGGAAGGAGGCAATGAGAGCGAAGCTGGCCTTATTCAGGCCAGCTGCACTCTGGTAGCAGGACCCCCGCGGCCGAGTGGATCTGTCTCGTCGAGGAAAACTCGGGGTCGCTTTAGTGTCACGATCACCCATTCGTCATCCTCGTAGAGCTGACCCGACCGCATCGAGTCCAGGGTCGGATATCACAAGCAGTTAGGCATAGGCATTTTGTAGTCCGTTCCGGCAGGCATCGCTGACTGGATCATCTTGCCCTTCGAATTTACGCCTGAAATAGTCCAAGTGGATCGAAGTAACCACCGGAAGCACAGAGAATATCACCAATGGGTTACTGATGCGATCACCTACACGGAGCATATACTTGTTCTGTTATTCAGTGAAATGACATTAGACAGCACAGGAGGCGCCGAACAGACAACAGCCACATTTTGCACTCGAAGTTTGCCCTTGTATAGCGGAGCTCTCCGCGAACAAGTGTGACAGTTATTCGACAGAACAGAGAGCGTGTGTGTACACGTACACAACAAAACGTGGCTTGTCCTAACGTGAGTTACAATAGCGATAGCAGTGTACGATCGGTCTCGTGTGTTCTAACCCAGGAACCGAAACATACGGACGGGTCGACAAGAGAAGTTTATCAAAGACGATTAATATACAGACAGACTTCGTCCGAACACAAATGTATTCAAGGAAGTCCTCTCGACGAGACTAATTATAATTGTAGCAGAATACTGAGGTATAATATCGCCGAGATTCAGATTTCAATGTTGTTATATATGATCCATCTGTTTTTATCGGTCCATTTTCATTTGTGTCAACGTGTTCATAGCTGGCCCTTTGAAGGGTCTATCTGAATTTGATGTTGCTTGAGTTGAGATACTCGACTCTGAGGTGTGACGCAGTGTGAATCACATGAGTGATCCTTATATTAATTTCGGCAAAACGAACAAGACGCTACTGTTCGGTCTAGATTATAAATATTAGTTATTTCTTATCAATCATCTGAATGTGCTCACAGTAGCCTGGTCCCTCGCTTTCATTCATGTAGGTGAGTATTCAATGAGCTCGAGGCACGGCTACTTTTGAGGTGCTTGTAACAGTATCTCTGTTCTCCTCTGATGAATGTTCTGTTATAGCGGACCAACACAATTGGCCCCATGTTGTAACGAGTTCTGTTTTGCTATATTACAAGAAAAAAAACAGGGAAGGGATTGTGATGGTGGTGGTGGTGGTTGTAGTAGTGGGGGTGATTAGCAATTAACGAATTGTGCTAACAAACTGATGTGAGTGAAATCAGTTGAAGGCAGTGTCCGTCGGATGGTGACAGCGTGCAGTGTGATTGAAAAAACGGCCATAATTAGTCAGAACTTAACGGATGAAATGTTAGCAATTGAAGGTAACAAGCTTGCCCAAAACCCGTAGGACGCACATATATAGACAGACAGATAGATAGATGTCAGTTGGTGTGGCAAAGGGTAAGCCTTCAGTTGCACCTTGGCAGCGTCTACCTCGCTCAGATGTCAAACTTACCATGAGAGGATTTAATCAGGATGGGCTTGTTTGCATTGGCGTCGCATGGAGAAAGCGAAAAATTGCTAGAAAAAATTTTCCTCTAAACAAAAAAAGCGGAAAAATCAGAGGGAATTCCATATCCAATCCAGGCTGTAAAATAAGTAAGCGTTGATGATGGTCACATGCACGACGAAACGAACTCTACCGAAAAAAATGTACGATCATGATAAATGGTCTCTCATTGCAAGTCCTACGACGGGTGGTTCCGTACATTCATTCGATGCCTTGCTAATCGTGTATGAACCCCCTGTCTCGCTCCGACCGATTCGGTTTCGCACAAAGTTAGATCAACGGGACCGTCCCCCGATAAATCGACTGCTTCGACTAGGTTCTAACTTTACAAGTTCAATCGGGCGGGACTACTAACTTGTTTAAATCAGATAAAACAGCCTCGGCGGGTAGTGACCGTTGGGGGGCGGCGGATGCCCCAAGTAAGTGACTGTTGATTCATGTCATTCATTTAACTTTTCTGGCACGCGGTGTATTTTCGGCCGCCTCCTATATCTCGCCATCGACTTACGACGTTGCGTTGACGCGAGGCAACAGATCGAATGGGTGATCGAAAAGTGTTAATGCATAACTGCTGCTCTAAATAAACATTTGCAAATGATCGTTTTTTTTTACCACGCTAGCATCGAAACGAGGCTGCTATGGTGGGAGGGGGGCTGATTATCATTCATAAAATACGAAATTTTACTTCAACAGAAAGTAGCGTTCGATCAGTGAACTCGTAGGGCGAACTGAATGATACTGATCAGATGAATATATAGCCAATCAACGAATGCATTGGAGATTAGCTATCGAAACAGTCGAATATGAAGGATCAGCTAATCGATATATACGATATAAGCCGCTACTAGCTTTATCGTCTGGCCCGTATAGGGAGCTATCTCAGCATAGGCAGATCATTGATCGTCCACGTTGGTGATGTAATCAACGGAAGACACAGATTCGCAATCAAATAGTGAAACCCAGCAGAGAGTACGGCCAACACTTTGCAGCCATTGCGACAATGTCGGAAACGCATTTGAGGAGGTGCAACTAACAACAGTAGTATGACGGTTGATACCCTGCACGTCAAACGTTACACTGCTTGTTGTATCTATCTCGCTATCGTTGAGTGTAGTTATTCATGAACCATGGCTCTGCAGCATAATAATCTACTCATTAATTTCAAAGGCAGAAATTGGATATATGTATTATGTCGCAGCTAGAGCGATTAAATCCTCATGACACAAAATATTTCTCAAATGGTAATACATATATATATATATATATATATATATATTTACCATGTACGATATATATTTATATGAAATATTACAAATCATGGGGAAATAAATATCTTCCCCTCCTTATTATTGTGGTTATGATACATTCTAGGATTTATATGCATCTACTGTAGTACGCGACGATCTATGAATGCACTAGACACTGATTGTAGTTTAGATATTTTGCAAAAGTTAGGAATATGGTTGTATTTTTCGTATCGTGTCACCGATGGAGTTTAGCTCAGTTTCATAGAATGGTTTAGAGATGAAGTGGTCACACAAATGAATAGTGATTTAATTAGGTTATCAAATAGTAACCCACATGCAATATAGGACTGAAATTATGAATGAAGAAATCGAATATAAAAAAAAGAACAACAACAACAACAACAACAGTCAGACTAAATAAAAACGCTATAGATCAATGTGCAGACCAGTTTTAAATATCACCTATGATACGTGGTGCAAATATGCCCCTTCGAAATCTGCATGGTCCGAATGTGGAAACTGATGACGTCTCAGCGGTTTGTGGTCGGCCGCAAACACGAGCCACATTGATTCGTTTTTATCAGCAATCGGAATCGATACAGGCTGCTTTTTTTTTGCAGATAGAATCGTCATCGATGAGACGAGTTTCTCACTGGCATGACATACAAAAAACTGTCTATCCAACATGGAACATAATCTAGAGTTCATTTAGCAAAGCTACTACGATCGTTCGAGATGGCAACAGCCAAAGAATACATTGATCAAAAGCTCCACCGTCACATGTGCAGCATTAGCTAATTCGCTGACAGTAAGGCTAGTCATTTCACGAGTGGGCATGGTACTCTTTGGTACTCTGATAGGCACGGGGTTGAACATCAACGGTTGCGTAAACGAGCACAATACTCAATGGCGTCTAGCAGGCGAGCCTACCATAGACAGTCTGCAATAATGACAGCAACGTCAATCGAACGTTGAATTCGTACCAAAATATTATAACTAAGGTTCCATGCTGATTATATTATATCAATTATCATCGGCATACTGATGTATGCGTATGTATGCGTGCAATGTGATCTATAATTACAAATAACTGAAATCATCAACTGCAATCACGAGATTGCAGTTGATATACTAACTAGCAGGAGCAACTTAAGGAAAAAGCATAGGACTTCAATTGGAATCATCCGCGTTCAATTAAATGTTGTTGCGCCTCTATGGGGAACTGCCAATTTCTGAGGACGCCGCCCTCATCCGCGTCCATACAGTCAGTAAATGTGGATTTTTCCCAACTCAGCTCCCGTGTTCATGTCGTTCGAATTCTAACGCTCATTAACCTATGGCATAGTGAAACACCCGGAAAATCTTACAAGCTTAAAGGGAAAAATGTGGTGACAAATGTGTGTCTACTTCTGACAGTGTAAACCTGCCATGTATGACTGTATGTGACTAATGATAAGTGTGCTGCTGATCGGGTAATCGTGACTTTTTGACATTGAACACCATGTCATACCGTCATCTAGAGGCGCGATCATTATCGTCACAATCAACTAACTACTTACTATACTTGCGGCTGAAGCACATCTTTTCTGAGCGAATCAGGTAGACAAAAATGGTCAGGAAGAGGAGTAGAAACGCCACTCCGCCCGCGGTAACAGCCATTACAAGGCTCATCGATACCGGCTCTGAAATGACAAAAACAGAATACAGCGGCGCTTATTGTAAATCTGAATAAGGATTGAATTAGATTGAATTGCACTCGTCGAATTTGCCCAGTTACACTAGTGTTTGTATGATATACTCCTACATTGTAACTACTTCCCTTATGGATTAGTCTGTGTGAATTATTATTCCTCGTGTGATTAGTGTGCGTGGTTCAGGCTCCCCCAGGCCAGCGGTGATACTAATAATAATCAGCATAAAGTGAAGATCGTACTGGTAGGCTGGTGTATACACGTGTTAGTTTAGATGGATATTTAATAGTAATCGTAATCGTTTGAAAAAATAATATTCAAGTGTACTTCAACAGATTTATCAAAACCTCATTTCATACATCCTTTATTATGTTATACGTAATATTAAATAATATTACAGTAATTCTGTAAAAAAAAATATGACCGCCTTCCGTAACACATATTGAAAGTCGTTTGCAACAGTGTCCAGTGAAATGTTCGCACAGCTAGAATACGGGTTCGTTTGTCACGCGATTGTTACGTTCGCTTCCACTAGCTGTTGTCCGTCTGCCGAAAATATCGGCCCTGGAGAGAACCTACGCGAACGCGCCGACCCCAACAGAGGACCTGACTTGGGCAGGTCGACACCGGGGCGCCGGTACAGAACGAAAAAGTGAAGGTCCGCAAAATGAGAACGAGTCTCGGACATCGGTCCAGCAGCGAGAATGAGGGGTGAAGAACCTCAGATGTCTTCCTGGCCATCTCGTTCCTTCCCTTGGCCTTTTCGATGGCCCCCTGTTTTTCTACGCACAAATTGATTTACTCCTTTGCTCAGTCGGCCGATGTACACGAGCGGTGTATTGGCCGCGCGCGTGACCCCCTCACCGTCCCGTAACGCCTGCCGATGCGTGCGCCCCATGCCTAAGGGTTATTTCTCCGAATTCCTCTCCGCAGCATTGTGCTTCGTTATCCTTACTGCGCTCCGTTTGTCAGGGGCCCGCGCGGCTTCCAGAAGTCCGCGGGTCCCACGTCCACCTGAACTTTCTTTTTCGTCCAGCTCATTCCCGTGCCAGTGTCTTCGTTTCAGCTCCGCGTCGGCCGACCTCTTATGCCTCGCCGTGACCCATCGCAGCACGGTGGCGAGCATAGCCCGTGCGAACACATTTTTCTATTTGCCCTCACCGTTTAACCTCCGCAGAGAGAAGTCGGTACTAGGAAATGTTCGGTGTCAGCCCAGAGAGAGAAAAAATATTTGGAACCACTTAATAATTGGTGTTTTGAGTCACCCTTTGTCGGCGGCGCCAGCCGCACAAGTTCAGTGATATGCATAGAGAATACATAGGCGTGTCGCTGGTACCGAGAAATTCTCTCAATGTGCTCCGATGATTCGATTGAAAATAACACGTTTCGACGGACATACGTATTCTATGAAGAACAAAAGATACATTTACAGGCAGACTCAGACGAGTGTGATTCCAACTTGAATTTTGCCTCTCTGCCGCGCAAGCGGTGACGGGAGCCTGACCTGAACGTATGTTCGTAGATCGAGGTCAGGTGATTGGTTAGTTACCGAGAATGGCAATATCTACAGCAATACAGCGAGAGGTCGAGTATTGGATCGGTAGCAGACTCGGTAGCGGCCGAGACCACCCTCTGCGCTGTCAACCAGGCAGCTGGGAACTCCAGGCGACTCGGAGGCATGCTCGACGGTTCATGCTATCAATTGTGGCAATTTATGCGATCCAGCGGTTCTGAGATAGCGTTTCAAGCCGCGGGAGGCCGAACGACAGGCCCAATCAGCCATTGTTCCCGCTTTTGCCGATACAATCAGTAAAGGTGGACCTCACGGTTAAACTTCGCCTAGATGCGGTTAGATGAACGTGTCGTACCGGATCGTAACTGGCTGGACACTTATCTATCTACATGTACTATAATCGTACGTAGGTACTCTACCACCTTACAGCATTCCCTCTCTATCGCTTGGTGTACATCGTTCATGGGTTGTACCATATTGTACATCATGAATAAACAAGTGAAAGGTACAACGTAACAATAATAATCATAATAATAGAAACAACGGTCAGTAGACACCACTATTTGTGGCTGGGAGATGTGCTCCTATGGGGTGTCGCCTTGGTGTTCTTTTTACCTTTTGCTAACGGTTGTAACCGGGCGTTATAAAACACAGAGCTTATATTGTGTTCAAAAACATTTTAGTAACAACAACATTTTATATATTTCGTTTATGGGTCTTCCGCAATGAAACAGGAGCGAGCCATGGACTCAATACTTATATAACCACGATGCAAATGACCTCCACAAAGCGCGATTCAAGTAACGCGAATCCCAACCGCGATGCACATATTGGGAACATGGCTCACATAAGTTTCTAATCCATTGTATACGATCCGAGCCTTGCTACCGTTACATTGGGCCACTAATAGCGACATAACAACCAGCAGCGAAGGCACGATAGATCCCTTGCCAAGATCCCATATAGCGGCAACATGCGATATGACCTCAGAGCACCATGACAAAATGTACATTAGAATCCATGATTTACACGGAGAGAGAGAGAGAGAGAATGGTACAGATTCAAGAGGTCTGTCAATACGAGGCAACCACGAAAGAATCGGTCCGATTGCTTCGGGACTTCTCGTATCCTCCTCTGACACCGTGAGAATATCCCTATCCTACGTATTCGCACGGCGTCAGAATGCTTATGTATTACATAATGAAGACATGGTCAGCAAGCAGCATTCCCTGGTAAACGTCTCAATCGAATAA
The DNA here is from genome assembly GCA_019614645.1 of Stratiolaelaps scimitus. NCBI lineage: Eukaryota > Metazoa > Arthropoda > Arachnida > Mesostigmata > Laelapidae > Stratiolaelaps > Stratiolaelaps scimitus. Next base: position 1,512,756 of record JABWDB010000029.1, read on the forward strand.
GCATAGGCCATCTGCCCACCCACTGCTCGAAGTCGACCTTCCGTTCGTCTCAACGAATGAACCAGCCAATGAACCACAGTGATCGAGCAACGGTTCGGCTTACAACGAACGGGGTACGGGAGTGGAGGCATGGCAGTGGGTATGCATTCTGTACAGAGAAGTCTGTTTCACCCTTCATCGTTGACTACACGGCTTCACTCCCTTGACAGGGTTCACTCGAAAGGGGAAGGTACGATCAGCGGGCTCAGTTTAATTGTTTAACAATCAGTCCACTTCCATTGCTCGGACCCCGTTTCCCCGCGACTCGCTCCCACATCCGCGCAGCGGAGTGCAGTGCAAGCCAGTGGTCGACAATTAATTCGGAATTTTACTTGCAAATGCAGAAAGCTAAACTAAAGTCAGCGAGCGCGCGCGGCTTGTGGAAGCTGAGAGAGTCGTGCACAGGCGATAGGGACACGGCGACGGAATTGGCGGTCCATCACGTTGAAAGCGGCCCCGCAGCCCCCGCAACCCCCCACCAAAGGCAGCGCCGAGATCTGCCAGCACGACGTCGTACGGAGGGCAACGAAGGCAGCTCACGGCAGCAGTAACCAGAACGGCAACGAACGTCGACAAGTGGCGACTGGGTGAATCGACAATGCCGAGGCGGCGACGGCCGCAGCGGCAGCAGCAGCAACGAGACCGAATCCTCGGCGATCGTGGACGCAGCTGCTGCCGCTACCCCCCGCCTATGCGCCCAACTAAACTCTGCTAAAACTGCAGAAAGTCCTTTCGTTTCGAGAAGTTTGCCCCCGCAGCAGTTTTCTTTCTCGGGAAGAGACGGAATCCTTTTGTTCGGCCAACCAGTTCCGCGACGAAGGAGTGACAGCGGCCAGGACACAAGGACGAGCGGCACATCTGCCCACATCTTCGTCACCCGTCGATGGTTAACTAACTTGGGTTGTACTTGGCGAACGGGCAGCCACTACTGAATGACGGGATATAAATAGTAGTTTCTAGTCCGTCCCACCTAGTCAGCGAGTCAGCGGACGAGGGAGACGCTGTTTCTTTTTTTCTTTCTGTCGGTTGACGATTTGTCCTTCTGTCTGTCACACGTCGTCTTCGTCTTCTTCTTCTGAGAGCCTCGGCGAGTCTACTTCCATCTTCAGGCGGGGAGTCGGTCTTGTCCTGGACAGAGAATTCTACCCAGTTCCAATCTCAGCCGTAGCAAACAAGGCAAGCGCACGGAGTTGCCAGAGTGAGGTGTGGCCGAGGTAATCGGTGCCATTCTCGTTGTTCCGCATAAACTCACGAGCGAACGGGGACACGGCCGCGGAGCCTGGGCGCGTCGCTGTGCGAAGACAGCTAGGTTAGAGCCGGCAAACCTTTTCAGTTCGGTCGACCGTCTCCGTTCTGTGTCCGTGTGCGTGTGTGTATTTTATAATGGGCTTCGTCTGCGTGCTAGCAGTCTGTATCTCCCGCTCTCTCTCTCTCTCTCAGTACTGTGACAGTGCGGAGCACGACTCGTTGAAGCGACAGACTTCGAGGGGCCACGACGACGACGCCACGCGACGCACGACAAGGCCCGAGGAGACGAGGAGCCTTCAGCAGGTGCGAGATGTGTGGTGCATTAAACTAATGACGCTAATGACGGCCGCCGGATGAGGGCGATGTCCTTTAAAGCTTCAGTCGTTCCACTGAGATCAGGCGGGACGACCTGTTCTAATGACGGCGGCAGCGACCTAAGAGGACCGAGTGGGGCAGACGCATGCAGCAAACGAACCCTGTACGCTACCGTCACCGCCACCTTCGATAAACCGGCTGAAAGGCCTGAACACCTCTTCGCTATGACGAAAGTTGCACGTCAATCTTCTGATCGGTGTTACTTGTCCACACACTTGGCGTATCATGTACTCATATATATATATATATATGTGTGTATATAGATATTAAATAGAGAGCGGCAGGAAATAAGTTTAACACGAGACAGCGTAGAGCAATAAACGAACATCAACATACGATAATGCAACAGGCGAGTTTAGGATGATTCATAATTTACAATCGAGCGGTTACTGAGTAAATCATTCATCCATAACTCGGTCTAAGGGCGCAACAGGGTCGCTGGTGTCAACTCGCTCGAAGAAGTCGTCGTCGTCGAAACTCACGTGGTAACCTAGTTGCCTGCGTTCTCCGAACACATGCGTGCACCAGAGAGGCAATATTGTTTCCCATATATCTATATATGTATGTATATATATCAATTATTCTTCAATAGATGTCACTAAGCCCAACCTCGCGCGCTCACGTTGCATTAGCCATATAGCTGGGCCCCTCTGTCGTGGACGCCCCTGGGAGATTTCAAGAACTCTCCACAAAATGGCTTGGACTACGCAGCGAGTTACGTTCACAATGAGCAGTGAGTCACAAGCTCGAGTGCGTGTGGTTTGGGCAATCATTTTGGTTTTGAATTTAGCACGAACAGCAGCCGCTGCCAGCCTGCCTTAATTGTCTCACCCACCCACTGCGCAATGATGGCGAAACAATCTAATGGAGCTTGACAGAGAGATCATGTCATAACACGCACACATCATACCAGAACCCTACGCGCACGCGTTTGCACGAGAATTGGTCTCAACTGTCTATTGACTACATGGATGATCCACAGTGAAAAACTTCGTCTTCCGTAGTCAACTTGCCTGATGAGCGAATACATTATTGACTAAAACGTGTCAGAGTTGTTCGTCACTTAAGAACGTCGTAGAGCAAGAGTCGCAGCAACAGTAATTATAGTAATTATCGTATGATGAATTATTGACTCAGAGGATTGAAACATGATATATATATATATATACACATGTCTACATCATCAATGACACCTGTGATTAATAATTGATTAATGAAGTCCCGGTGACGAGAATCGCGCGTGATCTCAACACAGTCCAGGTCTTCGGCCATCCGCCCTCTTGGCCGTAGCGCACGTGCGATGTAAATTCTAGTTACAGTGAATAGAGGATTATGTTTGTTACCCTTTGCCAATGTTTTGTGATTACAATGAATAGACAATGACGTTGGCTAACCTCGAACGTCCAGCTCGACGATGTGCTCGGCAGTGCCGCGATCGTTTGTGACATTTAAGCTGAAACGCCGCGAATCGCCCTTCTGTACGCCGCGTACGGTTAGGCGAGCTTCATAGCAATCTTCACGCTCTTCGTCCTGAGGGATGGTCATCGAGTGAACGAACGTCCGCACATGTTCGAATGCGGCGATCATCAGCGGCATGAAACAAAGGCAAATAGAAATCACATATTGTTAGTATTATTATTATTATTATTATTATCATGAGACAGAAATAATCATCGTAGAAAAGGGCAAAGAAAAAAGCTTTTCAGTCTACCGATCGGCCTGTGGATGACGACTGATTACTAGACATCGTCGAACGTCTATAGGAATGGAGCGATTTGCGTTCGCTTGCATCCAGGCCGATGCCGCCTTTGACCGTTATCAGTGCAGTTACGAATATCGAAAATGCTGACCGCAGTTGAACGCCTCAATGATCGCTTCACTAATCCCCCGAGTAATCGTAGGCAGTACGCTAGCATTATTATTACTATTATATATATTTGTACTCCCAGACAGGGCTCAGTCATTATGAGGTACAATTTTCGCAAAAGTAGCTTACTTGTAAAAGAACAAACCAAAACTAAGATGCTACTTTAGAGTGGCATGATAAGGAGAATAAGATAGTAGGTTTTAGGCAGTGCCATACAGGTAGTAGGTTTTAGGCAGTGCCATACAACAAGTGTGTACTCTTTACCCCCTATTATGGTCATATCCGCGATCGCCAGTGGGCTCAATATCGTAACAGCATTATCATGCTTTCGACCTTACAATTATCCCAAATCCATTCGAGTCGACTGGCTGCACTGGACTTGTTGTTTCATCTGTACCCCCCCCCTTCCTCTCTCCCTCTGTATTCTCGTTTTTCGTAGTGCAATCGTCTCTGCTGCTGCTGCTGCCGCCGCCGCCGCTGATGCTTCGACCAGGCCAAATTGGACACGGCGGCAGAGTCCGTATGCCTAAGCCATCGTCGAAAGCTTTAGCCTGATCACACCACCGCACTAAGACGATTACATGACCACCAGCTATCCAGAGTAGCCACCCCCACCGTTGCCGCTTACCAATCGTCCATTCAGCTCGTCGGCTCCTGCCGTTGGCCAGAACTCTCATCTACCCATTCGCACGAGCTCGCATCGACTCCACCATGACGGTGGGTCCCGGGAGAAGGTGGGCCGAGTACTGACGCCACAGCCGACGGCTAGGGGCTGGCCGCAGCTTCTGCTGTAGCTGCACCTTCACGTTCATTGGGCATCGGCAGCACGTAGTGGCGACTGGGCTGACCTTAATCGGCGGCCTTTTTTATTACAATAGATGTATACAGTATTGTTGCACAGATGCATATAATGTATACGCACACGGTCCACTGGTTGCAGTTGTGTTCGCTCGAGTCAACAGATATACACATACATATATATGGCAACCAGTTTAACTGTCGGCCGGCGTATTCGATACCAGGAGAATTTATTCACTGTTGTTGGTCAGCCATTACAGCAATCACCAATTTTTATACTTCACGTGTGAAAACATAGCATCTGTTAGTGCTTTCATAGTTGACATTTCAGAGACAATGTTCGGGATTTTCATAGGACGCCATCAACTACCGTTAACCCGCCACCACCAGCCAAGATCTGTCAATGCTCCATCAGCTGTGTAATGCTTTCTGCCCCTCTGTTCTGAGCTATTCACGGCTGTCCACCAACGTAAAGGTGGGATGAGATATCAACTCGGCTTGGGGCCGGTGTCTCTGTCGTCCCACAGAGTCTATTCACCTATGACATATTAGGCCTGTCTAGAGCGTCCGCTTGTCCTGATTCCATTGCAATATTGTATCACATTATTTCTGTATATTCGTAGCGCTGCGATGATTGTTATGTGTGCACTTGTTGACGCTGCCGCCTCCATTACCATCGGAGTTGTTGTTGTTGCTGTCAACCCCGTTGTTCTTTCCGTTATTCGAGAGAGACATGGCAGATGCCGCACCGCTTCATCCTGGCTGTGACATGGGCGGCCGGCAGAAAGCGCAACGCTAGGCTGTATTCGATATTCGCGCCTTTGCTGCTGCTACTGTTACGGTTGGCGGACCGATCGATTGCATCGTCAACAGTACGGGAATGAAAGAAGAGGAGTGTTGCTCTCTCTCTAAGTGGCGGTGGTGGTGGTGGTAGAACGTGGACGCCGGGACGAGACGTCACGAAGACGATCCGGGAGGCTCCACCTGCTCGAAGGCAGCACAAGCACCGCTCAGGTGTCAGAGCCACTTGGAGGTATCGGCCTTGTGAGACATGCCGACAGCAATAGCAGCAGCAGCACTAGCAACAATAGCTGAATGTCGCTAATAACGCGGTTGAACTAATGCTGCCAGTACGAGGCAATATAGCTGAGGCAAGCCATTGGTGAGCACAGAACGACGTATGACATATGATGTGTACGAGATCCGCTGTGGCTGCTACGTCGGGTAGAAGAGGCGGGTGGCTCCTGATCGGGATATGCTGTCGTGTATGCGAGCAGCGCTTCATACCTCGGTCTCGTCCTGTTAGTGCTCAGTGCTGACATCACATTGTTCGGGTTGAGTAGAAGGATCCATACGCGCATCGGCGACTAATAACATCGAGGTTCTTTTTTTCTCTCTACGAAGCCTATGACACTTTACTAGCAGTAAGTGCTAACAAGAACTGTAGTAATTATAAAGGTATAGCTGTAGTACAGTATGTCCTCATATCGCAAGATAGCTTGAGGCCACCGTTATAACAGACAGCCAAACAAGAAGAAAAAGCGCTCGACATTCTGATCGCCTACAGGGTCACGGGACCCGGCACGAATGACAAAGTCAATGTACATGTCAACATCTAATGAGATATACAGGCAAGAGACATATTAGTTGTGTGCGCCGTAAATGTGCTCGTCAAGAAATTGGTTACTTCAGAGTTGTTGTTGTTGTTGTTTTTGGCTTTTGAGGATTCCCCTTAAAGGCTAGCAGGATAGCACTGGACTGCTGTGTCCAATCAGCTATTGGTTGTACCACTGCTAGGCGCGCGTTTGTCACAAGCGGTGACGATGTTCGTGGTAACTTCTATGTATATGATGTTTGTAAATCGTGCTTACGGCGATGAGTGGATCCGCAACGTATCTAAAGAGAGTCTTTCCGGCCAGCAACGACTGACTGCCCCAACTCCATACGACATCACGGGGTCGTGGATCGGCGCAAAAGAACACAGCTAGGAGGGCATCGTCATCGCTTCCTGCCACAACGCGGTCGCGGGTGCGCGAATGTTCGGCCATCACCTGTGGAGGACCTGTTTCAAAATAAACGAATCGTATCTTCGACGTGAGATTTCCTTCGGGTGTACAAGGCAGCCTCGCGCACATATTGCGTTGTTGTCAAAGGAACGGTGCTAGACACGTTTACTACTGACTACAATCCCTGTGGGTGCGATCGAGTTTTTGCCAGTTTTGTTTTTTACTTCTGCTATTTTGGAAATGTTCATCCGACTTCGAGTATTGTCTTTCATTCTGGATAGAGAGATATGAGAGGTAGAGAAAGAGAGTAAATCGCATATCATTATTACCCTTAATGTCCACGCGTGCCTCTTGTGACTGTACTCGATACAGCTTCCCCTTGATTTCGTTGGCCGCTTCACAGATATAGACTCCCTGGTAAGCGTAGCTGGCGTTGGTGACCACGAGGGTGGACTCGCGACCTCGCATATTCCACACCTTCGGGTCCCGACCGAATCGCTGTAGCCAGCTGATCCTAATGGTGATGGCAAAATCAATAGAAATTATTCACAAGTGCACGACATATTGTCGATATCTCCACACATCACGCCGTAACTTTAAAATGGAAAAAAATTCGCATTACGTTAATACATTAACTAACATATGCCCATGTACTTTCGTTCTTATATAGCACAGTGACATTGAGTGCATCGATAGGACCTATTATTAAATGACGATTTGCAACCACAGTGACACATACTTCGGTGTAGGATTGCCCTCCGCAACGCAAGTGAGTCTAATCTGCTCCTTCATGTCAAAGGTGAGCGGTGAAGGCGGTTCAATCCTCACTATCCTCGGCTTGTCTGAAAATTGTAACATTTCGACAGTTATCAGAAAATGCATCACGTGACTCTCGATAAATCCTGCTCAATCTTAGCGTTTTTCCCGTTTCAAGAAGCAAACCTTTCGTTAAGATATACATAATCTCGACCCGCTCGAGGTCAATGCCGAGTCGAGAAGCCCTGCCTTCATTCTCTGCCACCCTTAATTAGAGCCCAAATACCCTCCCCTTCCGCGCTTCAATGATGAAGACAACTCCTATATCGCGAGAAGACAAAACCTACATCGCTTCGACTCTTCCATCCAGGAAGGGCACACTAAGGCGACAGCAAAATAAATGAGTTATTACTTCCACGGGACAGTAGTGAAAAAAGGCGAAGCCGGTGTGAAAATAATCTCGCTGCATAGCTCCTCGAGTGACTCTCGTCCCTGCCATCGCTCAAGGGCACAATAAACGAGGCAAATCAATTTATTACCACCCATCAGGCTTCTGGAGGACCTCATCGACGCTCACGCGGGCGAGACGGCTGCTGCCCACGAGCAAGCCTCGTTCTCTCTTCATTTATTAGGAAGCCGACACTACACTCAGTGTACACGACCGCCGGGCCCGCTGACACCAAAGTATCCACGGCGCGGGTCCACCCCTACGGGTGTCTCTTTCACAGGGTCCGTTTGTTCGTTCTTGTTAACGTTCGATAAAAGGCGATCCCGGATAGAGGCGACATCTATCAAGTTTTCCGACCAACTTGTTTCGCCTTCCATGCAAACGTCGTCGGTGGAAAGTGATGCACTATTTGCATTCGGGATTTGCTAACGCATCCGCAAGGTAACTTGAGTCCAATGATACTGGGAAATAATCACTTGCTTGAGTAATACGTTGTGAGTCTCAGCGGTGTGGGGTGACACCATGTAAGATAGTGACGGTAATCCGACGTTTGAGATGACCACTGGTGGGAAGCTATAAGGACAGGAATTGCTTAAGCTGATTTTACATCTCAAGCCTTTGGGACGTATTTATCTACCGGTGGTACGAAATAGGTGCACAATTCCCGTCCGCATGGGTGTACTGCACGCCCGTAGAAACCACCGGCTGGCCGATATCTGTTACACCGTCCCGCTCCCTTCGGTTTCTCGCCTTGCTGACGGGATTGTTCCCCCAGATATGCATATACATTTCGTCGCCACAAGATAAAACGCCTTAAACAACATTGGGACTCTTGGCCGTGTACCTGTGGAAAACCAAGGCCATCAACGGGCTTGGTCAGACAAGCAATTCTACGAGTCTCTCGTGACGGAGGCCTCAGATGACGTCGGAAGGTCTCGCCTTCGCGCGCTGCAGAGTCATAGCAGGTCGGGGTGGGGGGCGTGGCTGAGAGCACTACCATTTCCGTCCTTGGGTACTCTCCTTGATGGTAATTCTTTTCGCGTCGGCGTTAGCCTACGCCTCGAGGCACCCTCATTGCTATGCACAGATGTGCTGGGTGCGGAGACCTTGCGGCCACGGACGGGCATCATGGTTTGTCGTGTGAGCACCGTGCAGGACATCCGTGGCATACGAGACTGAATGACACCTTTGCAAGGGCTCTTCGTTCGGCCGGCATCGCTAGCACGGAAGAGTTGCACGGCCTTCATAGGACCTATGGTCGGTGTCCCCACGGGTCAACTTTCATAACTTGCCATCGGGGTGGACACCTAGTGTGCTACGTAATGGTGACTGACTGAAACTATCGCCCCCATATTTCCACATCAGTCTCTGAGCTAGCAAACCCGGATAAGCTGTGTCGCGTGTAGAGCCAGCGAAACTGAGGAAATCTAGTAATTTGCACCCGACTCACCTACTAAGTCCTCTTGCTTTGGAGATCTTACGTGAGCCCGGCCTCCTCACAGCCAACCTACTGGAAGGAGTGTGATAGACTTGTGGCTGAAGGGCACCAACTCGCTTATAACATTGCCTTTCTACTAACCATATGAGTTGTTAAATAGAAGTCCATAATTTATGCTCGTACTACGATATCGAATCGTGGTTCAAGATAATACGGAATGGCATAGGGTTACACGATTCTACATAGACACATCTCCGGATCCAATGGGCAAATTTGAGATGCTTTCCACATCCACACGCGTAAAGCCCGCCATCGAGAAGCCTGGCGCTAATTTGTGTCGTCCGCTTTGTACATGGAATCGAATCGTACTATCATACCCCACATTGGACTCATTGGTCAGAAACATCCTCCCTAGTCTTCCTTAAGTAGCTCTCTGCGCATGAAAACATTGTTATTCAATAGGTGGTTGAATAAACCATAACAATAATAATAACAATGTTAATCAAATAATACTAATAATAAATGTACTACAAATCTGTACGTCTACGCTAAAGTCGGTTCGGCTCGGCAATTTCTGCATACACTATCTTCTATGGGATAATATTGACTTCCCTACACAACATGTAATGAAATATAGCATAGAAAAATGCATCAATGAAAAGTTGAACATGCAGGTTGCTGTTACTACACTTACACTTCACGTCGACAACGATCTGCATCTCCGGGGAATCGCCCATGTCGTTCTTGGCCGAACACGAGTATACCCCAGAGTCGGAGCGCTGCACGGCTCGGAAGGAAATTCGCTCCTTGATATCGAAGATCGACGCCTGACGGAGGACGAACCACGACAATGAAACACGTGTGATTCAATGCACTGCTATGTGTACAATTACAATATGCCTATAATTCACTAGACTGCACAACCGAGATGTATCATATGAGACAGGGAAGCTAGCCTGGTGTATAAATTCACTTGTAAGCTGCTCATCGAGGGCAAGCAACCGTTTACACGATCATGGATAAATTAAGCTAATTCATCCAAGCGGCTGAGCGTTTGAGTGACAGCAGGACTTAATGGATACGCACGCAAGCGCTGCGGCAGTTAACTAATCGCCAGTCGGGGATTTTAATTACATTTGCCATGATGTGCTGGGCGGAGACCAAATGCCCTTGCGTAGTACTTGCCCTTGAATATCAGTTTTATTGCCACGTCGCTACTATACTATTAGACCGCTATTTAGGATATTGTAGCATAGGTTCAAGAGGCAGTTTCGCATCATGTGCGCTGAATCAATAGACTAATCACAGGTTCTATAACACGTGTGCTCTGAACTACTCAAAACGAATAGCTTTCACAGAAATTTCGCAAAGAGCCTAAAAAAAACGGTTTGTGCTTATAAACATAACATTTTATAGAGGTTATATATATGCATATGTATATGCAGTTGCCTTAACGCAGGGACCCAATACACTTCTATTACAAACGACACAATCAAATTTTGGCCGATAGATATGTCCGAAGAGAGAGAGATAGAGAGAGAGCACAACATAGCGGTTACGTGGTCGGAGCCAACTGGGACAGTTTTATCGATATGCGGCAACAAATGACTTTGTCTTATAACAGGTGCATGCTTGAACCAGGAGCGATCGAACCTTGTATTAGAGTTATAATGACACCGTGAATACTATAGCTGGATCTAGGATTGTGATTAGGTCTTCAATCACCGTCCACATGTGATTTATCTAAAGTAGATTGCGTTGGCCAGCATTTATTGCCAACAACGGTCAGACATCGCGAAAGCTGACATCGCAATACTATTGATTGAATATTCAATATAAATGAATCCGGTGGACGTCGCAGAGCTAAGTTCGTCGATCTATTCAGGCATAGCTGATTCATGCATTCATACATTTCTCCAGTCAGCCTCCCATATAATATTGATACCAATATTATTAAACGCCATTACTTCTCTAGCTGGACTCAGAATCGAAGGTCGACCCGTCGTTTCATAGGAGCTCCGTGTAAAACCAATTACAAGTGGTTGATCTCTCCAGCATTCTTCTTACCTGACCGGATTTTCTCCATACGATATTCGCTGGTGGATTCGCATCGGCCACGCAGCGCAGCGTTAAATTGGCACCCTCCTCGATATCTTCGCGAGAGTTTCCTTCCAAACGCACCGTCGGTCGGTCTGAAATGGTCCGAAGGCCGATAACATTACTCTGTTAGCACACCGAGGAAATGAGAGAGCGAGAGAGTGATTGACAGCTGCTATGCAGCTGAATATACAACGCAAAGTGTTGAAGCACGCTATTACATTTCGAAGCTGGCGTCAGTCTAATGTTGATATATATATATATATATATATATATAGGGTGTTAGCAAAGGCACGCATCCCTATCGGTGACTGATTAAAGTTTGACGATGTCGAGGAAGCGGATGTTAAAGGGCGACGAACATGTTGCCATCCTCTACGGCTCGTTGCTCGTTCACCGAATTTGATGTCGTCCGCGATAGTCTTTGTAATCATTTTTATCTCTTTCCTTCTTTACGGTACTATTTAGACATGTACGTGAAAAAAGAGAGATTCCAAGGGGGGAGTTAGTCTCGGAACGGTCGAATTATGGTTAGTCGCCCATAGGGTCGCGTATCTTTCGATCCCTCTGTTTTTACACCCAGTGTAAAAATCGTTCAATTTTATACAGAGACTGGACACAACTTGGAGTTTGCCTATATAAATCATATGTAACTTTACGAGGGATGTGGCCAACCCTACTATTATTTTCAGGCTCTTCTTATATTCCCCAAAAATGGCCACTTTTTTTTATTTCAAATACTGGGCTTTAAAGGTTTTACTACTAAAACATGAAATTGGTCAAGTCTACAAGGGTATAATATTGTCAGTTAGCGATAAACGATGTACTAACTATTTTTACCTTCTAAGCTATGCGTCTTGAGTCAAGTTAGAGGTCAAATACTACGGAACATCCGTATATACGCTATATTTTACGTTAGTCAGCGTACGATTAAATAATATTACATATAGGGTTGTTCGTCCGGTTCAACCTAATTATTGCGATTATAATTTGGGACAGCACTATTTTGCTTGTGACATGATAGTGAATTTGACAAAAGTATACGATATTACGACGATGCAGCGGTATCGAAACCGGTGTATTTGTCTCATGTTTCGGGTGAGATTTTGAGTAAAACGCGTCCCTTGTGTCTGCTATCATCTCTCAAGGAGAAATTCTAATGCCCACTCCGTTGCAGTGCAGAGGCGCGATAGCTTATCATATTGTTTATGATAGCCAGACAATGTTTGGGAGAAGTTGAGTTGGCCAGATTGTATTGTAAATTTGCATCCCGTTCCTACGAGAACAAACTCTATTCGGAGATACCGATTCGAATGCACGAACTAGCTCCTAGTTTGCTAGACTTTGTAGAAGTCTATATATAGTCTATCGCATATTCTACGATATCGTGTACAAAGTAACGCAGTGTGAGTGATTTTCGTATGCAACGAATCTGTTCTGGTGAAATGGGTTACATAAAAGCGGGAAAAAAAATCGCTTTATGTTAATTCCTATGCTCGCCGTCAGCACTCGCTTCTGCCGGCACATATGAGCCCCACGTGTGCGCGCTCGCTGCACGGTGTTCCGTTGCTGGATGAATATGTGATATGATCGTGAAGTGGCTTAAGGTACGCGTCAGCAAAAAGAGTCCAAACTCGACAAGTCGACATTTTTGTTCTTCATCAACAAATTGAATCATTTCACTAATAGAGCGGGCAAAGAGTTCCACTTGTATCTATTTTATATCTTGTTTTTCTCTTTGTTACGTTCGTTTGTGACGGCCATTTTTCTTTTGCTGACCAGTATTTCCATTCAGCCACAGTGGCCGGACGCCTGTTCCAGACTGCTCATGCTCAGCGTCGCACAGAGGGAAGCACAGGTGAGCGTTTCAATTTGTCAATCGATCTAATGCTTTTTAATAGAACTGATCTATACACGTACTCGGCCGATAGAGGAGGACACGTCGGCTGACTCGAGGATGGGCGAAGGCGCTCGTTGAAGGAAAACTATTGTTGTTTCTTTTGAGGGGAAAAACCTGACCAGGCACAATACGTCGTCTGTGTTAATTCGAAGCGCCCTTCGGACAAGTCGAGCGGCTTTAACTCTTGGACGATTTGACGGGAGAAGCGTTATGTACACGTCCTAGCCACCTTCAGATCGGTGGGTTTCGGCCGTAGACACACGACACTATTGGACTACAGCGTGACGCCAATTCCCGTCCTCTGTTATAGATGATTCGACCGCCGTTACTTCTATTAAACTAGCATCACAGCGAGAGCCACTATCGACGGAGGGCCGCGGAGACGTTGCGGCCCAGCAGAGAGCAGTCGTTCTGTCTTGCGTCGAAGGCGGTTGTTCGCCGCTCTCTCATAGCGAACAGCCATCGAGACGGGTTTCTAGCCAAACGGCCTCCTGCGCCGCGTTCCACCAAAGGCGCGATCCCGATCTCTTAGTGTTAGCCGCCGCGTTGTTTGAAGTAAACCACCAGTGAGCGAAATGATCCCGAGCAGAGTAGTATTGAAGCAAACACACTTGTGTTCAAAGCCCAGTGCCCACTTACGGCGATCCAAGCGTAGACGTCTATGGACGTCACAGACGGCGAGCTCATAAAGATTTTTGGTTCTTCATTTGAGGGTGGTGCGAGCTTGGAACAATGACGACTAGCCGCAGCGTCCGTCACCGAACGACGATGCGGAGGCTGCACTCGAGGTGGACCGTAGTGGCTTGCCATGGAAGCTAGGTACCTCGCCTTGCCTTCACATCGAGCCATTGGAGCCGTTGGAGCCGGTCACCGTTTTTGCTGCTATCGGAGTTCTGTTGGACGCACATGAACGCGCCAAGCGGGCAGCCTCCAGCGCCGACCTCTAGTGATTGCCCCCTAAAGAGCATTCACCTCCTTGCACCCCCAAATCTCTCGATCCCCTCGCCCCGCTAGCCATATTCCCCCGAGCACAACGGCACCGTTGGCGGAAACAGCCACGCAGGCTGATGGGCAGACAGGCTGGCGGGCAAGGGTGCTGGCGTGGCAAGGCGTGCGAGGCAGTAACCCTGCGTTGCTACGGTTACCGTCTGGTTAGGTCGTTCGCACTGCTGGCCGTGCCCACAGCCGCCAGCAGCACTATAGTAGTAGTAATAGTAGTCGTCTCGTATTTCTAGTCGTTGCTATGGTTCTTTCCGAGATCCCCAGCAAGGCGGCCCGCCGTAGGAATGTGCCGACGAAGAAGAAACCCTCCGTAGGCTGCCTCGACTTTCGGTGCTATACAGTTCTTTCCCTTTGGCGCATCAGGATGAGAGGACCGAGACGGGACGGGGGCAGCCCAACCCAACAGCAAGCCCATAGCCGAAGCTGCAGGCTTTAGCACAGGCTCTGTATTGAAGGGGCCACCCGCAGACGGGATCGCGCCGGATCGCCGCCAGACCGACGCTGACGCTCCACTGCTGCCATCGATACCGACGCACGCAATGAAGCGTGTGGCACTACGAAGCGAACTGGAGTGCAGTGGTATCGAGTAGGGATTGAGCGTTGACTCAGGAGGCGCTATCGAGATAGGGGATTGCGATGGTGTTGGTACGGCAGAACGTACGGGCCATGTCGGTTTGGCCGCTAGGGGTAAACAGGGAGCGAAGTTAGAGGTTCGAATAGGCAGCAGGGCAAAGGAAGCTTTGCCGCCTCAACAGGACGTCTCGTAAGCGAATCCTATCGAAACGCTGTACGAGCAGAAGCGGTCGTGGCAGCAGTGGCTGCTGACAGGAATAACCGTCCACCAGGAACAACGCCAGTTCGATGGTTGCTGGGTGGATGACGCGCAAGGGTATCAACGACGTGTAGGGGGCAGTTCCTAACGGCGCTGCGCTCACACTTGTGACCAACTAACGAAAACTAGCTACATTTGTATGTCCTTCTCATTGTTGCTCGCACGCTCTCTATCCCTCATTGTGAGCCTAGTATTATACCTACATTCCGTAGATATATCTGCATTTTCCTCCACATTCAAGCCGCTATATAGTAGCCTATTGTGTGTTTTTTTTCTTGACGTTGACGGTTGCCTCATACCAATTGTACGTACAGGCCTATTGGCATATATATATATATATACATGTTGGCATATATATATATATATACCTACCATGAGGCCCTATGTGGAGATGGAGCACGAAGAGCACCAGACCAAGGACGAGGGGCTACGTACACAGACATACATTCACTCACAAAGAGTCATTTTACCTCAGACGCAGCTGACATACGCCATACGTACTTATGGCGACGAGACGGTGGGAGCTATTGGGCAGAAGGAGAGAAGGCTGCTGCGCTAGAGACTGTGACGGTCTTTGTGAATTTTGCGACTGCCCCTGCAGCAGCTTCGGGTTGGAGAAAGTTCGGTGTGCAGCTGAAATTGGAATCGGCTTTTGCCTTCGGTCCTGCACTCGCGCTGCTTTGTCCCGCTGAACATCGATATTCCCCTAAAGGCATTCCACAACCCGGACGTAGTATTCGTGACAACGCAATAGCAGCGATCTATATGTATAGTGAAAGAGGAAGAGACGCCAGACCATTTCCAGTTTGGCCCGAAAGCAATGGCTGTGCCGTAACGCTGAGACGAGAGGCGGGGAGAGATGAGACACAGATAGACAATATGCGTATAGCAGTGTCATTGTCGAACGAACACGTCTCTGCACTGGCTGTCGAAGCATTAGGAGATTATTACATCACATATGGACACCGAAAATGTAATGTAGCAGGATCAACTAGAATGGCTAACATCGAAGCTACGTACAACCCGGTCAGAGGTTACAGAGAATATGTATCTGAAGAAAGCACGCCGATTTGCCGTTGCTGGTAAGCTTCGCGGGCAGCATCACAGAATAGCTTCGTACGAGAGATGATGTGACGTTGGAGGTCAAGTTCGCGGTGCAGACAACGAACTGGCTGTGAATGCGACAGTTTTCTCAGCTCAATTCATAAGCTGCATGAGTTACACCATGATGCCTACTGACACACAGTGCCTGCCGCTGAGCGTGGCTGAGTTGTGCTTCCGATCTAGACACGTGCTCGCATAGTGCAGCTACTGTTAGAAGCCACACAACTAGAACAATATGCCGTCCACTTTCACTGAGCACCTTTAGGTCCATTGCATAGGTGGATCTCCCGCTCGAGTCTCGTGCGGTCAACGGATTGTGGACCATAGCATCGGCGGGCTCAGTAAACTCGGACCTGTTCAAAGGCTACACGTGGTGCAGCAGATGGTGTGTTTTCAAACAAAAGCAACGCTCGGACACTGAACTAATGTGTGGATTATCCCCTGCAGCTGTTGAGTTTCTCATTACAAATGAACAAAAACTCACAAGCTTGCACAACAAAGTTGTTTTCAAGTGTTGCCTTTTATGTGTTTTTTTTATTTCGGACACTAAAACTAATTATATTTTTGAGCAACAGAGGGTTCACTCGCTCATCAGCATCTCATTGGAATTTGTTCAATACGCTGCGTTATCCATGTGAATTTACCAAGCAGTTAATTGCATCATAGCCTAATTACTGCTAGAGCTTCGGCCGAGCCTTCAAAAAAGTTCAATCGGTTTTCAGTATCCTAGTAATAGCTCTGTATCAATCACGCGGACATGGGCACTGGTCGCCATCTGGTTTCAATGAGGCCGCGCCGATGTTGTCAGAAATCGACCACGCTGCGAATTCATACGACTTACATCACGTAGTAAGCGCCTTTCCAACTAGGGGGCTACATGATCAAAGATCGTTGCACATGAATGCATTCTATATATATCGGTTGAGTCCTCAATATATCTCAAGCTGACCAGCCATATGCGAAGTGTTGACTTCTCGTATCTCAGCACGCTAAGCAGCAGTTCAACGTCCACAGCCAGTTATATCTCACACAGAGTAACCGCATTACTGAAAACTCGCAATTGAGATTTGCTCACAAAAAACTGCCAAAGCACCATGAGGGCACCAGGCCCGACCTGGCCGGCAGGAGTGCCAAATCAGTTTGTTTCGGACAAGCAGACGCGCCCGGAACAATCGGAGGAGCGGATCGGTCATTTGTGCACACACTCAAAATCGTTTTCCCCTCACCAAATTTACTGGAAGCGTGTGCACTGCCGATTCTATCGTAGGACGCGATCCATGCAGACCGACAGGGTGAGCTGAGATGGTTTGAGTGTGAGCGAAATATTGCCGCTTGCAGCTGAATACAGCAAAAGCGTGCTTCGAGGGTGAGTCGAACAACACAACAACATTTTTATTGATGTGACACCGGAACGAGGTGCCATTATGATTTGAGAGGTACAGCAGTTCGCTGTTGGAGGGCGAGAAGCGGCTGGTGGGACGACGCCGACGCCAACCTTCAAGTGGTGTAAACCTTAACGCAGTTTAGATAAGGGTTTATTTCCTCACTGATCGCTCCCCAGGGCGTCAGACCCTGCAGGCGTTTCACGTTTGTGCTCGTCACATCAAAACCCATCCTTGATGCACGACTCCCCATAGCCAAACTTGCCAAGTACCGCATCTCAGACCCATTGGCGATGTTCACAGAGCAGTTAGTTGTTCGCTGCGCTATACGGCCTTATGGCCGCATCCTGCTAACTTGGCTGATATTGACCGGCGCCTTCGCAGGCGCACGGGGTCAGGGATTCACGCAGTCTGAGAAATCGAAGGGCCGAGGCAGATACTAAATAGAAAACTACCTATAAAATATTTCCTGCTTAGCACTAAATCATAGGGTGGTAGTTTTTTTTTCGTCACGTTGATCTTGAATCCCCACTTGCTCTCTCAGTCTCCCAGTCGAACTATGCGGGCTAGAATCATATTCTCTCTACGCGGATATGGTGATTTATGATTCATGCAATCAGCGTTCTCTCTATCAATAAAATTGTTAGACTCGACCGAACTAACTAATTATGAATCGAGGCAGAGTACGAGACAAGCAGTTATTTTCTTCCGAGATAACAAAGGCCACTAGTTTCACCAGCGCTAGAAGTGAACGGCGTTTTGAAAGTCACGCAACTCGATAGCGTGCAAAAAGTTTTGCAATCCCGCTATGCGAGAAGCTTGCGAAGTGTGCAAACCCCATGTAAGATTGTGTTTCCTTTTCGAACTGGCTCGGAGAGTGACGAACCTGATAGAGTTACGTAACTTCTTGAACGGTTCACACCCTCCCTAGGGGGACTATGTATAGTGTTGAAACGTAAACACAACCATCCATAGGTGTTCGCGTGTATATCGTAAACACTTTGAAGACGGCAAGCAGACGTATGGAATTGCGTGCGACTTTTTTAACGCGGTTAAACAACTCGAATCCATACGGCGGCACTTCTGGCTGTAATCACACAGCAGGTGTTTCAAAGCAATGCGCAGACGTAGTCTACGCAAACAAATGTAATGCAAAGAGAGAGAGAGAGCGCATCTCATTTCGGGTCCGCTAAATGTAACTACATGTACGTTTTTGTCGTTGGCAAATAACACCCCGGTTCGGAAGTGTTTTCGGTGCGGAAAGGTTTATGCTGATAGTAGACGTATACACGGCAAACATATTGCTCTGCTATGGTTAAGCAGTCGATGGATGTCACAACTCGAAGTAATGGTACTTACACATGACGTCAAGAGATACGGCAATCTCTTTGTACGCGGAAGCCGTAAGCTGGTGAGGATCGTCGAGCCTGGCTGAATCGAGCGACGGATGGCTTGCGCCGACATCCGCATACGCTCCGTGGTATGCCCGACACGAGAGCGTTCGACCATTGTCCGCCTGAAATTATTACGTATCGTTAATGATAATCATAATAATATTACTATTATAATAAGAATAAACGGATTAACAAATCTACGGTAGACCACATGGATCCGGAGTGGTCTGCTATAGGCCCTAACAGGACATGATATATGGCCCAACAGGAGATCATATATATGTCTACAAGGCCCCGGCGTTGTTTCTCCGCCAACTCGGCGGACCAGTACTAACATCCGAGGTTTGCAACTTCATAAATAGCGTCTTTTCTTGTTTCTATGTAAAGGTAAAGCTTTATTGGTGCATTAAAGGAGCTGCAATTTTAACAATGCTTAAGCTCTCTTATATGTCACGCAACGGGGCTCGAACCCGCGACGTCCGGCTTCTAACAGCCAGACACGTCGACGTCCAAGCCACCGCGCTCACAGCGCTGTATTTCGATATATTTAATTTCACTTTGTTGAGTACTGCAATCCACAATCTTTCCTGAGGCATAAGCCGTGCTATATTGCACATTGAACAACTCTGATGAGAGACTCGACCTGGAAACAGGTACTTCCATCTCTGTTCTGTGTGTGGAACGCCTGTTTGCATGATCCGAGCGAATCCTGCCAATGCCTCAAATGAGGAGCCTCCTGCCCGCGATACCATGCTGCAACCTGCCAGCACGTCATTTCGCTCAACAACCTGGCGAGTAGTATCTTCAACTAGCGGATGACCAGGATGAACGGCGCTCAGTACTTTCTATATACAGTTTTTATATCTCATATATTGAATGAATATTATAAACGTCGCTCAGTTTCACACACATACAAAACTGTGATACTTGTGAGTTCTTACCACCACCACCTATGGTGACACATCGATGTTAAATTTATATTTATACATGTTGTTATATTGCTACCTAACAAAAGTTGAATAAATGAAATGAAAGATTGAAAAACTCGTATTTTTGTGCGCATCTTCAATTCGGCCTCAAAAACGAAATTGGAATCGATCTTCCTCCTACGCAAAACACTCATGTCACCAGTAGATTCCCTCGATCCCATAGCTACTCGTATACAAATGTTTGCTCTGTTTAGGGTCACATCAACTGGTCCAACTGGTCTCGGTTACTTTTCATTTTGGTCTACCAAAGGCAAATATTATAGTTAGCAACGACATTGGCTGGTAGAAAGTCTAAGAAGAAATCTAGAAACAAAACACCACAATGCAACGGCAAATGAACGAATTTCTGCCTCCGCTATCCGTGTTGTAGGTCAGTTTTATTGGGCACGCAATTAGACGCCACTGCTGAGGTGATGAGCATTCGCTGGGCTATAACGAGAAGCGAGAATTGTCCCTATTCGTTAGGTAATCTCTTTTGTTATGATCGGTCGATTTTATAGCCTAGTCAGGGTGGCCACCTCGTCCAAACCGTCGTGTGTCCATTTGGTGGAACCTTCCGAAGGATATATATAGATGCCTTTCGCTTATAAGCTCGTTAGCTAAAGGTTATTACGATGCTCTGTAAACGACTATAAACACCTCGACGGTATTGACCTCAATATGCTTACAACCTGTATCGTGATACACAGTGTACGCTACAAAGGCAAGAGCTAGCGGAGTGAATAGTGATTCACAAAACAACGTGGTGATATGTCTTCGCTAATCGGTGTTATCGCGATAACTACTTATGGGGATGCCCAAGTACGCCTTCTTCACGTCTGTTCATAGACTATGTTTTTAGGCACAGCTGCGTTCGAGCCGACGAAGAAGTTGGTGTTGCCAGACAGATTTTTAAGCCAATCGTCCTATCCCCCAGTGACGATCGATGCACGTGGCCTTGGGCACTTGTTACGCAACAACTCGGCCCACGAAATCTGAGACACATGATCCGACAGTCTCTAGACAGCTTTACGAGCGATATTTTCTATTTCACGTATATGTCTCTAGCATTGTTCACCCAATACACAAGTGAAAGATCGACGCGCTCGAAAAATCAATATCATCCCTTCATTAGAGCAGTCCGTACGAAAGAACTATGTTTCAAACTACTGCTGACATGCGTGAATGTCATAGAAAACAGAAACATGAGTGTATATTCAAACTTTTTTCTTCCTAGCCAACAAAAACATGAGAGAGAATCTTGCTCACGCGAAAACCACGTTTATACAATAAAGTTGAACCAAATAGACCAATCAGTCGAGACCACAGCATAAACAAGGATCATCACATAACGGGGAAAAATCTTGCCAAGCTCAGTTACCAAACAAAGCTAATGCAACTTCTGTACAGTAGATTTCGTTAGATTTTCAGTTTTAGACACAGTTAACAGTTTGAGTATTTTGGAGTTTTTCGTATTTTTTGTTATTTAGATTTTTCGCGAATTTTCTAGATATCCTCGCTTTATTGCTTAAAGAAGAATGACATGCTTAGCAACGGAGACATAAATGAAAATCGATACATCGTTTGGGTGCCATGTTGCTCAAAAAATTCACCATGGATTTTTCCATAAATGTACTGACACTCTGTACCTTTTTAGCGGGAAGCTAGTTTTTTTTTCTTGAAAAGATCTCATATTCAAATACAAACACTCGAGCCGCATTAGCGAATTTGCGTATTTTTGTAGCGCAAAGCAAGCAGCCTGACTTAAAATTCACGCCGAGCACGTTCTTAATCGAACAGGGATATTCTGGGAGAAGCGTCTTTCCACGGAAAAGTAGCAAAACTGATTTTCCATTTTTTTTCCGGCTCATGTATTAATTCTCTGAACATGCCATTTTTACAGTTCTAGGAAATTGAAATCATAAAAAAGTAAATCTAGAAAACTCAGGCGTCGCCGCCATCGTCGGCAGCACATTGAAATGGAAAGTGGGTTGTATCCCAGCGGTGTTCCACGTGGATAGAACCGTTCCCTTCTCGGAAAATGCGAACATCTCTATAAAATATATAAAAAAAAATAAACAAAAATATATCGGAAACTACATATCGTAAAAACGTAATCCATATGTCGCGTAATGGATAGTATAGCGTATCGAACCCGGAGGTTGAATGAAATGTATTGAGTGAGGGTCTCGTTTTGTTGCAAGTCGAGTTCGAGAAAATTTTGCCGCGGCGTTATATTCATATTTTACATTGCTGACCATTTTGATAAATATCTATGGAAAGTATGAAGAAATTCGTTGCATGGGTCTCCCTTCACTCCGTTGTTTCTTATCTGACGGGAGTTCTTTAGCAGGCATTGTGCGACTACCACCATAGACAGCTTCAGGGCAGCTTCGTCACAATCGAATCTGTGATAACGCACAAGATTCAATGGACAGATGAAGACTACCACAGTCGATAACGGCTCGAGAGACGACCCGAAAATGATATAGAAAAGTTGTTATACAAAAATTGTTCGAATATATATATATATATAGTACGATACATTGACAAGCATTAGCTAGGGGGCTTTTGTGACACAATTCGCGAACGGCTGTTAAACTAAAGTGTATATATATATATATTCGTCTCCCTCTGACAGCAGATGAGTGCAAGGGTGGTGGTGGTGGCGGCTGCTGCTGCTGCTGTGTCCTCGGCTCTTGGGCGAACGCTCCTCCATTTGAAGATGCTGTACGCTGGTTTTACCGCAGCCGAACCGCGGCAGCTCCGCATTGTCCACTTGATTGATGAAGCGCCCACCGACCGAGCCCAATTGAAAGCCCCTGTCCCAAGCTCACACGTCGCTGCACAGAGCGTACACTGCGGAGAGGGAGGTACAGACTATCCTAGACACTCAGTAGTGGCCGTACGTGCTCATATTGCATTATATAATACAACGTTAGAATGAGAAGCGAAGAAGAAAGACACTTATTTTCTATTTGGCTGATTTCCAACATATGTAATCGAGTGAACTTAAGGTTTGTACATTTCATCCACAAAGGGTGCATGCATATGTTGCACTGTGGCGCTTGTACAAACGATCGCTGGTGTTCGGCCCAGTCTAGCAGTCAGCTAGCATAGCAATAATAATATAGCTTAGCAATTATGTAATATAATAATATAAATAAATTATCTTGTTTACCACTTACGCGCAAGTAATTGCGAGCGTAGCAATTTACTAAAACAGAATAATTTCACTAGCAGAAAGCGATTATTATATTATCTGTCCTGGTGGCGTTTCCGACCTGAACCAGTTGAAATGAACAATTGAGCTAATGAGCATTCGGATCAGATCTTTAAACCGTGTGAGAAATCTGCCTCACAAAATCACTTCGATGACTGGTTCTAATTCACAACGAGCGTGAAGTAAGGACGTCGGAGGTCCAATTATGCTGTCCAAGGTCATCTATGGGGCGCCATCTCGTCGGCCCGTAGTCAGGCTGACAGACGACCACTCTAACGACTACTGTGCGCCAGCTCGAAGGGCGGTCCATGTCGCATACGCAGTCATCTGCTTTTCTTAAACATATATTCGGTGTACGTCTGGAAGGGCCACGTAAGCTCTAGGCGATATTCATACTATCTTACACAAACACATTCTCGGAAGCGACACTCAAAACAGGCTCTCACTTGCGTCCCTACGTTCTGTACAGTCTTGGGATTATTATTATTATTATTATTAGCTATGAGATATTGCTTCAACATCTTCATGGCAACAAAACGACCCGTAACACGATTATCCTTTAGAGAAGCAACTGCTTCCACAAAGGGCTTTAAAAATTCCACGAATTAGCGACCCCAAGCATATTGTTTGTGGAGTCGTTTTTTCCTTCCGAGGCAGGCAAACTTGATGGAACTTGACAGAAGCACTCGAGTGTTATTGTCAGCCGTTCGTTGTTTGGACTAGACGAGACAACACCACGCTTCTGGCGCCCCGAAGCTTGTGACAACCTGAACTAGAAGACAGTATGGGTGACTCCCTTTGCGACAGACAGAGGAACTTGTTTTTGTCGGTGCAGGTTTATACAACCCCGGCGATAGCGGCGTTTTATTCCGCCTATATAATTATTTACTATAGAATACCCTGACGATCCATTGTAGGTATTAGATGCGAAGCTTAACAGCAATTTTGTCCTGTACAAAGTGCTGTTGCATTAAATAAGTGTCCAAGTCATCAAGGCATTCATTAATCAGTCAGTTGATTTAATGTGGGCAACTTCGATTCGAATCTCAATCTGGCCACAATTGGACCATGATATTGATGTTCTATTTCTATGATGAACACGTTAAAGTACGCGTAATTATTTGTAATTGTCTAAGAATAACCGGTCAGGGGCATAGCCATTTTCTGTTTGGTCAATAACTCTCACTGCATTGCTATATCTAACAAGGTCACTTTCATTGTATCAGTATTCTTAGTATATATATATATATCCTTAGACTGTATATATATATATATATGTGTGTGGTGTGTGTCGCATGGTGTGATTATTGCCTCAGATGCATATTTCGTGTCGATAATGCGGCTCGTTTCATCCGCAGCGAGAGCGTCTAACCTATGGACATTTATGCTCAAAGTAAAAAAAAAATAGCATACTATCTAAAGCTTCGCATCCAGGGGAGTGGTGTACCTTTTCAAATGTGTAGTGAAGCAATGAGCTGGCAGTGAATGTTCGCGGTTTGGCCACATCGGACGCATTCGTCTGCGTCGAACTGTGAGTAATTTCCTCATTACCAAGGAACCACCTGCAACAAAGACGAAAACATATTACGACCCAGTGGAACAGACTCAACAATTGAATGTATTTGGCAACACAATAAATAGATAGAGAGGTTCATTTATAAAGAAACACATAACAAAACGAAAAATACATTAATCATTTCATCATATGTAAACATGTAATGTGACGTATATCTGCGGCGCGAGACTCGTTGGTATTCAATCAGAGTCCGTTACACACTGCTCTCGGCCTATGGCTGTCGACGTTACGCGTATGCAGCACCCATAATCATGTTTTACTGTGCTTCCCCTACAATCTTAACCATGAGGAGTTGTTAATATTGTCGGTTATATGAATTAATAACATGGATTGACTAAATAAGTAGCTCGACTGGCCAAGATTCATGTTCATTCTAACATTGTTGTTATAAAAATGACCTAGGTTGCAAAGCCGAAAATAGCAATAAGCTCCTCGCAACTAATCAGTTCGGTGTGATCTATATTGATATATATATATATATAATAATTGTTTTTTCGAGCTGACCCTCAGCTGTTCCCCTATGTGACAGGCCTCTAGGTCTATATATATATATATATATATATATATATATATACAAAAGCGAGTGTTTACAAAAACATTTGTTCGAGGTCCGGATGCGGCTATCGCCACCTCGTGCGGGTTTACCTTGCTGCCGTGGCAAAATATTCTGTTCCGCTTGCCCACCCTCGTTGCGTACTCGCAATCAGTTGGGCGACATGAATCGCGGAGCGAGGAGATTGATACCCGTAGATGAGGGAAACGCCCCACAGACCATGAACATAGCACGCCTACATCGAAGCACTCAAAGACACACATACCTGCGCCCGCACACACTGACACAGTAGATAGAAGACGAGTAGATAGATAATGTGGGTAGCTATTGAGGTGAGTAGATATAGCGAGGAGAAAAGAGGTTAGGTTAGGTGGCTAAACGGAGGGGAAACCGGCTAGCGAATGCGGAACGTGGTAGGTTTATGTAATATGCTTGGACAGACATATAGACACAGCCACATACACACATATCCAGCGTAGGGTATAGGCCAATATTTTGTACTTGCTTGTACCTGTAGTATGGTTTCTCCACCAGCAGAAGCTGTTGTGGTAATTGTGATAGAGTTAGATATAGTGTGTAGAGAATCAGCAGCAATGCGAGGAGGTTGAGAGATCCGGGGAAAGGACGCACTTCCGTATTAAACGACGGTATTATAGCTACTAACTTGCATGCCTCACGTGACGCTCGGATCGTCTCATCCTAATCCCGCCTGCGTGTACACACACGCACATATAGCGGAGTGAATATAGAGCACGCATCGGGGTGCGGTCCCGAGCTGGCGGACGGAGGGCAGGAGCAAGCAGCAGGCAAGAGCCTCTTTCATCCCATAAGGGTACCCCGTGAAGATCCGTCACGAGGCTACGGCATAGACGACACTCGGCCTCGGCATCTTCCCCCAAGAGGAGAAGCGGGGGGAGAGAGAGAGGACAAGGATAGAATAGGATGGATCGGTTCGTGTGGTTCCCATCCATCAGCCACTCAGACGTATATGAACCGCATCGCGTCATGTCAATCCACAGTGATCTCAGCACATCGTTCCTATAGTAATTGAGAGAAGGCCACAACAGCGAAGAACAGAGCAGACGCCGCAGCATTCGCCACAGAAAAATGTAATGCAGGAATAGAGGAGCTCATCAGCATCGTCGTAATACAAGCTACGTATAGTATTGAGGCCCGATATTCGTGTGCTCGACGAGAGCGAACAGGCCCTTTCACGCCCCCTCTCTATCTCTCTCACTGACTGACTCGTGATTCTAACGGCGAAAGAGATATCGCGGGCTTTCAAGCATTTTTTGTCGAAGCTACTGTTCGGTCACCGAACGTACTACAGTTTCATATTGATATCGATTCACTTCATTGCAAATGTGTCACATATGCTGTATTTGCCTTCGATACATATGCGTAACGTATTCTAGTTCGTACCGTCGCAGGCACTATGATGAATAAGTACGTAAGGTATTTTTAAACACATGTGCGGTTGCCAACTCGTAAAGTCGGTGTATACAACTATTTTTGAGGCTACCAGTCCCTTGTGAAAAGTTGCCCTTTTGCCGTTTCGAAGAAAAACAAATTTTCACTCGATATAGACGAACATAGAACCGATGTCGCAGCATGACCATGACCTGTATCCAGAGCCTTGTATATCATTCATCTTTCTGCCACATATATTTCTACTATGCGGGCCATCCGGGCAGCCAGCGACACGCCACTCCCCTGGGAAGGGAAATCTTTTGGTCATGGCACGCGATGACGTATACCGGCGTCATGTCTGACTGTCTACCACGGCAGAAATCAGCCGGCCACGCAAATCAAATTGCACTTTCCTTTGGCCACCGCCTTACTGGCCGGGATCTGCTCTTTTCGACTACTGCCAATCTCAACAACAGCCGCAGCAATTCCCAAGTCCGAGCTCTATCTCAACTTTCGCTTTCCGTAACATTCCCCCATGCGTCCCCTTCGCTAGACATGATCACATGTCGGCGCCGGCGATCATCCAATACTGCTCTCCCACAAACGAACTCCCGTGCTCTCAATCACACCCGACAGAGCGACCGACCAACACTCACAGCGAATGACGATGATACCCACAGCTTTTACGTTTCTCACTCTCTAATCCGAGAATTGGCAGGAGGCGGCACTTGGGGGCTGGGTGCTGTAAGGGTGCAAGGCACCGCAGAGCTTCTGCCCTTCGGGGGAAGCTCCGCGAAGCGTCCCATCGGTACTCCGGCACGCCCCACTTCACTACCACCATCGTTCGTTTCCTTTGCTATCCTAGCCGTTTCGCCTCTCCTGTCCAATAGTATAGTAGTTGACACTAGCTTCATTCTTGCCAGATTGCCTCCACCCTCGAGGGCTGCTCAGACAGACTCTTTTCCCTTGCGGCGGCTGGCGGCCTCAGCACCTTCCAACGCAAACATAGATCCATCGTGTTCGCGTTGGGAGCGGGATTATCCTCTTCACTAGGTGGGACATACAGAGAGAGAGAGCGCGAAATAACCCCAGATCTAGCAAGTCTTCCGGAGTGTGCTACGAGTGTGTGTGTATGTGTATACGTCACCACCGCTCAGCTCTTGTTGTGTCGGTCAGCAGTCAATTTAATTT
The DNA here is from genome assembly GCA_019614645.1 of Stratiolaelaps scimitus. Taxonomy (NCBI): domain Eukaryota; kingdom Metazoa; phylum Arthropoda; class Arachnida; order Mesostigmata; family Laelapidae; genus Stratiolaelaps; species Stratiolaelaps scimitus. The sequence continues at coordinate 1,540,363 of JABWDB010000029.1, forward strand.
CACGCATTAAAATTCGTTACAACTCAGTCAGTCAGCGACTCACCGATGTCCACTGTCTAGCTTTCGTTTGCGTCAGCCATTGCGCCGCTGCCCGATGAGCTACCAACGAAACGAACACCCGAAGAGGCCGAACCGCGAAAATTAGTTTTTCGTCTTCCGCTCCGCCGCTGGTCCTCCGGCGGGAGGCCTTCCTCTAGTGCTCAACAAAAACTCGTTCCAGAGCGATGCCGCCCACCGGCTCGTCTGCCTGGCTGGCTGGCTGGCCGGGCGATTGGCTGTAGTGAACAGTCGGTCGCCAGTTGGGGGCAGACCTCGACTGTGTTCGTCCAGACCAAATGCGGCTGGCGGCCCGATGAACGAACGGTCTGGGCCGGCCCGGGCCGCCCAACCGACCGACCGACCGACCGATTCACTGTCCGGCAGCCTCCCAACGGAGCCTCGCTAACAGATGTGCGGAAACACTTTCCTCTGTATAGCCTGAACCCAGCGCATTCGCACTTGACCGGGTTTCGCCCCGATGTCCGAGAGGCGGAGTGCAGGCACCGGGTGGAAGAAGGCGGCAACCACAGCAGCTACAGAGGGAAAAGCCTGTTTGCGGGTCGACGACTGCGTGGGGAGTGGAAGTACATGAAAAGGTGTTAGTTGTTGGAAAGAAGAGGGACCTTACTGCCACTTCGCCGCATTCGGCTACCGTACGCCCGTGAGACTGAGACATAGAGAGAGGGAGCGAGAGAGAGAGAGAGAGACCACATCAGGACGGATAAAGCTAGAGGTGGTCGCCAGCCCCTTCGACGGATCCTGTCTGCTTTGCTCTGCCCGGCTCTGTTCGCTTAAATCTGTCCGTGTGTCAAGGTGGCTGCACTCTCTGCTGCAGCGATGACAGCAACCACCCGAGACAGCCATCCGTTCTTCTCTTTTGTCGCGAAAGGGATTTCTCTCCTCGTACAGACAGTTCACCCAGTTACGTTCTATCGTTGCTATTTCTCTCTCGCTCTCCATTTTCTCGCTCTCTATCTGTCTGCCCAACGAAAGAAGTGCTCACTCAAAGCCCCTGATTCCAGCCACCACCATGATTCTGTCCCGTTCTGCGTCGTGAGACGGCTGACAACATTGGTTCAGCAATTCAATGAGGCTCAACGCCGGCCTCGCGACAACCGCACAATTTTCGGAAGAATTGGGACGTTTCGACCGCAGCCGCGCCCACTCGATGTGCCTGTGGTGTGCTCGCTACCGAGGTTCCGCAGGTTGGTGATCGTCGTTTTATTTACAATTCGTGTAGTAGAAGTGTGACATTGCTGGTGGCGTACGTGATCCACTCCTCTTTGCGGAAACCTATTAAAACGGGCACGTATCTATATTAATACGATGCGAGTTGGAATGAAATGAAATAACGCACAAGCAGGTGCCATGATGAACCTCACGAGATGGCATTAAGCTTTGTTATTCCGGCGAAGAGACTTTACATAATGATCATGTCACACGTATGGTATGAATGACATCGTATTGGATCGCTATTGAAATGCTAACAAAGCATTCATTTAGAAAAGCTCTTGAACTCGTTTATCTTGTTTGTTATACGCTTCATCGCTCTAACACGATCAAGGAAACATAAAATACAGATACATACGCATACATTTTCATGGTTGAGCCGGTGACCAGCGTCGCCGGCCGAATAGCCCTATTGCGTCATTGCGTGTTAATATATGTATGCTAGCAGGTCAAATTATGATGACGATAATTAGCAAGACAAAGGACGATAAAAGTGTATGGCAACGGATAAATACATCTCTGACATTATGAGTTACAGGATAGACGTCATTGTCTCTCTCCCCACCCACCCCCCCTCCATTGGACAATTCAAGGTATCACGATTCATGGCGATCGGACAACAACAGCTCAAGATGAAGAGATAAGAATTAGGGCAAAGCTGTTCGCTTCAATGTGTGCGCCGGCTACTCCGGAACAAGTAAATTGCTGGTGGGCGTATTCCATAATAATAATTGGTCCAGTAAGAGAGGTACATTTATTTTTCGTACGTTAAGCTGCCCTTATATGAATGCTGGTAAAGGCGGCAAACAACGGTGTGCAGCAGTACTTCTAGTTGATATCGGTACGAATGTTTTTACCCATGTGAATGTCCCCATAGATACCCATGTGTATATCTGAAAATTAACCTGAGACTCTAAAAAATCATTTAGATTTCCCTTCCTTAATCTCAATATAACAGTTTAATGCTGCTATAAGTAAAATGAGCGACTTACAATTCATAGCCACATGACAGCGCAACATCGTTTACGGACGCCCATTGTCACGCCCTGCAGTTCGCTCAAGTTCTTGTTCATCCAGGCTAAAGTTCCTTTCAAGGATTCCGACCCAGGTAAAGCTGGACGAAGCCTGAAGCCTAACCCTTTAGTCCCGCCACCCTTGCTAATGAACGAGTGTCGTTCGAGGCAGGCGCCTTAACTTGACTGCAGTTGATGTCGCCCCTTGTTGATCGCAATCTCCTATGCTTGTTCGATTAAGTGTCACATGGGGCTGTTGTTATTAAGCTCAACAACTAAATTGTTTATTCTTTAATTCACAAGCAATAGGGAAACCCAGGGCTATTGAAGCCATAAACGCCTTCAATATATTGATAGTGGTCAGAAATTCAATTCAATAAAGGAATAATTGAATTGAATATTTTGACAACTATCAATTTAGTTGCTAAATGGTTGACACTCTCCGAGACTAGTCGGGAATTATCCCCTGAGATTACTTTTGTGCTCCGACTCGACAGAATCACTCCTGGTGACGGCGCATGCATACTGGTCAGTAAGGTACCAAGTCAATGGTCTTATTTTTTATTGAAAATCTCTTTTATGATTATGAAAAAAGGGGTTAGTAAACATAAATTGTATGTCATTATTGCATAAAATAAGTTAACAAACATAAATGTATATTTGTTTGTAATGTATGTATGATACACTATTGCACAAAGCTGAGTATTTAAACTGCCTTACTTTTGCACCGGGCCGTCCGCAAAACGGATGGAATTCCTTTGGTGATGCAAAAGTGATAAATCAACTCTGTGAGAAGTTGCATTGTAGGTAACTTCGTCTACGGTGTTTGGGACAATGCTCCTGGCATAGGTGTCCCCAAAACGAGAACACATTCTTAAGTCACTTGCCTCAGAGACACCTACGACTTTACCGTCCATTTATTATGGGCAACTGTGCACCATGGATGCGCGTTCTCATAGTAGATCCTGGTCCGGCACGAAGCAGATATCGTGCACTGCTTCCGACTTCGTACTCTTGTCAGAGCGTTCTGTAATGCTAAATCTCTGCCTCAGGTGCCGGAGGTCGCCGGTTCGAACCCTGTGCTGGGAGACTTGGTCTTTGGCTTCTACATGATGACACGTCACTGTGGTCGTGTGTTCCCGTCGACGCCCAACTAGCGCCGACTAGGCCTGCCACCCCGGGAGTAGCGACTTATTTTAATAATGCAGTTTTGGAACTTCCAGTGATCTTGGGTTTCAGTAGCTGGGATTCTCGGCCTACTTCGAGCGCTATAAATCACCGCCCTCGAAGAAGTATACTGGAAATTCTTCAAATTCGTAAAGGTCTTTTACGAATGTGGGCTCCATAATTAAGGATTGTATCCTCTGCAATGGCCGATACCTGTCGCGCCTAATGGTCTGCGCGCCTAATATGCTTTTGCTTCGATGCTATCATTCTTTAGTTGCTGAATCCGGCACAATTATGAGAAGTACTGATATCCTAAGGTATTCCGCGAGCCGGAAATACGAATAGAACCATAGACGCTCAGGTATCGGGTGATCCTTCTGTGATATGATCAAGGTCTCGTGGTGAACATGCAGCGTAAATCTCTCACAAACGTATACCACAGCCGACCTTAAGCAATGAAGGCAAATCATCAAGAATGTGATCCATCCAAAGGTCATAGGCTTCGCACCGTATGGATTCTCTCAACTTGCAAGAGTCATATACAAACATTGTAGCCCGATTTTTCCAAACTGGATTTCAAACGTTGCAACGTGCCCCGTGAAGGGTCTTCGTACTAAATTTCGAAATGAAAGTGCATCGCCTTCGAATTCGCACCGGTAGAATGTCAGTGTATATTTAGCTCATCCTATTGTGTGCAGAGTACCACGTCCAGTAAATCTACGAGTGTACTAAGTATATACTATCCATCGACTGACTGCCGTTTCTGCTGTGCTACAACATAGCTCCGTTGTGTACATAAGGAAAATGCGCGAGCCTGGCAATGGGCGAATTCAATGGACGTCTTCCACCGGGTCGAGATAGCAACCTTGTTCAAAACGTAATATAGTTGTAATCAGAACAAGAATCTGGGTAGCAGTTCAGTGTATCAAGAAGCCTCCCGTAGGGTAGCAGTGATCTGCTACCCAACGGGCTTCTTGATTCACTCGATCACAGATGGCGATGATGATATGATCTTATTGTGTGACCCCATTTGATTCCTCCTTTGTGAGACTGCAGAATATAACGGCCCGCGACTCTTTTCACTGTTCTATGCCGAGCATAGAACGAGGCGCATTTCGAATTTGATATTTGTGTACAACTTCAAGAGTGATATGAAATGAGTAGAAACAAAGCATTTACCTGATGAACGCTGGTGGATTACCCATCCGCGAGACGCAACGGACCTTTTTCGGTTCACCGGCACGAGCGGCCAACCGTTCGCCACCCGCCACCTGGGTGTCCTGTTCTTCTAACCGAGGCGGCTGGGGAGGCTCTGCAATATCAGCCAAACAAACGAAGAAAAAAAACTCATATATGTTATCATGAGATGCAACATTTATTCGAGTTAAATGTATGCAAGCCACCACGTCACAACAATGCCGACAATCACTGGTGCTGCTAATTGAACCGATGAGGAACTTGGTCGCCGTATTTATCATGGATGAACGTGTCCTAAAACGGTCTCATGTCCAATGAGACCGATGACGGTTTCGTGTGTCTTACGATTGTCTTCTAATTATAGAATACTCTTCCTTCTCGTACCGCCCTTGCGAATTTGTAGCTTAATTATATATTAGGATGCAATTTGCGTCATACTAGGCATATCGCCCCTCCATTATCACATGACATTGTGCTAACCTCTTTCACCCAAGCGTTTTGATCCAAGTCAAATGTAGCGCCGCGCTACCTACCTGAGACCCTGCGATAGTTATCTTGCTTTCTGAAAGCGTTGGAATCGCACCACATTCGTTTGATCGACCGGTTAACATTATGTACTTTTCTAAGCGTTTCGTCGTAATTAACCGGGACGTAGTCGAAGTGCCATCGTCGAGTCTCAAAAAAAAAAGGGAAAATTCGGTCACGGAGATCATCGACATCTACTCAATCAGTCGATCCACAACAGCCCTCGGGGAGGCGCACTATATGCACTTTAGACTGTGAGCCCCGCTAGTTTAGCCCATTGAGCTGGCTTTGTTGTTTGGCAATGCGCAAACTGAGTATACATATCTAGCAAATCTCCAGATGGTGACAGCGGTCGATTTCTAAGGAAATTGAGTAATGGCACGTCCTAATCGGATGGGTGATTGTAACGCTTCTTATGGGGAGCGTAATGATATGATTCCAGGCACAAATTGGGATTTCACCGAGATGCTAACAAGATGAAAACCTAAAATTGTATAATAATAATACTCTTGACATGCTAACGTGGACAATCTCGAAAAGGTGTCGCTGTCATCAGGCTGATTTGTCGGGTTCATATTGACGGATAGCTCACCAGAGGACGTAGGGATTTCAACATTAAAATATTGACTTGCAAGCACAACGTAATACGACATGTATAACTTCATGAATAAACTTCCTTTATTTCACACAATGCATGTAGGTGTGTGCTGCATCGAGAGGTTTGAACCAGCGCTACCTAGCTTCTTCTCAGCCAGAGAATCCATAGAACATGAGGTCGGTAACATTGGTCGGTGAACGTTATTCCTTGGTTTCAACATACAGCTTCACCCCTGATGGTTTATCTACCCACTCCTATAAATAGGGAGCTCTATTTGGGGCCGAACCACTCACGGTCCTCGAGCCTTCGTACCAACACCAAACTTTTGTCGGCTATGCTCAAAGTATCACTAGTTACGCCAATTTTTCGAAAATAACAACACTCGGCAACTATAGAGCGCTAATCGATAGCCTTCTGTTATTCGCGAAAATAATTCGCGGACCGTTTGCGAATTCAAGTTAGTTTATTCGGACCCCGCTTGTGATCAAGATACACGATAGGCGGCCAAAGTAAACTTGAAGAGAATCACTGCGTCTATTTCAATTATTCACGTGCATGCGGCAGGGGCAAGCACATGACGAAAAGCTGCGAGTTAACGACAAAATCGTCGTCTCGATTGAATAGAGGAATCCTAAGAGTGTTTGAAAGGAAGAATCTCACACGTAAAACAATATACTCCGCGTTTCGTAGTCTGACTGTATGATGTTAGCTACAACAGCATCTTGGAAAAATCGTGTTCTTGATCTGCGGGAAGTCACCCCGAGCTGGGCGGACTGCAGAGCCACCAATTGTCCGGAGATCACTAGAAAAATCGATACCTCTGTTTCTAAATGAGCGCGACACGACGCACCTGCCTATACCACAGTCGATAACGCACCTGGATGGTGCCGCCGACATGACATGCAGATTTCTTCTTTGGAGGTGTACAACTCTAGTGGCTGATGAGTACAAATCATCATATCTGTTGCACGGAGCTACAATTCGCACTGAGAACCGTTTCGACAACAACACATCATAGCAGTGAACATTTCCGTTCGCCCCACAGAAACTGTCGAGGCCGATACGTGCAATGGTTGTCTTGCCCTGTTATTCCCAGGCGTGGATATCGCTCGTAGGTGTGGTCGCTGCATTGCCATGCGGCACTATTTCTGCACTAGAGAAGATACAGTCTAAATCTCTAGGTCGGGCCCGGTGGCCTAGTGGGGCATTCGTATGCGCCTTGCAAATGGAGGAGACGGGCGAAGGTGGACGGGTTCGATCCCCACCGTTGCACATTTGCATTTAAAGGGGTTGTTCGTCTTACGAAGCAATGCCCCAAGCAGAAATATTAGCTGTGAATCAGCCCGGAAAATTGATTTAGTCTAAATCTCTAGTACGGTCAGCGTGTGTGGAACCTTGCGTGACATAGCTCCCACATCTATTATATAAACTACCCACAGAAGCAAGCCGACCCTGTCATTGTATAGAAACTTTTGCCGGCTAGACCTGGAGTTCAACTATTAGTAATATTTCAACATTCAGTAACTATTCAACACTGTTATTCACATTCAGATATCTATTCAACATTCATATAACTATTCAACTACGTTATCGAAACATCTATGATCATTTTTGGGTAGCTGCCACCGAACGAAACTAAGAATCTACACTCATGGAGATAGCCACGCCTTATTTTTGAGTTCCTTAACAATTATGTTATATTTTATGTTATATTTCCATTGAACAAAAGTGTTTTCGGCTTGCCAATATATTCATTAACCATTGGTTGGGTTGTTAAGCTGCCGGCGTATGGTGTCAATAGAGAGAAATTGTTTCGCAAGTTCCACATTTCGCAAACATTCATTTTCTCTATCCAAGAGTACTTTCACCCTTTGTCTGTATTTCTTTCATTCTTACATTGATATGGACAACGTTTCATAGTTCGCCATACACACACCGACATAGACCTTATTTACACTTGCATAATCGATAGGATTATATTTCGGTGAACTTTACCAATAATCTAATATCTCTCGAAGAGATCAAATATTCAGTACAGCTGTCGAATACTACGCTACACGTAGGTACATATATATATATAGATAGATATGAGTGTGTGTATGTGCATATATTAATTTGGTCGCTTCGACCGACCGCCGAGACAGAATCACACTACCCTCATTCATTGTGCCGAATGTAAAAACGCATCAGCCTTTGCATGCAGCAGCAGCGGTGCTGGTGTCGGCGTAGCAGTGATGAGCTGGAACAAGGTGACTAGGGACTGCACCGCAGCAGTGTGGTGTGCTAAAGGAGAAGCAAACAGGAAGGCAAGCGATGGTGCGTCCTCCTCGGACGGGGTCACTTAGGCGCACAAGATAGTGTGTTCGTTGGTTGGTTCGATGGTTGTATGCAGGCTATGTATGTATGGGTGGATAGCTGGGAGGCTGGCTGCCCGCGGGGGCAGCGTCGGTACTTGGTCTGCAAAATCGCCTCACCCAACGCCAGCGTCGATCCCTTGCAGCAAACCTCCGGCGTAGGGACTTCGTTCTGCTCCCGCTCCTGCTTCCCTTGCCTTCTCTACGGAGGGCAAATAAAGGAGCATCGGAGAACGGATTCGCGGTGGTAGTTTGCTGCCGGTGACAATGGAGCAGCACAAATCTAATTACCACTACCGACGCCGATACCCCGTATCGACACAGGCGACAACACTCGACTACTACATGGACATGGCCACGGCGACCTACGCCGTTTTTACGTCATCGAGCATTGGCAGAAGGCCGTCGGACACAGGGGCCAGCCGATGAACGGGATACGGGCCTACTGCAGCTGCATCAAAGGCGGATGTGTCGGCCCGTGTGTGGAGGTCCTGTTTGCGGCCGAACTAAATCCATGCGGTGTCGTCGTTCGGTCGCTGTTTGTCTGTGTGTCAGCCCTCCTGCGTCCCCGCATGTCCACAGTATTACCTATCCTCTGCTCTCTATTTAACACACTCACTGAGACGCTGGCTCAGTGAGTCCCAGAGCCAGCGGTTTAGTCTCCCGTCACAGAGGGACTAGCAGGAGGAGAGAGAGTAAGGATAGAGCGGGACAAGGCGGGACAAGGGAGTCTCCAGGCCACAGAATGGAAGGGCGCTGCTATGAGGTTGGTTGCTCGGTTGGCTGGTTAGTCCGTATCTTCTGGACGGGATTTCGCCCCAGGGGCTAGAGAGTTCTGCCCGCAGAGAGACCTGTGGAAACATCGGGCGTCCATATGGAGGGAGAATTTGGTGGCGGTTGGAGGCGATGACGCACATTGAATCGCCGTGTCTCTCTGTGGGTCACACCTCCGACCGCAGCGGCACAGCAGCTGAGAAGACTCAATCAGACGACAGATGCAACATCACGGCCTGTCCAAGTCCTCGACCCGGCAGCCAGCTCGACCGCACGAACGGATCAGGCTGGCACCGCTGACCCGTACAATTGACAGCCCCCACTGTGAGCAAACAGCATAGAAAATGCAGTCGAAGTACGTTTCCTACTAATTAGGCTAACGTATTATAGTTTGCAATGTATGACGGGCAGCCCTGTGCGTACCACAGCTATTCAGACATGTAGCTATAAGTTATCTCATTATGAATTATCATATGTATATATACATATATATATATATATGTATCATATGATATTATACATAGTTATAATTTTATGTCTGCATCGAAAAGCAGACCCGACTGTTATTTTAACAGTATTTAAAATTGTAGACTACAATATTTTAAAACCCTAAAAGTGGAGCATTTGGGTCACCTATGGCTCTTGATTTACTCTGACACTATACATACTCGATCTACAGCAACAATGCATCAGCAATATGAACTAATGAAACATTTCTACTCATGTTAAGTGTGCCACTCTGCCACTCCCCAATACAATATAATCTCTCCCTCTCTCTCTCTGTTCGAAACATTTGTGATTGTAGTTAGTTACTGTTTGACTTGTAAAAGAGAAAACCAAGTATCCAGAGCAAACTCTGAATCTCAGCTGTTCGTGAAACCACAATTTCCTTTTTCCACGTAGCCACCAACTTTTGTAGTCCGCACGAGCTCCTCGTTTCGAGTCAACCATTTCCCCGGTGACAAAATGACACCACAAGTCGAACCTTTCTGCTGCAACAATCCAGATTGCTTCAACGTCGCTGCCAGCGAGCTCTGGGCGTGGTCAGCGTGTGCCGAGAACTCGTCCAAGTTCTCTATCCCCGTCACTCTTTAGCCGAAACGAAACGGCAACGGGAAAACCCTCCAGGGGTTTAGACAACGAAATAATGGCCTCGAAAGCTCACGTCGCTAGAGCTGCCCTGGACGTTTATCCCCGATTTTCCACAATCTCCCTGAAACCTCGCGGTGTCCTGGTCCACCATCGCGCTCGTAGCCTCTGCGCGCCGCCATGGACGCCGCCGCAGGACGGCCGAAGCGAAGCTTTGCAATAGCAGTTACATGGCCAGCGTGTGGCCTAGCCTGGGTTTCGACCTGTGAGGCCGAGCTGCGCTGGCGCGTCTACAGTTGAGGCTACCCCTCGTGAGGATCTCCCCCTCCCCCCCCCCCCCCGGGGCCAACAACCATTGGAGGGGATTGCCGTCGTTGTGGAAATTGCCGCAGTTGAATTGTCCCTGCTGCTATCCGCTTCGTGGGCGGTTTGCCTCCCTTTCAACCGGAATCGAGGGGAGGGCCTGCCAGCAGCCATCGCCCCCCCCCCCGCTGGGGCGAACCCCAGATGAAATCCGCGCGCTGGTTACCCAGTGCCGACCGCTCGACCGCCGAAGCCATTGCTCCTGCTAGTGCTGCTGTTACGGCGGCAGAACGAACCAACTGGCCAACGCGATTCCATTGCCGTCGTTGCTAGCTCGGATTCCGACCATGGATACTTCGTAGGACCCCCCCCTCTCTAAGGACGGCTTACCACCCCGTTGGCCCATTGCGCCTCAAACCACCACAACTGCTGCCTACAGTTAAATTTCGAACGGAACTGAATGGAGAGCATTTCCGTCGGCGGTACAATCGCCCTTCATTGCGTCATCGTCATAAGTGAACACAAGCCAAGTCCCCCATGGGGCAACGCGGGGTTGGCGTATCCCACTGACGATGGCCTCACAGATAGATCCCTGGGAGCGCAGCGTCACAGCAAGCCCGCTACGCGACCGGCTTACCAACAACTAAACTGTTATGTAATTACGTGAAGTAAAAATAGATTAAGGGTTTGCTGTGGTCGAAAACTCACGCATTGCCCGTATCTCTTACACGCCGGCTGTGAATGGTCTATAATATTGGAGGAGTTTTCACATTATCATAATTAATGTTCGCAATGAAATCTACAAATGGGGATCAGTGGCAGAGCGGCAACATGCTACAATATCATACACCGATAGAGTTCTCACAATTGTGATTATGGCGATGGTTTGACCAGACGTATGCTGGCACGTTCGTCAAGTTTGAGCGTATCGATTTTTCCACATAATCCCGTCATGTCGTATGTAATATGCCTGCCGGCGTATACTCAAAATAGCATTTGATATTGTGCCCTCCGAACACAAACGTAGAGCAGAAACACAGATGAACCCACACAGACACGCATCGATCCTATACCACTGTTTCGCAAGTCGTGACTGAGGAACGCACGGGATGCTTTTGTTACCGACATCGCGGCAGCCATAGCGTCATGCCACTCGAAGGAATCGATGACGTCGTATGGATTCGCAAAATCTCGGAACACAATGTACCACGTGTACGCATATGCATTTTGCGGACGTGTCTATCAAAATCATGATACGTAAACATTACGGCCCTTTTCTAGCCAGCCGATATTACAGTAGATTTAAAGCTTCGAACACAGAGCTACCGAACACAGTCACATCCAAGCTAGTGACAGGGTGTTCAGATGATTCGGTGAGGCCGAATAGAGGTTGGTTTTCATATTTTCGGTGGCAAATTCGTTATCGCACTCTGATGTGTTATAATTTGCGCAGTCACATTTCTGGCTAGCTAGCTCTAGATAAGATCAAACCATCAGATACTGTAGTTAAGTAAAAGTTGTTCATCGCAAAGTAATAGCAGCGGTGAGATGAGATCACCGATCCAGCATAAGTCGATGGTACAGACCTCCGTGCCTGTATTAACCAATGCCATGTATAATACAAGCGGGTGTATCAAATGGGCAACTCAGAGCAACTCAGCCGGTGTACATTGAATAAGACATTTGTATATTTATTTGTGTTTTCAAAATTACAATGGTCTTGTATGAACGCCTGATATAAACACTACAAGGAGTAGTTATAATTGAATAAGACTGAAGTATTTCGTTAGTGTTACTGCATTGTGAAATGCTATTATATATTTTTGCAGGCCAAATTATGGTCGGTAAATTTCGTTTCGTTAATTTGTCTCGGTGTTCAATTAGCATCCACTATTAAAATTTGATAGGAATGCATATGCTCTGCTGATCCCCCACGCGAGGTCCCGATATCGATTGTTATTGACCGAAATGCAGTACATCTGCGTAACATACCTCGTATCGTCAGCTGGGCCTCTCGTGATTCAAGTCCAAGATCCTCGAGGGAGGCCATTGTGACCTGACACTGCCATAGGCCATCGTCTTCCTCCAACCGTGCATTCGAGATTGTCACTGAACAATCACCGTCTCCCGGTTCTCGAGAAAACTGGTACTTTCCAGGGATTTTACCTGTAAATGGAACACATTGAGGAAATGACAATTACACTTAGCTACTTAGTACATGGCACTCGGCGTATGTTGCATACGTTACACTGAACATATCTGCAATCGAAGCCTAGATCGTTGTAAGGTTTATTAGCTTAAAGCGTTTCCGCAGGTGGATTAAATGTGAATGTTCTATTCTACCATATATATATATATATATATATATATATATAGGTGTTCAGCTTGTGCCATGTTTGTCCTTTCTCTTTCTGTCTCTCTCTGTTTATCTCACAGAAATGCTCAGAGTGTTACCGCCGAAAGGTGATAAGCAATTGCTCCCTTCACGCTGAAGGTAACTTGGACAATTCGGTTTGTACGATCATTTCTTCTACTTTCGTATCCCGTCTTAGCGTTGCTCCAAACGACGTCTACCACTTGACAAATAACGACAACACTAGCAGCAGCTATGCGTTGTGCATTGTAATTCAGCTCCATCCCTGCACCAGTGCCTTTGCGCCTGTTCAAGAACAGGGTACATGGCCTCATCATGTTAGCCGGCGACGACCGAGGTCAGGTGTTCCGCAGAGGTCATTTGTAGCCATCATAGGATACAACGCGCACTGCGGCCTCCCCAGTGCTGCTGGCGTTTCTGCTGCTGCCGCCGCATAAGGAGCCACCGTCATCAGGGGGTGTGGGAGTTTCACCGCGCAGTCGTCGTGTCTACAAGTGTATTTGCACCTTATGAATCTTTCATGCCTAAAGAGCCTCCAGCTCGATCAGCGCCACCGGCACCGATCCCTTCTCTCCCTCTATAGCGTACACCACGCCATTACGTGCCAATGTATGCCTATACATGCTAGGCATAAATATATATATATATATATGTATATATACAGACATACATATACTTAGACATAGCTGATTTGCATAACCAAAACGCGAGTAGACTGGGAGAGGAGCGCAGGCATTGTACTCCGTAGGAGAAATCGACGATTTTACCTTGCGTCGCTCGTTGTGGTCGGTACATCCACCGAGCCAGTGGATGAAGCATCTCCAAGTGGAAATGGAAGAAAGTCACTATGAGGTTGCGACACGGTCAGCGGGTTAGGATATAGATCCGAATTTTAAGCACAAATCCTAAGCGTGGCCATGCTGTGATGCAATGTACGTGGCGATTTATTGATTGACAAGGGCAAGTGTATTCAATTCAATAGACATCGAAGCCAATGGCTAGACTGTATTGTGGCCACGTATACAATGAGGTGATGGTTTCCACCGGCGTTCAGTGCTTTATCCAGATGTCCTATTTACAGATAACCCACAATGGTTTGCAGCGACAGTGAGCTTACAGACACGATAATGTATACGCGAATACCGATGTTCCTTGTATGATCGATCACCTTTGAAAGGGCGTTTTTTTCAGCTTGCGACATCGCCATGAACTGAGTCGAACAACGTGAATATTAGTACGATTATTTCATAGTAAGGCGGTACTCTCATAACTCGACAATTAGGACATGTTAGTTGACGTTAATGGTTTCTAACAGTCAGCCAATGGTGGGATCAATGCCTTTCCAGCGAGTCCTTCCCTGGACGCCAATGAACCATTTATCATTACCCAGCAATAATTTCCATCCATAGCGACAGTTTTATCCTCGACCATCTACATGAATCCGGAAACGTGTATTCAAACGTGATCTAGCCTGTTTCCTCAGCTAGTTCTTAAATGTAGTCGCTAGTTAAAGTTCTATTACGGTTGTTAAACGATCAAAAAAGCCAGCACATTGATTATGCTAAATCATCTTACAATGCTTCTTTGTTTTGTATCAGAAATAAATCAGATGACTAAACCGTTAAAACATCCGGATTGAATGCCATTCAATTACCTAGTATGCCACAGCGCATATATCCATTGAGTGTAAGCAGGCAACTGGGATTAGTTGCGGCTTCTCTATAATTTACCAAAACTTCTCAAATCGATCGTAACGAAACAACCGGAAAGCATTTTGTCTTGGTAACTCTTACTGCAGCTGAAATGAATTTACGAAGACGTCGAGAAAAAGCAACTCGGAAACGGAATTGGGTTTAATTTGGAAGGATTTTATTTCGACAACAACTGAAGTATAATACTATCACTGGTTCCGGTTGTGGTGGTGGTGGTGGACCGCCTCGAGGCGAACGGCGCTTTCTGTGTCTCGGTAATCTCGTGCTATTCAATGCGTGTGGATTGAATAACGAATATTTAAATTCTATGGATGAGAGCCTGCAGACTGGAGTCGAGCCCGTATTTCATTAGAAATGTTCTCGTGGACCTCCGCGGCTGATGTTGTGGCTGGCAGCAAAGCTCTGGCTTACAGCCAAATCGCGTTATCGTGTTATCAGCGTATCGACCGTCTGTAGTCGACTACTTTCAGGGAGCCTCCGTCACGCTCTAGTAAAACTACCTCCGAAATTAGTATGACCCTTGTAAAGGGGTCAATAAACGCTGTTGCGCAGGAAATAGTGATACAATCTAATAACATACGCTTATAAAGCTATATGTGAATAGCCCGTTTAACAGAGCTCTGGGTATATTGTGACTGTTTCAGTTGGGTCGAAACGAAAATGTACCTTATGTGGACACAAGATATAATGATTCAATTCTCTACACGGCCAAGTTAGCAATAAATTTCGAATTGCATGACGGCCTACGATCGATGTGCCCTATATGCAAGGATTTATTCTCGGCGGAGGACAAAAATGATCCTGGAACATGCTGACACATATACCATTCCACTAGTATAAAGAAGGTCCTCACGTGCGGCAACGAGCACAAGGCCGTGTGCGACACTGAATTTTCTGACGAGAAACTCGAATGGAAGCCGTACCTTCACCGGAAAGTAATGCACTACTAGGCAATGACTGCGACGCCACAAACGTTCTCAAAGGTCACAGATACGTCAGGGCAACTCGGGACGCCCCGAACAGAAACAGCAGTGGCGCATTGCAAGTGCTCGATGCTGTAACGAAATACTTTATGCAAAGCTTCCTTTGAAAGCTCCGGCACAGACAGAGGAGACGCAGTATAGCCCCAATCCGCTGTAGCCACTGAGACGAGCCTAGTTGAAGGCATTTCTATAACAAATGTACGCTTGTTGCCGAGTACAGACCACTCAACAATTAACACACGCTATAATACTAACTCAAATCAGATTATAGTTCGACCATATCGACTCGACAGTCGCTGCGTTCGATATGATGCAGGCTCTGATTGCGCGCGTTATGGGCTATATATATATATATATATATATGTATAGAGTCAAGACCATTGGCGTGCATGTAGTGTGCTTCGGACGTGATTGTGATAAATGAATGGAGCACATAGGCATACAGTGTTAATGGTATAGAAGTCCAAGGGCAACATACGGCCTCCGCCTGTACGGCTCCCGTTTGCCGGAACCGAGATACTTGCGCTGCTTGAGCTGCAACGTTGCTGAGAAAGATCGCTCCGGCAATCTAGGCAATCGAATCCAGTTGCTTAGAAAGTGGTTGAATCAGAAAGATTCCTTGTGGCAGCAATAGAACGCGTTGCGAATATGCGATTGGAGGAAATGATCTTTGTATGTTATACGGGGGTTTCAGTTTTTCGCACTGAAAGGCGCAAAAATACATCAGTCCATTTTTTGTGCAAACATTCATCCATGCGTAGATCGAAGAAAAGCTACCCTCGGAGCTGTTAAACATTGCTAGTCTCCCATAACATTGACTGAGCCCACTATGAGGATATATCGGGGCTATCAGCTTTACCTTAAGTGAACTCAAGCTATATGGCTGTGCTTCTCAACCAATTTTTTATTTGCTTAAATAAAATGTGTAATCTTCCTTTCGTCCTCCTTTGGGAGCTGACTGATTGTTTGCTTTACGTATGTACTGAACTATCTTATTGATATTACACTATGAATATATATTTTGGATAAATACAAGAAGGCGTATGCAAGCAAAGGTGAACCAGAGCATGGCAAAGCTAATGATAAATATGATCAATATTTAATTGCATTGTGTTGCTAGCCTTGCCGCAGGAATATATATATATATATATATAACAATCAGATCATTAAGATACGGGCTAGCCAATCGTCGTACGGGGCCGCACGCTGGTGTAAATTTGTAATCGGCAGTTAGCTCAACTCACCAACAACTCGTCGATTTTTCAACCAAACACATTCGCCTTTCCGACTCCGAACTCGGCACGTGAGTCGCACGCTCTGTAGCGGATTCGCCTCTGTGTCTGCGGGCTCTGCGTCGAAATCCTGTACACCCGAAGCAGTATCTGCAATTACAAGAAAAGCAAAGAAAAGAAAGAAAAGAGTTTATTATCCAGCAATACGTGCATGTATATATGTGCATTTTGGTGTTCGTTGTAACCTCAAACAGGTCATTGACAATATGTTGCATTTATGTGTGGATAGATTTTCGCAGCTAGCCATAACAACTGTTGAGTGTTCAGCTCGTTTATTAATTTGCTTAGTGATGTGAAGGTAGCAGCTGCAATGAATGATCTCTAGCGATAGCTGACAGTTAGAAACAAAATCCAAATTGATCGTAACGGTTCTAGAGAAGGTTGATCCGCGAAGCAACGGCCGTCCCCTCTCGAACCCTGCAATCATAGAATCTGATTGATATCGTTCGATAAATAGGATTCGAGTTGATCAAACCGCTTGTTTGGTTGACTGCTGATAACATATTTGACGACTGGATTTTAAATCTATGTAACATGTAACACATTAATGCATAGCTGTAGTGGTAGCAGTATGTTTGATATAGCTTTGATTGATCCGCATGTAAATAATAACTACGCCTGGGCAATTGCAGATAGATATTATTGTATAACTTACTAACTATGTTTATTATCATAAGACATTAATATATTGCACATTATTTTTCCACCGTTGTCAACTACCATACTATATTGTAGATACATATGCGAATCCATAGCGTTTGTCAGATTCACGATGAGCCAAGTGACCGGCATTCCAATATCCAGTCTCATAGATACGTGTGTTTATGTTGGAAACGAATTTTAGAGCATTTTGAGAAATTTTTAATTTTCTTCTCTCAGAGCGAACGATGAGAAGGGCTCTGTAACATCGCACTGATGCAGCCGTGCACCGATCAGTGCCTCGACTCGCCGGGCTTAAGCGGGGCCGGCAGCTTCGGCAACTGGCTGCCGCCGTCGCCACCCACCGCAGAGACTTGTCAAAGTAATCCATCTCGAAGACGCGGTGGGCCGGTGTGCAACTATGCCAATATGTCGATAACATGCAGGAACGCGCGTGCTGAACGCAGCAGCTAGAGCCAATAAGATGGCCCTTGTTGAGGGAGGCAAGGGAACCAGCGAGCAGCGAATGAACGAGGTAGAAAGGGACCCCACCCGGCCCCGGAGAACGGGAGAACCCGGAGCACAACGGAAGCTCCGAAGACTACAGACACAGATAAGTTAGCTGCCTTAGTCTGCCGAGTCTCTGGGCAGCTCCCTCGGCACCCGCGAGTTCCATTCCCCGGAGCCTGCACGCGCTTCAGCGAGCCTCCGGCGAGCTGCGCCAGCAGCTTAGATTTCAATATCATGGCCAAGAAGAGCTCTACCGAACCCGTAGAACGAACGATTCACCACGGTCGCTGCGTGGTCACGACGCTCTGCATAGACGACCTGCAGCGCATACCGCCTTCGATGGCAATTGGCAGATATTCGCGTGTAGTAATCTTCCCGCTGAATGGACGATGGGGAGGTCGCGAAAGCGTGACAGAGGAGGGGAGAAAGTGATAAAGATGAGAGACTATGAAAGATTGAGGCGATAAAAGACACGATGATAAGGGCGAGGATGGCGTCCCTCTGGCGAGGAAGAAAACGCGAAGATACTGTCGGCACCGAGGTGGCGTTTGGAGTGGTGATGAATACATTTGCATGAGATATCAGTTGGCTGCAGTAAAGACGATAAACGTGATGTCAATTGCACGCCTAAGGTTTTCCGTTTAAAGGGTTTCCATGCTATATGTCGATCATTTCTGGTCGAGGGGGCACACGATATCGAAAACGAGTCGAATTGTCATTGCTTGATTAGTAATTAAGAAGTGATGAGAGCCTTTGTGAAATGAACGGAAACCGAACGTTGCTGTGATTCGAGAATAACAATATGTCTGTGTTCTATGTATGTAATGATTAGTTCTAGATTTTCAGTTTGCCTTTAGTAACGTAGATCCCAGCGACACGCTATGAATTCAAGTCGTCATTACATTGCAACATGAAACTGGCCACCCTGCGCATTATCTGTTATATCTTCAAAAGCATGAACTTAAAAATATTCCCGTAGTTATAGCAGAGAGGCGCGGTACAGCAGATGAACACGCTTGATTTGTCGACACAACGGACTCATGCTGAGTCTCTGCGAAGCTACAACTCTCTGATCGGCATTCATCGATAGAATAGTAATATCGTGTACGATGTCAAACATTGTTGTGACATGGCACAAATATGATCCACCTATCTACTGAATAGCGTGCTCAGCAATATAGACACAGCACTCAGGAGGATGATTCATGATGTCCTTCCCCCCAGGGAGGATTCGATAGAACCCACGTATGGATCGTTTGTAGATGTGAATAGGCTGTATATAACAGATGCACACGCATATGCAAACAACTCATACCTATTTAACGCTCAACGGATAGCGTTCAATTCAACGGACGCCTTTACATGCGATATTCAACCCAGCCGAGATGATTTGATGCGGAGCGATAGCATTCTAACCGGATTCCGCCTCGAATTTGACATGGATCTGACAGCTGGGACGGGGTGGAGTTGAAATCTCTTGGATCCAAAAAATGGTTGCAAACGCTACAGCCCGTGATGGGGTCCACGCTGTTCTCTCAAAAATCAAAGGCAAAGAACGATGCTTGGTATATTGCTGTTATTATCGAACGTGCTGTATCGATGGTGAGAGAAAGTTGTGCAATTTTGATTGCGCGAATTCACTTCACGCCTTGGCGGAAGCTTCAACGACAACAGCTGAGACACATGCGTCCGTGGCCTCTCTGTACCATCCCGACACTAAGGAAGAAGCTACTGTGCATATATATATATATATATGCGATGGAGCCATGGGAATATCCTATGTAGCATCGGCTGTCGGTCGACTCGATATTTGACACTCAATGTTCACTTTTACGACGGGGTCATGTGCTCAAGATCGAGAGACGTGCGAAAAGGTGAGACCTGGGGTTAACGTCGTTGAAAGCAGAGGGGTATTAAAGGGGGCTGAAAGCTAGGCCCGAGCTAAATTACCGTGCACGATGCTATCGTAAGGATTCTTATGCAGAACGTGCTCTTAGGCAGCGGGACATGGATCGATAGCTCGTATCGTCAGCGGATCGTGGTACTGTAATCTGTAGCAGTACCGTGGACGTGAAATGTTGGCTGAGAGTCAGCCCGAAAACCTCAGTACTGTAATCTGTCGGGTTTCTGCAACGTTTCTCGAGTTCGCTTGCACATCGTACGTTGAATTTGTCGTCGTCAAATGTCAAGTTGAACATAAAATGTGTATTCAAAATGGGTAAAAAGGTAAAACGGTTTTAAAAGGTTAACGCTGAACAAAATCCGCGCAAAACCCAAACTAAGAATGGCTTCAACCGGCGGATAAACGTGAAGCCTCAGCTTCGTCGAGGTTGACCTAGAGTCCCTCCCTGCCTGTTGCCCGAGGCTTGAAGAGCTCCTATTCATGCAGAACTAGGACACGTTTGCTAGACAAACGCCGTACCACATTGCCACTTTGCGTTTCAAACGCGTTCATTCCATACACAAACGTACACAGTCGCCTCGCAGCAGTTCTTGCCAGACTCACTATTACTATACGTGAGTCTATCCTTTTCTTTTTGTGGGTTCCTTTGAGGGCACTCCTTCGTCTTGCGCGAGTCAACTAGGAAGCCCCCGGGGGGTGGGAAGCGTGGAGGGGTTTGCCATGGCAATTTCAGCAGACCCGTGTCGATGGTCTCGTTCGTGGTCCTGTTGGACATTGTGTTGGAGGGCATCACAAGTGTTGCGTTGCACCACGGCACTATTCCACGGGCGAGGAGGAAGGACAGATGGCCTGAAGGCCGAAAGAATGACAACGACGGAGCCCAGCAGCGAAACGCAGGACAGAAACGAAATAGTTGACTGTGAGAAACACAGTTGATTTGTGTCTCTGTCTGTCTAACAAGTGTACACTGCCGTATGCGGCAACTAGTGACAGCAGACGAACCCAACGCTGCAGGGTCGACAAAACGCACGTCACTGGTCACCGTTTGGCCTGGCTCTCCCATACGTTTGTCAGCCCTTTCTGGCCGTGCCGGTAAAGGCGGCCTCCAGACTGACTCCGTAACTCCGGGGTGGGATTCCGCCAGTTTGCCTGGCTGCGAAAGCGTGCGGCCGCGGTGTATCGTAGCGTTGGAATTACGCGAACTGGCCCATGGACGAGTGCCGCTGACGTGACGGGAGAGATGGGAAGACGTTTGTTAAGTTCTGCATAGGTTTTCCAATTATATTGTCACCGACAGTTGAGAAGCAGCATTCACGCCTTGAAATTATAATTATCGAAGTATTAAACTGTAGACTTAACGGCTGTTCGTATTGCTTCGTCGGAGGTGGAGGAGTTCTAAGCCTTTGGGCGTTTATCGCTCGAGGTTCACTCTAGATGGCTACATCACTAACCTCGGATTCTGTCGCTATGGGGTTTCGAGAATGGAACCTTAACCCGCGCTTGCTGGATCCTTATCGAGCAATTGCTAATTGTAATCTTGAAAGCAGTTCTTGAGTGAGGGCACTTCGTAGGCGTTTGACCAAGAATTGACATCGAAGCAGTGGAAGTCATGTTTCCTTCTGCACAAGCTTTGAGGTCAAAGTGGCTCACTCTAGGTAACACAATAAACCTCTGCGTAATATGGACATGCATGTTTTCAGCGTATTCCGGGCAGGACATTCGATCTCACTGTTATGACTAGTATGCCAATTGCAGCTGCCAATTGCAGCTAGCTTCAGCTCACTACGTTGACGGATGACGTTTGTCAGCGTCTCTTATGCATCTTGCACAAAAGTAGCTTGTGCTTGTTCGTAATAGTAAAGGCTTCGTTTATCTGGAAGTTATGAGAACGGTTACAAATGCGACCTTCTCTGTTCGTCGTCTTCGTATCCAGATCCAGCCAGGGTTCGAACAATTTCGCCGTTGACTGCCGGATAGTCCGATGTTCCCATACGCATTCGATGTCATCGCACCTTTACGGCCATTAATTTCAGCAGTGCTGCACTGAAGCCAGCGAGGTAGCAAAGGGCGGGAGTGCGTGGCTCGCTCGCTGAGATGTATACAGAAGATAGTGCACAATGTCATGCCGTGCCACGCTTTTCCAAACGTTGTCCTGCACTGATGAGGCAGGATACTTTGAAGACGTTAAATGTCAGCTAACCCGAGTGGGTGATTTCGCCCGAGTTGTTTTCTCTCCAAACCCCCTCTCCATGAGGCTCTTGTCTTTGTAGACAAGAACCTGACGCCACCGTTCGGCGTTTGCCACACCCCGTTCCCCGAGAACTTTTCTCCAGCGCTCGCTATTGGTCCCTACCATTCAGGGACGACTCCTCGCTACCTCTCGGCCTGATTAAATACATCGTACCTGTGCAGAACGCTTGCACTTCCCGTGCGAATGGACGAATCCTGGAAATCCGACATTGGCAGAAGGCTACTGCGATTGGGTGGATGTGAGAAAGTGAGAGAGAGAGAGACCCGGAGATCTTGCCTCGTCCATACCTGCGTCTATATATATATATATATATATATATATATATATATATATATATATATATATGTGAGTGTGTATTTGTGTCGGTCGAGCTATCCGTCTGCCCATGTGTGTCCATATGAGGAATGTTCGAGTTTCGTGCGCGTTTGACGCAAGCCTGATCTGTGAGTAGTTGTCTGTGTTCAGCAGGAACAGATGCTTTCATGTTTGGGTCTGCTGCTGCTGCTGCAGCTGCGGTCCTGCCGACAACAGCGAACAGTGAACGAATGATGAACGTGCGTGACGCAACGCGATGTGACGTGATATGGGGGTCGAGATGATTTTTTCTACGCGTTTTTACCAATCGCTACCGTTAGCTAGCTGTGTGTACGGTGGCGTTTCGTTGCAGCTGAAGCAGCGGATGTCTCAACGCCACCGGTTGTCTGTTGTGATTAGCGCTCACTGAACACTGAGCGAGCTCCAAACGGAGACAGGAAGCCGGTGGGAACGCGGACCAGCAATTCGCGAGCTGAGCAAACTCTTCAGCCGTCCTCCTTTCAAATAGTAACAGCAGCAGCAGCAGTCGTGGTAGTAGTAGTAGTAATAATAATAATCCCGAAATTATATTTGAATTCGTCGGGTGGAAACTGGGCAAACAGCAGGATTTGACAGAGCCCTCCCCTCCCCGGTAGACTTCGAACGTACCGCTCAAACAGAACAGCGAACAAATTCGAGCGGACCTCTTCCTGATACGTATATTATACAAGGCAACCATGCTTGTGGTTTATTTTTGAATGTTCCGTGAGAGACGGAGAGGGAGAGATCGAATTATCTCAGTTCGCCTCGTATGCTATCGAACGCAAGGAGGACTTGACGAGAGAAATTTACAAAGCACTCCGTCACTTCTCTGTTGTTCGTGCAATTTCTGTCAAAAATCGCGCTTTGTTTTTGATCAATGTGAACATTTGTCGGCGTGTTGAAATCGGAGCGTACGTAAACAGATAGAAGACAACACGTTGCGAATGACTCGGTCGTGATCTTTCAAAGCGGCGCGGTGTGATATCTACGACACAGAATGAAGAGAGAGAGAGAGAGAGAGCCTTGATGTGAATTTAGATCTTCGTGCAAATGCAGTGCACAGAGGAGAACCGCCACATCTACCCAGTGATACCTTAATCCGATGACAATCCGCTCCAGATCTTCAAGCGACCCGTTCGAAAATTTCAAATTGTAAAGAAACCCTATATATGTGTGAGCAATAGTTAGTAGTTTAGCAGAGGACTACTTAGAGGAGTTTCCGAATGGATCAAGATCAGGCCAATATTTAAATATTATACAACAGCACCGTTCATAGTGAGTGTTTCGTAAAATAACACTGGCTGTCGGAACCATACGTTTTTTTTTAAATACCTAAAGCCATTCACGATTACAAAAGTACGCAATAATACAACGAAACACATCGTGGCCAAGGCAGGTGTGAGGTCTCGCTTTGAAACTCCTTGCTAACTCATCTCGGGTTTGGATCATTTTGGCCCAATTTCTGTATCACTCGCCGAATTGCCTGTCTCGACGTGCTGCTGGCCGTACGTCAAAGCCTCTGTGAGCACGTCCTTCGCAAATGGTCGAGCTCATTGCAAGGTTTTACCGTAGATTCATTTCTCGTCCGATCACGATGCATCGCTAAACGTCAAGCACACGAAAGGGGGTTGCATTTCGCCACCTCAGGAACCTCAGGCAAGCGAGCTCGTCCTTATTCCAAATGCCTCCTTCCGCCAGCCAAAGATTGTGCCGAGGCACTGACACCCAAATAGAAGGCGATCCATACAGCAATAAGTCCTTTTTCCCGATCTATCTTCTCTTAGTCTTCACGATGACGAGGTGCCTTCAGCGTCGTCATCGGACGTGCCCGCATCTAACGCCCTCAATTTCTACGGACGGCCTCGCCAGCTACTACTGCTCCGGGTCCGTACCACGATGTCCTCATTCAGCACCCTTCAGTGTTTCTTCGAGCTTCTTGGCCAAGTATTGCGTGCACCGCGAAAGCCTCCACTGGATCGCATTTCCCCGTCGCTTATTCTCGTTCGCTGGCGGTTACTCGACGGCTGCTATTATACTATAGTATCTACTAGGTAGCCTTAGTAGTAGTAGTTTCGACGTCTGTTTCGGTATCCGTTCGCAACGCCTATCGCCTCGCCTGTTTAATGAGAGTCGTTTACGTCATCCATGACATCTCCCATGGTCGTCAAGCGGCCGCGGAATCTTGCTGACGATACCTTTCCTTCAGCAGTGACTCTGTCGGAGACGTCGCGGAACCTAGACGTCGACGAAATGAGAATCTGTCAGTTGAAAATCTGCAAAGAACTGTAAGAGGGACGACATCGTGCAAAGCCGTTACTCGGACGACTGCTGTCTTCCAGCACGTGTCGTTTGTCTTTTGCACGGAGGTCCATGTGTGCATCGGACAGCGAGTGTCTGTCGAGCGAGGCCGAAACCAGGAGAGAGAGCGAGATGTTGAGAGAAAGCGAGAGCAAGAATCAGAAGAAGGGGACGAAAACAGGTTTTGAAAGGTTTCAGATCTGTGTCTCGGTTTGTTTCGCACCCTCGCCGTCACCACGTATCTCAGCGTCTCACCGCTCTCAGTTTGATTCTCAACGCGACGCCCTCAGCTCCTCGTTGTGCATTCGTATTGCTGTGCGACGCTGCTTGGGTCGTATTTTTATTCTCTCCAAACGAGCCCAATTCCAAGAGTACGTAGGCACTGGGCACGTTGCTCTCGACAGCGGCCACACCTAGATGGCCTCGATTTCCTTTCATTCAAGTTCTAGCTTATTCCCCCTTTTCGGTAGAGTTTTTCTTTTTCATTTCTCGATAGCCCTACCTTTCATTCTTACCCCCCCCCCCCCTCTCTCTCGGTCTCGTTGTGTTTCCATAAGAAAACTGGATAAAAGACAAAAGCAAGGTAAAATATGGTCAACCTCACTAGGAGACGCGTCCCACTAGTAGTCTCTAGCTCGACGTCCGCCGAGGCGTCCCTTCGCGTTGTGTGCGCCCATTTCTATCCACGTCATTTCGACGCTCTCCACAGGTTCCATTGCCGAGCCACTAAATACTAAAGAGAATGAAAACACATGGCATTCACGGTGGGAAGAGTTCTTTTAGTGCAGAGAAACGATGGTCGGCTACTTCATGTTCTTCGCCTCGCTGTTCGTTCCCTGAACACCCGACTGTTCGTTCCATCGTGGTGGTCCTGCTGCTGCTGCTGCCTCAGATTTGTTCTTAACTCGAACCTGCGAAAGGCGCACGAGACGAATTCATCATCGCACGGCTGGCCAAACTTGCGCAACACCCAGACTTTCAGCTGCTGCTGCTGGCCGTCGTCCAACGACAGTAAGCCTGTCAGACAACGAACTAACCGCACCGCGTAGTTCGAAGCGGGAACAGAACCGACTTCATCCACGTTTCAACGAGCGGACGTGTGTATGCGGCATGCACGTAAAAAACGCTGCACAAAAATTAGTTTGTCCATGCTCCGCTGCTATTCACACTCCTGCGAAGGCTTATTCCGCCACTACCACCGTCGTCGTTGTCGTCATCACCACCACCGCTGCGGGCGCTGCTGCTGATGGGTCGCTACACGAACGGCTACGAGCAGGCACGACCGCGTTATGCACACGCGCGGCTAAAATGCTAAACACACCCACACCAGGCCGCCGCCGCGGCCACAACTAGAAAGCGACGCTCGTCAGCGCCACCCTTTTGTCCATCCACCAGTCTGACCGACTGTCCACTAGCTTAGCTGAGACAACTATAGCACTAACTAGTTTTCGGAAAAGCTTCCCGGGTGTTCCAACCGCGCCGTTGCAGTTCGCGATTTGCGACGGGCGGAGGAACGCACGAACGAACGCGTCCGAGGGCTCGATTCTCAGCGGCCTTCTCTTTCTCTCTCTCTTCGTCGCTTGCCAGGAAGCGAACATGTGACGTTGTCGGTGTCGCCTGCAGTGCGACACCGCCATTCTGTCTCTATCTGTTTGTTTGTAATGGGGGTATATCATGGTGGTTGCGGAACGGCCGATTCGCAGAGAGGACGCCAATCTCCTCCTGGCTAGCCGCACGATAACCGCGATAACCCGTTAGCAGCGATTGAATTAGCAAACACTGACTATATTACGATTTAGTTGCTTGTCAAGCGCATCGGCGATCATCTCAGCAGAGATAAAAACGGACATGTCATCATCGTGGGAGACTTTGGGATATCGGCTCCAACTTCACTAGCTGCGAGGCGTCTGTTGTCTACATATAGAATAGTTCGGGCGCGTTTTTCCTCTGACCTATGATAGTGCGTAATTTCTTTTTTCTATTAATTATACTATTTATTTGTGTTTTAACTGGTCCGATGGAGAGGTGTGTGGATGGTTCATCGAACACTCACAACCGACCGATTATGAAGAGCTCCCGAGCTCGAGCTGCAGCCGAGTCCCGAATGATCTTTTCCAATTGTTTATGTTCACGGTCTCGGTTCACCGCACAATTGGTTTACCCGACTACTGTCAATGTCATTACGTTTCTTATCCCTAATATGGCTCGGAATGGTCGCCATCACGCGGCAGGCAATCCTGCCCTTCACTGAGGCTAAACACGGTTTTAAGCTACTTACTTTTTTCCGCTAAAAAAAACCCCGCAAAGTGGAGGCCAATTTTAGCAGCAAACCCGCTCCGGTAAGTCGTTGTCTTTGAGAGCGTCCGCTGATCGAGTATTTTTTTTAGCCGTTGTCTCCTGTCTCTGTTAACTACCCACGAACTAACCACAAGCACAATTAATATCCGACATAGAAAAGGACAGCAAGGGTCTAAGTCAATTCTGTTCCGTTCACTGTCTCCCTTCGTATAGCCACACAGGGCTGTTTCGTTGAAAGCGTGTCAACACCGATACAGGTCGCAATCTTCAAATCGGACTCGACACCTCGAGTTATTATTAGCTGTATTTTGCAATGTACGCTCCGCGGAAGCAAATAGGAACGCAAACGCATTCAAAAAGAAGAATAGTTATCTGGATTGTCATATTAGGTTGGGCGGCGTCTTCCTTAATTACTGGGTAAGCAACGAGAAAAAATAACAAGGTAAATAGAAAAGAAAAGAGAAACGCTGGTAACGAGCCAGCCAGCGTTCGGTGGAAGCCTTATCTCTGTGGGTCGGCCTTGTGCTTCCCGAGTGGGGCATGCCGTTGAGAAGATCTCATAGAAACAGTAGCGGGCGCACAGATGTCAGACGCTCGCCCGGCCTGGCAGGCTGCGAGTCGAGCAGACAAAGAAATTAATTGTGCCTTGTTGTTAATTAAGGGAAAATAATATGCTAAGTTCTCTCCCAGTTGAGTGTTCATTGTTCGCCGGCGCGCCGGCGACCATCTGCATAATGTGCTGTTACCGCGCAAGCGAACTCTCTGGATTCATATTGGCGTTGAGTCGCCAGAAAGGAGCACCCGGAGCGGCACCAGCATCGGCCGCAGCCGACCCTGAGGTCTGATTCTGCCTGACTCGTAATACATTTGTTTTCCAATGAAATTACAACAATTTCAAAGCTGAGTTGGCTGTCCAGCTTTGGGTAGCACGCTCACTCTCTATATGGCTTCCGCTAGAATCCTACCCCTTTACGCTGCTCAGTCAGTGGTTCCAAATTGCCAATGTGTAGAGCAGAATATCCGTATAAAGTTTGCGAATTTCATTGAAACGATCAAATGAACATAAGTTATCTATAGGTTATTACTAGCCGACGACAATGAACGCCATGAGAGCAGCAAACGGTGTCAGTCAACAGGCAACGCTATGAACACTAAACCTATTATACTCACGCTAATGAGGGTATGCTGTTAGCATATATCGTCGTTCGAGCACGGCTTCTCTTAACCACAACAAATATAATGATAACGATATTTTTCGCTCGCAACAAAACGCAAACCCGTTGTAGGCGAAGCCCCACCGACCAAATCGCCAGCAAGATAATTGTCCACTTGAATTTCTGTGCCTGCTTCCCTGTTTGCAACGCCGATTGCATTCACATGCATGCCTCTGTATCTATATTCTATACATTTATAAACGCTACATGTAAAAGCCGGCCAGCCGGCGATCGGCCGCTACCTAACGACCGTCTGAACAATGAGGTTGCTCGCACCTTTCCATTGAAGATAGATGTATATACACAAACGAATGGCCGTCTGTGTCCGTGACATCGTTTCGTGTACATACTTCACCGTCGTATCTATGAGTGTGATTCAGCCTCCTGTCACTTTCAATCAATCAACTAATCTATCCATTTTTTAACCCCCCCTCTCTCTCTCTGACTGCCTCTTATCGTCTTAGTCAACCAGCGAGCGCGATCCTTATCCAGTGAAAACGTGTTCTTTAGCAGCGGTCTTGACATCGAGACGTTATCATCAGAATCAACCGCGGGTGGCGCGGGTTAACGGCTGTCATTTCGTTCGTGTATTTCTATGCCTTTTCTTTTTTTTCTTGCTTTTTCTGCCGCCAACCGACGATCACGGTCTAACCAACCACGCTAACTTTTGCGGCTTCTGCTGCTGCTGTTGCCTTGATTGAAGACAACACCCCATGTGACGTCGGCCAACCGGAACAAAATGACGACTCGACGGACCGGGTGGCGACTTGTAGGCGAGACCCCGAAGGGTAGGCAGCGGATGCAGCGTAGCGCGTTGAAACTCGTCGACGTCAACCGCCGCCGCCAACGACGGCGACGTCACATGAGAGCAAAGTAGTCGCAGGTAAAAGAAAGGAACAAAGATGAAGACAATCTTGACAATCACAACGGCTGGGAGCGGTGGTGGGGGTGGTGATGGTGGAGGTAGTGATGTTGTTGCTGCTGCTGCTGCTGCTTGTGTTGTTGATGGTGACGATGATGGCGAAGAAGTTCAACTGACTGTGTCGCGGGGTACACAGGTTGGGGAAGCGCCATCAGACACTCGACATGGGATGGGAGCTGACCGGAGGATAGATAGAAAACGATGAAAGAGCAAAACCTTCACCGACCGCCGTCGCCTTGGCCACTACTTTTAGCATTGTCAGCGTCGTCGTGACAAGATTGTCGATCTGCTACTGCTGTGGCGGCGACGGCCGCTACCTCAGCCTCTACCGAAGCGGTAACTATCGCCGCTCCCCAGGAAAAGGGATTGCCCTGTCCCGGGCCGGTGGGCCGCCTGGCTTACAGCGTAACGTCTGTACCTGCTGCCGTCCTTAGAACGGCGCTTCTAAACACCGTTAACGTCAGTCAGTCAGAAGCTGGGTGGCTGGCAGGATAGCCTGACCCACCGGGCCTCTGCGCTGTTCAACTGCCGTCGAACACTGGCTGTAACAGCCTCACGGTTGAAACTGTGAAAGACTTCGCTTTCTGCCGGGCCGACCCGACCGGGTAGAGACAATCGAAATTCGTATATGTGTGTCTGCGTGTGTGTGTGTATACATTACATACATTCACACACACAAACATAACAGTAGAGAAACAGTGAGTATGAGGAATTATAACCACAGAGATGGCGGTCGTCCTCGTTGTTGTTGTTGTTGTAGTACTGAGAATTGTTGCGTGAATCCAGTTTTTTCATGTTCATAAGAAGATCGGATATTATCATTTCGCAATTAATATCAAACAAGTAGCCTTTAATTATAGTAGTAATGCCCATCACTCACTCTGCCTTGCAAAGAAAATAAAGTTTTGCTTTGCGTGTCATATTTTGAACAGAAATTAGTGTACTTATTATTATAACTTATATTACACAATACTTGTTTGTTCATCTACCTACGTGCCCGTTAACTTACGTCACACCCCCAGAGACAGATAGTTGTTGTGGCATATCACATTTCGACTAGTGGCCAATAAGAGCTGCGAATAATATCTACTGGATAGAATTGAATGGCAAGGCGCCATTTGGTAGCGAAGACCCTTCCCTGTAACACAATAAGTCTCGAATGCAGTCTATATTGCCACCGTCCGTAGAGATCTCTCACCGGTAGTACTATCGAGTCTGCACTATAAGGAACAACAACAGCCGTCGGCAATGACGGTTGTTGCTGCCGCTGCTGCTGCTGATCCTGTTCGTCCTGGCCGATCCATATCCAGTGGTTGCATCTATATCTCGCACTGTTGCTGGATCCGAGCCCGTCAAAGTCTTCCGCGTGCGTGAGCCCCCGCCACGTCATCTTGCCACCGCGATCAGTTGTACGTCACTGGCTACGCGCCGTTTCACAACAGCAGCAGTAGCAGTAGCAACATCAACAAGAACCGCACTCACAGCGTTCACGCGGGAGTGGTTGCTGCTGCTGCTGCTGCTGTCTCTTTTGGTCATGCCGATCGCTGTTATTGCTGCGGTGGTGTCAGCCGGTGCACTATTTTTGGCAGACTATTGGCTCTCGGTGTCGCGCTGTCGATCTTTCTGCCTGTCCGAGTTTGACTTCGAGAAGACGGCGATCAGTCGGCCATCTTCGAGGAGCCGATGAATTGCGTCTAACGTATGTATGTACGCATGTGAGCCGTTTCCGTCTCCCCTCGACGAATGTGTCCTTATCGTCGGCTTCGAGGAGGCCGACTCGTTCGTTTCGGGACGAAAAAGCTCTCGCAACGTCTCGTACGCGCGTTGCATCAGTGAAGAGACAATGTCACCCCCTTGTGAAGTTGCGGGTTCACCACCATCTCGTGAGATGACTGGCAGGCCACATTGTAACAGTGGTGCTACGCGGCACGCTCGGGAACTGACGATGACGACGACTTTCGAGGTCTTGGCCACCCTTTCAGTTCACGACCCGTTGGAATTACGAAGAACCAGGGGGGGGGAAAAAAAATAGCATGAGGCTTCATAATATTGCTTCGGCAAGTGAATGACAGCAGACCAAGAGTAAGGACATGGCCTGCTGTGGCCTCTTGTGCATTGACAAACGACTTGAAAAACTGCGAGCAGCAATGCAAATAGAGGCAGAAAGTCTTGTCGACACCTTTGCCTACCCGCCCACTGCAATGGCCCCTCGCACACACCGTCCTATAAATTCGACTGTTTCGAGAGAAATAGAGAGAACGACGATGTTCAAGTCATAAATTAAATTCATTTAATAAAAATCATACCGAATCTAACCATGAACAAAACGAATATTCATATATTCAAACAGTATGAATTGTTTTGCAGCGAATGTTGCATGGCACGCTTTTGTTACACATGCTATCGCATTAAATAGACGTGCAATGGCTTATGTATGAGAAAATAGCACAACAACAAGATGAAGAACACCGCACTGAGAATAAACGCTAAATTTATCGAAGCCAATTTTGATCTCCAATTCTCAAACTATAAGCGATGTTTACTAATGGTTTCATGGCTCAATGCAGCCGTCGGATTTGGCAGTAGAACTTGGGCACGTGTGTATTCGTAGGTCATGCGTGCCCTCAATTCTACCACGGACGCCTTGTGCTATTTATAATAGATACCCAAATGACATACACTCGATACGAGGCGCACGGTTATCGTTAACTATACTCAACCACTATCATCATTATTGTCATTATCTGGATGTTACGGCGATCACATCCAGATTCTGCCGGGGATTCTTCGCGGCGACTCTACAGCCATCGAACAACTGCTGTTATCCACTTCATGTGTAGTAGTGGCCGTATTTGCCCTAATAGAATAGATTATTCATTATTCTCCGCAATCTGTCTGATTACGTAAATTAGATTATGTATACGCTCCGACTACACGATACAGCCGCGGGGGTATAGACAATAACTGCTGCACACAGATACATATATATATATATATATATAATGAGCAGCAGGCCACCACTAGCAGTATCAGCAACAGCCAACGATAACGATAAAAGATCATGTTTGTTATGCCATAGCTGCTAGCTCTCGTATAGTTTGTACACCGGCAGTGGATTCAGTTTCAGTGAGCCGTCCATGTTCAGCGCTAACGTGTACCTGAGCAAGGGAGCGTGTGTATCCGCCGCTGGGTGCCGCGTGCTGAAGGTCACCCCTACAAACGAACCCTATTAAACGTCCGCGCAGAGAGCGAGCCGAATGCACAGCACTGTCTAACAGCCGCTGACAAACTGACTCACTCGCTGACGAGCATTCTATAGACAGCGGATATATACGCCAGATATTGTACATACACAGATAGATAGATATCTAGCCGACTGAGGAGGAGACGCATTCACCCGCATGCTAAACCTGCCCGCGTCGCAATTTCATTCCTCACCGTTGTTATTCAAATTGTATTCGGCATCAGGAAGCGGCAGGGACAGCACTAATCATTGGACGAGTGCTAGCAGAAGCCATAGCAGCAGTGGTAATGGCGGGGGGTGTCGACGGAGGAGACACTTCACTACTACCACCACCAGCAGCAGCAGCAGCAGCATTGCCATCAGCCCCGCTTGTGGCGCTGTTGCCTTAACGCGTGCTGGGGTAAGAAGGGGGCGCCGCCGCCGCCGCCAGTTGAGGGATCATGCGTGAGCGTGTCAGAGCCACCTTGTTGTTCTAAGATTGTTGCTCTTGCCGTTATTGCTGTTGTCGTTCTCAAGGTAACCATTGAAGCTTCCCCCATCCATTCGATGAAACTTCCATCATTTTCTGTTCTATGTTCTACTTTTCTTCAATCGTCTGATTCATCAGTGGGGCCCGACTCACCGTCGCGCTTCAGCGGGCGACAAAACTTCGACGAGCGGTCTTTGTAAATAACCGAGGGAACGGTATGTATTGTACACTGTATGGTGGGGGGCCCGGCGGCCGGTTGGCGCAGCGCGAGACTGGATGACTGGAACAATCGTTGCCAGCGCCATCGACACCGTCCTCGTAAATGACGCCGGCAGATTTCGTTCAGCGCTGAAGTCGGAACGGCGTAAAAAATTGCACACACAAATAGTTGACACAACTAAATCTGCGTGAGTATCTGCATGTACATACATGCGCACGTGTGATGCGACCGTTGCTGCTCTGAAGTGCCCAGAAATAAATGCGCCCTGACGGCGATTTGGACGAGCTGCTGTACTACGGCGAATCGTTGTGCTAACAGCGGGGTAACACAACGCTTCACTGCTAGGCGTTACGAGCCAGCTTTGACGAGAAACCGCAGCAAATTTCGGCGTTTTGTCTTATATATATATATATGTGTATTAACAGAAACGGAGTTCTGTTACATTATTCTTCAGTCAACCAGGCTGTGGATTAAACATCATCGATCGATGCGACGTATTGCATCACAAGACATTGTGCATTTATTAATGCGATGGCGACATTTTCCAAACAATGCTCAGCATCGTCTCGTCAATTACTATGATTACGATCGTATGATGTATGCTCAGCTCATTTAGCTATATTATGGGCAAGGTTGCGCGGTGGGAACAGCGGGTTTGTTTAACAATAACATTTCTACATTGATATATTTCTATGTCGTATGCCAAATCTAGGGACCTTCTACAAATCCTGTCACAAATGGACCAATGATATGCATACGTATATAACATTTATATATACCTGTATGTGTGTAAGACAGCTTGCTCACAAACGCAGTGGAACGCCACTAATGGCTCGTGAACTAAAATAGATTCATCGTAGTCAGCGTTTGTCTGTGTGCTATTGTAATACTATCGCAAATGTGTGTGGTCAGTTATTATTATACGAACGATGTGGGTGTGTAATTCATTTGAACGTCTTTAGAAATTGATAAATGACCACCAACAACAACAACAATAATAGATAGATGTTATTGACGCTGTTATGTATAATAGCATGATTAGGGATTGTCCAACGCTGATATATATATATATATATATATGTGCATATATCGTTTGTATGATTGTTTTACTAAAACGAGCAGATCAATCATTCTTGAACAGTAACAGCAAATGGTGCTGCTGCTGATGATATATTCAATACCTTCATCTATGTGAAAATTCGAATCTTACCTGCCACATAAGCATATACACACGGCACAATATGTATTCGATATTTGGAACTATTTTGTAAATTGAAAAAAACGCTGATAACCTTCGAACCAAGTGTCATAACGAGGAAACATTTGACCTGTTTATACTTCAATCATTGTTAAGTTAACTTCGTCTATAAGTTAAAACATCGTCTCGGGCTGAAAGTCAGCGATGCGTGATCAAATTTTTGTTTCTTGAAGGAACAAATCCGAATGAAATTCATTGAACATTTGTGAATATAGGGGCAATTCATTCAGGATGGCTGATTGAACTATGGGAGACCACAGAGGGGGCGAGTTCGCTTCTCGAGAACTCAGGAGCAAACGGGTTACCGCATCTTTTGAGCAATCGACAAGACTACAAAAGACGGATGACGATGATCCGCTAATGATCACACACCTTCGCGATCGATGATCCCTGGGTGAGTTTGCACCGGCCGCCTGACGGAGACCAGGCAAGCAGACGGGTTCGATCGCCCACCGTTGCACATTTGCACTTAAGGGGTGCTTCTTGTGGGGCAATGCCGAAAGCAGTTGCGCCGTGGACGTTAAATGTGCGACGGTGAGCCAGTCTGGAATATGTACTTAGACAAGCAGATGGCTTCGAACTAACGACAGTCCATCCCATTGGCAGTGCCGAATAGATTCGTCCCAAAGTGATATGGACGTTAATGACATTTGTTATTTTGAGTTACTGCATAAAAACGACATACATTAATGCCACCCGATATTTCAAGGTTTCTTGAAAGGTTACTTATAGACCAGTGGCACGGGAGTCGAGAGTACTCGGTGTGACTCCTCGATAACAACGCCAAATGAAACCTCATCGTACGGCTGCAATATCGAACTGGATAGAGGCCAGCAATACATATCTATAGATTCAATCTGAATTTTCTCCAAAAGCCATTGAGATTGTGGTTGCTTCGATGCAGTGAAGACGGCAATTGGTGGCGTACATTATGCAAATATCGAGTTGCTTCAGGAAGCGATCGACAACGGAATAAGGCATGAGAAGGCAAATGGAAAATATACTTTCGGTCAAAAGCTTCCAGAACGCTGGCTCCGGCGCGTAACAATGAGGAAGAGTGCCTCTTATATATATATATAAAATATATATATATAAAAAAAATATATATATATTAATAGCAATAAAATATAGTTCTAGTTGTTTTTGTTCAAAAGTTATCGATGCTTTTCCGATGTACAAAAAATAGCTTGAAACGACATATAATAATACACGAACAACGATAACAACTGCAACGAATATTGTAAGGATTTTTCTCTCTCTCTCTTTCTCTGTTTCAATACAACTGTAGCCCACTATAATCGTTGTATGACTGATATAATTGACATCGGATTGATTAATCGAACGGTGGATCATTACAGTAGAATAGAATCAAGTGAACTGACTGACTCACTGAATGGGTACCACAACAGCGGCAGCAGCAGCCGCCGCAACAATCGCCGTAGTGGCGGCGACGGTTGAGGCAATGGCGGAGGCTGTTGTATCATAATATTGCTCGGGGTGGATATCGTTCGTTGGCCCGAGGGCTTTGTAGGAGGGGGCACTCACGCCTACCTCGCTGCTCTCACTCCATCCCCAAACAACAAATACGCTCATATATATATACATATATATCCCTCAGCGTGGGGTCTGTCGTCTGTCAACAGTCGCTCAGTAGACCACCATCATATTCAGTCTGATTATTGTGTTGCTGCTGCTGCTGCTTTACCATTGACTTCCTGTCTGTGTGCCTATCCGTTCGTTCGTCAGACGGCCACCATAGACACAATGATTACACGATGATGGTGATGTTGCTTGATGATTTTTACTTCTTGTCGTACAGCAATCAGCAACAACAACAACAGTAGCTTAGCAGGAGCAGCACGAGACCCGACCCCTAGAGAACCCCCTCACCCCAGAACACGCCGCCGTTTCCAACGGCGTAATCTAACAAGAGCGGCAGCAGCAGCAACAACAATGCCAATGAAGCTGATATTCGTTAATGCTGTCGATGCATGTGTATTTCTACGGTAGACGGAAGATTTAAGCACCAATCGTTGACCACACCAAGAACAGCAGACGTCACCATATCAACATAAGCTAACATTGTAGCTGAGAGTAACGCGTTGCTTGCGTGTCATTATTATTAATTATGTCACCATATATATATATATATATATATATATATATATATATATATATGTATAGATAAGTTGGGAGAAGTAGCCTTTTGTTGTTTCGTGGCGTCGGGACGTGTTTGTCTCTATCTTCGTCTAGTGGCAATAACAACAACAGTGAGGATAGCAGCAGCAGCTGCTCAAAATGACGTCAAGCAAGAACTCCAATTGACATCGT
The DNA here is from genome assembly GCA_019614645.1 of Stratiolaelaps scimitus. Lineage (NCBI taxonomy): Eukaryota > Metazoa > Arthropoda > Arachnida > Mesostigmata > Laelapidae > Stratiolaelaps > Stratiolaelaps scimitus. The sequence goes on from JABWDB010000029.1 coordinate 1,576,906, forward strand.
TCGCTATCGTTGTTGCGCTGATCAAAATTCGAGCGGGCGACAGACCTGCCCCGTGATGGAGCTTGCCTGAGTTATCGGCCTTCGAATCGAATTTCACCACGGAATTGAACTGGCGGAGATTGTTTGCTGGTCAACTCCCTCGTGGGTGTCTATTTTAGGTCAGTTATGACATACAAACCCATCCTCCTACGGACTCCTAAAGGCAAGTCAAGCAACAGAAATCAAATGTTTTCTAGGTAATATATAGATATAGTCCATAGGTTATTGCATGTGTTCATTGTTATTAATGCTGGTGTTGATGTTGATATTATTATTGTTACGAGTCGCAGTAGTAGTCGAGTACTAAATAGTTATTATTGCATCCGTCTTAGGAAGCAACATCGAAAGCAGTACCGTGAACGTTAAATGTTGGCCGTGCGTAAGCCCGGAAAGTTCACAAGTATAACTTATTGCATGTTGTAGCTCGATGACTTACTAGGACTTATGGATATGAATGAGTACACATTGGTTTATGTTCTACCAATTTCATCTATCGACGCGTACATCCCCACCACCTCTACACTGCAAAGGCTTAGCTGGTGACTGTGGCCATATAGGGTCTATGCATGCATAGATATTTGTTTGCCCACATATACAATATACATAGATATCAATAACAAGCCGAGATTCCAGCCACACGCGGGTACACACGCCCCACCAATGAATATAATAATCTTAATAATAATTACCATCATCATTATCGCCGTAGACCGTGGCTTCCCATTCATCTCGGTAGCAGCGTTCAACGTTCATTTATCCTCCGTTGCCACTCATCATTTTCGTCGTCAGGACAATCTGTCTATGTGCACGTATGCGTTTGGTATAATTATGATCTGTCAACAGAATACCGAGGATTGATTGAGCAACAGATTCCATTTTTTCGTTTAGTAAGTCAGTCAGAATCAGCCGGCAGATAAAAGCATTACGATTACCATGGACTATCACCGTGACTACAGACAGTGAGTGAACCAGCGACGAAGTGGCGATTTCACCAATCGTCTTTCGTCTCGTTGATAACGAAATGTCCCCGATCATCAGCTTCCCCCTTTCAAAATTGACACCGACCTCGCGCCGCCTGCCTGGCAATTGCTCCACAATTCATCATCGCTTATAAATACTACCCATGCCTACTGGATCTGATTCTGGTCGAGTCGCACATACGACGCTTTCGTTGGCGTTCTACGTTATTCATCTGTCGATTATACACAGCATACAGCATTAAGGTATTAGCATTCGTTGAAGATGTCGGCCGTGGACAATGTTCGATGGCTATATGATTTCTCTCTCTCGTTTTTCTCACCACTTTGTGATATTACAATGTTGTCCGTTGACTCGACCCCGTTCGACGTTGAGCGCTTGTTTGTGAATGACTCTATATCATTCACTGTGAGACAGACTGTTTCCTATGAAAGGCACGTTTTGAATAGTCACGCCATGTGCGCGTGTCGTTCAGCGCCAGTGGAGTCGTTGTCTAACTGTCTGTATGTCAGTACGTTCTGTCCATTCGGTTCATTCTCGGCTCGGCCCGAATCTCCTCCGTCCGGTTTGATTATGCGAACGGACGCATTCATTCCTCTCCTAATCTGCCGCCGTGTCGACTGTTACGCCGGCCGGGACACGCAGCAGGAGCTGGCCGTGGGCTTGGGGGTGCGCCATTATACAATTGGTCAACAGCGGATAAGGCAAAACTGCTTCGGCATTGTCTGCCTATTTCTACTGCTGTTGTTGTTCTTGTTGTTATTGCTGCTGGTGCTGCTGCGCAAGCCAATTACTCACATTACACATTGCGCGCATGATCGTGGGGCTTGCGTGCGCCCTTAGTGAAGGTGTACCGCCCTCGTATATCCCCATAGGACGTAACTATGCCAGCACATCCACCCTGACAACATGTACGTTCATCAGGTTTCAATTCCGCTGTATTGTTCGCTGTTGTCGTTGTCGTCGCAATTGCTCGTATTTCTCCAAATTGTAACTATCGTTAGCAATCGCTGAGTTCTGCCTGCATATCTATAATACCTGTGTTAGCCTGCCAGTGGGTCGATTTTGCGAAACAGCGTAGTTGGGCACGCTGTTTAACGACACTGATTCGATCGATTCACTGGCCGAGTGGAAATTCGAATGGTTTTTACCTCGGCCGATGACAGATATGTTCGCCCCCTCGTGGCCACCTCTGGTAGCTGACGTGTAATTAAGAGGTTAGTGTCGATTTAACTTTACCACCCCCCCCCGGGGGACTGGGAGTGACGATTGTGAGCTCACGGCTGTTTTGTGTTTCCGCTGCGTTTTACAATCATTGAACTTGAACAAGTGATCGCAAACTGAGTGATTGACACGTGAGAACTTAATTGCACTCTCGTCTATATTGTTGCATCACTACTCATTACGTACGGTAGGTACGTTGGTTATTTGGAGCTGTCCACTGCGTTGAGCGATCTCCACATCGGCGCCGCCGCCGCCGCCGCTACCGCCCTGCCAATGTATGATAATATTTCTTAGTGCAAAGGTTAATGCTTCATCGTCTTGCAAGTCGAACCCAAGCTTAGCTATATCGATGAAGCCAACGCATGGCACCCTGAATAGGCATTACTATAAATAGTTGTATGTAGCATTTTGATTCTCAATCAATAGCGCATCAGGTTCACCCAACGCTATATTGTGCCATAGTTATCAACTGTTGATAGCGACTGAATGTTAATATCATCTACTACCGACTCGACACGAATCGTACAACGAACTTTGGCATAGCGATAACAATAATAATAATAATAATGATTGATTTAGTATCATTGTACTAATATAATGATAAACCCCCACCTGTAATTAAAATATTGGATACAATCTAACACGAATCTATTTAAAAGGATGGAGTAAATATTTGAATATTCATTGAGTTTATCAGGGCGGGGTAAGTTATGGGACACAATGATTCATTCATTGTGTCATTTGGCATTTTCAAGCAACGCTGAACTTTGATGAACGATTAAATGCTATAATGCTCCATAGTTGTTAATTAGTTATCAAGGATGACCATGTTGGCATGTCAGTATGAATGTTTCGGAATTCTCGGACGGATTAACAGCTTTGAGACGACGTGAAAAACGTGAAAAGCGACTGGCGTTCGTCGAAAGCCTCTTAGAGGTCTGAACCAATGTACCGTATCGCAAAACGAAGTGATATTCACTAGCTTATGCGAAGTTTGTTTAGGAATTAGAAAGTAACAGCTGGATTCCTCTGGTTTCATTCAGCAGATCTGTAATATAAATCCGTTCGACTTAAACCCATCCCACAACCACTGAGGAGCTTATAGAACCGCAATGGATAACTGTAGAGCGTTGTGTAGAACACACCGTTGCCGGGGAAGGCCCGCCCAAAGCTGATGCCAAGATCAATTTCTCTATAAACACAACCAAGAGAAACCACTCCTCATACAATTCGAATGTTGTTGTCTGTGGATTCCGCTGTTTGTGCGTTATTGAAAAGGATGGCCCGTAGATTTAAAAAAAAACACGCACAATCTGGACACGTATGATGTTCTCTGCCATTATTTTCTCGTACGGTACATCAGTGAAGGGTACACATATTGAGCGTGGCAAAATGATAATCTTTGTTACATATACCCCACTACCATGTTCGTCGTCGCGTGCTATGACATTCGTCTAACCATAGAACACACGCCCCTTTTCGTATACTAGACCAACGAGCTTGTCTATTTTGAGACGCACAATCATGATCAATATTCGATATATGACTAACTCTGAAGAAACAGGTGTAATTGTAGGTCAGTGAGAGCTCGTAACGTCCATATATATATATATCGTATTTCTTCATAGCATTTCGAAGCAGCATCGTTTTAGAAGGGCATTCAAATTCGTTGAATTTGCATGCTCAACAACAATTATGCCACACCCTGTGTAAAAAAATATATACACACATATCATATGTATATATCAGGTTGACGCGGCCACTTTGTCGGTGGTGGCGGTGGTACCGGTGCCAGTCACATGAGTATCCGCGCATCTCAGGCGGACAGTGATACGGAGGCGGCAACCGACATGAAAATGATTGCAGCACCGACGGTGGTTTGCCCACAGCGGCAAAATACTCACAGACGCTCAAACACTCCGAGCAGGCGGAAGACATAGGCGGGAACGTGATTGGACGAGACAAGATCGGCCGGCCAGTCAGCCAAACAACCTGTCTACCATTCGCTTTGTTTGAATTGAATCGACCGGCGGCCGGATGGACAAACCAGCGAACGACGAGTACAGAGCTGCTGCCGTGAGGCGGACGGCTGCAGGGGGTGAAGACGATAGCAAACTGAAAAAGCTGTACGACTTGTACAATATATATATATATATATATATGTGTGTGTGAATATATATGCATCTATGTATGTGGTGTTAGAGTGCTGTTTGTAGGGGGTGAGTTCGGTGTGGTACGTAATCGAACAATCGATAGCCAGCGGGGCCAAGCACGCCATAGCCATTGTAGCGGAGCGGTGATGCTGTTGCTGCTGATCATAACAACGGCAACACCGAATCGTCAACAACTTCGATGACACCGCAGCGTAATCACATGAGAACCACGAGAGGATGAACACGAGATGACGCTTACAACAACAACAACAGCAACAACAGCGACCACTACAATGAAGACTTGAGGGATTGAAGTCGATGCCGACGTGAAGTATTCGTCTCGTCGGATGGAAAGAAAAAGCAGCAGCAGCAGCAGCTGTATTTTTTAGTGACAATCTTGAGACGACATGAACGCGTGGTAATGACATGTACACGATGAATGCATGAATGAACCAATGGATGAATGTCGATGGCTCTGTGTATATTCCCTTCAATTTCGTTGTTGTTCTTGTTGTTGTTATTGTTGTCGTTGTTGTTGCTCACTGTATTTACCTCTATAGATAGATTCATCTGTCAATGGGCGTATGATGATGCATTTCTAGTGAAAAGGAAAATATGGTTTCGCGTTTTCGTTGTCGTAGCAGAAGATGAGGAGGAGGCGAAAGTAAATGAAAGTCATAGAAGAAAGAGTGAAGCTTATGAAAGAAATATAATTTTGTGTTACTTGGATTTGTGATCGGTGAGCCCCTCGCCCCCACTCCCCCCACTCCCCACTCCCCCCCTTCTTCAACTGCTGCTGCTGACACTGCCCATTCGAGTTGCGCACCCACGATCACGATCTTTTCCTGATATTTTTTCTCTCTCTCTCTCTCTCTCTCTCTGGAGCAGAATGCTGACGACTGTCCAGATTATTGGTAAAGTTATTATTGTGAAATATTGGAACCGGGTCACACTTTTTGTAAGCAGGACGACACTCTCCGGTGGCAGCACAACGTCAGGAAGCGGTAACCAACGAACGAGCGAACGAACCAACCAAGCAGCCACTAAGCGACACCTATTTATTTCATCTCCACTTTCTTATCTACTCCCCTGCCTGTTTGTTGCACTGCTCGTTGCTGTCATTGTATAGCGGCAGTGAATGCCAGCAACAGCAGGTGGCCAACGTTACCCAAGCAGATCCCAGCATTTCAATTGCCGCCACCACCACCACCACCGCCACCAACAACAACAGCAACAGCAACAACAACTCGCATCGTGTCGAAATCATCAGTATCGTCTATGAGAAGCTCATAGCGGCAGCCACAACAATAATAACAACAACGATGGCCACAATCTGGATGGTGAGCGGTTCGTTGCGCTTGAAGTTGTCATGCAAGATGTCGATCGCCCTTGCCAATATATATATATATAGGTTTGTATATAAATACGTGGTCATGCCACAATTTCAGTATCACCTTCACCCACTCCGAGTGGCGGACGCAGCCGATTGGAAAGTTGCGGGAACCCCCACACAAGTTGAACAATAACGCGTCGCATACTAGAATAGCACTTTTTGTCGTGGATCGACAACGACAAGAACAAAAAAAAATATTTGCAATACATCGAGTGGCATTGGTTGACCAAGCGAAGACATATCAGTGCGTATCGCTTGTACTCGGTATATATTTATATGCATAAGATAATACGGATGATCGCTCTCGAGTGAAAGTTGACCGAAATCAATTTTTGAGAACGTCAACGCCAACAGCAACAACAACAACAACAACACTAGCAACAACAACAAGAGCAACAATAATAGTTGTTGAAATAACAAGACAAAGGACATACAATAAGTAGGAGGGAAACTTAGACAAAAAGTTGCATCGATTCAATGAACGAATGAAAGTGAACTGAAGTTAAGTGAAGCGAATTCGGAACTTGGGCTTCTTCATTGGACAGAAGAAGCTGCTGGTGTCGATCGTGGTTGTTGTTGTTGTTGTCTTCGTCGTCGTCTACAGCCAATGTTGGAATTCGCCGTTTCAGCAACAGATCGATATGATCGTCGGGGGGGGGGGGGGTTGAAGTGAGTCGATGGGGATGAGCGAGTGGGGGTCCGTTCGTCTGTGCTTGTGGCGGAAGCGAGCGTTCCCCAATATCATTCTCCGACTGATACAATTTCTGCGCTGCCATCCGCCGCCACCGCTATCCACCGCCATCTACAAGCAGCGGCTACTACTGGAACAGCGGGCGCCGCAGTAACACAGCAAGAGGTCTTCGAGATAAACAAATTCTTTTGTATTTGTCTTCATCGGGAGCGAGGAGAACGCCCGAAAGAGGACCGAAACGTCAGACCCGCGCCATAGCCGGCGGCGGGGGGGGTTCTCCCTCTGCACCCATACTCGAACCCCACGGGGGGTGGGGGGGTGTATGAGCGACTCAAAGGAACAACGACACAAGAAACAAGCAACAGAAGAGGACACGACTTGCATCAATAGCCACGACGGCAATGACTAACTTCAACAGCTACAAAAATAGTTATATATATATATATTATATATATCTATATATGTGTGTATACATTGCGTATTCACTCGGAGCGCGGTCTCTTGCTGCTGATGCAGATCAACAGTGGGGTCGTGGTATTCGATCTTTGACCGTAAAGACCGCTGTAGAGATCGATCTGATGTTACAGGACGGGGAGCGTTACGTATGTCAGAAGTATATGTATGAGAGCAACTGCTCTGTGAATCAGAGCCACGGCGTCACCTTGGATCGATGCCATTGACGCCTGTCCACCAAGCTTTACAGTAATCTCCTGCCAGCTTACTGTGTATCTTGAAATGAAGGTACATATATGAACTATTCGACAGTAAGCAATTAAAGAAAGACAAAATGTTTCAATACAATTGACAGTTATATTAATGTAGCGACATCATAGGCGCTATGTCTTGATCGAAGGTAATGACGGAGCTGAACATCATGTATCAATATAAACGACGTCTACGGCCGCCGTAGACGAATTGAAAGTCAAACTCCGCAAATCATGGACAGTGAGGGGACCTCGGCCAGGAAAATCGTCTCTGGTAGATAAGAGAGATGAATTCATAGTTTGCCTTATCTTAACGACACGTTCCGCGATACACGTATGTTCGCGCATGAAAATGCTGATGCACTATTTGATAAGGAGAGATTTCTGAGGGAATTGCTAAACTTCGATTACAACATACCGATATTATACGTTATAATATACAATAGATGTCGATGAAACACCCCAAGCCCAACAAGAAAGCGTTGTTCCTTCTACTAGCATGTGACATTTTACTTCATATTCTCAAGTAGTATTTGGATTTTGGTTATGATTCTCAGTATTATGTCCATGTAAAATCGATCAATGCCGTTCACCTGCTAAAGGCGATCTACACTACTTCGTAACGGGCGCTGTAACTTCATTCGCTCAAGCTCTTTGCCACGAGCAGCCCGCAACTCGCCTCAGACCAGCAGCAGCTGCAGGAACAATCGCGGCAGCAGCAGCAGCAGTAGTAGTAGCGGGAAGACAAAATTGAATTTTCAACAAGCCGCGCACACACACACATACAACTCTCTGTCATTGTCTTCAGCTTAACAGGACGCCTCCAATTTACGACGTTTTTCCGCTCTCCCCTCGCTGCTGCCGATTCTTCTCCAATTCGTTTCCTTTGCTTCGCAATAGGACCCTCCATCCCTCCCCCCCCGTCCTCGCCGTCGTATCCGAGTCCACCCCCGACTCGAGATGTTCTATCATCATTTTGTCTCTGATCTTCTCCTCGTCGCGTTCTGCTATGGACGTTATACGCGACGGTCGCTGAGGGCCCACAAATAATTCCGCCGGACGTTTGCTGTATGGCCACACCACTAGTACAACTACGATTTCGCTGTTTGGCCAGTCAGCCCGTCTCTCGTAAGCCGTACGATATAAGGTTTTCCCCGTTCAAAGAACAAGCTTGCCCCCGACTGGCTTGGTCGACTGAAATATAGGCTCGTTAAGTATGAAATTCTCTCGATTGACGTTGTTTTCTAGCTCGCACAGATCCTCCCTCACTAGCGATTTTCCACATCGGATTGTACGAATGCACCCACCTGATTGAACCCCATGAGTGAACGACACAAAAAGAAAACAATCTCGTATTTAACGAGCGAATATTACTGGCCGGAATCTACGCTCTCTCGCACAGAGGTAGTCGTTGTTTTAGATATTTCTCCGCTTTTGGTGGCCATCGTAAATTCATCGTTGTTCCACACAGGCACACACACGTATATATATATATATATATATATATGGATTTTCTCTCCTATATAAGATTACATGGCAGATATCCCCTCATTCTTTCGTACTTGAGTACCATGTTTATTATTGGCGAGCAGATAATTCACTCTGCGGATGCGTTTCGAGATCGTATCGAGTCGTTACATCGACCCATAAACTGAAAAGGCAGCGACTGTGTGTCATCCCAGACCCTCAAAGCGGATACGATATTTTCTATCGTCGCTTCTCCACCATGAGACGGAGTACAGACCTTCTGAAGCTAAAACTGAAGTAGACTTCTCGAATTTCGAAGACAAACAATTATTATATTTGTGTTACTTAAGCCAAACGCCGGTAGGATTTGTTCGAGGCTTTTCTCAAAGTGATTTGATACCTTTAAAACGATTTAAAATCGCAAACCTGATAATTATGCTCACTCGTGGGACAGATTCATTGGAACGATGATAACATCCGCGCATGTTGTTTGCGTACAGAGAATTGAACGGTAATCACAAACGGAAAGGGGGCCGCAAGATGAAGACCAGCACTAAGGGCAAGAGTAAGATGGGTTCCGTTCGATGACTACGGAAGTAGGCCAAAATTAGATAAGGACCTCATGTTGGCCTTGATGACGACAAGTGAAGATAAATAATTGGATCAGCGCCCTCCGATAATAGCGGTGAACAAGTACCCATTTCACAACAAGCGCCAGTGACATAGGCGGCTTTTACGGTAACATTATTAATACAGGTATTAATTAATATTACACCACGATATATTTATATTTATATATATATATATATATATATATATATACCGATTGGTATCTTATAAAACACGCATTAGCAAAGATAGCGACAGGCAGAACAGCGAGCGCTAGACACAGAGACGATGGAATCAATGACAAAAATGGTCAGATCAAACCCGATCAGGCAAACCCGTTGAACGTCCGCCACCATTTGCCGAAGCCCCGCAAACGTCTGCCTGCTGACGCGGTTGCAGAAGCCGCCGCCGCCGCAGCAGCAGCAGCACAAAATGCTACACACAGACCCGCTCCTCCATTCACTCGGCTACTCAGTCATTTACTTAATCATCTCGCTCGTAGTCGCGGCGCTTGACGGACGATTGGACAGTGGATGAAGAGTCCTTGCGCAGCCACCGCTCGCTGCATTTGAATAGCCGGCTGAGAACAGCGGCAGCAGCAACAACAGAATCAGAACATGTTATCGCTATACGACCCGTACAACTCGTACGTGGCATGGTATATTGGCAGGTTGCCGCTGGTGGCGGTGGCCGACTGTGGCGACATCGGACGCAGCGGCACAACTAACGATGCTACTTAACGGCTCTGTCAACGGTGATCATTTTTTTTTTGTTACCGCTCTCTCGTTGTCGTAGCAGCAGTTATCGTCATCATCGTAGTCGCTGTCTTGCCAGCCGCGGCCGCCGAAAGCACCGTACAAACGTGGAGAAAATTGCCGCTCATATAATATAATAGTAATAATAATAATGATACATATATTGAGGAAGACAGAGAAATACCATCGGTCATGGTCTTATAACATCTGATCAATAGTGCGATGGTAATAGTGGCAATAAAGTAATAATCATCATAGTCGTATAAATAGAATAATAATAATAATGGAGCACTAACCATCGACGTGTGATACAAGAACACAAAAAGCGCATGGGGAGCGGGCATGAACACGGAAAGAGGTAATCGCCTAAATGACTCAAGGTCACAAAGGGTTTAACGGCAACATATATATAATATATATATATATGAATCTTCGAAGGTGTCTCGCGTTCAGCCTGTTATGCATGTTCAACAACGGTCCCAAAGCAAACGGCGCTCTGGTATCTATCTGATGTCTGTCTCGCTATCTCGATATGCCCTTGTGTTTCTTCGAACGTACACCGTAGTGGTGACTAGTACAACTATGACTATTGTATCGACCAGGGGCGATCAGTTGAACAACAGAATAACGACTTGGTGCGGGAGAGCTCACTCACTCGCGCATATCTTGATTGAGACGGCCGCTCTGCAGAGTTCTCGATGCCTCGTGAATGTCAACGAAAAGAACAACGTCTGAATTTACAGTGGAATAAAACTTCAACGAGAGGCGACCGAGCAACACGACATTGCCACACGAACAACGGCTACAGATACGAATTCGAACAGACGCACCACCGCTGAGCCGATGCTGGCGGTGGCGGCCGCAGTGGCGGCAGAACTAAAAGAATGAAGATAGAATCAAGCGATAGCTAGAAACGTTGAAATATAACGAAAATATCTCGATTTCTGTCTGTCACATCTATATAGACACATCCCTGAACCTCTGAAATATGTGTACAAGATCCGTCTGTATCATCTACGCGTACACGCGGACACACACACGTACATATATATCTATATATATATATATATATTATCGTGAACGTTTAATAATATATGTATATATATATATATTTATGTGTCAGTTGATATCTGCCAATAAGTTACTGTTGCTGGCGTTCGCACAGTGTGCGAGGTGATTGTCAAATGTAGTTTTCTCCTGGTGATTTTTCGCGTTGTGCTCATTTGTGCACACGCATGGGCGTGTGTCAGATTCCCAACGCGCAGAGTTGGCAGAACAAGGCAGTGCATGTCAACTCATAATACGTGTCCAGAACTTTTACTAAGCCATCCGCAATGAAATATCACCATCACCGCCATCCAATGAATAAATTCCAAGAACAGTTGACATGATATTGTTGGCAGTATCCGCTCTTCGAATACGCAAATCATTCCACAATAATAATAATACTAATAATAACCCTTCGAGAATGACTTAAACACACAGGATCCCTTGTGTTCAATTACCACGAATCCTATGTCAGGCGACGTCGCAATGGACGAACGCATCAACGGAGAGTTGACATCGTGTGACCATCAAACGAGATCAAAGGCGCGATCACGTCATCACCATTTCATGGCTTCACTATGATCATCTTAGGGTATGCTGGAGCTTTAGGTTGATCCGATTTCTGTGAATTGTTCGAACTATGCGGACTAAACTAATATGTGCAATACTTAACTCACCGAAGTGTTTCCCAGTGCACGAAAGGTGTCGCAACAGCGTATGCTTATAGTCGTTGTGTTGTTTTAGCGATAGCATCTGTGTCAGCTTGTACCGGGTGGTCATCATCGAGAAACAAAGTCGAGCCCAACTAGGACCGACTGGCTACGAGAATATAATCACCCAGTCTCTACCAACGCATTTCCACTAACATTAGGGCCGGGTGGTTTTGTGTCCGTTAGGTGATGAACCGGGAAACACAAAGTTGTCGTGGTGGCATTAGCCGGAGCAGTTACACACCTTCCCTAGATATCGACACAATGCCAAGCGTAAAGCTGAAACCAGGAAGAAGATAGGCTCTCAACAGAGAATGGTTTTAGCAGGCAGAGACAGTAACCGTAAAAAATGCATATATATATATATATATATATGTAGTAAAAACAAAGGAATAGTTCTTCGGTGCATCCATTGGGCCGTGCGTCGACGTAGGCGACGTCGGTAGACGGATGGCAACGATAATATCTCTGTTTCTCTCTCTCTCTCAGGGGGACACTGCACCCCCGACGGTTGATCATAACCGCGGTAGGTGGCGAAGCACTACCAGGTTACCAACCGTGCCAATACTTTGACCCTTTGGCCAACGTAGAAACATAGAACAGGCTATCTAATCTTAGCCTGTGGCAATGGGCGGAGGTTGCCTTGTCATCTGTTCGACGTTGTCAATTGGCCGATTGGGTTCTGTGTTTCCACCCTATCGATCTCCGATTGCACAGGTTAAACCATCTCAGTGAATAGGGAGATGATGCTGATGCAAAAATCGCTTATTGCTCCTCGTGGTTGTTGGCTATAATTTAGTTGACTTGATAGTCATACATTTACACATTTACATATAGTCTACAAACGGACGCCACCGACACAATAATGGACTCGGACAGCTAACTATTACATTCTACTTGGTCCCTGCTCCACTTTACCGGGTATGTCACCAACATTTACCATAAGCAATACCTCACTCATCTCGTTTCAATCTTCAATATTTTCATAATACGTGATGACATAATTGATACGATAAGCGATACGATCATTATTATTCAAGTGGCCAATAAATGGGTGGACATAAAACATCGGCATCAGCTTCCCTTGTACCTGCACACAGCCGGGACGGGGCGTTGGAAACCATCAGCGAAAGTTTGTTTATCCCTTTGGCCGGTCGAACAGACGGATCAGATAGATAGATATATATGGACTATCGACACCCGAGTCACCAACACTTCGCCGTCACCGTGGCAAACTCACGCTGCCTTCATCACAGGGGGCAAAAGAATAGGTATAATCACCGTTCGTTAATACCATAACGACGAGGACGACAACGGCGGCGATAGCAAAAGCACACGCGGGAGGAAGAGAGAGAGACAGGAGAGAGGGAGATACCTGGCAGAAGCGTATATAATACTGAATAGGGCGGACGCTTAGGTATGGTTGGGCATTTGTCTGTTGGCTCGTTCGCTGAACATCCGGCCGCGATTTTCCGCTCTGCTCTGGCAACTTCTCTCTTTCTCTCTCTGTCTCTCTCTGCCTGCCTGTTATTTGCCTCTGACCGAGGAGCATCGGGGAGCAGGGGGCGGGCCACCGTGGCCTTCCCCGGTGGCGATAATGAAGCGGCTAACATGACGCTGTGATGATCTGCGTAGGCAGGCAGATAGGCGAGCGAACCTCACCTGCAGACACGGACGCTGCTTAAAACATACACACATAAACACACACACATGGATAGAGGGACTGACACACGTGCCCTTGTATAAATATAATGCAATGATGGAAATCCGCAGCAGCAGCAGCAGCGATAACATTAATACCATTGAGAACAGCAACAAGAACAACAATAGTAATGCGGATGTTGCTGATACTTCATCGTTGTTGTTGTTGTTGGTTGTGTTCTTCAATCCTCTTCATTGAGTTCCCTCGTTTCCCCTTTACTCTTGGAACAAAGTCATCATCGCCTGTGACTATCGCAGCGATGACTCGAAGCGGACGAGTAACAGCACCAAATCGCATCACATCACCACGATATCATCATTATCATACTATTACTGCTACTACCTGTATGGTAAGCACTACCGAATTCACGTTGCCATGTTGTCAATTAATCAGCAGCAGCAGCAGCAACAACAAAAGGACCCAGAGGACAAAGGAGAGAAGGCAGACACCCCGACAGACGCTAGATGGACAGGCAAACCCGTCATAGTGACCACCTCTGCTGTCGTTGCCACCATGATCGGTTGTTGTTGTTGTTGTTGTTGCTGCTGCTGCTCTTGCTGAATTATATGAGCACAACATTCTATAAACGTGTCTGTGTATGGCCGCATGCTCGGCGGCTCGATGTCGAATGTCACTGCTGCTGGTGCTGCTGCTCTTGTGCCTCTAGTGTAAATGTAAATTGGTGTAATTGCATCCATCTCGATCTCGCACGATTAAATAAATGATTTGTGGTTGGTGTCACTGATTGGATGAGCACTTTGCCCAGCCCCGCCCCCCGGTCATGACGGGGTTGTTGCTTGAACAGAATGTACCTTCATGGTGAGGGCGGTGGCGACGAGATATATCACTAGGTGGAGACACTGCGCACTGGCAGCATCAAAACCGCCAGCAACAGCGTAACCCCCGCCGCGTGATTCGGTTTTTCCCTAGTCACATTGATTGTGACGTCGTTGGTGTAAGCACAACAACCACACAGCTAACGTAAAACGTATGACGGCGGTCTGGCGTGCAACTGCATACGACAGCGTTATCGGCTGCGCCAGGACACAACGATGACGCCAACAGCAACAACAACAACAACAACAACAGCAACAATAATAGCGCCAATAATGACGTCAACTTCACGAGTCGATCGATAGACGACGTCACTCACATCCCAGAAACGTCTGGAACGTACCTACGCGGACACAGATACACATACATGCACATCTATATATATATATACAGAGAAAGAGAGAGAGAGAGATACTCAGTTATCCATGACATAAGCCGAGGACCACTGCGACTGCCAAGCACACAGTCTATTGAACACGAACAACAACAACAACAACGATCGTTGCCTCTGTGGCGATCTGTCGAGTGAACATCGTCATCATCATCATCGTGATCAGAGGGCACCCCCCATTCTAACCTACCCCATCAGAGCGACACACATCACTTCCGTTCCTCGGCCCACATCACCCGATCGTGGTTCCCGTAGGGGCTTTACGTCGTTTGCACTATACTATACTGTAACAGCAGCAGCAGCAGCAACAACAAGCACGTCACGAAGCTGTCTGTCTGTCACTCACCCCCAAGCGGCCCCCGGGCCGTCGCCTCTTCCCCAATTCACTGACTCATTCATAATAGGTGCCCTCCTTCGTTACTATAGCCGCTGTTGCTGCTGCTGCTGCAGACCGTCCACCCGTCCGCCGCTGATAATGCTGATGGTGAATGGCTTAGCTCGCAATGGCAAACCTTGGTTGTGGTGTCCAGCGTCTATTGTCGTATTAGCCGCCATTGGCTATTCAGCGTCAGACGGCTGGCCAGTGATCCCGATAAAATAGATCCCGTGTATATATATATATATGCGCGCGTGTATGTGCACCTTGTGGATCTATGGTCAACCGGAAAGCTATTATTGGTACGCGTATGCATTTAATAATCATAATTGGCCCCCCCGTGAAGACGAAGGGGCCAGGGATAGTTTTAGTTAGCCATGTATTTATAATACCTACCTATGCATGCGTACGAGTACGTATTGTGTTCGCGGATTTGCCGTAACATACGGCGAACCGGCCAAGACGAGGCATGATTGTGATTATGACATCATGATACAAGATAGAGTCGACAGCGGCGACGACGACGACGGCGCGAAGCAAACGAATGAAAATCTGCTGTTTTGCAACCGCCCTAAAGGCAAAGGCGAGACATCTTTGCAACGAGGTAACACAAAAGGTTCGAATACTTCGTATTATTATGATTATTGTTACATGTGCATTTGTGCGTACAAATGCAGATGAACCACAGAATCGCTATCCGCATTGCTCAAAATGACTCCCCCTATTGGTGATAGTCGGAAGCGGATCAAGATCGGCTACGAACGACGACGACGCCGAAGCCAGAGACGGCGTTCCACGTGAACAGCGTGCAGCCGATCTACACGCGAACTCATGCAGCGAGTGCATCCATGAGCTACGAGCCTTGTTTATGGTGGTCAAGCGGTGAAATGGCCACTAATTGGCCATTTAGTAGCGGTAGCAGCATCGGCCCATGCAGAGGTGGGTGGCAGGCAATGAGGCAATAAGTCAGAGGTATAATAACAACAAATAGAAGCCTAGTTCGTCACAGCCAATGAAACAGCACACGTTGAAACTATAACGACCACCGGGGCTGAATCTGCGGCGGCGACGGCGGCGTCGTCCGTTGAAGTGAAATTATCATGGCCAACTCGCTGCAGGCAGCCTCCGCTGGCCGATGAAACCCAAACGAGGAGAGGGTTTAGTGGAGAAGTCAATTTATAGAACGGGTAATCGATATATATATATATATATATATATATGTGTAATAATTGGTGCTGTCGTAACGATAACGAAAGCAGGGCGACTGTAGGTTGCGTGGTTATCAGAGGTAGGCTCATTAATATATGGAATAAATAAATAAATAATCGGCCTTCCGAGCATATTTCTGGTAGGTGAGAACGACAACGCCGAGTAGTGCCCCACGCTTAGCGGGGGATTTAGCGACTAGGCGATGCGGTACGAGCAACAACAGATGCGAGTGGTTCGAGCCACGCGGGGAGAATATACATCAAATCTATTATAATAATAATAATGACTCATTAAAGGGCTGTTAACAGCTGTAAACAATTAGCGTATAACTTGTTCTAATACACGCAAATGCACCATTCGATCACGCATAGCAATACAGACGCATGCGTCAATACCTATTTACCTGGCGTTAGCGGTCATAAATTTAGGGATTTTGGACAACCACCCGAACTGGATACTGGGTTGAAGGCTGACGACTCGAGCCAACACGCAGGCATATATCGAGGCAAAAATATCATCGGTGAGACTAGCTCAACATATACATCGCGTAGGACAGAGCTCTCAAAGTGAAATTGGCAATGGTGACCTATAGGAAGATAAGTTTTTGCACCAGCTTTACGATAAGGTCACGTGTAAACGAGAAAACGATCAAACATAGTAGTAGCATTCGCATGGCTGCTTTAGTCGGGATACATCATCGATAATTAATTAGTAGATAGTGCACAGATATGCACTGTATATGTATCCATCTATGTACGTGTGTATCTGGGTGACTGAGGACCCCGTACGAATGAACGAACGATCCTGTCTGTTATTGCACCTGCTGTTTATTGACCTGTTGAACAATTGCGTAACACACAGCATGTGTATGCACTACCATATCTAATCACTATGCAAAACATTAACGGCACGAACGGCACGAAATGTTACAAGAGTCCTGATTCACCGTCCCATTCTAGTACGGTTCAATGCAGCGCCTTTTTTCTACGAGTAACGAGAGAACTCCGGTCTTGATCAGCCAATATCACTATATGAAACGTACATATAAAAGCGTCGATTTAATAAAACGCCAAGATGTGCAGTAACACTGCAGTGGTAGTAGTGATGGTATTCAAATTCGCTTTAGTTCATATATTCAGATTCGCCAGGTACGAGTAAGGCAGAAAATAAGCAAAGGTGGTTGCCTCGACAGGTCCTCATAGTAATACCTAAAGGTTAAGAGCTGAGGCCTGTCAGATAGGGGAATAGCTGAGGGTCAGCTCAAAAAACAATTATTATACTCGTTTTAGTGATATTAGCGGTGAATTGTGCATCGCGATACTCCGTTCTGTTTTGTCATTTTTTTTTATTATCAAATAGTAATTGTGCTCCAGTGTGGCAAGCAAAGTCATTTGACCTGGACGCTAGACCAAGCTGTATCGAAGTATAATATATGCTTAACGAAATACATAAATACTCGCATTCACGTCGACAGGTAGCTCAAATATAGTAAATATAACAATGCACACACACACACATAGATACCCAACAACAAAAACAACGATAATAGCAGCAAGCGATACAGGTAAAGTGGATTTCATGTCTTCAAATGTTGCAAGATAACATTGCGATCTATTTATTGTATTATGAACGCACGGCGACGCCGCAAATACATCATCTATTGTTTAAAAAGCAATCGGAATCCTGTGGCGCTTAATCTATCATGTCGCATAATATAATCGGCTATAGTTGATCACTTGCATTGACCACTTGGCTCGTGTAGGTACATAATGGCGATATGGCGGAACATTTCGATCCCTCGGCAGCTACATCGTCGATTCCCGGCTATTGTGGTTATGGTCCCGTCCAACAATTCATGTGGCAATGGATTTACCGAAATAGTGTATTGCTAAAACGAAAAAAATAGTCTGGCTATTCGCAGATCGGCACGAAATCCTCAATTATACAGTATAATACAATGTCGCCACTCGTGTGTAAATATGATTTATTTCCGTCGACAATCGTGCTTCGCCATGTGGCTGTTGCGTGGTTCTCTAAATTCTAATGGTGCTCTGTGTCGCGTTAAGCTCTTCGTGGGTAGAGCTCCGGCTGGCGCCCATATAGATGTTGCGCTCAGGAATCGCACACCGTACACTTTTAAGGCGTTTTGATCAATAATGCTCACAACAGGTGCCTGCCGTCACTTAAGTAGCAGCAGCAGCAA
Organism: Stratiolaelaps scimitus; assembly: GCA_019614645.1. Taxonomy (NCBI): domain Eukaryota; kingdom Metazoa; phylum Arthropoda; class Arachnida; order Mesostigmata; family Laelapidae; genus Stratiolaelaps; species Stratiolaelaps scimitus. Next base: position 1,595,391 of record JABWDB010000029.1, read on the forward strand.
CAGCTATGTCTCACAGTCGTATTGTTTATTATCTACCGTATACCTCATACTGCCTGAAGTGCACAATACAAAAGCAAGCCCCCATAAGAGGGAGCTTCAGTATTCTCATCTCAGTCCAGACGCCTCCGTCGGCAAAGCGAGTGGCTGGCTCAGTAGAAAAATGCAGCGAAAAGCAGCTCGCCGCTCGCTCCCGCGCTCAAGACGCTGCTGCCGCCGCCGACGCCGTTATTGTCCGTACACCGTTCGTCGTTGGCGATCGAAAAGCGAACGCTGAAAAGCGGACGAAAGCTAAACGGGAGCAGGCAAAGGGACGTGGCAGAGATACGAGGAATCGAACAAACCAACTCATAACCCACACCCGAATGGCTGGCCAGCGCCGGCAGGTAGCAGCAGGACCACACACGGCCGCAAACGTCACGGGGCCACCGAACGAAGAATGGGTTCAACAGCGATTCGGATTCAGCAGCGGTGAACGGCGCGAGCAGCCGCAGACCGACGACGGGCAGAAGCCGCAGCGGCAAAGTGGCGTCTTCATGGAGGTGGGTCGCCGTTCGGGAAATTCGCCGTTTAATTCTGTTTAGAACTCGTAAATCGACAATGGCCGTGTCCATTTCGTTCAAACTGTAAAATGGTAGAGACAAAGCCAAGGGGGAACGACAGTGGCGGCGGCGACGGCGGAACGAGACCGCAGCAAGACGAAACAGCGGCAAAAAAAAGTCAAACAAATGGAATATACAAGGAAAAATAATAGATCGACTGAGAATGCTGCCTCACAAACATTCACCGGTGGCACCCTGTGGTATCGTCGTTGGTACTCTCTAGGGATATACAATGGATATTATGAGAATGACTTCGCGGGAACAGTGGGATATACGTACAATAGATACGGCGGGCTAAATGACGCTGAGATGTCAAACTGGAGAGGTGGTGGTCGTCGAAAAATAGTAATAATAACCTCGTGTCTTTGTGAGATCGATTGTGAAAGTGGAACACGTTATACATAATAATTAACGGTGTAATTTGCTATATATATAATATCTGTCGGTCTATTTTGCAAGAAAATATTTTATAAGCAAGAACTATTATATCATAACCTAATATATATATATATATATATATATATATATATATATATATATATATATATATATATAAGAACCGTTTTTAACGGTGCGCTTGAAATCCAAACCCACATTTGAACTTTATTCAAGTTTCAATTTTTCCTACTTTTCTCTTCAGACGTATAATAATTAAATTTCATGGGGCCGCAATTTAATTAACGACTAGTGTTCGCTGATGTCTAGCTATCCATACAATATAGTCTGATCTATAGCGTATGTACGTAAATAATATTACCGTTAGTAATAACCTGTAATATGAATAGGCTGAGGTCACGATACCAATCTCGAGGCCTGATAGCACCAATCATTCATATCTCGAAAGCATGTTTCCACCATTAAAGTTGGAACATTATTTATGAATAAGTAAATGGCTAGAAATCGGTCCATTTTTCAATAGCTATTGTACGCAGTTTCCCTGGTAGTTTGTGATGGTTCAGCAGTCGGCTCTTTCGAATGTTAAAATCCACCTCATATAATACAATATATACACACACACACAAACAAGTCTCGGCTGCATTACCACGCTTCACAGCAGAGAGGTACAACTACAATCACTATCAAGTTGTGCTTGGTGCCTCGCCGAGGGGCGAGCGTCCTGCCGATGGCCAAGAGAAGAAATCGCCAGGTGGCCAGGCCACCGGATGCGCGTTACAGAACCACCGCCCAGAAGAAGGAGCTAAGAAAAAAATCGGCTCAACACCGGCGAATATCGGCGCTTCAGCCCAAAAGCATCAATTGCATCCCGCCGAAGACGACCAGTAAAATACACAACACACTCACGCTATCATAAACAACAGCAGTGGCTGTTTGTAGGCCCCTGCCGGCCTGTTTCAGCAACGATTCCGTCCGTCTGTTGAGCTTAGCTGTCGAAGCTCGTCCCCATATAATTATAATAATAGTGATAATGTCAGGTAGAGTACACTGTTAATATTTTGATAGGCTGGAGAGTGTCCCCCGGATGGTCTAGTAGTGAGCGTCTTCGACTACTAGACCGGAGGGACACGTGTGTGTTGGGTTCAAATCCTGTCAGACGCTGCGGAGAACCTTTGGAGTACTTTATCATCTTTCTTTATCTGAGGATTCTTGTCATGTACGACAAGGCAGAGAATAAGCAAAGGTGGTTGCCCCGACAGGTCCTCATAGTAATACCTAAAGGTTAAGAGCTGAGGCCTGTCAGATAGGGGAACAGCTAAGGGTCAGCTCGAAAAACAGATAGGCTAGATAGTGACAACGGCAAGCGGTAGCATCATCTCCTTTAGGAGATTAGTCGAGTACAGTCAGCATGCGAACGTTAGCCGGCACGTCAGCATACGAGATTGCATATGTGAAACATTGCTTTAGCGACGAGTATCCGTGTCACGCCATCTATGCCGTTGCTTATTGCTACAGTTCTGGCAGCATTGCGTCAATCGTAGTGCGCAATCGAAGCTGAGTCAATCTTTTGGAATGCTTTTAGTTAAATTCGGGATGTCGAAGATCGCCGGACATCACCGAGAAGTGGAGCCTCAGCGCGTTAGTTGACGTCGCAGAAACTTTATCGTCTCCAAGTAAATCAGCAAGCTGTGCCCTAGGTGACATTTACAAAGTAGAAATTATAATTTAGAAACATTTCAAGGGAATGCAAATCATATTGGAAATCTCATCTTGCTTTGGCGCTTAACTTAGCCAGGTAAAGGGGAAATGGTAGAAATGTTCGTGTTGGTGTCTGCTGGTATCATCGGTCATATCAAGGCCTCATACTTTTGGCATCCTTTTCCGTTATTCTGTCATTTGTTGCATTCTTAATATCGCTGTGTGGTACAGTTACATATAGATAGAATATCGACGTTCGCCACTGCTTAGAATCTCACCAAGTATGGTCCTTCAGTGACACATATTATTATTATTATTATTAACATCGTCATTTTAGTTGTCTCCTTCGCTTGTCGAAACTTGATCGACTTCAAGGGTAATTCCATTCATTTGAGTTGTGTCTGTGGCAAATTTCAATCTCTCTTTTCGTTAGAATGTTAGCGTGTGTGTGTGTGGTGCGTGTGTTGACTTGTTTCATCATAACATCGCTGTGTGACTAGTTGATTGATAAATTGCACGCAAATTCAACCTTCATCAAATTTGAACATCATCACTACACGCCAGCCGTTACAAGCGTCACAAACCAGTTCCAATCAAAAATCTGATTGGATATTAACTCGTTCATGATCAATACCATTACAATAAAAAAAAAATATATATATATATATGATTATAACATTTTTTCGATGATGATAGTAATTATTCCGATCATTGTTCTTTCCCCGCCGTTAGGATACATTAGGAAATACGTCGGATTGGCCACCGGTTTCTGCCGATCGTCACTGTAGCTCCCGTAGCGGCACAATTCCATGTTGCCGCTCGATTTAGCTGCAGTTTCAGAAGTTGGTTTTTCGGCTTGGTTTGCTTCGCTTTGGTCTGGCCCAACGTTTATCGGGCGGCGACGCGGCCACTGCTGCCGTCTCAGTGTGCTTTGCACTAATGGCGACAGCGGTGGCTTGTGCGGGCCGTTGCCGCGCTTTGGCCGTAAATATTCTCTAGGTCCTTTTTTTCTCCAGTTGGCCTTTTTATTGCCTCATTTGGGGCTGCATTAGCTGAGCTTCACCTACTTTGTTATTCATGGCTATAATTGCTTCAAAAAAACAACACACACACACACACACACAGTACATTAAAGTGAGAGAATGTCGATCTGGATAAAGTTCGTTGGTGTAGGTGATTTTTTTTATTGGTTACTTTTCGATTATCTTATTGAGCCATCATGTTTGTTATCCTGAATTAGGCTAATTTATAGAACGCGACCGAAGATCCTACGATACCGCGAGATGATAATCCTACAGTAGATTTATGCTTCAGGGGTTACGTAAGCGTTTAGCGATGTTCTACAACTTATTATACTATAACTATAGATTTCAATAGTTCAAAAACCAATATTCATATCCTTCACTACAAAAAAACGGTGTCACCTCGAGCAATGCTCGTCTGTATTATGGATTGTCTCAGTCTCTTCAGGCGACGAGTGCTTCAGCGACAAAAAAATCGAATACCAATCACAAGCGTCGTATTTTCAAGCTGAAAATAGATCATAGTTGAATAAATTCATACACGTTTAGAATATCAACCGAAGTGTCGGAACTTCGCAGGCTTCAGAGTCAACAGAAACGCAATGAATGACAAAGGAACTCACCTTCCGTCACATCGAAGCCTCAATGCATACATGTGGACCTCAGCTGACACCCAAGAAAACTGCCACTTCACATTTAATTAGGGTGTATGTTGTGTGTAACTAAAATTTAGGCATGACTAGTATCGGGGCATGGCAAGAAGCCTGTGATTTTAATATCGCGGTCGCAATATTACTTTGGCCTCCAAACGAGAGATAACCCCTTGTAAACATAAAGGTACTGAGCGGTGCGCGAAAGCTGGCGGGATCTACGGGCAGCTCAGCGGGAGCCAACCCTCAAATATTCTGGTAAAATAGGCCGCGATCCCTTTTTGCACGGCTTAGCGTCAGACATATTGGTGCCTCTCGTCAAAGTTAATGCATAGCTGTGTTGTTGATGTTTGAGTTTTGGGTCGTGCGTGTTAGCTAGTTAGACGGGTAGAACCAGTATGATTTAAAATATATATATATATATATATATATATATATATATATATATCTCTCGTGCTCGATAAGTTGTGATTTAGTGCCCTCGAACAGGAGACAGGGTTGTGTCACGCTTGGATATGGTCCTTCACCGATCCGATGAGACATATACATGGGGGGGGCAGTAGCCACAGAACGAACCCTATTTACACGACGGTATGCATAGACGAGCTTGCATATCTTCACGATCGCAGCAGGAGCGTGATTCGTACACTATAGTTTGAGCAAGCGATAAGCGCCATACTTGTCATAGACAACTCTGTTCAATATATCAACAACAACAACCATCGACCTTAACCATATATATATATCATATCGAGTAATTCATAGCCTCTGGCAACCTGCCCTGTCTCTAATATTCAACTGCCCTCATGTCCAACGAACTACCTCTGTATTATACACTATAGTTAATGTGGCATAGCATTGAAGTGGGCCAATTTTGAATAGATAAAAGGCTTGGTTCCATGAGCACGCTGACGCTGGCGGGCGTTGAGCGCCCACTAGCGAGGTCGAAGTGAACCAGCCAGCGATCCAAGTTGCCATCAGGACACATCGCAATTTTCACTTCAACATCATCACATTAACAACAACAACAACAACAACAACAGAGCGAAGCAACTAGCTATTCAGAGTTTTGTGCTCGCTACGATAATAACTGCTAGCAGCTGAATCGGGCAAAGTGGTCAAATGTAGACGTGGACAGTCACCGAGGTTTCTATCGGCCTGGGACAGTCCCCCTCTGCTAACAGCAGAAACAGATCGACTCACGGCAGCGAGGCCGGAGGCCAGCGAGCTGCGTTTTGTATTTGCCAGCTAAAGTTCAGGCGGGTACCACCGGATACTGAATTTCCGCCAACGAGAAGAGGCCGACTATATAGCAGCATTCACTCCTCCGTGCTGCAATGACCAACTGGCGTGGAAGCTTCGTATAGTAATGGTAATAATATAATTTATATATGGCAAGGAGAAATCGATTCTTTTTCGGGTCCAAAAAGCTAGCACTTGTCGGTATCAATCTCCGCGCAACTTACATACGCATCTCTGAGGTTCGCCCCAGAGGAGGAACTGAGGGATAGGACATGGTTGGAATCAACTGCCGGTCCCTGCACGGCACTAACTGAAGCAATACTTTTGACAGTCCCCGTCAGTGGCCCAAAAAGTCAAAATCGGTTCTGGGTTTAGTCAGTAAGAGTCTGACACTACCAGGCAAATACCTTGGTTGTGAGGCCTGGTATCCATGAAGGATTTACCTTTAACCTCTTAAAAAAAAGACACAATTTATGCGTGTGAAGTATATGAGCCTATGTTTGTAAAAGGCATGCGATGATGGATCGAACTCAAATAATAAATAGAAATGAGCTCGGAGAGGTGGCCTCTGATTTGTAAAAATATATACTAAGAAAATCGTAGTCACTGAGAACAGTAAAATTAGTATTTAAATTATACACAACGGATGGACGGTGCCTGACCACTGCTGGGTTAACCAATTCAGGCATAAATATACATCCTCTTCTCATTACATAGCCGCGAATAAATAGACAGATAGATGCCGGGTCTGAGTTCGTTCTCGAAGTTTATCTATATCACTGATTTGAAAGAGACTCCACTCATTCTGTCATTTTGATTACTAATATTAATTAACTGATGCAGCTTAACCAGAAGTATCATTACCTAGTTCAATTCATTATGTTAAAGCATTCGAGGATGAAATTTTTCCCATTTGAAATCACGTAAACATAACGGATCTCATGATTCCCTAGGGATCACAGTAAAATGGCTGGTCAGCTGATATGCTTCCCACTGTTCCGCTATCTCACTCGTATGTATTCTTCATTGCCCTAGCGACAAGCAACAATTTTAATCAAGCTCGCGGCGACGTCTGCAGCAGCAATATACTATATAACTCCTGCGGGACCAGTATGGCTATCTGACAAAGGTAATCGCAACAATGAATATTTACATCAACCACCTACACGAACTGATTGTCATCTCGAACTGAATAGAATATCTTTTCGCCTCATTGTTATATAGCCTATATACAGAGAGCTGTCAGGGGAAGACCAGAACGAGAAAATGAAAGAAAGAAAGCACCACCACCACCAGGCGCCTGCCATTATATTCAGTTAAGTTGTCTGAAATCTATGATCTTCTTGCTCCTCGCCTTCGACTTCCCCCGCCGGCTGGAAATCAGAGTGTGCTTGCGGGCGACGTCTCACCGGCCGCTCTGAGCGAGGGGGTAAAAGCCGTCAAAAGTAGAGATTTCACATATTCGAAGGTTGACTTTTATCCTCCCACGAACAGCATCTTGAACGCGTTTGAAGACGCTTTCGTGTTTCGCCGTCAGAGGTGCGATACAATGTGAGTGGACGTCCATTTGTGTTTCCGCGTGTGACCCGAATCTTCTGGTGTACCCAGGACCCACAGTTGGGAAGCGGAGCGGGATTTCGGTTTTCGCTTACCTGAAATGAACGTTTCGTAATCAGTCACTTGTTACCATCATTATCGTCATTGTTATGACTGTTGTTGTTGTTGGTACCATTATTATTATTATTAGTATCACCACGATTAAGGGCCAAACGAGTCTATGAAACGCGTGTCGTAACTCTAACGTTACAACATGCACGGGAAGATTAAAAACTGTATAATTTAGAATTTGATGTTGTTGTTGTTGTTGTTAACTGATTCAAAAGTGGACGTTCCCGTATGTCGTGATTTTCTTCAGTCTGTTTTCACCCGTTACCACAATAGATAGGGATCGTCTAAGATAAACAGGATTGAGCTATTCCTGAGTCATAAAAAAAGAAAGATAATGGTTTAGCGAGCAACAGCTCAAAATTTTTCTTCCAAATCCACCTGTGGGAGAGGGGGCCTCGTCTCGCTCCGTCGCTATCTCACATATATATATATATCAAATTCGCATAATCGCATAGTCCTTAGATCACGTACATCTTGTAAAGTGCATAATTAAAGCTATAATAATCTAACACATTGCTCTTGATGAACGAGCTGATGCTGAGTTCTTGTGGCTTAAACCTTCACAGAGTTGTATCGATTTCTAAATTGTGCACACTGTTCCCGCCCTCGTTCTAGCTTGAACCACTGCTTTTTTTGTTTTTATTTATTCCCAGTCATGACCGTATTATGGCCGTATACATATGGGTCATACGCTGTCGAATACAACCATACACGCCTTGTTATCTGCGCGGTGTGCATCAAGTACATACGTGCACAACTTTGATAATGCGCTATCTCCACTTCCCATTAAGTTAGCACTCCCTAAGTGACTTGATCGACAAGGTGAAGTTGTGGTCAACTTTCAGGTAAATCATTTCATATCACTTCTTAAAAGCAGGTCACGTGCAACATCATTTCACGTCAGTGGTGCGTCCGCACGCGCCGCCCCCGTCAAGAAACGGCTGCAATACCTCTTCGGAGGATTCGCTTTATCCAGCACATTACAGCGGTTCCCAGTCGCTTCTCAGTTGAGCACGCTCTCCCTCCCGCTGGGCTACCGGTTGCCAACTTTGGCCATTTCGAGTTGCTCGCAGTTCGCTTTGACGACCGAGCGCCTGAATGTGTCGTCTCGTCTAGCGCCAACCGCCCCCTCATTTGTATGGGCACTCACTTCATTGCTCTACTGCGACTCGTTGGAATGCCTCTACTTTTGTTATGTTCCTATGATTACATTTGGAGCATTCCCTGCTGCAGGAGCAACTAATAGACGTAACTCCGTCAAGATACATACACGAACATATATATATTATATATATATATATATATATACACGTATGCGTATAAATATATTATATCTCTACTCTTTGTGGGCTGTGGACGACGCGCGGCATCACGACGCAGGTGGCGATCGTCCGAACGCTCGCGGCTGATGTTTGTTTATCTCGGATGCAACGTCGTCATTTTCTTGCTTTCTTCTTCCTCTTCTTCTTCTTTTCCCTTCAAACAAACAATAACGAATTCGTCGTTTTCAAACGGCGGCGGCGGCTACATTCAGTAGTCTCTCTCGTTTTGCGCTATTTGCTGACGGCCCAGCTTTGCTGTCCTTCCCTACTGCTGTTGCTTGTAGTTCTACCGGTGGTGCGTGCCGAGCTCTATCCGCCGGTTCTGCCATCAGCGCGGGCGGATCCTCCCAAGTAGCCCAAATTCGCGTGGGAATTTCTCACGCATAGCGGCCCGCCGCGTATAGCGGTAGCTGTGGCGGCCGATCCAGCGATCGGCAGTGGCACGAGGCTAAGAAGCCATCACTGCTGCTGCCGTCATCAGCATCTGGTAAGAGTACAGACCGACGGTGACGGAGGGTCGATCGGCCAGTGGCTCTGTCCGTGGGCTCACTTGAATACTTGGTGGCAGCAGATAACGACGAGTCGCCTCTGCCTCTAGAACCCGTTTGTCAGCAGCGCTCTTTCGTTCACCCTCTCTCTCGCTCGGAGCGTTCTGTAACGGTGTCGCTCTGTCCCGGGTTAGTGTCAGCAAGTACATCGAATAGTAGCGGGCGGCAGAAATCCCCCACCCCGGCCCCCTACACTTAACCCCCAGATCCTGATCTAGCCGACCGCCGAAGCAAAAGGCAGACAGCAGAGATTTTGGTGGCAGCAGTAGCACATTTTATCATAGCGGCTCATAGGGAATCTTCTTTCTAGGGATTCTCCTTTCTAGGGACGCCGTCTCCTTCGGCCAGTTCCTCACAGGGCCAACGTCGTCAACGTCGCCGTGTCGATGGTGGAACTCCCGGACGGGATCGCACTTCGTTTGTGTTGGCGGGGCCCGTTTTAAAACGCCCCGCCGCTAGCTCAGCCGGACGCACTCACAACCGAGAACAGAACGGGAGCAGCGGAACAAAATAGAAACGAATGACGAAGACACTAACATTGAGTGAATGTGAATGTGTGACCCACAAAGTGTATGTTGTAGCCACACTGAAGTCTCCTTCATCTACGACGACTTTGCATAGACAAAGCTGCTGTTGCTGCTTCGGAGCAAGTAGCATTGTCAACGGTCTCCTCCTCATCAGCGGCACGATCCATCTCGAGAAAAGCTGGGTCTGACAGCAGCAGAAGCTGATACCGCATTCTGTATAATGTAAGCAGCGCTGGGCAGCAACAGCCCAGCTGCTGCTGCCGCTAGCTCCTGTGCGCTTCTCGTGTTTCCTCTGCGTGGAAAGCTTTCTGCGATTTCGCTTAGCGGCTTTTCTGATATCGATACAGAAAAGGAAAGGTTGACGTTGATGAGAACGAGCCTTTTTAGCGAATACGGCCAGCAGAGCAACTAACAGCAGCAGCAGCAGCAGCAGCAGCAAGAACAACCAGCGAGAACATCAACAAAAGCAGCTGCAACAACAACGACAACGGAGACATCGGCAACGACGACTTTTGCGGCCAATGTAATTTTACTCTGGGCGGCGTCGTGGTGCTGGAGCCGACAAGAACGGTAGCAGCGAAGACGGCGGCCGCCGCCGAGCGCACGGCCTCGGTGGCACACAGCTTAGATCTGATCTGACATCGCATAGAATGTCAGTCAATCAGCCGTGTATCTATAATCGAATACGATTATATGTACATGACGTCTTCGAAAAGGCGAAATGTTAGCAATGCCTCCGCCACCCACCCACCCTCCTACCCCGTATCGTGGCTATGTCTTATATTCTGTATGCATGACATTTGATAAATGGAGACTGGCATCATTCCTTGAGTTTCGTCCCGCCGTCTTTATACGCGAATGGCTGGATGTCTATCTATGATAGCGCCCGCGATGTTACACTCAAGTGTGTACAGAGGGAGCAGCGACGCTGGTGGTCGACGTAAACGGGTTTGGTTTTGTGATGGCGGCAAAGTGTGCGCGATAGCTCGTCGCGCATTACCGCATCTCAAAAACTGGGGCCGAAATGTAACACAAAAACTGGGGAAGCCATGCTTCGATCTATGGACGTCCATAAAGATAAAGTTCGCGCAGCTGTTTCATAAATGTTTATGTGGATATCTGGTTCGGCAATTCTCCGACGTGAGAATAATTAGGAGCAGCTCGTTTCGTCATGTGTGGCTCGGTGGCGAGCTATACGAGTCTCATACCACTAACATTGAGTGCAAACAGTTATTCATGGCCAACACTCGCGTCACTTGAAGCCGACCAAGCAACTTGCACGCGACGCACGACTCCACAAGCATTAGCCGAAGCACAGCTGCTACGTCCAATCGGTGCAGAACACTTTGGGCTACTTAACAACAACGAAATAAAACATCCATATACTAACAACCCAAAAAAGCGTTTTCGCAATGATTGAGAACTATCAGCTGAAAACTGTTAGCCTGGTTCTTGCTTTAGTCACAAGCATTTCCGTATTTTTTGTAACGTGCGCTGATTTGAGGTGCATCAATGGGGCTTACACAGGTTTATATATATATATATATATATATCTAGGGGATGTGGCATGAGACAGGTCTTAGCACTGGCCATTGCCATCATTGCAATGGTGAGCCAATGACAGAGCCCAGTGCCAAACCTGTTTTTCCAATACAAACATCTGTATATAGATAATACTCGCTACTAGTGTTACACAACTGCTAATATTGATGTTTCGCTCATATTAAACAGGATGAATCCCTATAATTCGATCCCGGCTTATTGAACATTCATGCAAAAACAACGTATGCATGCATTAGTGGTGCAACGTCTGTCAGCTAGCCAGGTCGACATCGGACGAACCTCTCCTCGCGTACAAACAACTTCTCGCTCGAGCCGACTGCATAGACAAATCAGGAGGAATAGTTGAGTTACCAATTTAGCAGGTGGGCAATGTGTGTGAACTGAATTGCGTATACTGAACAACGCACAGATGTGTCCAAGTATAAATAATAGCTCTCATCATGTCGGTATCCATTTGTGTTTTGATGTACAATAAAACGCATGTTCGCACAGTTCCGCCCAGCGCCCGCCAGAGGCATTTTCCGTCTAAACAATTTATTTACGTCCTTTGATTCGTACAGACGTCATCAAGCGCCCCTCGATCCGCTGTTGCCATCCCTCTTGAGATGAAGTACTTTGCCGGGCGGGCGGGCGGCCCCCACTGGAAAAACCTTAGACTTACCCTTCGCACTGATTTACCTCAGACAACTTTTCTTCTCGTCAGCGTTCAACTGTGCAACATCGACAGCGTCCTGGCTCGCCCGTGCCAGCAGCAGCCACAGCAGCAAATACTGCGAGCAGCATTTGCGCACAGCTCCCGCGCGGCGAACCCCGTTACGGGTGAACGCATATAAAGGGCGTCGCCAGGGACAGCGACTACAGCAGTAACAGCTGTAGCGACGGCAGGAACGCCAGCAACTGTAAGAACACCACTGGCACGGTACCGACAAAAGCGGCCCCTGCTGGCACGGAAATCACGGCAAGGGATAACGAACAGCAAATCTGGAGTAAACGAATGAGAGCGAGCGAATATCAGAGAGAGAGAGAGAGAGAAAGAAAGAGAGAGTCCATGGGCGAATATTGACGATCCAACAAAAAGCACGAGCAAAAGTGGATCATCAAAAATCGCCAAATTTCGATTCTTTACCTTTTTTCCGCTATATATATATATATAATATAGATAGATATATGGATATAGATGTGTGTCCGCGTGTGTAGCTTTTGGTGTTCGCTCTTCGTGTGCCAGCGGTGGTAGGCAGTGAGGAACCCGAGGTGACCACACGGCGCCACCAATCGTTTGCGTTTGTTGGATGCTTTTTTCTCCCCGATTTCCACCGCCAGATTCGCCTTCCTCGATGGCTCCCGGCGGCGGGCTGCGTCAGATCCCGCTGGCTGATATGCACAACAGCATTAGCAGGGGGAAAAGCGGAGAGAATGAAGCAGCATAATGCAAGTTCGCATCAGCAGCACTGCAGAGCAACATTGGGACCGTCGACGCCGAGACGGGCGGTTTTATCGGAGGTCCTCCCTATGACGGCCACTACCGCCGTTACTACAACCGCTATTGCAACTACACAATGGAGACTACTTACTGCAGGCCGCCGAGTTCGGCTCGTCGTCAGCTGCAGCAGCAGCAACATTGTTCGCCGACGTAATTCGAAGCTGTCGTTGGTGCTTTCACCTGCGCCGACAAACGGAGGCTATTCGGCGACAGATCCTGATCAGCAGCAACAGCAGAGCCGGAGTAGTGGGAGAGTAGCAGGATCAGAGCAGGAAAACACGGTCAGAATTTCGAGCCGGCATCGTGTCGACCAACAAAAAGCTAACCAGAACAAACGTCTGTTTGTATGTCTGTTGGTTCGTCCGAACGCCCGCGATCGTCCACCCATCTCTTCCAGGTCGAGCACCCGAGCGCGTCGGGTAGCGGGAGACGCTGCTGCCGCCGCCGCCGCCGCCTCCGCGCCGGAAAAAACAGAACCGTCGAACAGACAGTTGCTGCGATCACAATGGAGCGGCAACTCCTCTCTCAGCCACTCTCTCTCTCTCTCTCTCTCTCTCTCTCTCTCTCTCTCTCTATGCAGATGTATCTGCTGGAATCTGCAGGTGTGGTGGTGGCGGTGGCAATGTGCGTGATTTTGGATGGTACCACCAAATCAACGGATCAGCCGAACGAACGAATATATGAAAAAGAAAAAAGTGATTTGCCTATGGCGATATGCGAGCCGGTTTTCGCTACGATACAGATTCGAAATGGTTTGCTATATGTCTACTATGTGTTTGCGGGTGTTCGTATCCTAGCTGCCTCTTTACTACGCGAGTCGATGTGTGTCTGTGTGTGTGTGGAGTTCTTATCGGCTGCTCTGTCAAAACGTCTGTCCAGGCCTGTATTCTTCTAGATTTTTGCTGCTGTTGCAATAGCTCCATCCGTTTCGCCCTCTCTGTTTCTCTCTCCGAAGTCTACTGCCGCTGTTACAAGTATCTTTTCATCTTGAAAATTGATGATAACAACGACAACCGCAACAATAATCAACTCTAGCAATAACAGCTTTGACAAGCCCACAAAGCGACGACAAAATAGCAACGCCGTTGCTGCGCTGCCGAAATTAAATTTCTTTTCACTTTGTCATCTGATCTGATCGGATACAAACATCCCACCCCCAGCGAGCCCCCCCCCCCGATGCCTACCACGCTATTATGCCGTACACACAGCAGGGGAATACGCGCATGTCCAGATGCGCTAGCAGCAACAGCTGTTGCAGTTGGACGGCGGATGAACGGCGGCGGATGCTACACACGGGACTGGTGGGATTTTGTAATAGAAGGCCGATTTCATTTATACTATTGCTGTTATTGCTGTTGTTGCTACTAGTCGTATTGGTTCGAATGCTGTTTCAAATAGATCCTTCAACAAATGAAATGAATGCGAGGCATGAAATAGTACCGCGGCGTTACCGCGCGTTCACGCATTGTATTCGACCGCTTCCCCGTTTGTTTTTTGTCTTTATTTTATGGTGATATCTCCCTCTCGCACGGCGTTTCGTTGCTCGCGGTTCACCTAGAACAACGACAACAACCGGAGCAGTAGCTGCCGCCGCCGTCGCAGCAGCAGGAGCATCAGCAATCGAGAAATTGTATTATAGCAGCAACAGCGGCAGTTGGATGCTGCTCGATACTATTCTAAGTTCAGCTCGTATGAGCTAAGCTAAAGACGCTCGCGACGCTACAATACCGCCAACATTCGCCGGCGCACGATGAGATACCGGTGAAGGGACAGATTTGCGAAACAGGTCACGTTTTCCGTGTCGATAATTTATCGGCGGTCAGGTTTTTACTCGTTGGTCGCTCACTCGACCGGCTGGTGATTTCGTTAGCGAATACGTTCACACACACACACGCACAAATACAATAAAAAAATAATAAAGCAAGCAGGCTGCCTGCCGCCGCCCCCAGGAAAGATGATAATAATAGTGTTACTAATAAGAGCAGCAGCAACAGAGGTAGTAGCCATAGTTTTAGAAGTGGAGGTAGCAACAGCGACCCCGGGCCGAAAGGAATCCTGATCTGCAATATGCCGTAAGTACAACCCCACTCAAAAGCAGTCGGTCATATTGAATATGCTCGTGTTTCAGAGAATCAATCAAAGGGTAGCATTGGCTGGCAAGCCTGCAATGGGGACGTTTCAAGCACACAATAAGTTCGCTTTTTTTTTTGGTGGTTGAAACAACAATCGCACGAATGCTCCGGAAAGTTGGCAACGCGTCTGATGTGCGTGGAAGATGGACAAATATTCGATTTAAGAGTCATTCTCCGGGTCCGCCATTTTTCGCCGAGCGGGATTGGCCAGCAGGGAAGGACGTCGGGTGGATACTCTTGAATTGTTCACTCTGGCGATGTCGATGAGACTCCGATGGCGTAGTGATTGGATTCGTGTGCGCTTTGCAATCGGAAGAGACACAGAGTTGGGGGATTCGGGTTCGATCGCCACCCTATATATTGATGGGGTTTTTAGTTTACTTCGCAGTTGGATATGATGCCGCAATCCACTTGAATGCAGCTCGTTGCCGTGAATCGGGCGGTGAGACCGACCAGCCGATCGTAGTTACAGCCACTCCTGTCTCAATGCCGCAGATCCGCCGCCGGGTGATTCGGTAATCCCCGTTGTGTCTGGAATCGCTGTCGATGTTGAGCAGCAGCAGTTTAGTCACCGGCCCTTTTACCATCCGCTGGTCGTTCCGTTGACGGCAACTGTTCAGCTGTATTAAAATAGCGAACGCCCATCAATCGACATAGACGATTTAGAACTTTGCAACGCGTCCACGGCGAATTACAGCGTCAGCCGGTAGCCGCAATTCGCTTACACGCGAAACACTTCGCGGTTCACTTCTACCCACTTCGTTATATCATCATCGCACCAACCTCCCAACCCCCCCGCCGCTTGCATTTACCCCCGAATGACAGCAACGGCGGCATCGTCATCATCACGGTGAGTAGTGGATGCTGTTTGTCTTTGCCCGCGCTTGGCCGCCGTCGCGTACAGATTCCAGCCGAGGTAGCGACGATTGCTCGTCGGTGCTCGAATGCTCCAGCCGACCGATGTAGGCCACTTGTCCGCTTGCTTGTCTGCCTACTCGCACGCCTAGGCTCATTCTCCTACCTCCTAGAGGAAAACTCGCGAAGCCTCTTTCTAGCCGTTACTGCTGAGGCTATTGCTAATGCAGCTGCCGCGATTATGTCTGCTATTACTGCCACCATCGTCTGCGCCACCGCCACCGGCGTCGTCATTGTCGCTGTTGTTGTTGTTGTTGTTGTTGATACTCTCGCTGCTGCAGCGGGAGCAGCAGCAGCTGCAACTGCAGTTGCCCCTTACTGACATCTGCACAGTCACATGCACCCACCGCCCCAGCACCTAGTCGGCCCCACCTGGCCCCCTTGCGATAATGCTAGTTGTAGTTAGTTGTAGTAGTGCCGGCAAATATCCCCTTGCTGCTGCTGCTGTCGTCGGCTCCAAAGACCACCTGTCTGTTTGCCCATACACACACACACAGACACATAAACACACATGCAGGCACACCCATGCCGCGGCACGCAAAATAATTACCAGTCCAGCAGCAATCATCACGTGCGTTCTAACGTCACCACCATCATCATCATCATCATAGCCAACGTCCAAGAGCAAGTGCACAACACAATACACAAACACAGACATACGCAGACAGAGAGACGAGACATATGCGTCGCACACCAGCGGTGTCGCACCCAAGCGAACCCGACGCGACGCTGTGAGTAACGGTAGCGGCAATGGGGCACAACAGCTCAGAAAAGAGGAGCAGAATTGGCAGTGGCGGCGGCTGACGCACGACATTGTTTCGTTTTGTGCGCGGTCCCTTGTTACCACCACGAGTATCAGCAGCAGCAGCAGCAGCAGCAATTGAAAGGGAAAGAGAGCTTCATTGTACCTCGCTGATGCTGTCCGGGTCGCCAACTATCTAACTATCTAGATAAAGATAAGGGTTAGCTGTATGCACAGCTATAATAACACTATAGATATGGTGGGAGGGAGTGCGGTTGTCTGTGGCTAGGTCGCTCGCTCGGTCGCTTGATCGGACGGATCTGGGAGGTGAAACAAGAGAAGGACGAATGAAATTTTCGGGTGTTGGGGGGGTGGGGTGAGGGGGTCAAACCACCTGAGAGCGATGATGGTGGTTGTTGTGCTTGCGCTCACACACCACATTACACGAGACTCACGCACGGGAGACCCGCTCCCATTGTCATTTGTCATGGTTGTCGTCGTCGTTGTCATTGTTGCTGATGCTGCTGCTGCTGTTGCCATGTGAAAGGCTGACAGTGAAGATTGAAGTTACGAAAACGAGTGGAACTTATGAAACTGGCAGGGCACCGCCGGCAGCGCGGTGGTGGCCAGCCAGGGCGAACGATGATGACGGCAATGGCGGAAAATTATAAATGATATATAATGTTGCAAAACATTATAACGCCATGACTGGCCATGCCAACAGACAAAGTCACCACCAGCAGCAGCAGCAGCAACAACAACAACAACAGCAGCAGCAGCAGCAACAATAACAACACCTACCATAAGTGCAGCAGCAACAGGAGCAGCTGGGAGAGCAAGCAGCTGAACCAGTTGTTCCGCTGAACCAGTCCAGCAGTAGAAGAATCACAACAAGGTCCAAGCAACTTGCGAGAACAACAGGTGAACAGATCGAGCAATACATGTCAGTTACCAGCCCAGCCGGCGATGTGCGGCCAGCCGGCGACATTGTACCGACCCAACGCTAAATACCTATAACGATACTACAATAGCAATGCAACGAAAGCAGCAAGCAAGATAGATTGATAGATTAGATAGATACATAGATATATATATATATATATATATATATATATATATACAGTATGGCCAGATAGTATCGTAGTCTGATTTGAGCTATAGCCCAAGCACGACACGGTGGCGAAGCTCGTGGGAAAACAATAGTAATATAATACTTGCCGCGGCTAGTATCATATAATGCCCTTACGGGATGAAACCTTGTGATACACCTTGCAGCATATGGGATCCCACAAGAGGCAAAAACAATTCTCCTTGTGTGTCGAGCCAATATACGTCGATCGACGTACAGCCGCATCCCTGGCCGGAGTCTGCATGACACAATGCAATCATCCGCTTACCCCTATACGTCCGATAATCGTCAGGTGAACGGCGGCCGCACAGCTGGAACGTATCATCATTCTCTCTGGGGGGGTGCGTGTAATAAGTTCCATTGTCTCATTTGGACGGCTGTGAGGTTCTCGTTAGCTGCCGGGGCAATGTGTCAGACAAATGGGCTATATGAATAACAAACTTATCCGCGTCGAAAGATGCTTTTGTGTGGTTAACGATGGGCAAATTTCACTCGACTGTTGTTTTTTTTTCTGAGCCAAAACGACCACTTTATGCCTAGGCTACACCCAGCCTTTGGACCTTCTCTCTATCTTCTTCGATTTCGACATTAGCTCTCTCGATTAGCTCTTGGATCTTCAACGTGCGCTCCATCATGTTACGTGCTACGCCACTCAGTTCGCGTGCTGTCTACAGCCTTGATCTTTGTTTTTATCGTGCAGCCTCGCAGCTCCATCTTCATGTTCTTCATATCGAGTCTTTCAGCGGGGCGAGCTCTCCTCAACGAAGAACAGCAGCCAGCGTCACCGCTTCGACTGGTTCTGTCCGCGACGTCTGTGGCAGTCCGTCAGCCTTTACAACCTTTGCACACACACACACCCCCTCTCTCTCTCGCTCGCTCGCACTCATGGTTCGCCATAATGTTACTCGCCCCTGCCTGCTCTGAGGGGTCGCCGTCGTCGCCGAAGATGCTGCAGTTCGACGCTGTTCGAGTGCCGTCTGCATCCCCGCTTGTGCTAGCCGGCTGTGGGTACACTTCCACTACGCCGATATCCCTGTAGTCGGAAAAAACGCAGCGAACGAGAACACCGAAGCGGGAACTGTGCGTCACTAGGGCCATAGAGTTTCGCAGTCTTGGAAAAAGCAACGGTACACCGTTAGCGAGCAACAAAAATATAACAACAAAAAAAAAACGAAAGCCGTTCAGTCGGATAATAAAATCGGTTATATACTATTCAATAATAATAATAATAACAATAATGTTCCTAAGTCGCGTCGTGACCGCTGCGTGGCGGACGGCGTTGAGCAGCCAACGCCAGAGACGTCGGCCGCGTGTGTTCCGCTGTGCGACGCTACGGTCATGGCGTGCGCGGGAGACACGGCTGAGAAAGGCACCGCCAACTCCTAAAAGCACCAGCGGCGACAGGAGAAGCGTCAGGAAGAAATTGTTCCGCGAAACCAAATGGCAGTCGGTTGCCGCGAAAGCTAGCGCCGACCCGGCCGTCACCGCTTGGTTCGGCCGATGACGGGACTTGGGGGTTCTTTAGGCGAAGACGTGAGACTCATCTCAGAATTGAAAATCGGAACAGCCCATAAAGACCACCGTGGACGATAGCCATACATAGAAAAACTGCTCCTTCATCTCTCTCTCTCTCTCTCAATGTCTTCCCCAGATCCCTCATGTTGGTTAAAGTCGGATTGCGTAGTTCTACACAGCATATCACTCTAGTCTAATCCAGTTGATTTTGAACCTTAGCACACGACCGTACGGATGCACAAATATGGAATAGATTATGAATAAATATATGGAGATTCCTTTCATCGTGTGCACCAAAAATGTTCCACTATATCATATTATATTGGTGTATAGTTTGAGGTTCTGGATAGCTATTTGCATGGGACTGTTGTTAGTCATTTGTAACTCGTCAGATAATAAGCCTTCCGTATTCCTGTATTAGCATTATCGAAAAGTGAACATTTTGTCTCCTTACCCCGTAATGCCGACGACAGGTTGCAACAAAACGGTAGAATTGGCAGTATTATCATCATCACACGGGGGCTATATTGCTCAGTGCCGTTTAGTAGACATTGTTCAATGCAGCTGCGTCTCGATGAGTTCGCCGTCTTTCCGGAGGGCTCGTATACGTAAACTCAGTGTGCGTTGTATCACACTGTCCAGGCCTAATGTAAGATACCCACCTCATGGATATGGGCGTCTAATATACCTACACACATGTACCCTGTGTCTGTCTTCCTTGACAGCATTTTCCCGTGTATAATCAAATAATTATTATTAGCCCAAGAGATGAGCTAAACATTTTGGCGCTGGTGGCAGATCTAGGAACAATTAATAGCAAAAGAAAAACAAGGAATAATTACCAGTGATGGAAAGAAGTGGTCATTTTTCCCCACTGTACATCCTCACCGATGAGATATTGTGGATATAAGAATAATAATAACAACTAATGCCTCTGACACTGTACAAAAGGAGCTGCGTTCGACACCCATTAAATTTTCATATTTGGCCCTTAGGAAGCTGGCACACTGGGACCCACTATCGATGTGGTAATCGAAGCCCGTCTATATTTAGCGGCGAGTAAAAAACAGTCATAAATATTACAGCCAATAGCCATTGTTGTAATACTAAAGAGAGTTTCTTATAAAAAAATCATACATACATAATGCGATTGCATGTATATCATTATGGAAGCCCAGTGTCCTATGAATATTGACTGCAGTGGGCCAAAGTAGCCGAAAGCTACTCTATGTCGGCTACTCTACAATAACCAGCCTTCTCGGATTGGGCTAAGTTGTTCTCCGTCGTAGCCGCCCCCTCTGAAACGCCCGATCTCGCGAACCTCCGAGCCCCCGAGCTTGACAATGCAGCCATCCATTCAGCGTCCCGCCTCGGCGGGCGAGTCGCCGTCGTAGTGTACGCAGTGTACATATGCCCGCCCGTCCCCCCCACCACCACCCCTGAAGCTGCAGTGGCAGCAGCTGAGTTCGCCCATTGAAGTGCGAAAAGCAGTCAGCCGGCAGCGGAAGTTCCTTCTTCTAGGAACATTCCGGAATCTGCTGCCAGAGCAGCGAGGGGTAAAGACCGGGCGGGTCTGGCGATGTGGGATTGGCCGAAATTTCCAAAGCGTTTCGAATTCCAGCGAGTCGCGAGGATAGCATGCAGCTGCTAGCGGCCTATTGTAGCCTTTTCAGTTGGGGCCAGTTTCCACAGATAGGTAAATAGACATAACAGCGGCGAGGAAATATCAGAGGAGGTTGGCCGACGATGACGCACGGAAAAACCTCGGCGTTGGCAGAACAAAATATTCAATAAATGCCACTGACACTCGTGGTAAAACTCGCAAGAATAACGCTATCTGTGACGTATTTGCGTAAACATAGAAAATGGCACGGGAACAAATTAGAGCACATGGTGAACAATCGAAACGCGTTTATGTAATCGCTGCGTCGCTGTCAGAATTCTGTAACAACGATATCTCAGTTGGTAGGCTTGGTAGGTGTTGTTCATTTCCTTCTAGGCTTACTGGAGCTTCCGAGCCTTGGGAGCTGGGGTGAACACGGGTTTAGTGGGTCTGTGAGAGTACCACACTGGTCACTGCTACGGCTGAGTGACACATGTGCATTAAGCAGTTCCGAAACCCCCATAAAAAAGGTCTGACTGACTGGAGAGACTTGGCAGTGGCTTCAACGACAGACAGAGAGAGAGAGAGAGACCCAAAGGGCCATCAGCAACACGCACAGACGACAAGATAACACCGTGATTGAGATATTCACATCAAGATATATATAAGTATATATATATATATAACGAATAGAACGAAGCAATCTCAGATACGACCGAAGCTGGTTATCAAGCATCCACCTATAAAATATACCTCCACTTGCACACGACAGAGACATACGCATATCTCTATGATTACCTTCTTCTTCTTATTATTATTATTATTTGGTATGCCCCTCGGTTGCCCAATTTCGCTATCACATGCTTCTTTACTAAAAATGTCGTTTGGTTTCTCCTGTGTCCTACTCTCTAAGAAATACTATTTGACAACGCCTATTGAGGTTGTCCGATCCACAATATTCGCTTCCATCGCCCTTCTGTCCCTTTTTAAAGTTCTGCCTCTCGTTTTGACGTGGAGAGCTTTATATTCTCACCAGGCCCTCCATGGTGGCCGCTTCAGAGTAGACCGGTCTCAACTCGTGGCCCGCGCTGATGGTAGGTACTCTGTACATCCTCTGCACTCCGCCCTTAGTAGTAGTGGAGGCGAGTTGTCTAGTGTGGTGTATGGTGTCATTCAGCTCGCGCAGTCATCCGTTCCTTAGAGCTAACCACAGGCCCAGCTCAGATAATCCGCCCCGAGGCCCGTGCTGTTAGGTGTCTTTTAGTATCCGTAACCGCTTGTAATGAAGGCCAGAGTGTGGGACCAAACCACCACCGCCACTGCTGTACTTCAAGAAAGGCGCTATTTTTGCCTTCGATAGCTGAAGAGTCCCTTCGCTGTCTTTTGACCACTTGACCACCATCGTCACCACCACCACCACCACCACGACCTCCACCGCCATCACCTCTGACCTCACGGCCGAAAACACGGTGACCGGCCCAAATCTCGTGGTTTCAAACCTCCCGGCGAGCCCAGCGAATGAATGACCCTTACTCGGCGCCCGTACGATCCCACATCGCTGTCCCCGGTTCCCCACACGTCCACCGACCTTTCACTTCACTGTGGTGTGACATTCGCCAATAAACACGTCGCCCAACGTTGATGCAAGAAGCGAGAACCGGCACGCGCTCGTGACAACAATCACTGCCTCAATTGACTCAAATGGGCGAGCCTGGTGGACTCTGCCTTCATCAGAGTGCCTCTTGCTCGGACACTCGCGTTGTTTCCCTTCGCCGAGGGATAGGCTACGATAGGCAGCTCCCCGCAAGCCACGAGCACGGCGCCCCGCCGCCTGAGTGTACATATGCACGAGGCCTGCACGACGAGCGTGCAGTTAAGGGACAGCAGCACGACGATTAGGGGGAACCAGAGCATGGGGGGACCTTGTCAGCGGTGATGACACAACGAGAATTGTTAGCTGTAGAGCAACGTGCTGTCTACACTGCACTATCGCTCGACGGCGCCGACCAATGAGTGGTAGCTAGAATCGTTGCTACGCGGGTGTAAGTGATCAAGCGGGGCCTAGCATCACGGCGGCGGCGACGATTGTGGTGGGGCGACAGACGAGCAAATCACTTCGGCTCGTTCGTGTTACATGCGGGCGGTGGTCCCGCTTCCGGGAAGTGTGTTTTGAAGGATTTTGACATCGGAGGCACCACGGTGGAGCACTGTTCCATAGGCAGGTGATCGATCCACTTAGAGAGGTGGCTACATGTGAGAATAGTCGCGAGACATAACGGTGACTATTAAAAGATCACTCCAATTGACAGGGTGCTGCAAGGGGGGGGGGGGCGGACTAACGTCGTCTTTATGTGCATAGATCATGATGATATCTCTGGAGTTGCAATGAACCCTAGATCCCATAGATGCAACGCATTCATGGATTCAAAAAATCGTTTGTAGCAGACAGGATTTAAAGATATAATTGAGATTCAGCAAATGTTCATACACAGTTCCCGGCACAATATCATCAATCACGTTCATACACTATTTAGTGCCAGTTTGTGGTCAAGCAAAATATGTCTTTCGTCAAACGGGGAACGCTTCTTCTTTGCACGCCTTGGTGGTAGCAGCCCCAACGAGGAGAATGAAAAACAACAGCTAAGACAAAAACAGTAACAACAACATCCACTGTTTGGCCTGGCCTCACGTCCAAGACGAATGATGCCCCAGACAGTTAGAATCCTAGGCTGCACTCAAGGCACATCACGCTCTGCGAGGCCATCTGTTCTGTTCCGTCCGTCCGTCCGTCAGCCAGCTCACACTCCATAGACAGACTCGCTCCTAGACAAGGACACACAAAGTACCCCTTTTTACCCCTCAGCCATACCCTGTCCTTACCCCTTTGGCGTTTACCCCCCGTCCTATCTCCTTCGCATCCAGAAAATAACCCCCGGCTGCGATGCTTTCCTCATTTTCTTCGGTCAGCTTTTCAGCGCTGCCCTAGTCGCGCAGAAGCCCTAAAGCTGTACACTATTTGGCCGACAGCCGGGAAGTAGCCTCGCCAGCTGTAGTAGGCTGCCGAGAGAAGGCAGCATCGTCGGATATGGCAGGTGTGCAGGCACAGTTGCCATTCCTCAAGCGTCCTGCAGTCGGTTCGCGGTCGGACATTTCGGCCCCCGTTCAACCAGAGCGGCCTTCGCTCCGCACGCCTCCTACGACCAACCCTCCTAAGCCCTGAGCTCTCAAACCCCTGAGAACCCGCGCCCCCGAAGCTAATCCCAACCTCTCCGCGATTCTTTGGCTCGTCAGTTCCCCTTTCATCCTGCTGCCTGTATCCGTCCGCAAAACAGCTACTTGGACGCCGCCGCTGCCGCCGCTTCAATGCAGCTAGCTACCGCCAGCAGGACCAGTGGCGGCTGGTGGCGGACGGTGAACAGCGACGAGCGGGATGCGGACTAAACTTGACAACTATTATTCAGTGCTTTAATTAGTCTTCGCAGTCGCGCTCCCGGTGGCGGAGAATGCGACGAGACTGCCGAGGAGAGAGGAGGTGTGGAATGAGCGTGCGGTGCAGCAAAAGCTTCAGTGCGAGAGAACGAACGATAGGGGGACGAAACAGAGCCTCTGTCGAGGAAGAGCATTCATTAAATATAAGTTAGCCAGCAGCAAACTCGAGAGCTGGTTGGTGGCGAATGGAGCGAGCCGCATGCTCCAGCATTCAGTCACTGGTTCCCGTGCGGCCGTGGTGTGCACGTGTACGAGCTCAACTGATGTCATTCAATGGGGCGGCAGCAGCGGCGACGACGACAGAGACGGGTGGCTCTGTACTCCTTAAACAAAGGAAAAGCTTTCCTCTCAGCCCGACGCTGAGAGGAATCGACGGCAGCAAAATCTGCCTAGCCAAATACGAGTACAGACAGTGTGTTTGTTGTGCCCAGTGGTCCTTGTGCTTAGAGACAAACGCTGCCCTGAACGGCCTTTCTCTCTCTCTCTCTCTGGGTTTTTCCTCTTCTCACGAGTGATAGCGCCATTGGAGTACGAGCAGACACTACGGACAGGCGACAGCGGCATCATCATCACTGTGAGCAGCAGCACCAACAACAACAACAGCAGCATTACTCTCAACCTCGCCGTCTTCGGTGGCTGACTCGGTCACTGGGGGTGTGCCCCCAGCTCACTTCGTGCTCTGCAGCTGTTGGAAAGTTACGAGACGTCCACACAAACAAGCCGAATCGTACAGGAACGCACAGCCGTACAAACACAAGCGACACAACCAAAGGAACGTAAAGAGACGGTCACCCACTGATCCACGCGCGAGCAAGCAAACACATACATATATATTATACATGTATATCTACGTCAGAAGAGCATGCATGCTGCACAACAGATACTGGCTGGTGCGATACTCCCCGGTGATCGTCGTTGTCAACGTCATCGTCGTTGTTGCCGCTGTCACTGCCGCCACCGCCATCGTGGTAGTCTGGTACACACGACGTTCATTGCAGCCGCCGGAAGTCAAAGAAAAAGGCGAAGAAGAGACCTTACCGCCTTTCCGCTTGTTTCTGTCAGCTGGCTAAGGCTGACTGTCGGCCTGCTAGCCGGCCTGCGAGGACCGCGGGGGCCTGTTTTGGGGTCTTTTCGGACCAGGTCCCGCATTTCAGGGAAAAAAACACGACGATCGCGAGGACAGCAACGCTAAAGGCTAAAGGAAGCGACGGAAGGTCTAGATGGGTCATGGGGTTGCCGGAAACCTCGTGCTGGCTGTCGGAAAGGACTTAGGCGAGCGCAACGGCTCGACCTTACGCGTAAACAACTCACTCGCTCGCCGCACTAGGTTGTTTGTAGTGACTGCGCACCACTATAACCCGGTGGGACGCCGAGGTTTGTGTAGGGCGGAGCGGGCAAACGGTCGGAACTCGGAACTCTTGATTTGCTTCTCCCATATCGAGCCATTTCGACTTTTGGCCGAAGTAGTACCCTTCCCGCCCGAAGCTGATAGGTAGTACAGTAGGGACTAAGTCAGGACTTAGAGCCGTCTTGCTAAATCGGTTCAGCGACTCAGATGGTTTGTAGCGGTCGAATAAATGGGGTGCGGAGGGTGGGTGGAGGTCGGAGTAAAGGGATGAGCAGAGCTCCCAGTAGAGGTCGGTTGCAGTGGTATAGTGTGATTTGAACGGAAATTTCCGTTTACATTTCTTCTTCTTCTTCTTCTCCTGACTTTCTCCTTTCCACTGTTGAGAGCTGGAGGGAAGAGAAGCAGAGAAAGCTCTACCGAACTCAACCTGCGAAATAGCCGGATGATGTGAGATAGATGGCCGAAGAAGTGCAGAACAGCGACAGCAGTAGCGCAAGCACATGGTAGAGGCGGCGGCAGCAGTAATCAAGTCTTGAAAGTCGGAGGCGACTTTCAAGCTGCTGCTGCTGCTGCTGCCGTTGCCGCCGTTCGTCGCCCACGGTCGAGCCAAATGAGAGAGCCAGCCGCGTGTTTCGGCCACTGCTACGCGTCCGAGGCCGTGTCGAGCCGTGAGCTCCTCGACGCCGAGAGGCGCCGTTGTCAGAGGTAACGTGTCTGTAATTTATCACAGGGAAGGAAGACCGGGCCGAGCTGAGACGACTTCCGAACGGACTAGGCGCATGTGTTAGGCCACCGTCGTACGGGCACTCTCCTGCGACGTCTTTGCAGCCGGCCTTCGAAGGATCCGGAGGCGAGCTCACTCGCTAGCCAGCCAGCACACTGGCTAGACAGCAGAACAGCTCGTTCTCGTCATGTAGTAAACGGGGTAGAATCTCTTTTCGACAGTGTGGCTGTATGTCTGTCTCTCTCTCTCTCCGTCGTCTGTGCCTCTCGTAAAAAGCTATAACGAAAAGGGCTCAGGGACATTTCAGTTTCTCGCCCTTTGCCAACGTGCATATGTGTCGCTGCCGGCAGACACTGTGGCCAAATGCTCGACGCTACCGACGCTGACTGTGGAGGAAGGGCGGGGGAAGGCAGACCATTGCGACGTTGCTGTCCTACGCGAGGACAAACCGAGTACTTTTACTTTGCCCTTCTACTGTGTGCCCTTTTTTTGCACGTGTCAGAACCGCACAGGCGGCCGCGGCCGCCGCATACGAGCATGTGAATGAATAGCATTTATAAGCACAGACTATCCACGGAGCTTGAACTCAGAAGAAGTTTTTCAGAGGGGCACTATGTCAGCTTATTCTTTTTTGTTCGTCTTCTGTGGAACGAATCAGTGTAACTGTGTCTTAATGCATTGTTGCGCTGGTGGTCTTGAGCTATCTGGTACAGCACTAATTATAGTAGCAGTATAATTGTTATACAATATATAAAATGTATGGTACGATACTGCCTGCAAGCACCTAAGCCTGTCCTCTTCGATCAGCCCGCTCTCTTAGTACCGTAATTAAAATACATTACAATACCACTAGCTGTGCAAAAGTAGTTCTAAAATGCTCAACGGTGGATTAATTGTTAACCTAATTGACTCACTTACCTAATCACGTTAATTCCTATTTTAATTGGATGCACATTTGCGGTGAACAAAATGGCAATGTTTGCTTATTCAATAGTGGTGGACATGATTTGTCTACGATAGTCGAAATACGATCTTGAAGGGAACACCGCATCTGCTAAGCAGGCAGAATTTCAATCAACTTTTCGCACCAACGCTCGGTACTAAGGAAGCACGCAACGGTTTCTTTAAAGTTAATAGACGCACTTATTAAGGCTGCTCCTATAAAAATGAAACCCATCGTTCGATGGGACTTCGAGATAGCGTTCACTCAGCAAGTTTTTCAAAATATGCTGAATAATATATATAGATATATATATATATATATATATGTGTGTGTGTGTGAGTGCGCCCGACACATGTGTCTAAAATGAAATAAATAAATCAATCAATAAAAATGAGACCATAATACAGCTGATAGGCAATATTCTTCGATGGAATACGGCCGTTTATTTTATAGTATTATCATGTACTGGGCCGAACCCATTCCAAGCATGGCTATCCATGTGACGTATAACGGCTAGACGCTTATCTATAGTATCATCATAGTTCACCGTTTACAAGGTTACCTTTGTCTTCAAAATGAACACAACTTCAAACGACCACACGGGCACAGCGAAACAAAAATAGATCATGATGCGCGATTGTAGCAACTCACACTGTTATCTGTGAGATCGCCCTCTCATCGAATGTTCTACAGTGGTGCATGGTGGTACAGCGGCAGCCGTCAGAACGTTGAGTTAGTTTGGACGACGTCCACTCGTGAAGAATATTGTAGTTGCGTAACGACGATGAGAAGCTTAACGGCATTAACCTATGTACCTAATCGAGACGGTAGAACAGTCGTCGAAATCGGTGCTCCCTTAAGCAATGGAAACATTTAAAGAAAGTCTTGGTTGCTTATTTTCTATCCAACAATTGCAGATAAAATACATGTATATATATATATATATATATATATATATATATATATATATATATGTTACTTGCCCTAGATTTTGACAATAAAAGCATAATTCGGAGAATAGACAGAGATGAATGAACAACTGGAATTTGGGAGGTTGTAGCAACACAGATAAGGACTTCGGCATAGAAGATTCCGCACGGCATCGAAAACAAATAGAAAAATGCAAAAACAGCTCGGGTTCGATCGGCGACAAAACGATCCCTCCTAACCCGCCTTCACAGTTAGTGGTGGTGGTTCTTGTAGTCAAACGTGTCACCATGTATGAGGTGTCTGCCAATTGTACCTTTCTGAACTAGTCAGACGGATACATTTAGGAAATAGTAAATGTATAAATTGAACGTCATGGAGCCCTTCGAGAGACTCAATCGAAGTCCGTCTTGTTTCATCACCTGGTGGCATCATGATATTACATGATACCTTATACAGGGATTCTAAATTAACAATGTTTTTGTCAATATATGATAGCTAGCTTCGCTGCCCTATGAATGTCAACGTTAGGGATTTACAGGCAAGGAGAAGCGTCTAATTTGTATTGTTCCTGAAACTTTGTGTCAATGAGAACTTCGTATGTTAATATATGTCTACTCTGAATTGAGAAACAGCTAACCGTGTCCAGCATCGATCAATCAAGAGGCATTTCAATATATTGTAGAATTCCGCACGCATATGGCCATCACTTTTAGTTCTGCTTCCAACGTGTTTTCAAAGGATGCGAATTATCGTCAACTGTACTCGCCTAGAGGATAACATTATAGGTTTATATAGGTTTTAGATTCTTTCAACTAACATTGAACTATGTCTTGTCACACGAGCGCCATCTGATCGATCCATATTGGTGGAATTACATTGCTGCATATTGTATGATATTTTAAGCCGCTCGGTTACCTCTTCGATGTACGGACAGCACAGTCTCGAGAACAGTCAGTATTCAGCTTACCAGCAACCTAAAGTGTGATTCATGTGGGGAGCACACAAGGAGGATACAATCCAGTAGATCGAAGGGCACTTCAAGGGAGTTCACATGGACGAAAAAAATCCAGTAGATCGAAGGGCACTTCAAGGGAGTTCAAGCTTAGACAGAGAATTCTCGAAAGAAAGTAAACACACAGATAACTGCGTACACGTGTCTTGTTCCTACTCAATTTCGCCATGCATAATAAGTGCGCACGTCAGGAGTATCCGTATCACATGACTGGTTGGAGATTTCCACAATTGGACAAATATAGCTTATAGCCAAAGTGATGATTTGGCGCCAAACGCGTTCAAGTGTCAATCAGATAAAAATCAGCAGTCGGTTGAAGTATGCCGCACACATGGAAGCCATTACAGCGTGTAGTACAAAAAGGACCCATAACGGACCCCTCTAATATATATATATGTATTTTAGCTATGGGAAATAGAACGCCCCCACACTCGCACACATACGCCGAATGCGTTTCACATGACGACGTTAAGTGGATAGCTGATATTTGATTATAATAATCGCAAATGGAGACGAAAAAAATGTCAGTAATATAAGATCATCATTGTCCGTTTGAAGCGACTTCTCAGCGACAACTTTGTCATCAGTGCGGACTGTATGCATGTGTCCGCATAAAAACGAACAGGGTCACATTGGCTGGCGCTCGACCGAGTCCGGAATATCCCCGACAGAAAGAAGCGGCCACGAGTGGAAAAATGGGAGAAAAAAAAATGTCTGCCAGTTACCGGTGACATAGTGAAAACGTAAACAACGTGATTCCCGTTTCTATTTATTTTTTGTACAGGTGTTCTAACCTCTGATAGCAATCTCCCCAGTCTGAGACAGATTTCTTTTCCATTGCCAGCCCCTGTGCCACTCGGCATTTTGTACAGAAAGCCATAGTGCGCGTAGCAATATTTCCTTGTTTTTTTTCCCTTTTTCGACCAACCTTTCCCCTCTTCCCGGGCAATGTGATATTTACGACCAGTGGAAATCTCACGTAAGTCGAGCCGAATGCTTTTTTAAACTCCTTCAAAATATCTATAAATCTTCGCCTCTTCGAGGCAAATCGGGAAATCCAGCATTGCGTGATGATGTTATTATTATTATTATTATATTTATGTTTATTTATACCTTGCTTTGATTAACGCGAACAACAAACTATCAATGAAAAAAAAAGCAGTTCACACCATGGGGTAATGGCAGTACCCTCTATCTATAGTTCCCCCTAGCCTCGACATCTTCTAGTTCGCGTCGGTGTCGACTTGATATATAAGAACGTTGAAAATTTCCTCTTTATAGCCGGCTCCGTCTTCCGAGGGAAATATTTCTGGGCCAGAAAGATTTCACAGTTTTGACTGCCATTAGCATTTTCGACTGCAGTGGCTGCCGTCGACCTGTTGATTCTTGTTTTGCTTTGACGTGTTTGTCTTCCCGCCATATTTGTCCATTTGTTCTATTTCCACTTCGTGACAGAGAGCAAACGCTTCGATAATCTCTTGTTGCTTTTTCGTCGTCTTCTTCTTCTTGCCTCCGATATTCCGTTGTAAATGTATTCGGCTATACATTTACCTTGGCTGGCAGAGGAGGCTGAGCGTTAAAGACACATCTGTCACGGGAGATTATTCATTGGTAAATGCTCGGGAATCGTTCACAGTTTCACATCGTGTGTGTGTGTGGCGTAGATCTCCGTGTGAGTGTTTAACCGTGGGTGCTTATTATCTTTAGCTTGTGCGTAGCTTCGCCAAAGTTAGCTCAAGCACAAGACTCAAACCGCGCTGTCCCTCAACGATCGCAGAAGTCGACCAAAGACCCTTTGAGTTAGGGGAAGAATCAGACTTAGTTGCGGGAGAGCGACAGGGGAGGCGGAGAGAACAGCGTGCTAAAGGGGTCAGTCAGCTACCCGAGCGGCTGTCGAGGTTCACGTGCCACGTACGGCGCTCCGTCACGGTTCTACTTGTGGACGGTGTAGGTAGGCGTCCGAGTGTGACCCTTCTCGAGCAGTCTACCGACGAGACGTAGAGTAAACGACTTCCATTATACCACCAGTCGTGCCCCAAAGTCAGATACACCCCTTCAGGGCAGAAGTCAGGACGTGATTCCGCAAAGAGTTCTCTCTTAATTCGCTATCGCTTGGGACCCATAAAAGAGATACACACCCTTGCCAGTCGTTCAAGATGGTTCGGGGTTGGGGGAAGGAGTCTTTACTGCCAAGATATTGGACTGCCTGCTTGCCCTCGAAGAGTACGTCCGGTTGATTTTTTCAAATCAAGTGCAAATAAGCGAGTAACGGCAAACTCACTATGCAAACTCACTCTTCAAATTTTACTGCGCTAGAAGTGACGGTGGATAGCGAAGGTGGATGGTCGAAAAGGTCGCGCATACATACATTTATATCTATACATATATATATATATATATATACTCACGGGAGTGTGCGCAGATCGTCATGGGGTACCCCGTATTGAAAAGTATACGGAATGGCAATTGCAGAGAAGTTTTATGTGAACACCTTTTATATCAGACAGAGGTACGGGTGTGCTTCGATCCTTCCGACAGGAACTAGCGTTTGTCTATAATCGGTACCTCATTCAAGGTCCACAGCAAAGACAACTCCTATTTACATTGGCTAGGTTGAGTCTAAGGTACTTAGATATGTCAATAGTTGACATACGAAGCACGAATATGAGATGTAGAACACGCTTTGACCATATTCCTCGACGGGACCACAAATACCCCCGAATAGCCGATCGGTTAATTCGAGCGATATCAGGCGCAAGAACATCTTCAAAGAAAAAGATACAAACCTCTCCAACGGTTGACTTCGATGGTGACAAGCCGCAGCTGATCTTCAATTAGATAATGAGAGAACGCTGTGTGTAATTTTGCAATTATCTACTTATTCACAGTACATCAAAAGCTGGATAGGAGAGCACCGCTGTTCGCAGCTCGCGTTGCCTGTGTTCGGACGAGGTTTTTCCTTGAAATCTCAACTAAACTGACCGAGCACACCAAGATAGTGAAAACTCGGAGCACAAAAAAGCCCGCGCGTTGCTGATACTTCGTAGGGGCACACGTGCACAACGAAGCTGAAAGACTCTTTGTGACGTGGTCGAGAAGACTAAAGGTACTCGTCGTTCATATGCATTGTTAATTAAACTATCGGCCGCGCGTATTATATATAGAACACGTCAGATCGATAGGCAGACGTGGGATTCGATCAAATCGAATTAAGTTGCTTCCCAATGTCCATCTTCGTCCCGCTCTCACTCGAAATGTCTGCCGAATCGTTTGAACTGAACTCCAGAAAAGGTAAAGGTAAAGCTTTATTTGTTTATTAAAGGAACTGCAGTTTTTACACTGCTTAAGTTCTCTTTAATAAAGAGAGAAAACATTTGATTCACAGCTTCTCTCCCGTGCGGGCGGTTCCTCCATTCAAAGCTGCATCTTGGATTGGAAGGTGATATGTCCTGTTGGTCGGACGACATCAGACGCTAGCCTCAGTTGGAGGGAACGATTTTGAAACATTTATCTTGTTGTCGAACGAGCTTGACAGACGTTGTGGACGTACAAATGGCCAGACTTCCTCGATTGAGTAGAAAACGGCAAATTAGCAAGGCACAAAGCGGTCTACACTCTAAACATTAGCATGATATTTAGTCAGTCGCACATCGTTGGACGGAGATGATGAATCACCGAGACATGTTAATCTATTAGCGGAGCGGTGATCACCGTAAAATTTACTATGAATATCTCAGAGGGCAGACCAGGATTAGTCAGATAATTCGGTGACCTCTAGTGGAATAACAGCCGACAGCCCAAGGTGACAGAGTATGTTCCACTGCAGCAGTATTTCCTAGAGGTTCTGACTTCTTCCAACACTGATTCTATCGAGCTGATTTCAAAACTATATGGGCTTATTACAGTCGAATTTTTCCTCGGGTTCAACATTTGCCAAAAGTTCAAAGCGTTTCCATAATCTTTATCGTCGTCGCCCACGTGGACAAGCCTCGGTCTTTCTGCGTAGGATTCTGCTTAATGAAGCGCTGTCACAACGTTGCTAAAATCGCTGTGGTCAGACAGACGGCAAAACGAGTATTTAGTAGTAATTTTCTTCAACTTCGTGAATCAGCCAACGTTCGCTTCTATTCTTTCATATTCTCGTCATCGCGTGCCTATCGTATTCTTGGACGTCAGCTGTCGTTATTTTTTGCTGAATTATAACGAGCAAATAAAAGTTATTGTCGATATGCCCAAATGTGAATAAATTGTTCTCAACACTTCAATACCCTAAAGAGAGCAGGTCACCAGGACTTTGATTGTGCTCCTGTCCAGGGACGTCTTGCGAGAGTCGGGACTGCCGATTAAGCACACAGCGCGGCTCGTAATATCATAAGTAATATCGACTCGGAATATCTAAGACTCCAACGGCTGAAGTGCGGCGTCGTATTTGGCAAGCGGAGGCCAGCAGGCCCTGCGGTTTGAAGCAAATACTATCGGAAACCGATTCTCAAAAGGGTCAGCTTCGGCGTACTTGGCAATTGACCGGCGGCGTGGCAGCCGCAGCAGCAGCAGCGTTGCGAGTCTCGGCCTTCGTTGTTAGAGGCCTAGTTTACCTAGTGTGCAGGCGGTGAATAAACAACAGCGAACGATAGCCGATATATGTTGAAACGCATGGTTCTGTTATCGCTAAATAGACTCCAGCAGCTGTTGCGTCGGCAGCGAATGGTGACGCATCCAGACTCTGATCAACATTACCCCCCCCCCACAGGAGGGCAATAGGAAGTCCTCCACCGAAATACCCCACTGAGATGAGATTGGATGTATTTATTGTACTGAATAGCACATCATCATTGATCTAGAAGCGAATTATATTTCGAGGTGAGATGATCACCTCCTCTCAATATTGCTTGCGTTTTCTCTAATTTTGTTTTGACGAAGTCGATTCAACCAGGACTTATATATATATATATATGGGGCAGTGCGTTTTTACAGTAGAAGGCATCGATTGAAGGTAATATTCATATTGGAGCTTAACAGAATGGAATATCCGATAAGTAAATTTCTCTAAACACCACGTTCAAGGCCGACCTAGCCTCAGCCGTTCTACTTTCTTGGCTGCGTCTGAAATCGCTCACCTATTGATATGAGCAAGGCTCATTAAGCTTCATTGGTTGACGTGAAGGGGTTTCGCCTTGGCAAATTCTCTTGGTATAATCATAATAATAATAATAGTGTATCGTTAGCTGAAATAACAACAGATTGCTTTGTAGGACAACATAACGCTCTATCTGTCGACATTGTTCGAGCTATCACATACATGCTAACAATCCACTTCCACGGAACGTTACTCATCACCGTACATGAAATGGTACGCGTATCGTTCGCTGGCCAGCCCAGCTATCCACAATGATAGCTGGCTCGTTGCTCACTCCCCCACTTAGCACTCCTTCTCGCTGCGTTGGTTGAGGCGGAAACGCTTTTATCATGAAGTGAGTGCGAGTGAGCCATTCCGACTCTGAAAACTTGTTTTGGAAGTTGATTTAAGGCGACCGCCGCCATCTCGGGGTCCGTAACGTGGACCGTCCGTGGCGGTCTGCTGGCGACCCCGCTTGGACTGCTCTCTCGTTCAGTCCCCCCGCATCATACTCACGAACTATTGTCCCCTTGTGCCACTTCACTGAGTCTGACCACTGTGACCCGTCCTGGTCGTTGCTGGAGTGTATAGGCCCTCTGACCCAAAGGCATTGTGCGTCATTACGCAGTGGATCTGGAGGCCTCCTCGGCCATTGCCTTCACTCAAAGTGCTGGTAGTGGTGAGGCGACCGGCAGCGGCCCCGCGTTGGACTCGAGTCGTAGTTGAGCCGACTCGAGACTCTTCCCGCAGACGAGGAACCAACCAACCAACCCACTGCAGGCGACAACGACGACTTCGGAACAGTCGGCCGAGCAGTTGGCTTGCCAGACGCAACTTGGTTCGCCCGCGTGTTTTGGTAAGGGCCGTACTACTAAAAGGGGCTGGATCAGGGGTCTTTGTGGCACTGCCGAGTAAGACGAGAAGAGGGCGGGCAGACCCCCGGGGGGGGGGGGGGGGGCGGCAGGGTTGCGTGGGGCTTTACTGGCGGAGCCGGCGGCATCGGCAAAGACTGGGCCCTTCATATCAGTTAGCGTCTATAATGAACAGGCCGAGGCCGGCGGGACGGACGGGGAGCGTAAAGCCAAACGGGAAGCTCGGTAGACTCCGGACGAGTCCGTCGGGTCGGACCCCGACGCACCGCCTCCCACAACGGCCGCCAAACTTAGCTGGCCAGCGGATAATGCAATTTTAATGGGGCTTCTCTCTGATTAGGACGGCTGCCGCGCCCTTCTCGGTTTCGCTTCCGCCACTTTCCTAGCACCGGCATCGCGACGGCTACGGTCGCGGTCTCGCCAGCGCCGTCGACGTCGCCACTGGCACCAACTAGAACCGGACAGCCGCGAACGGCGGATCCCTTCGCCACTGGATACGATTCGATACGAAACGGAACGAACAAACGAAATCCAGTCCAGCTGAGTCCAACCCGGAGTGAAGCAAACCTCCCGGAGCAGCCTCGCACTCGCGGGCGGATGCAGGAACTCGTGAGTTCACCGCTACGAATCCACTGGCCCGACGACCACGGACCCGACCACTGTGGGTCGAGGCGACGGCTGCAACGAGATTCCAAATCCCGGCGGCTGTCTGCCAGACTAGTTCGTACAATACTTGCAACCACAGACCCGTCTTCGTGGGGCTGTTCCGGCAGTTCAGCGATGCGCGATGCAGACAGCGATGTGGGCGCGCGCGCGAGCAAGTGAGATGGTGCCTATCGGCCACCGAGCTCACCGTGGTGTTTGACTGCAAGCAGATTTCGAAATCTGCCCACCGGCTGGCACCCCATCGACGTTTTATGCCTTCCGTGCCACACACATAGAAGACGAGTCCGATCTAGAAAGCGGCGTCATTCCGGACCCCGACCTTGACCTCGACATCCCTGCACGCGTCTCTCGGCTTCGGTCATGGGGAGAGAGACCCGCTTAGCGCTTGCAACCACCAAAATTATTACACGCACGGACAACCTCCAAACATCAACCGCGATGAGTAGCAATGGTCCAGATCCAAACGGCACTGGCTGAAGTAATACTTTTGACAGTCCCGGTCAGTGCCCCAAAAAGTCAAAATCGGTTCTGGGTCTAGTCAGTAAGAGTCTGACACTACCAGGCAAATACCTTAGTGTGAGGTCTGGTGTCCATGAAGGACTTACCTTTAACCTCTTAACAAAAAAAGGATGAATCTGAACTATGCTGAACTTCATGACAAGATGAATTTCATCAGTTTGTTCCTTCTGCAAGACTAAAGGAAATTTCCCCTAATCTGTTCCCCAATATGTATCATGTGTATGTTTGCGTACGGCCCCGTCGCACAGTACGTTATCTGCTCCTATATAGGCACCCCATACAGCTGTTTGCAGTAAGCAAATTCTAGCTCCACCCATTGCAATGTAAACGTTCGAGTAACTATCGTAGCACGTTATGTAGCCACAGAAGTACAGATCATATTAATGCCCCTGAATGCGACGGGACAGTTGTCGTTGTAAAAGTTACATAAGAATCTGGACGAGGCAGCAGCCCAGTGGCAAGTCCGGCTATAAGGCTAAGATGCAAAACACACTCTGCCTGCTCGCAGATGACGGAAAAACATCGAACTCGCTGTGTTAAACTCTATCATATCATCATCTATGTATTCATTTACTCGATGTCATAATTACATAGATATATTTGTGGGCTTCATGCGGTCGTTATTTACTGTCATTATTGAATAAGATAAACCCGAACGTGATGGTGACATAACATGAATGGGCTGATTACCTAACGAAGCAGGATGCCCCAAATACTGATTACCGTATGGAATGTACAAGTATAACATTATGT
The DNA here is from genome assembly GCA_019614645.1 of Stratiolaelaps scimitus. Lineage (NCBI taxonomy): Eukaryota > Metazoa > Arthropoda > Arachnida > Mesostigmata > Laelapidae > Stratiolaelaps > Stratiolaelaps scimitus. The sequence continues at coordinate 1,632,514 of JABWDB010000029.1, forward strand.
AACAGATTTCTGGTTGAACATGGTAAATACATCAATGAGTCGAGAATATGATCTCGTTGATAATCGTATGCTTGTTCAATATTACATAATGAAGTCGAAAGACCTGAAAACACAAGTATAATACAGAAGCTAAATCCTTATCATGTACTTTTGAATATATTTGACAGCTGAGTCATTCACATAATCTAAAGGGGACCAGAATACAAGAATCATAACGCCGTAATGCTGCTGGGTTGGCGTTGGTCACCGTATATACGTAATGTGACTAGAGATTGACCGGGGGGGGGCTTGTACTGTGCTCAATTACGTGGAATTTTAGGAGTCGCAGTCGCCATCGTCCTGATCCTCCACGAAGCTCGCAACAACCCTCTGGCCGATCGCCTCAAAGAGGGTAATTTCTTCCTGTACGACGCTGCACTCAATGCGTTGGGGTAACAGCAGAAGCAGCCACCGCCGCCGCCGCCACTTGCAGGCCATTGAGTATCAAGCACCAGCAGTTGGGAACATCAACAATAACAGCGTTATCATCATCAACATCATAGTAGACATCATCTATATGATGTTGTGGTTCACTCTGTTCTTTGAAATCCATTGTGTCCTCAGCGGGCCATCGCCGCAGAGTCATCCGCCACAGTAAGTGCAATAGTGTAGTTGTATTGCAGATGGCCGAAGCAGCGGTCGATGAACGGTGCCCATGGGTCTCGACAGCCATAAGATCCCGTGCACGACTGAAGTTCGTAGGGGGTATGCCGGTGGTCAGCGGGGACTTCTGGGGTGACCGACACAGTTTAGTCGGCCACAGTATTTTCGACTGAAACTCATTTGGGCGTGCTTGACAACGGAGGCGGCGATGACGGCGCAATGGGCGCCAGGGGTAGCCCGAATGGAGAACAGATGAGGATCCGGAACCGTCACGCTTGTAGCTCTCGTCGCGTTTACAGCAGAGTAGCACTGCCCACGACTGTAGACGTCCGGTCATTTATCGGGGGAGCTGTCGGCGTTAGCTTACCACTTAACCTAACCGACTTGATCAACCAGCCTTAAGCGAAAGAAGATACTAGATCAGAGGACACAGGATTAGACTCCATGCTGGTGATAGCTTCTCGTACGTGAGTGGCCCGTGAGTACGTCACCCGGGCAGTGGGCAAGCTTCCTAATCTCTCGCTTGTGAGTGGCTTATGCGTCGAGGTGTGGCTATCAAATAGCCGCATCGAATAGATAATCGAACCAAAGCGTTCGTTTCACATAGATATGCATCTATGCTGCATCAGAAAAATGTAGCATACATGCATATCTGTGTCTGTCGAATGTGACAGCAAGGAGCCTCTCTCTCTCATCAACTCACTGGATAAAGGTGACGGCTTTAACGGCTAGGCAAAGCTTCCTCATTTTGGTGATATGAGCGAGCGATGTGAGAGCCGGTTAAACTAATTGAGCACGCTGATTGCACCTGCCGAATATATAGACGGTAGTGCTCGTGCGGTGACAATGTCAAGAGTTGCAATACATTAATTAATAACCACTTATCGGCTATGTCCTGGAAGAACTGAGCGTGATGGTAATAGCCATAAATCCTATTTATGAGCTTATATTCCACGAGAGTCGGTATATATATATATATATATATTCATTCATTCAATTATTTCTTTATTGACGGAACTGCGAAATATTACAACGCTTAAACATATATATATATATATATTATATGTTCACAAAAGCAATATCGAATGGTGTCAGAAATTGGAATAATGTTGAACCCCACATTTTCGACTGTTTGTTGACCTCCATGTCTACTTAGCCGGTCACTACATGTACTGCTAAAACACGGAGAACATTATGGGTGATTCACTTTATGTTTCCTATAATAACACGATAAGAGCCCGGCACAGGGACGTGAACATTTTGGTGGAATAGTTAAGAGGCGTTTCGCTAGACAATTGACCAGGCGACAAACTAAGGAATACTTGGGAACTTGACAATCATGACTTTCTCGTTGAGTATGGCTTTACCGTCGTGTTGAAACACCGGAAGCCAAGAGGGAGAGCAGCACAGGCGAGACAGCGTCGAAGAGACAGTGATTGACCGGGGCCAGCTAAACCAAGTGGAGCTGTTTCGCATATTATCATCGACAGCACTTAAGATATCGGGTCGCCATTGACGACGATTTCTGCCACCAACCCTGCGACTGCTGGCGTTGTTATTGTTGTGCTGCTCCTGATGCTGCTGCTGCTGCTGCTGTCGTTGTTGTTGTTGTTGCCTGTCAACGACGTCGAATAGGCGAGATCACATGTGTTTGTCCTGTAAGCGATAGCAACGATCAACTGAGTGAAGAAGTTGATGGAATGCGGGATGGACAAATAAGAGGACGATGCGCCCGCCTTTGCCGTATCGACGGACAGAGATAGAGGCAGATAGAACGAAGTTGTAGGCGGCGGTGGTGGTGGCGGCCATGAATCGCACAGCGGCATATAGCGACAGCGTAGTGCTGGCATAGCACAGACATAATGACAAACGAATGCCGGCTGCATCTTATAGACAGCGTCGTCAGCCGTTCGACCGATCAAGTGAGATGATCAAGGATCAGATAAAGGGAGAAACGCAGGGTGGAAGAGAGGAAGATGCCGATGGGGGAGCGGCCGAGGATTGGAGAGCGGACCAACGAACACATTCGCTTGGCCTCGACATCAACGTCGACGGTGGTAGCAGCGGTGGTGGTGTTAAATGTTAGAGCCTCTTAACAGAGGATCCCTTTTGCCACATCGGGAGAAGGACGCTTTAGACAATCGTCGTCGCAGCAACAATAACAACGAGAAAAGTCGCCACAAGCATCGACGATCAGCGGGGGTCGCTCGAACAGACGCAGTCTCTGCTGGGTCTCCGGCGGCGCCGCCGCCGCCGACACCGATGGCACTCGGTCCTTGGGTATGTTTGTGTGTGCTGGCTACTTTGTCGGAATATCCCCTACGAGTGAATACGGCGCGTAGGCGGATGTGATCGCCGCGTCGATTGGTCTGTCACACACAATCGATCGGGGTCGAACAGGGTGACGATGGGTGATAGGGAGCCTGGCGTGCCACTTCAGCACGAGACCAACGAATAGCTGCGTATCGTGCGTGCGCGCGCGCTCGCGGCTGAGTGACTGACGATCCTGAAAATGACTTCTTGATAGACGATCCCTCCGAATGTCTACCGAGGGGTGATTTGTTTTCGGAATCGGGAATATATTGACCACTTACGCCAGAATCTGGAAATGAAACGGGTCTCTGCTGTGTGTCACCGAAACGATATCGAATTACGCGAGCAGATGTTCGCATGAAAATAGGTTCCGAGTTCTAGTTTGGCCATAGTAGTGCCACCGAGGTCTATATCGATGTATAAGCTGGGATGACACTGATCCATGTGAGGTGATAAGATAAGGTAATGCTTTATTCGTTATTATTATAGGAGGTTATATTATTATTATCATTATTATAGGTTATTAAAGGAGCTGCAATTTCATAATGTTTAAGCTCTTTTATATGTCATCACGCAACGGAATTCGAACCCGCGGCCTCCCGCTTCCGACAGCCAGAGGCTTAGCCGTCCAAGCCACCGCGCTGACGAAGCGGATACATCATAAGTCCATGCTACGGATTCTACCCTGCACTTCGTAAGCGGCTATGTATAATAGTGTGCGATGAGTTCGGTTTCAGTATGCAGCAGTATCATAGGCAGTAGCTGACAACACCATAGACTTCGAAGACCATATGCGATTAGTATTGTCAGCCTTGACATGCCCAGCAATCGTTCAAGAGGCTTTCACGCATCTCAGAGTGTCTGATGACAGAGAAACTGAAGGCGAGTGATGTGGTGGACTAGCAAGTGGGCGAAAAGTCCCAGGCAAGCTTTACGTGCAGGAGAACAGCTCATTCGATACGAGAAGGCATTAATACGAGAACCGCACGCAGAGTAGATTTAAGCCATGGATGGAATCAGACGAGCGGCAACAGAAAGAAATGGAGAGAGAGAGAAAAAAGTTTGCGAACTCATAAATATCATTAGCGTTGCTAATTAAAAACGTGCAAGTTGCACCTGAGGCGCCGGTGGCTGCAGATTTAATGGTTGGTCTTCTTGGTGGGCAATGACATCCTCCTTGCACCCCGCCGATGTGGCTGGGAGAAAAAAATTATGAAGTAGACGAAGCACCTCCTCAACTCCTGGATCAGTCAGTGCCAACTTTCAGGACGTCATGAGGATTCTTGTCTCGAGACTTCATTCGTCGCTTGTGTAATAGTTTGTCAGAGGGATTTTTAATATTTTTGTCCATCGTGGCTTGTACACATAGATGACGAGGTAGACACGAAAACTTTTCCTTATAACGAAATCACTGGAGGTATCATCATTCAACGCCGGTAAGATGGAGCTTCAGTGAGCCTCAATCAAGTATTATATTAGCTTCACTACTGCGTTATTACTCTTTAAATTTAACTATTTCTAATAAGTTTCTGTCCTCGACGGAGGTTCATTTCATAGCGGTGCCAATTTCGGTCGATACCAGTGAGCTGAGTGGTGAAGAGCATCTGACAGCCGCAATTGTAGGAATGCCAATTTTTGTCTGACGCAATAGAATAGTTGACCATAAACCTCGAAAAGCTCGAACTCCTATCGGTTATGGAAGGAGAATCAATGATCGGCACCACCTTACGAGTCGCTATATATACAGTATACATATAGAGAGAGAGAGAGGGAGAGAGAGGGAGAGAGTGAGAGATATACAGCGGTGTACATAAACTTAAGACACCTTTATATTTCAACGAATCGTTACAAAGAATACATATTTGAGCCATTCGTTCTGTATTAGATTAATGTAAGTGTCAAATAACATACGTAGTACAAAGAACAGCGTATCTGATGGCGCAAACAGCCTGCTACAATGAAATGTGTCATTTTTCGGGTGTGCAAAATGAAAAGTCACCCTCAGTTATCGAGTGTTTCGCTCGGTTGATTCTCGCTTTCTTGTGCTAATTAGTACCGTGTGGCACGCCCTCGCTAATTATAACGTTAAAGATTCGATTTGGCATACAATCAACGACATTTAGCTGAATCTCGTCGCTGATCCATTCCCCGGCCTACAACAGCGCCTCTTTTAGTGCTTCCACAAATGTATGCTGCTGATTCGACGCATATACTCGTCGGACAAGAATGCCTAAGAGGTTTTCCATTGGGTTGAGATCCGGAGAACACGCTGGCCACTCTAGGGTTTCAATTTTATGCCGCCCTAACCACTCACGGGTACTCGCGCTGACATGAATTGTTGGAAAACAACTGACAGTCGATGAAATCTGGGCTTAAACGGTAGTAGAATGTCGGTCAATATCGGCTGATAGACTTCGCTATCCATTCGAGATGAGACGAGAGCGAGTGCGAGTTAGCCAAGCTCCCCAAAGCATAAAGCACGCTCCGCCGAAATTGCGCTTCAAGAAGTACCGCGACCCTTTGCATACATCATGCCAATAACCGTTAAATCCATCTAGCCCACCCAGATTTGACTTATTCGCGTCGCTGAAGACGATCTGAAACAACATAGTACATTTTAGATAGATATGTATCCTCAGGATACTATTTAAAAAACGTTTCCCCAATATTCACCAATGTCCAGTCTCTGTCCATATTGTTGCGAGCGAAGTTTAGTAGGGCAGTCTTGTGGCGTTGTTGAAGAGGAGGTCTTGTTTTCATTTGCGCCCGTATGATATGCGGATAACGCTTAATTGTCCTTAAAACTGTTAATCTATGAACCTGAAGGTTTAACTCTGGCCTACTTGCTTCACACGTTGTGGTCGAATTCGAGGTCAGTCGACAAATGTGAATGGCAGTTCGCTGGCTGACCTTTCCTGGACGTCCTTTGGACTCATTAGTACCATACGTCGACGGAATGAGTAAATAATTTCGCGCTACGCAACAACTTTTGCCAATTTCACTGGCAATTGCAGCCAGGATCTTTCCTGCTCGGTGTAAAGCAACAATAACCGCTTCTTCTGCATCAGCAAGGCCCGAAGCGTGTCCTACGACTACAGTACAGCGTGAATGTTCAACACGAACTGGATAAACTCAGCGAAAACACTTGATAACTCATGGTGACTTATCATTTTGCACATCCGAAAAATGACACATTTGACACATTGCAGCAAGCTGTTTGCGCCGTCATATGCGCAGTTCTTTGTGTTATTAATTATTCATTAATTACATTAATCTGATAGAGAATCAATGCCTCGAATTTGTTGAAATATAGGGGTGACTTAAGTTCATGCACACCACGGTAGCTTCTGACCAAATCTTTGTGAATTTCGCTCTCATTGCACTTCGCTCATGGTACGGCGCGGGAGAGAAAGAGCAGATCTCAGCTTGAATTCTGTGCACTACCCTTTATAAAGCGAGCCCGTTTTTTTCGCAAACAAAGAGCGTCGTCCAGTATAGACTGATTGCTGAGGTCACAGATGGTTTAACAGGCACACTTGAAAATTGTCAGCGTCACAGACCTATACTCTTCTATAATAGATACGATTAATCAATTTGACCTAAAACGGGGTGAATGCTCTTTTTCAGGTCAAACGTCAAAAGACTTTTTTTCTCTCCCCCGCTAACTTGCTCTTTCTATCTCCCGCTCGCTTCGAGGTTATAGTCGTAATAGTCCGTGCAAGGGCCAAGCGACAACGAAAAAGGGCCGGGTAGGTGGATTCGTTTGGAGGGCGGTGGGACGGGGGTTATAAATCAAACGCGCCTCATTGAAGCCACAAGGACGCCCGGCCGAGCGGGAGCCGACGTCAGTTACTGTAGCCGGCGTCAGGCACGAACGCGAAATGGGAATGTCCGACTCGCTGCTGCTGCTGCCGCTCCTGAAGTGTAGTGGTTATGTTCGGTGAAGCTGCGCCATCGCCTCCGTCATCTATGCATGACATAGTACATATACATATATATATATATATATATATATATATATATATACTTCGGTTAGTGCTTGTGTGCGAATAACACTGTGGTATTCGGGTTGCGACCTATGATACTACGCGCATACGTACGTATAGCGGCAGTTCTGCGTGCTCGACGAAACGCATCTCTTTCTGAACGGCAACCCTGCGAATGGACCTATCGATGCCTATTGCAGTCGGCGCTACAGCAGCCTATATTGATGTTGGGTTAGTTTAGTGTAGACGAGGCGGGATGGGCCGAGCTTCTAAAAAAAGTCCGCTCACTGGTTGCATGGGGGGTTTGCTCAGGAGTCGAATATCCACCCATCAGTCTGCATGATCTGTCGACAGATACTGGCAACTCGAGAGCTACAGCAAATCATACGAGTGAGCGGCTCCTCGCCTCTCTGCGACTGAGGATGAGGTCTCGGTCTCATATTCGGCTCGAGACCCGGACCCTTATTCGCGAGACTCTAGCTATTTGCTACACGTTCGTCTATTTTCGTTGCACACAGCCTCGATGTACATACTACTAAGTGTTAATCGGCAACGCTGAATGCCCAGCATTATCAAGGTTTGACTACCATTCTCAGCAGTCGCATCTATGCAGATCGTTATCTTCTGATTGATAGAGGACGAGGAACGTGCAGTGCGTGCAGAGGATTTTCTATGATGGCGACTCAGTGGAAAGTATCACGCAGTCACAACGTGGTTCGGGCAGCACAAAGTACGCGTGAGGCGAAGCACGCAGCGAACGTTGTCTACAACGCTGGCAGGCTGAACCCATGGATGGGTTGGTGGAAATGACTAGCTAGATGGACCGAGAAACGCGTCGCCGCAAGAAAACGCAAAAGTACGTGGTACTCGACAACGGACTGCTGCTGCGTACGGCCGCGTAGCGTGGATGCCAAATGGTTCGGCAAATGAAACAAATCTGCTCAGGAATCCACCGCGAGGAATCCAGCCGCACAGCCAGTGAGTAAGGTCATGCTTTAGGGAGAGTGCTTCTGCGATGGTGCTCGAGCGGGCTGTTGGCCGGGATTTGGCTCCGAAGGACCATTGCAGTTACCCTCATCGGCCCACTGTCTAAGAGAATCGAACGCAAGCAAAGCGAGGAGCCAGCAAAAGTAGCAGCGTGATCGATGGCACGCAGCCGAAGAATCTCTGAGTGCGATACACTCACAAACGGCCACAAACATCGACAACCACAGGCAAACATGAGGCGAGCCAATGCCAGCGAGTGGATGGCTATTTTTGCTGCAGTAATACCCGCCCGCCCGCGCAGAGACCACCGCATAGACGTGAACGGCCCAAAAACAACATCGCTGTCTGGCCCTCTTTCTCTCTCTCGCGATCTCTGTATATGTGCGTGCGCGTGCGCGTGTGTGTGCGTGTTGAGGGTCTCTCTGTGCGCGTGTGCGCTTGGCTGTAAATCCGCACAAGAGATGAGATCGAGGGAGATCAAGAGGGATGGTGTAGAGGAGGGACAGTAAGTATCACTGATGCGTGTTTGATTTTCATGTCTGCTGTATCTATAGAATGAATAGAAGTGAGCACAATAAAAGTTGGCCAGATATCGAAGTGAACTGTTTCTCGATATCGCACGTGACTTACAGAGAAAACAATATTAGATAAAATAACAACTAGCAGAACGCGTTCAATATAATTATTGCCCTTCTCGGCAGAACAACAAAATGAGATCTAGATTTCGTCGACGGTAACAACCACCGCACAATCGCGCGATCATACGCCATTGAACTTCGAAGAGGTCGAAACAATTTACAACCGACACAGGGTATATTGTGCGAGAAGACTAGCGCTGCGCCAGTGGGCGGATGGTCAATTCCGTGTAAGCGTTTGACAGCTTCACTCGTACAGTCCGCAATTTCGCTTACCTGAAACACAGAACAAATAGCAACGTGAGAAAATTGCATAGGAAACAGACCTTTGAATAGATGAATTTCTGGCATACCCTTACATACTGCCCTAACGATAAAGTCTGCTGGTAAGTGCTTGCAGCTCATGACTGTATTATAGTAGATTTTCTAGGTGAAAATGTGTAGCCAATCCGTCTAACTAATGAAAAATGTCCATTTACAAGAGAGTTCTATGTGCGCCGCAAAGCTAAATCGCTTCCTTGATTGTTGCCGTTATGGCGAAATGTAGATCTCCTTTTTATTTCTGCCGACAAGAACAACAATTATAAATGAATGCGTTGTGCTTGTTGTTATTTTATCTAATATTGTTTTCCTTGTAAGTCACACTCGAGTGCTCAATGTAATTTCTCTACACAGACTACACAGAGCTGTGCTTTTTTTTTTTGCTAGTTAATATATCCAGAAGTCCATAGCAACCAGCATTAGATTAAGGCTCAGTCTTAATTAGATAGGAAGTGTCGTAAGTAAAGATCTAAAAGTTTGTGACCCCCATACGCGGTGCGCTGCACTGAAACGCCGGTTGCCAGTCATAATCGTCAAACGTGATTCACTCACCAGCTTTTTTTTTGTTACTGGCGAACCCGTCCCTGTTACACCAAGACGGATGTAAAAAAATGGCACGTAACCATGATGATCACGGTCACGCCAACAGGTTTATCTGCTATTCACCTCGACCCTGTCGAATATATATGCCACAACAGCTCATTCGCTGAATGCATCGAGAAGACCTCCATAAATAATCTCTCTCTCGCTCTCTCTCTCGCGCGCGCTCTCTCTCTCTCTCTCTCTCTCTCTCTCTCTCTCTCTCCATATATATATAAATATATATATATATTGGCTGCCAAGTTGTCATAATAATACAACGAAATATAGCAAAGAGCAAAATATTATAGTATTCCGCTAGTCGACGAGTCTAAAACAAGATACCGTTCATAGGGTTCCTGTTGCGTGTCCTATTTGTGCCAATTGTACGAGCTGGCTCGTTCGGTTGGCACCAGACGTTCGATCGCACGAACGACTACCAGGCCGGCCAAAAACCAGCAGCCAACAACAGCAGCAAAAATGGGGGACCGTGTTCCTTTGGCATTGCCTCAACGAGTCAAGTCGGTGGCAAGTGCTCGTAAGTAGCACCAGCTGAGCTAGCGAGACACTACTATTACTATGATGTATAGAGAAGGGGGGGGGGTGTTTTCGGGCCTCTGGGGAAACGGTAGCGCCACGGTAACCAACAACAAACATTCACAAACGCCAAATGTTGAATGAACGAAACGGACCCAACAAAAACGAATCTTGGCCCACTCCCTGCCTTCACTATTCTGGTGCAGTGGACGACGGACCACTGAGCAATACGGAGATACCGGGGCCGCGGGGCCAATCTAGGAACTGGATATGTTTTGGTGAAAGGCAGACATTTTCATAGAACCCCTGATCACACCGACACCCCCACCAGAGCCACGACCGAGCCTCGGCCCCCAACTCGACAGATGCAAAGGGGGCGTAAGATGCCGTACGGTAAAGCAGATACCGGTTGGAAGGCTTACCGACCCCGCCATGTCGTACGTAAATTGGAAAGTTGCGGGTTGATGACAGTTGGGAAATTGGAGGAGATGCGGTAGCGCGTGAGACATAGAGGCTGGACGGCGGGAAGCCAAGTGGAACCCGTCATGAAGGAAATCATTATGGAGGGAATTCCCGTTATGAGGGCACGGTTGCGTTTGACTTATTGTGTGGCGAACGGATGTGTCTTCGCCTCTCGCGCGCGCGTGCGTGCTCTCTCCCTCTGTCTTTTCAAACGGAGATTTATATATAATACATTGAAAGTGACTCGTGGTTTGGCATAGGTAAAATGTTGATGCTATGGAAATTAATTCATGAGCGACTAGACGGTATGGCGTTCGGATTTTTGAGACGGAAGAATTGAAAAATAATTTGTAAACGTACATAAGTAAGAAAAGAAGAAGATAATACATAACGTCAATGATGGGTTACCGATACATTCGTAGCACAAACATGTGCGCGTGTGTGTGTGTGGAGTGTGTATGCACACACAGATACACCTAGCCTAAAACCGTTGGCGAAACGTGTTGATCTGAAACGCTGCTATGATTTGCTGTGCACCGAATTCATAGTCTTCATTAAATTGTGTCTGCCTTCTGATACCGAAATGCCTGATTCCATACAACGATCAAATCGCTGAGTATATATGGGTATATCTGGTCTTCATAATAAACTAAATATTCTTATTGTGCAGTAAATTGACAGGCCTTAATGGCCGATAGGTCGTCGCATGGCAACCGGCATGGTTCGTCCGAAGCGCCTCATCGATTTCGAAGGTAAAGCGATATTAGCAGCCTTGCGATTCATGTGAAATACTCACTTACGCAATATATGCCACTCCCTTGTCTACGCTTGCGCTAAAGGAGCCGTGCAATTTCGCGAAAATGCAAAATCCCAACTTTCAACAAGCAAAAAAAAAACAACACCATGCGAAATGTGAACAGTCATTACAAGAACTAGGGTAACAGAACGCCGTCTTTGATACGAAACTCAGATACCATTTCCCACTGTGCCGGGGGAGACTTCACCAATGCGTCAAGAAGTAACCATCGAGTAACGGCAGGTCGCATTAACAGCTACACCCAGCAACGGGATCTGTTGGCGGTAATTGAGAACGGGATTTTTGGCCCCGATATATATATATATATATATATATATAAGTATAATGATAATGGTATGCAACGAAGGCGAAAAACCTCCATAAGAAATGCAGTCGTGAGGGCAAAATTCGCCGGTCTGTTTTGAGCTGTGTGTTCGATCACCTTTACCATAGCAGCCATGGATTAACGAGAACAGCAAAATTCACAGTAATAAGCAGTTTCCCTCCTTGGCGCACAACCGAAACATACTATTATTATTATTAATAATAATAATAATAATAACAGCAATAACAGGAAGATAGCACGAGTGATTAGCGACGGTACTACAGTAATCGGCAGCGGAAGTGACTTTTGACACCGTGAGACGTCGGGAATTGTCCTTAAAAACGTCCTGTGATGACGGGCCTTGCGGGTGGACACAGCGGGGGTGGCCGGCAAGAAACCATCCAAGACATGCGAGTCGGTTTACGAATAGAAGGCTTTCACTACGGCCCGGCCGCAGGGAGACCGAAATGGATCGCTAATATGTAATAGTTGATCGGCAGACAACAACAACTGATCCGTATCGAGCGGAGAGCAAGAAGTTACGTCAACTGGGGTCGGGTTGGGGATAAGACACGCCTCTGTCCTGTGTGGGAAAACGCTGGTAGAAGAGAGAAATGAACATTATCAAGAGCTGGATGGACGGGACAGGCTTTCACACTTGATTTGCCAAGTGCTACGTGTGTAATGAACGGGACGGCGACGATAAAGAGAGCAAGGTTCCTCTAACAGATTGATTGAACTAGATTGAACAGATGACCTGCGCCAAAGGGTCATTTGTCAAACTCACGGCTGCAATGACTGGCTACTAACACATATCATTGTTATCGCACTCTCGTTGTCAGTGTTGGAGAAAGATATGGCTGAGTGCTATTTTGGGTGTTACATGAATGTCGTGTTGAATTTGCATTGTTTATGTTGGCAACGTAAAGGATGATCTGAGGCTAAACTTGACGCCCTCCAGACCATCTACGAGACACCGATCGGGAGTAGAATTGCCCGGATCTGATTATTGGAAAAATGGGCAAGCGCTGATCTGCTTGTTCTTTCAGTTTTTTAATTTCTCTCGTGAATTATCATCCAATGCTGCTATTCATAATCGAATGTCCGCGCACACGCTTAGCCGGCAAAACGTGTTTGAACTGGATCACTATTTCGGATCTGCCTGAATCTCGTTCGCGCTAATAAATTCACGCTACGTGGACCGACAGCGTCTGTTACCCCAATGGCAACATCGATATTACTCCGGACAGAGCTAAGTGGCTGGCAAAATCTAAGACAAGCCTAAGTTTGGCGCGCGCTCGTGTGTGTCTTGGTCCCTTGGTTACCGCACATTATCCAAGAAAATTCATTACGGCGCTTTAATTTTTCTTATCGGGGCGACGGTGATTCAGCTGAATCAGCCCAGACGCCGTGTGCTCTCCTCCTCTGGGACATGGCAATTACGATAGAATTCATACTGCCAAGTAATCTAGGGGAGCGAATAAGGGTAACTGATTCCTGTCTAGGACTCGGTGGCCCTCTGTCCTGAACCTGGTGGATCAGGTGTCCTAACCGTGGAGGAACCGCACGGTTTTGCTAGGATGAGCAGTTGCTTTCTAAAGACTGACGATTTATGTATACCTCCATATTTATATATATATATCCAAAATGGTGGTTAAATTCCGAGGTGCCGGCGAGCTCACAAGATATTATACAGTAAGTACGTATTATTTCAAAAATCCATTATTACACGTACACATGAGCACTACAACTTACCCAGTAACATATATGTGCCTTATCTAAGATAAGCTCAAAAAAGTCAAGTATGCGAGAATGACGACAAGGTGCGTCAATAATGGATAGCGTGGCCGGAAACCGAAGCAACTCGCGTCAGATACTTAAGTCGCCGGAATCCCTCCGATCGCGTCGCCGCACCTTAGTAACTTTCTTAGATCCCTTCCCCATACCATGCTCGGTATCTAGGGGCTATATATATATATATATATATATATCTTGTTACAACTGACGTGTTTGTCGTTCGTTCATGATGCCGAGCAACAAGTTGATTGCCTGACAGAGTTTGCTCGTTTTGGTAAAGGTGGAGATTGATGTCCAATGAGATAGCAGAGAGAATAGCCTGATCAGCGTTACAGCTTCAGCAAGTGCGGCCACAATCGGTCATCGCCAGCCACCATACGAGGGCAGTCGCCGCCACCGCCGCTATCGCGCTGCCGCAGCAACAATAAACACGATGGTATCGTCCTATTCGTCAGCAGCAGCAGCGGGTGCTCCAACTCCCACGTGTGCAAACGAAACGCATCACACAGACACTCGATGGTGGAATGAGTGCCGAGCCACTCAATGGCGAAGCTGGTGGCGGCTCCCGCCACTTCTGGTGCAATCATCATTATCAGCAATCAGCAGCACGAGTCAGCGGGCGGCGTCTCGCTCGAGCGGCTATCCAGGCCGCCGAAGCGACACTGCAGCGACGCTGATGACGGCCAGACGGGCTGACGGGTCGGCCATGCCACCAGCTTTTACTCTTCTCAGCTGACGGCGGTGGCGGCGGCGGCGGCATCGGGAAGCAATAGCTTTATTTCAACGATAAAGAGGAGTCACCAACGCTACCAGAAGGTAAGCAGGCTGGCAGGCGGCTGACGAACGGTGGCAGTGCTGCTGCGACCGCCGCTTCCTCCCAGTGTAACTTCGAGGAAATCTCGCACCGCCACTGTAGCCACGCGAGGGGATCACAACATCACCTTTTGCGCTATGGTAACAAAAAACGAGTGCGCTCGCGGTAGCTCCTCAGTCGATGCTACGGCGTCTGCCACGACCACAAGCGATGAAACAAGACGAGAACGGGGCGAGCGAGCGAGCGACCAACCAGCTTTAGCCGCAATTCGGCTGCTTTTATTCAAAGTTGAATTGGGACTGCTCTACTTGGCGGCGGCGGCGGCGGCGGCGGTGGCAGCATTGCAACTGACGTAGCACTACCTGGTATTGCCACAATAACAACAACAGGAGCAGCAGTAGCGCCGCTAGTGCCGACGGTGATGGTGCTCCAAAGTGATGACCAACTCAGAGTCAGACGGCGCACATTGAAAGTGTGCACTTGTCTTGCTGCTGTGCTTACAACCAATTCGCGGCGGTACAACTGCGAGGGATCCCGTCCGCCAAGCAGCAGGCGGCCGAGGACCGACCAAGCGAGCAGCCTCCGCCGCGGCTCGCAGCAGTTACGGGCATCAGCATCACTGCATCGCCACTATCGGGATCGCTCGCAGCCAGCAGACCTTGCTTGAGCCCGTCGCAGACGGTCAGCAGCGGGTGCTTCGTTATGCTTAAGAAGTTGCGCCAGTTCATTTTCTTCATCTTCATCTTCGCCGTGATTGTCGTCGCGGCCGCGGCCACCGCCGCCGCCGCCAACATCGCAGTCACCACAGCAGCATTCTCATATTCTGGCTCTTTATACGTTCGGTTTGTTTCTTTGAGTTGGGACAACGGCGGCTGAGGCTGTTTGCCAATGAACTTATCCTATACTCAACCCTAGATTGGCTTTATTCTGGAGCGCCACCACCCCTCCCTCGCTCTTCTGACATATTTCAGTAGAGTGGTAACGACAGATGCAGCAACAGCAGCAGCAGCCGACGCTGCCGCCGCCGCGGCAGCTGTAGCAGTTGATGATACCGCCGTCGTGTCCGCCCGTTATCTGCCGGCGTCGAATTCTCGACCCCCGGCTCGCCGAACTGAGGGAGATGGCCGAACTGGCTATGATTGTCGGGCTCTGACTGCATTTAGCGTTGACTAAGCTCTGCCCATTAAGCGACTTTGGTCTTCAGTGAACTTTTGGCCAGTTTTGCTAAAATGATTGGAACTAGCTGAACTTCGTTGCCAAACCTCGTCCATCCGAGAAGGACCTTCACCTTTTTGTTTGAAGCTCTATTGAGTTTCAAATACGTTCGTTTCGACAATTCCTACCCTAGCGTACTTATATTTATTATCAAGTATTTATAAATATAGATATATATATATATAAGCGGATAAGTTGAGCGTTCACAATAAAAATGATCTTGTGATGAAAAGCGAGTCAGGTGCCGGTCGCACACCCCATTCCCAAGGAAGAGTTTGCCTTTGATATTTGATCAGTCGAAAAGCGTATTGTCGCCCTGAAAGACAACGATTATATATAAATTTTTTCAACGTTTTTCTTTCTTCCATATTCGAAATTATGAAGAGGGAATTATGTAAATGTGAAAAAAAGTTCTTTACGACGATATGATGATCGCGAATAAGGGGAAGGATGCTCAGCGATAACGCAGATGGAAGATATTGACATGTATGACACGAGAAGCGGCCGTCTGCCATTGGTTCTCTAGTGATGTGGGTCTACCGGGCGACCAAATAACCGAGTCCGAACTGCTGAATTTCGTCAGAGTGTTCGCATTGTGACAACAGACAAGTGTGTGTGCTCACTGCGTCGTCCATTGAATTGTCGTTCGGTTCGACCTTAGCATATCAGGTATGAATCGCATAGTCTACATCGCGACGAGCCGCACCAACCGTATTTCTCGGTGACAGCAGATGACCGTGCCAATTATCGTTGTGCTAGCGGGGCCGAATAGTCGCTGAGCGAACACAATGCATCAATGAGGATGAATGACTGAATCAATGACTCTGGATGCGGCGAATGAATATATATAAATCTGGATTTCTTCACTTTCGTGCTTTCGTCGAAGATCGCTTGACTAACATGTACCAAGCCCCACGTCTTATACAGCGTCAAATGTTATCCTTCCTCCGTTGTCAGCGAGGCGCCCTATAGTACAGTATACTGTAAACTGGATGCTGATAGACTATTGTCGCTTATTGTTGCTAACCACCATCAACACCAAGGCAGCCTTGACCCCTTCAACCTGCCAACTCGACGGTAGCTTTTCACAATCTATGATGTATATGAAAATACATATATGTATATCATTATATATATATATATATATATATATATATATATATACAATATTTATTCGTCTATATGTGCGTGCTATGATCAACGTATCGCAATAGGTGTTGCCTCTACAGTCAACAAGCGGATTGAAGTTGAATGGATGAACTTACGAATAGTTTGATCACTGCGCACGGCTTCTCCTCCGGGGCTTGAACGTGCAAGAATTGACCTCAACTCCTTCTCACCCTAAATGAACCCTTCGCGTGAGGGTACCATGAACTACCGAATGAGGCATTCACGTTTTGACGAGGACAATAATCATATCACGATGCTGGCTAATATTGACAACATCTAATGAGCTTTTACGCCAAACAAACATCTCCATCAACGAGTAGATCTAGCAAAAAAAGACGAATTATTTATTCATATAAAAATGTATGATGAGTACAGCATTGAATCGTGCACGTTTGAGGCAGCAACGAGCAACGCACGAATATGAAAACACACGTAAGCCGCATAAACAGATAGAAATAAATGCAGCAATTAACTAAGTAAATAAACACAAGCCGATAGCCGATGTTAGTAAATAAACACAAAGGAAGCAATTGACGTATGCATCTAACGACACCAATGAAGGTATTTCTATCGTTAATTTTATCACATATACGAATGTGATAGCTTTAAAGGCATATCGGCCATATGAGAAGCAAGTTTAAAGCATTTGTCAATTACATCGTCTATTCTGCAAATGAATATATGTAGCCGCACAGAAAGTGCGAGTTGATAGAGTACATAAATGGCAGCCACTAAATTAGGTATTTAGTGGGCGCACAACAGAACGTGCATGCATTTTTTTCAATCTCTCTCTCTCTCTCTGTATATATATATATATATATGGTGTGTAATTGTTGTCCTTCGTTATGTTAGTTATAGCGTATCCTATCAATGATGTAGAGCATGTTGTTTTATATTCATTTATTTAATTTTTGCTCCACCTCGTCTACCTCTATTTCTGCTTGTCCGTCCGTGTTTGTTTATCTCAATCTGACGCGCGTTTGTGTGGCCATTCCACCGTGTTAATGTACCCATTGCGTGTTGATGCGCGTCCGTCATATTCGCCATCTGCATCTTAACTCAAATTTCGCAATCGATACGAGTAGATGATGATATAGGTTGTTGTCGTTGCTGTTGTTGTTGCTCTTATTGCTGCTGTTGTTAGTGATGCGGTGATAGAGGCGGCGGCGATGGGAGTCAGAAGTTGGGAGGGAGGTATTCCCACCAGCAGCAGCAGCAGCAGTAGCGGCAGCAGCAGCCGCAGCAAAGCGACAAATACAATATTACAAATAGCTAAATAGCTGATGACAGCAGCCGACAACATTCGACGGCGGCGAGCGAGGCGTCAATATGACGGAGGATATTTACACAAACGAATCGGCGCTGATGCCTACGCCGACACCGCTGCTAATGGCAAACGCCAAATGCTAACGAGCAATGTAAGACCTGTTCTGCTTGTAAGAGACCCCAGCCCATCGACGCCAAGGGTCGGTACCGCGGCTGCCAATGTCGATGTGAATTTCTCGACGAGGTGGCGTGTGGCAATCACAGCAACAACGCCACTGGTGGCTGCTGTGTGTTTTGCTGGTGGCGCCGGTTGGTCGTCTCCACCTCTCAAGTAGTCGTTGGCTCCGTTATTTGATGTGAGTGTGTAATGTATAGCGTCGCCCAGAGAGCCTTGCGGCGTTCGACTTGTGGGCACCCTTTACTTGTCAGCCACGCAGACAACAACAACAACAGCAGCAGAAGCAGCAACAGACATATATATATATATATATATATATATATACATACATACACACACACACACATCTAAATTTGCAGACGCCACCAGGGGTTCCGTTGAGCAGTCGCGACAGGAAGGCATCTATCTCATCCACAGGCCGGTGGTGATAGCACCAGCTATGGCTGTGGTTGTAGATACTTTCATCGTCTTCATTATCCTGCCTTGACTGCGGCTGCCATTATATATATATATTTTTTTTTGCCTCCGACAGTTGAGTTGTCGCCGTTTGCCCACCGTGGACATTGACGTTCCCGAACGGGACGCCGCCACCCCCCCTCGTGTTGTAAACTTTCGTGAGACAGCTTTGAATGCGTGTGAACGTGTCCCCGCTTGTGGCAACGTGCTGTTTTCAAATGTGTTTTTTTTTTAACTCTACAAACATCTTGCCATTCGCGCCGAACGTTGGCAACGGCATCGCCGAAGTCACTATGGTTACCACTACCACTACATCTAACTTGGACAGCTTGGATGAGCTACTACCGGTTGTCGCGGCTGCTGTCACTCTTGTGCTGCTAGCCAGCCGGTCAGCTAGCCAGTTAATGCTTGACAGTATATCTATCTATCTATCTATCGACTAACGGCCGTACCAACCAAATTTTTCGTTTTTCGTCATTCGTCGCTTTGCTCGTTGCGTCGGCTGCTGCTGCTGCTGCCGTGTTACTGCGAGGAGACGAGTGCGATTTCGCTGGTGCCAGCATCACGGCAACACTGACTGAACCACCGGTTCAGCGGCGGATCCAATGGCTCTCACCGTTATAATAGTATCTATCAACACTATAACTACCAGCAGCAGCTGAGCCGTTATCAGATGTCGCCCCCTGTTCCTCCCCGCTGACGCTGCTCCGGCCGCCGCCGCCGCCGCCTGCCGTTCTTCGTCGGCTCCTCAGATTTGCCTATTGCTTTGCGGTGTTGTTGTTGTTGTTGCGGCCATTGTATTGTATAACAACAACAACGATAACAGGTCTAATCGGGCGATGATGGTTGTTGTTAGTGAGGCCTTTTCTGAGTTACTGTTGTAAAGTTACTGAGTTACTGTTACTGTTGTTGGCTGTTAAAGCTAATGCTCACTTTGCTGTTCGTATTCCTCTTATTGTTCTCATTTTTCCTTGTTCCTGTTGTTGCTGTTGTTGATGCTGCTCTTGCAGCCGCCCTGTCGGTGTGGTGGGTATTGTTGTGGCGTGATTCTCATCGTCGTCTCCTGAAGCTAAGCCTCACTGCTATTTGTTACCTTGCACAAGTCACTTTCATTGGCATCGAGTTTGGCAAACAAGACTAAACAGTGCTAGTCTACGGAGGAGTCAGCACACCAAAGAGTTGCACATTATTGTCAGTAATAGTAAGCGGGCTATAGCAGATCGCATCTCCCCCTTGCTCGCGTCCAAGGTAACGACAACGAGTTGAACTACGTTGTCTTCACCAGCAGCCACGCAGGGCCTACATACTACTGACGAGAATATCGCCATCAGATATGTCGACTCACAGGAGGCCGGGATAGAAGGAGATGAAATCGGCGGTGGTGGTCGTCGATGCGTCAGATACATGTTCCGTAAATCCATACCTCTTCGATCTTCTCGTCTTCTTATTTACTCGCCAGGGGCGGTGGTGGCGGCGTCAACATAAACACCATTTGCATCTGCCGCGTCACAGTGGACCTCGTCATAACAGTGATGAAACGATGATGCCATAAGAAACGCATCAGTTTATCCCCCCTTCGTCGTGAATCCAATGGGGCCAGGCCTCAGGCGTTATGTCAGGCCTCCTCCTTTCAGGAGAACCGAGCGCTTCGATGCCCAAACCTAGTCACCCCAGTCCATCCACCTGAGCTGCGAGAAATGGAGGCGGCTTCACCAGCTGACTCGTTGACCAGCTGAATCTTCGTATGACACTTTCACCCGCCCAAATGGAACTGTGGTAGCAGCTGTCTCATCGAGGTCTCCTGCCCTCTGCCTAAATCTGCTCGATACGGGCGTTGCGACGTTGTTCGCCCTCTATGGCGCGATCTACGATACGATTGCGGCGGCTACGGCGAATTTTCTTCTGGGAGCGGCGGCGTCGTCGTCTCTTGCAAATCAGAGTGAGCCGACGAGGTGTCTTGCGGACGGGATCATATGCCCGTTGTACCAAAAGCGTCCACGGAGTTGTTGTTCGCCCACTTAACCCTTCATGTCTCCTATGTCGACCACCCAACGAACCATTCAAGAACATATGTATACATACATATACACACACACACACACCGACGGCAGCTAGTTCCATCAGCCAGTTCACATCTTCTAGAGGAACGAGGGACAGACGGATAAACAAAAGATGTTTGTCCATCTGGAGGAAATCCCGATAGTCGAGGTCGGTGGCAGCGGTACGAAGTAACACAAAACAAAATTTGTAGTCTTTGTCCTACCTCTACGTCTATTCTGACTCCCGCTCACATACACAGACACACACACAGATCTTCTGACGTTCACGGTGTGTATGTGTATGTGTACGTATCATGTAGCCACTGCCATGCATCACTATGAGGGTTGGATCCCGGCGAGGATGACGACGACTCGGTTAGCGCAATTGTCGACAAGAAGACAGCGGCAGCAGCCAGAACGTTCAGATAAATCTTCTCATCGAATAGTACCACTCGATAGCGAGCATAGTGATACCGACAGACCAGCGGTCGCACAGAAGTAGTTATGTAGTTCACACACGTACACACATGTGTATTTACGAGCATATGTAACCGCACAGGGACACGCGTTCATTCGATTGCGCTTACCCGACCAGTTCGTCCAGGTAGACAGACACTAATAGATGGTGCGCGTATCCAAGAAATCGCTGGGGTCGCTTCAGTCAGACGGATGCTACTACATCGCATTGGCGTGGTTTAAGTATTCGGCGAACTCAAACGGGGTCTACCTGTACAGTGTATGATGATATGTAACATGTTCATGGCTGGTTATGGCTTCTTTTTCTCCCACATTGGCCAGCTTACCTCATCCATCTGACCCCTTGACACAGTTGCCCTTAACACCTCCTACACGCTTCTTCCCTCTGCCGGCCGGCGGGCCTACCTAGCTATATCTCATGTCTCCTGCGGCCGCATAAAGGCCAAACAGGACGCCGTTATGATGTGTTCGTCGGTCTTAGTCCAGCATACGTAACCCATGTGTATACACTCAATCAGTTTGGACGAACACACACGGAGAGAAGGAGGGGCAATGGGCTACGGCGTCTTTTTGACACGAGAAGAGGAATTTAAATGGACACTGATAGACTGATAGCAGATTGATGTTATTTATGCCGGCCTGCTTCCTTATGTCCAGTCAAAGGTGGCTGATGGATGTAATTATTTATTGCGATGGTATAATAAAGAACGATAGCATAACAACTAATGCTAATAGACGACATACCGATGGGAGAGGATTTGACGCGGAAATATGTTCACAGATTGAGTGCCACTTTACGCAGTGAATTAGTACACGTTTAGATTTGAATACATGTTTTTACTATTAGTGATCGGACGATAAATGCTACGATGATGAAAAACAAAGATCATGGTCAACATAGCGTGGCAGCAAACGTTTAATAATAATGTTGAAGCAGTTTGGTGCTCAGCCAAACATTTCCGTAGATATATATATATATATATATAAATATAATATTTGGGTATTATAAATAGAACAATGTTTATTTTGATCGGATTTGTAGATAAGACATTTTCATTGATTCAACTATACCACACACACACACGTCAGCTTAAACAAACAAATGTGCACAAACGAGAAGTGTGTACTAGAAGGTTCTATAAATAATAAGAACACAAATCGTATCACGTTCTTTGCACAGGGCCGATCAATATTAACTATTTAAATATATGTATAATACCTACAGACATTGCTTCCCTTCTGTAATTTTGAAAATCGGCCGATTTCAGCAGAGGGTTTAACTAATTGTATTATATTTACAAGACAAACCGCATACTGAACAAAATCATATAAAAAAATGCCGACGTACCATAGTGCCACTGGCTGATAGTTGAAGCATAAACAAGTTGTGTTGCAGTTCAAATAGATCCTGCCATATTAATTATCTTTGCTAAAATAGAATAATAATTAATATGACAGGATCTATTTGAACTGAATATATATATATACGTGTACAATTCTTAAGCCTCTTGCCCCTGGCTGCAATCATGATAAAGGTCTTCTATCTGGTCTTCCCTCGCTCGTCTTCACTGGCCTTGCTGTATCGTCTCACCAGATCGGTGTGTGTATATAAAGGAACTGTACGACGCCCACCGTCACAGCTGGCGAAGAAGTCATTCAAGACCGCTCTCCTGGTTATTATTATTATTAACATCATCATTATTATGCAAATTCGTTAATCATTTAAATATAATAGCCGGTGTCATCATTCATATTCGAGCATTGTCATCCTATTATAGAGAGACGCTATTCCTGATGAATAGAAGAACAGATCATATCGATGCTACGCTAAGCATAAAAAAAAACCGAAGTGGGCTTTATACGAACGCTATCACGGAAGATGGACGGTGTGAGCTGATTATCTGTCATCCATTTGTTTATCCTATCTCACTGCTCAGGACTAGACAACACAGTGAGTGTCTTCCCCCGTATATAACGCGTGTAGATATATATATATATATATGTTAGATTTTGCCAAGGGGATCTGAGACGTGCATCGAAATAGAATAATTCGTCCCGCTGTAGATAGAATATTATCCCGTAAGACTCAATGCTTACCAAGCTGTTGGGTCAGGTTTTCCTCGACAATAACAGCCAATCCCTACGCGGCAGGAATCCAGTCGGATTCCTGCCTGGTGACTTATACGCAATGAAATACATGGTGATGTAAAAGTCACAAGAAATGTTATGGTAATTGTCAAATTAATTGTATATCCACACTCAGTAGTCAGAACATGGACGATTTTGAACCATCGTGCCAACAAGAGCAGCCGCTGGATGCTTCTACGAATGTGGAGAATTCAAACGAACCACGGCTTCTGACAACATCATTGTTGTGACTACATTGAGCAGTAGTCATATGAGAGAGAGAGAGAGAGAGAGAGAATATGGGACATCAACTTGCGGTCCCACCGCTTACTCCGGCATCTTTCAAAATCGAATGAATTTTTCATCGTTTGGTACACCTGTTGTTGCAATCGAAGGAGACACGTAGGTGCACGGGTTCGATCCCTACCGTTGAAGCCTTATGCCGAAAGCAGTTGCACCGCCGCCGTTAAATGTTGGCTGTGAGTCAGCTCGGAAAATTTATTGCTGGAGCACTTGAAGCAGCAGCAGCAGCAACAACGAGTATGTTTAATTCATTAAGTGTCTGAATGTCTGGGTAGTCAGCGCTCCCGGTGACATTTAGGTTATACCAGGATGTTTCTCATAGTAATACCAAAAGGTGAAGAGCTGAGGCCTGTCAGATAGGGGAACAGCTGAGGGTCAGCTCGAAAAAAAAAAAAAGGTGTTTCTTATTCTAACGTTTCATTATTGTTACCTCATCAAGCATTGTAGAGTACTTAAGGATAATAAAAAAATGCAGTTCCTTTAATAACTTCCTCGCCCTTATCATCTGTCCGCTCCTCGCACGCAGATGAATCAGTACAACTATAAAAGGTGGCATGTCCTTAGAGATACATCTTACACTATTATATTTCGCTGAAGTTCTTCTATTCAGCATTGTTCAGGCCACTTGAGGAAAGCCCGTATTTGTTCGGCTGGCCAATGCCAAGCCGTGACAGCGCGTAGAGCTGATGACCTTGCGTTCTCTACACGTCAACAAAATTGTCCACCATAGCCTCAATCGCTAGTCACTTTACACAACAAATTGTTACGAAAATACAGTAACAATCACTAGTGTGTGATGGTCACAGCCAGTGCTGCCATGTACTGTAAGATGTCGACCACAACCACGAATCAGCTTTCTTCACTTTGTACGCGCACATATGTATCAACTGATCTGTTATACCATATGGTACCATTGTCAGCATCATCACAATGATGCAGTGGTACTTCCACGTGTAGTCGTGGTAGTGGTGGTAATCTGTTGAACACGTCCCCACAATATACACAAGTGATTGGTGAACGAGCAAAGTTGATTATGAAAATGTCACAGATGTGAAACAGTAACAATATGGTAGAGAGAATTTATTTTTGTTTTATTTGCAGTACCAAACAAAAATGCATTCTAACGAAGAAAAAAAACTGAAACACGTGCCACAACCGCCAGCGTCGATTGGTTCGGCTATATCTCCATTATGTCGCTTCGCTGATTGTATATGTAACGCAATACGACGGAGATTGGCAGGAGGAAATGTCTATCTTGCTTCTTCATGGTGATACGTCGCTGGTGGTTTTCTTTTTATTCGGCCTGGATGTTTTTTCTGGATTTCAAAATGTGATTATCGTATAATCGTGGCATAGATAAGACTCGTCGAGTGGTTGATGCGCGTTTACAGATAACGCCACTAGCGCAAAACAAGGTTATCGAGATGGCGAACAAATTCTGGTGGTCAGCCCTGCTCTGTGGCTCACTGTATCATCCTATGTATTCTATTATTATTATTATTATTATGGACTACTATCCACACAGGTTGGAACGAAACAAACAATATCAGCCACCGTGCTCTATAACTGTAGGCCCGCCTTGAACATCGATACGGCTGCCGCCCAAAAGCAGATATCTGATGATTGCTGTGGCTTGAATCTGGATGAGCGTTACATCAGCAGCTGCACTTGCCATAGACGGCTCGTACCGATCCCTCACCCAACGACCTCCGTCTACCGGGACCACCAATATGTAAACCATGGTTTACATATTTGGTGCGAACGAAAAAGCACAAAGCCGCTGTTTGAGATCACTGCTTTTTTGTGCAACACCTACAGTAACGTTCACTAACGTTACTCTGACGCCGAATTCGGAATAAATACATTGACTATGGGTTGAGAATAGCTTGGGAATCCGATTCAGATTGAAGCCGAATGTGACAACCATGTTTAGTGACCATTACGGTAGAATATCGTCCAGAATAGTTTGTTTTTACAGTTCTAGCGGATGTTGATTTATCTAGTCAAATGGTTGACCATTATTATGTCATATTATACAGGACCAGATAAGTCGTAAAAGCTCAGGAGCATCGAAGTATATCTTGTATACTTCATCATGGTGGTGAAGGTCCCACAACCTTCAGCATCCACGCTGACCGCTTCCAGTCCACCCTCGACGACCTCTGTCCACCTTGACGATCATGACACGCTGGTCGACTTCGTGGCCAGCTTGACCTGGCAACGTCAAACACCCGAAATATCAACAACAGGTGAATCGGGCTCATCCTGCAGGATATAATCGGTCTACAGGACCTGAGCGGTCTAGCGTCCAGGGCCTCCATTCAGGTTTTATCACCGATTCAGCCAACCAGATCTCCGAATCCAGCCTGGCTGCATATGTGCATACAATCCAGCGGACAATCAACTGGCCGAGATTTACCGCCGACAATAAAAACGAGTTGAACAATTCAGTCAATAATCTATCGTCTTGTTGCCTAAATAACGATGATTCTTTATTTCATTTGCTTGCTGTTTGTTACTGCAGAGGGGTGTTGTCATGCTGGGCTATACTCTAGTATTTGGCTGTTCGACTCGTTGAAAGTGTACTTAGGAGACTGCTTTACCGTAAAGTTACCGTATTGATTTTGTGCCGTTGCGGAGGTTGATGATTGTCTATGCCGAGCCCTGTATCTGCCTTGCTGCTTTTGTGAGTCCGCGTTCGTTGCTTCTGTTGTTGCCATTGTTGCGTGTCTCCACCGGATCGGATCCAGCGTCCCTCACTACGAAGGCTACGAAGTGGCCTCTACATTTATCACTCCTCTTATACATCTCCCCTCAATGACCTCTGAGCACATTTCGATTATTGGCACAATGCTGAATTCGTTATTGTCAACTGCAGCAACGTCGAGTCGGCGTCAATTATCTCAGCAATCGCCATGTCGGCCGCAAACTTCATTCAGCTTGACATTGAGTGCTTCATTGGTCGGCTGTGTTGGGGTGGCGGCTTGTAGCAGTGGTCGTGCAAGAAGCACCAGCGCAGGATACTGATCAAGGATTCGAAATCGGCGGAAAATGTTGATCAGCTCAGTTGTTTGTAATAGAAACCCAATCTGATTGTATTTCGATCCGTGTTGTTGTTTGTTCTCTCGGCTCTTCGGCCGTGACTCTCGACCGAGCTGAATCCACATTGAGGAGACCAAGATGACGTTAGTATTATTATTATTATACCATACGTATTGCCCGCATAGACATCCTGTGCCCTGCTTGCGTTTTGCCCACTGCGTACACCCCTACATACACAAGCATGTGTACACATACAGACAAACAAAGACAACGTGTTGTTCTCGCTGAACACCAGCGGCTAGATTGTAGATGGTAGAGCTTGGAGATATGCTGTATTCGCCATAAAGATATTTGGTTATGCCACCACCAGTGATGTTTCGCCACCGCTGAACAATTTGCTTGCCCGCTCGTAACAATTCGCTCGTGATAGATAAGCAGCAACGTACAAAGTCAGCAGCACACGCCTGACGTTGACAATGGTCCACACAGCGACATGGCCAGGAGATGTGGAAACTGAAGAATATCGTTCCTGTTGTAGCTGCAGTATAATAGTAATAGAAGTAAGCAGCAGTAAAAATAACGACCCGGGGCAGAGTATATGCCTCAACTATGAAAAAAGTAACAGATATATGTGTGTGTGTGTGTGTATGTGTGTATATGCATATTTAGTACTTTGTGCTCCAGAAACGATGCGGAAATAAATGTAAGGAAGCTGTCGTTTTTTTTTTGTTTGTGTTTCGTCGAGTACATACTCGATGTGTTGTACATATTCCAAATGCAAGTCTAGGCATACATCCGTGTTTTCATTTATATATGCGTCATGTACGGCCTATATGGGCGTATTGTTCTATTCGAGCACACAGATTTGTCGATGTATCGAGTATGAGCAGATTCTGCCGAAGAGAACTCTCTGAATAGCAAAATCTCAAGACACTATCATCTCTATGAAGGGACAAGTACACGCACACACACACCCACATACATAGACGCACCTACAATTGAAATCGTCTTCGTCAGAAGTCATTTCCGTAGCAGTTGCCTGTCTCAGAACAGCCAGACACTCGTCTGTCTGTCTCTACGCTCGCTAGTCTATCCGAGGAACTTTCCATCTCATTACAATTCATGCTGAGTGGCTACGCGTCGACAGATGACAAACGACTGTCTATGAGGGGGGGGGGGCAGGCTCTAGCTGCAAACGCTCATTGATCGGGCTTACTTCAGGGGTACGTTTCAGCTCGATGCGTGTTCGATCCGTTTTCGACGATGAGCACTGACGCTGGCAAGCCGAACAGCCGCGACGATCACCGGTTTATTTATTAACGAAACAAGAAATTGACGGCGACAACAACAACTCAATCCGCTACCGGACGAATGGGACTCAGAGCATCGTTTCACGTACGCGACCCAACTGAGAGACAGAAATCATTCGCATCGTATGAACGATACTTCAAATCTGTCATGTAGAATCTGATTTGTTCACTAATCAAGCCGTTGAACAAGGTAACAATTCTAGTTGTGTGTTGAGCAGCATACACATCACATATGCGTCAAACAAATAGCCAGAATTATTATTATTATCATTATCAGAATCAGTTTTTTTTCCCTCTGCGAATCCCGCTCGTCACCGAGCATTGGCTGTCCATTGTTGAGCAACCGGCGAGAACCAGGAAGTTCGATTATCAGTCTCAAAGCGACGACATTTCTATGGAAGGCAGACGCGTTTCTGTAAACCTGGCACCAGCCACATGCCCACTAGAATATGGAATAGAACAAAGTCAAACATACGCCTAACGTCTTACGTAGTAATCATCTCATGAAGAGTAGTCAGCCATGTTGTGATAATAATCACCGGTGGTGATGTTGCTGCAGCAGTCGAATTGGCTGACTGACTTGACGCGTTCGTCTATGTGTTACATTGTTTTTGCCTTCGGAAAGTACAAACACACACCCACCACCTTCACGTGGTGCTGCCGGCTGAGCGAGGCGAGAAAATCACTCAAACAGGTTCCGTACAAGTGCATACAAATAACCAAGTGAGGCACATGCGTTCAACAAAAATTAGATGGTGGGTTGTAGTTATTAGCCGCCTAGTTGTTGCTGAACCGCAAATCTATGAGGGAACAGCCACCGTTCCAACTGTTCGATGGGCCCTTTGTACAATGTTGGGGTGAACGATGCTATTGCACGTATGTCCGCCTGACGCTTGCCTGACGCGTTGGTGCCGCCCCTGCGAGCAGCGGCTGCCGGGTCTGGCGTATGCCCAGCCGGCCGTTATCTCGCTGATGTATCTCTTCTGTCTTGCTCTCGCGCGCCACCTTAAAACGCTTCGCGCATACTGATGAGTGCGTGGATATATTTAGCAGGTGATATTTGACGTGTGTTTGTTTGTGTGTTTTTGTGTGTGTGTGTGTGTGTGTGTGTACAGACACCTTGCGAATGAAGGACGGGCCCTGAGAATAGCAGCCGAACAGATATATGATACAAGCAGACGCGAACAGTGTATACTTATGGCCTCACGCTGATGTTAATGATAACGATGACGCTGGTAAAACAAATATACTGTTCGGTGATGTGTCATACGAAGCTGGCGAAGGGCGCTTTTATTTTAGCCGATTAATTGTTCGATGATCGTGAAATTAATTCATCCGTCATCACCCTAAAGCTATCAGCAAGCTCGTGTCAAGTTAACGAATAATTAGCGCTAAGTATTCGTCTACTCCCAGCGATATGAGGTAGGTGATGCGTGATTGAGTATTTGATATTGCCAAAATAGGCGGCTGGTTTTCACTTCAAGGGGATCGATCCTTTTAGAAACCTGACATGACGCGTGGAGCAGTCATACGCTCCATACGGATGTAGTTGTTGTTGCAGATGGTCACGATTGTACATGATGTTAATAATAATAGTGCTTAATACTAATAGTCTCATTTATAAGATGCTTCATTCAAACACTATCTAAGCTTCCCGTCATAGTCTAAAACTTTTAGCCAGAGTCGAGGCTCAAACGTCGCTCTCGACTGTAGAGCTTCCATATTACATATATTTATAAATATATCTGTCTCGGGAACCAGCTAATCATTCAGTACTAAATTTGATAAATCAAGAAATTATTCACTGTCTAGTGTGATCACCTGATAAGTCGATGCTTTTTATATATATATAAGAGAGCTTAAGCATTGTAAAATTGCAGCTCCTTCAATGAACCAATAAACCTTTACCTTTATATTGAGAACGCGGATTAAAATTTGTATTAAGGTATGTAATACGTGTGAACATAACACTGGGCTCGCTTCTCTTTTGAATAATGGATATATATATATATATATATATATATATATATATAATATATATATATATATATATATAGTAATTAGATGCTCACGGCATGTGAACACCCTTTGCTCATAAAGTACTATTTTTTTGTCAGGTGATGAAAGAGTGTGTGTGCACAGAATTGCCAATGACCGTATCTATCTCTATCCTATCAGTTCAACGGTTCAGTAGTCGGATATTGTCCGAGAATGATAGTGTCTATGTATAATATTTATCTATAATACTGTAGATCCAAGTTGACACCTTGCTTATGCTTTCGCTTGGTGCTGCGGCCTGCCCGCCACATGTTCTCTTCTTGGCTTTTCTATCCGCCTCTATCTATCGACTCGTACGATTAACAGCGACTTATTGTAATGGCATCCCTGACATCCATCGAGCATAGACACCGTAAACACACTCCAATAAACAGAAAATAACACTAAGCTCCGTTCTTGTAGACAGTATCCCGTTGACGAGGCCATCCAACACCGATGTTGTTGTCTCCAATCTATCCGTACGTATCTATATAAATATCTCTCACATTCTCGAGCGCCTGAGCATCCCGAGCTCTTTGTCTGCTGCCACCAGAGAACGGCCACGAGCGGGAGCGATGCTTCAGCATGACTTCGTACACTTGCTCGACGAGCTATTTCAGCCCTGCGCCGATCGCGGATACCACCAGCGCCTTTCAAGGGGCGGTCCTCCCCATCGAGATTTGTCTCCAGATTAAAATCCAGCACACACACACACACACGTGCGTAGATAGCGTCGAGGAAAGAGTACCCGATTGCGAATTGCCGCATTGACGGCAAAGAGCAGCGGCGAAATGATGCGAAAAAAAATACCAAGAAGAAAAATGCACCAAAAAAACGAAGCTGCTCTATCGACTCAACGGCGACGACGACGAACGTTGACCGCTGACCAAGCGATGAAAGTTTCTGCTAACCTGACCATGTATGCATCAGTCTGCCTACGGGTACGCCCATCTATCTACGAATATATCTGAGTCCATCTGTTGGATGGTGAGTGTCTGTGGAACTGCCGGGGTGCCGGGTCGGGCGAGCATGGATGCGGACTCGCGCACTTACTGCTCGACGAACGCCTGCACGTCGCCACACTATGATGAACTACGGCATTGCAGCTGCTGCTACTACGACTACCACGGTACGAGACAGATACAATATGGCCTGCGTTGCGGTTACGTTGCTTTACTTTGCTCTGATCTACTCTGCTCGTGAGACGGCGTTAAGTGCTCGTTGTTTAGTGGGTGCGAGGTGCAGAACGGCGGAGCATGCGGCACCGGAACGAACAGACTGAAAAAAACTCAAGAAAGAAAGAACGAGTAGTACCAGAACCGCACTGCGCTCGCTGAATGAAACACAACCGAGAGAGCACAAATGAGTCACAAAGAAGCGCCAGCAGCACATGGCGTTATTATGGCGTCTTTATCCGCACGAGGTACGCGTCACACGAATGTATGGCATATACACGTGATCGTGCAACTGGTGCTGCTGCTGCTGCTGGTTCATCCGTCTCTACAAATCCGCGTGTGCATCGTGTATGAGAGAACCTTTGAATGTAGAGAAAATTACGTTCTGCCTCGTTGGTATGTTTTGTTACTGCTGTAGAAAATATGGCCATCATGACTCTTGTCTGTGTGGATGATCATGAGCTGGTGCTACAATTGTAGTGTTAGCTGTCATGCATATATATATATATATATATATATATATATATATATATATATATACATATATTATATACATATGAGTTGTTTAAATGAGAGTGCAAGTTGTCGAAGAAAAAAGAGCGAGATCGAATCCCGCCGACGAATGCGCCGAGCAACAGTGCGAGAGAGCATGATTCAACAATGCTCAGCTATGGATGCCGTGCGCGATTACTGTGTCTGATAACAGTGATAGTCAACCAACGCGGAGCGAGTCCTTTTAGCAGGCCGAGACAGCCACGATACAATAAAGGCGTGAACAACCACGCACCGCATACCGACAGCGATTACAAAACATATAATAAGTCACTGTTCTGCTGTAGTATCGAGCATAGATATCGAATATATGTAGCAAACCTGTTGTCTTTGTTCTTCCCAACTCGCAGTATTCGAGGACATGTTAACAGCACCGCGCTCTCTCTCTCTCTCTGGTCTGCCTAGGTCGAACATTGATAATCGCAAGCGAATTGAATGAGGGTGACCTCATCGTCACGTAAGCGTCAGTAGCATTAGCACACGTGGCAATTTCGAGACATCACCAAACAAAAGATGTGCACATCTGCAATGGTTGTACATATTAGACGAAAAATGCTACAGGTCATCATTGTACCAGCGTTCTCAGCTTCTGCTGGGCCGCTCATCTTCGACAATGCAATCATATTCTATATATAGGTACACGAGCTATATGAGCGCGTAGAGAGAAAAGCATGGCCAAGATAGGGGAGGATTTTTATGAGGGACACACGCGATCAAATACAGCGGACGCTCACCGCAGGCACTATTCTGCCTAATAGAGATATAAATTCTCTGATGTGCCCTATCAGGGTCGTCGTATCCAGGTTCATTTTTCGAACAGAGGGAGGCCGGTGCAGTGATCGGCTATCATCCGCGTCCGCTGGCGCCAACTGTGGGTATCTATATTTTGACGCGAAATAAGCATGCTCGAATACAAAACCAGTGAAGATATTTGCCAGAAGCATCATCCAGCCTGTTATGGGCCACAATGTAAAGAGCCTTGACTGACCCTGAATCATGTTTTGTACACGAGCCTCGCCTCAAGCCCCTCCCCTGTTGATTATCTGTGCGTACGGGCGGCTGAGTTCGGTCTGATCAGAAAGCAAGAGAATACAGATATGAATGAGCCTTTACGTGAGGTTGCAGGTTGCAGGTGTCCCCTTGATTAGACCCTGGAGCGGCGAGCTGTAAGCATCGAAGCATTATTGCCACAGCGAGTGCGCGTTCGCAACTTATCATTGTTGTAATGTTTATTATATGAATATACCCTACCAAACGGGGTGCGTAATACTTCCACAGCTACAAAGGGTACATTAGCATGCGGTACGCGTGCACGTTAATGGGTAACAGATGCATGATGATAATCTTTTACTCTAAGTGATTGCGCACGTTCGGTTATTGTCGACTCAGAATGGCGGCAAGTGTTTGTGCCGAACGAGTGTGGCATCAGTTTTCGTCCGATCGAGATAAGAATTGGTATCTGCTACGATCGGAAGCTGATCTAAGCACGTAATCTTTAGGGCGTCTTGCCTTTGCCGACGTCTAGATTACCTTCAATGCAGATCAGTTGTTATTATATAATATGTTATAATTGGGAGAATGCCGGTGTCGTCTCGATTTTTGTTTTGCACTACGCCCAACGTAGTTTATACACTCTTAACATGGTTTCATCGCACAAAACAGAGCAGTTTTGTTAGCAGAGAAAATCCAGGCCAGGCTAGCTAGTCCTTTAGTTGCGGGTCTCCATAAAATCCCACCTCCGCCCAAATTTGGGGGTACTGTGCCGTTATTCCTATGGCCATGCACTCTTTAGCACTCTTACTGCAAACTCGCTTCATCCCGCATTGCGCCTGTATAAATACAAATTGTGATCGCTGTGTGCATTCTTAGTTTTGTTTTATATACACCAGTATGGTGAGGCTGTCTGCCCCCCTCATTAGTATAGCTCTATAAGCGTATTTACGAGCCTATAGGGGTTTCGCATTTAACCCCAAGTTTGACCGTGCCGCCTTCCGCCAGCGCCGTCCATATAACGGAGGGTAAAACACGGACTCGATGCAGGTTTCATTGAATGGATAGACTCGCGCAGGCCACGCATGGAAACAATCACACAACGGTCTCGTATGCTCAAAAGAGAACTCCATCTTTATCTGCTTGAACGCATGGAAATGCTTCAGGGAAAACAAGACCAAGTAAAAGTAAACATCTTAAAGAAGAGCCATTATATATCTGTTCTGAGCAAGTTCGCAAACATCTCCTAATTAGCAACACCGTATCGTTGACCGTGTCATGTTCCAATCCTGATACAGGCGTATGGATCTATGCAACATATGTACACTATTGCAGGGACACCGATTTGTGCGTTCGTCTTTCCATTCTTCTTCGCGATACTGCATAGCCGAAGGCCGATATAGTCGACCACAAAACCCGACCAGGAAAAGTGGTCGCACACAGCGTTGCAGCGGCCAATGCATTTCTAGGCTGATAGATCTCTGGCGTTGTTACGGTGTAACAAATATAAACAGATGGGATTGGTCGTGATTATAATTATTATTATCATTCCTCCAGTACTACTACCCCCTATTACCACTACTTTATAGTATTATAGTGTGGTATCGCATAGAAATAATTGTGTCAATAATATGGTGTTCGCGCTAACTATCGTGATTACAACCGTTATGACCAGAGTGCTTCCCAGCGGCCACCCGCCCCTTCCCGGTATCGTACATGATGCATCAGACTCCTAACACCGCCACATTATACAATGACTATGAGAGAGAGAGAAGCAGGTCAGCTAATAAACGTAATGTTGGCCTTGGCTAATCTTTCAATCAGTTTCGTCGTTCTTGTGAAGCGTTGATACGGCGGCGTTGAAGTTGCGCTTACAACACGACCTCGTCGTCGTCGGCGGCGGCGGTGGCGGCGGCTGTTCCCGCTCGCGTCACGAATGGCGAAAGGCGCCACCACCAACAGGATGGTGGGCACCCCGGCGTGGTCACGATCGCCAATTTGCTGCTGCTATTACAGCCAATCGCTAGGCAATTTCGTGCAGAACAAGCCAATGGTCGTGAATAATAGTCATTTCGATAACAGCAACAACGGCCGTTGCCGCCGCCACCGCCGCCGCCGCCGTCATCATCATTGCCGTGCATCCCATGCATAATCGGTATATGCCGTATGTCAGTGCTGCTGGCGACTGCTGCTGCTGCTGGCTGCTGCTCCCCGGTGATCAGGATCTAACTTGTGTAATTTAAGTCATGTGCATTGCGTTAACGCTGGCAGGGGCTGATTACATCATCGTGGATTGGCGTCTAGGTGGCTTATTCCGTGGTGTAACTCTATGTGGTTTGGGTCGTCGATTGTGTTTGAAATCTGCTCGGAGCAACATCCGACTATCGAACATGTCACGGACGACCGACAACGCCTGCTGGGTTATTAGCGATATTTAGTAGTTGTGTTAGTAGTTGTGTTATACGGGCAGTCGCCTCGATTGATTCGAACTGGGTACTATTTGTGTTCGACGATGATGGTTGTTATTAATAGTTTTGAATTGCGAAAACCCGGAAGCCTCCTCTGTTCATTTGGAATCAGATTTCTCATCTCAGCCGATGTCCGTTCTATCAGATTTGTTTCCTCATCGAAATTTAAGGGTAACAAAATCAAATGGCGCATAAAAATAATGAGCTGGATGGCCGTACCCTATATCTAATTGGACCGTCGCCAAAGCTCAAGCAGTTATCGATCAGGCTATATTATTTGGGCTTCACTTTCTGAGGCTGCGCAGGTACAACCGTACGCGCTGGGACACTTATGGTGTCCGAATTGAGAAAAGCCATACGAGAGCAGCTGATCCCATTGGGGATGAAGATTTACCGTCTCACTCTGGTCGGCCTATGATACTGACACTCAGCAGCAGGACCGGCTGTCGACGCCTGGACGCCGGACAAGATGTCTGATCTGCCTTACCGCGCTGAGCTGAGCCCTGCCCTGCCCAGGTCCAAATGCCTGCCTACGTGGAGATGCTTAATTCTCTATTTGCCAGTGCCAGCTTCGTCCACTCTCAACGGCCAACCCTGGTCTCCAGCTACTGCCGGAGCTCGAGGGGGTTGTGCATTACTACTGCTATACCACGACCAGATTCTTCCTATCATTCTCTTTCTTTCAGACACCGTTAGTATATATATATATATATATCTGCTTGCGCCTGCATCTGTGCGCGTTCGGGTGTTCGTATCTCCCATTGGGACGTTGCCCGCCGTCATGGTGATGCGCTGGCCGTCGGGAAGGCCGCTCGCATTCGGTGGCTCGGCCTCGTGGTTCACGGTTCGCGGCCAGAAGCCAAACGCTAATTTCCAGTTTGATTGCATTAGCATCCGTAGAGGCACACTCATTAATATAAACGCAACCTGTTGGCAGTGGCGGTTTGCGCTTGGCTGCGGGCGGGGGGCGGGGGGCGCTCAGTCGGGCTCGCATTTGAGTTCGCGGGGTCTGGCTCGGGGACCCTGGACAACAAATCGGCCTTCCTCACGGGGCGCTACCACATGCTACGCAAAGCAGTTACGTCGAATCCTCTGTATGCGCCACAGGCGACCAGTACGATAGACCGAGGGACGGCAGTCGCATTCGCCCCAGCCCCGTGCCAGCAGTGTGAACTTTGCTGAGTGTGAGATCATCAACGCAATTGTGGACCAGCAGCAGCAGCAGTAGCAGTTTGCTTTTGGATGTGTCAGTATTGAGGGAGCGACTCAGTGACCAAGAGACGTCGGAGAGAGAGAGAGAGAGAGTGTACTGTTTACCGAAGACTTAATGAAGTCTACGCCGGTCGGACGCTGGGACGCTCGGGCGGATGTGAGTGCGTATGTGGACGATGGTAGAGGCAGCCGGCTCCTCCTCGGCCGGCGATCGCGTGGGTGCTTACGAAGGCCAATAAGAACGCGAAGAAGATATTGAAGAAGATGAAGACCGATAACTCCCGAAGGAAGTAAATGTCCCCAATTTCTTGCCGTTTATACTCTCTCTCTCTCTCTCTCTCACTGCAGAGCAAGGCCAACGATTATAATAAGTATACCAAGTATAATTCACGTATGCAAAATTAATATAAGCGGATTGTGAGTCCACAGGTATACATATATGCTCATCTAGTATCATTAATGAACACTGATGGTCCTGTATTAAGTCAAAGATGCGGTTGATTGCTTACAGTGGCTGTCAAATTGTATATCCATGTTAACCTATGTTAACGGTCGCAGTACAAATGCCAAATAGTAGTCGATTCAGAGTCGGATTTTAGACGGGCAATGTACAATCTTAGCAGCGGCAGCTTGCGTCGAATTAGCTGGATTTCGACAAACGACAGCCTTGTTCGTGGATATATATATATATATACTCGCACTAATTCATCATCACAGTCCACCAATTCAAAGACCATTTAATGATCATGGTTATTATTCTTCATTCAAGTCGAGGTGCTCCACACATCACAGCGGGTTCTCTAACATATAAACCCATTCCATTGTTGTATAAACAGTACAATTTCTGGCTTCAGACCTCCTTCGGAGACAACGAACACTAATGATGATCTGCGGCGATGAATATCTCTAGGAGGCGCGGAATATTGAATGAGATACCCCGTTAAGTCTGGCTTTTTCCTTTGCACCACATCTATACCAATAGGTATTTTAGTTACAATGGGAATCGCGCTAACTTTCATCTCTCACTCTCTCTCTTTCTCTCCCTTTGTATATATATATATATATATATATATATATATATATATATTTGTGTGTATGTATCTACTTCAATCGATTTTTGTACCAGCGCACCTAAATTCTACACTGTCCTATGCAGCGTATGATCATCGTCATATTTTTATTTCACAGGTTCTTCCCTGATATGTTCCCCCCACCCGAAGAGGTATAGAGCAAGAGAGAGAGAGGGGAAGAGATATCATCGATACTTGTATGCGCTCGACGCTTCTTTCTGCATGAGCCAGTCGGTTAGTTATGTTTCCTACATGCATATGTATGTACAGGGATCCATGATACTAACCATTGCACCCCCTTCCCATCGAGCGTGTTTCACAGCTGGCGGCTCACGAAAGCCACTGGCTACACTGGTGCCCTTATGGTGGCTATTAGCGCGTGCAAGCCATGCTGCTCCTGGCCTCTCCCCCATAGCGGACAACCAACCAACCAACCACCCCCGGGCTTTGCGGTCATCGCGTTCCGTTGGCTGTCTACCGATGCGTTCGTTCACTGGCTTGCGGCGTCTCACCACCAGCGACTCCATTGGCGCCGCTCCTGCTCAACGAGTCAGTCAGCTAACCACTACACACGAATAGATAGATATAATGGAGAGATACATAGATAATATCGATAGACCGCGCTGTTTGTCTACAACCAACACTAACACCACGGCTGCACAAGCGTCGTCTCTATTTCCATTGTGGTTATTTTTTTTTTATTGTTGTTGTTGTTGTTATGTTTTTGTTGTTGTGCTTGTTGATGCCGCTGTCGTTCCTGTTGTTGTTATTGTTGCTGTCGACGTCCCTTGCCTTAATGTTATTGATGATGATGAAGTTGTTGCTGTTGTTGTTGTTGTTCTTGCTGAACCTGTTCTCTCTCAGCTGATCCGTTGAATGGCGCATTCAACGTCGTATTCATCGTCGTTTGACATTCGGCGTTTTACGGCCGGACAGGCATCCGCCGTTGCTGTTGTTCATAGCAGTTGTTCATCGTGTTCCATGTTCGGCTAAGCTCTCTCCCCCTACCATCTGTGGGCCGCACGGTGCCGGGTGCGTAACCGCATATCGGTAATGGCAAACACTACACGCAACGTTCAACATCATCGCGGGAAAACCGCTCGCCTGCTGACTAGCCAGCGAGCAATCGACCCACCGACCGACTGGCATGGCCCAACGAACGATCCAAGGCTCGTCTACCGGCTGGTGACTACGATGATCTTTAGGTGTTTCGATGGTCAATGCTGTTCTTGTTGCTGCTGCTGCTGCTGCTGATGGAAGGAAAGAGTGAACTACGGACATGACCACATCCGCGTAAGAGAAGTCTCACAGCTGCTGTGGCCGTTTTTCGTCGCAATTCGCCTCCGTTGCGATACCGCCTCGTTGGAGGCTATGAGATTACGGCACGTTCATGATACGAACAGGTGAAGTTTGATCAAGTATTCGTCAACAAAAAGTCAACGAGGGCCCCGCGACATCGCCAGACGTTCAACGGGAGCCAACTATAGTCGTACCACATCGTGAGGGAGTTTTGTAATTTTCTACGACAATCTAGTTCTAATGCCTGCCTGTTTATGTACACCACTGGGCACACTCAACAACGAACGAAGTGAAATTGAACCGTACGTCCTCGACATCTAATATAATATATAGGATTTGTATATATATATTAGCTGAATGAAATGTTTATCTAGGACAATTCTCAAATAGCCCGCTCGGCGCGTGCGTCTGTCTGTTTCGATGGATGGGCGGATGGGTGTTGCAGATGCAACAGATGATGACGAGGGTATTATCTGAGCTAGGGCAGCCATGACCCGTCTTCCTCTAGTGTACCGCAATCAGCATTACCTATGCCTACCACTCTTGCAGCCGTCAGCATTCTCCAAGCCTTCACCCCGGTTTGGTGATCCCGCCTTTAATGGTGGGCGGTGACCTCTACCGAGTGGTACGCAGCAGCACAAGCAGCAACTTTGATTTATTTTGGCCTTCCGAGCTTTACGCTGCAATCGCGATGTGAATGAATCTACTCTAGGTAGGCTTGACCAAGAGCAGGAGCTGCAGTAGCAGCAGCAGCAACATCAGCTTCGTTCAACTACCAACAGTGAAGCAAAGGCCGAGCCACCAGCGACCAACGGCTTTGTGGACATCTGTACCCTGGGGATAGACCCAGCCGCAACTCCAATAACCTCCCGAAACCCTCGAGTCTGCCCCCTTCTGAGGTGATTCCAATAGGTGAACCTATTCTGTACACTGGCCACCAACACTGCCATCACCAACGCCAACGTCTACACTGTCAGTCGGTCAGCGACTACCACCAACAGCAGCCGCCGATTCCATTCCCTCGTCGGCCAGCAACGAACTGAAGCTGCCAGAGGCGGTAACGCCATGGCACCCCACGGCAACTCTCTCTCTCTCTCTTTCTGTCCATCTCACTCACTGATTCACTCGCTGCATAGCTCGACTGGTGCGGTCCGCGAGGACCCCCGAGGGGGCTCGCTGGCTAGGTTAAACTAGCTGCATATCTGTCCCCCATATGTCTGCTTGTCTCCATATCTACACAGAGGTGGCAGCGGTCAAGGCAACGGGGGCTTGGGGGGTAGTACTGCACAAGGGGTCGTGCAACCGCAACGGGCACGGAGGGAGCAGTCCGATGGTTGCAGTCCGTCCTTCCAAATGTATGTCTGTCTGTCTCTTCGTCTATGTGCCAACGGCTAGTCAGTGCTATGATGGGACATTCACGACGACAGGGCCATCGCGGAGGGGACTGCCTCCGCGAACAAATCAAGCAGTCGATTCGAATGCGGCAGAGGCTGTGCGGCACCGTCAGCCGCGCTTGCGACCACAACGATGACGACTACTGCACTGAGGGTGTCCTGAAAGTATTGTCTGTACTCTCCCAGTCATGGCCTGGACGTGAGTCGGATGAAGCGATGAGAATTGCTGCTGGTCACAGCGACCTGTCTGCCTGGTGGTTCCCTCCGCCGCCACCGCCGCCAGCAGCAGCAGCGACAGCGCAGATGACGACGATGACGATCTGTGAGCAGCCGAACGACTGAGTGAGTCCCTGTCCCGATGGATTGGATGAGAAAGCAATGCCATCGGGCCCGCTTCGTAGTGACTGCTTGCTGACTGTTCGCGCTGTTGGCGGGTGGACCTGGACTGCGCATTAGCATACGCATAGCGACAGCCCAATGGGCAGCGAGACAGAGAGAGAGAGCAACGCGATGCCCCCTTGGTCCATCCCGCCTCCCGTCAGCCTCGGGCACATTCAGTCGGTCCGAGGTGCGCGTCCTCACTCAATGCTTTCGCCGTCTCCGCCATC
This sequence comes from Stratiolaelaps scimitus, assembly GCA_019614645.1. NCBI lineage: Eukaryota > Metazoa > Arthropoda > Arachnida > Mesostigmata > Laelapidae > Stratiolaelaps > Stratiolaelaps scimitus. The sequence goes on from JABWDB010000029.1 coordinate 1,673,096, forward strand.
ACACGTTGCGACAGGGAGCCTCCACTGGGCATCCAGCACAAGCCAACACGAAAAAAAGGGCCTAGCCCACAACTGACCGAAAACGCCTGCATGGCATCCATCCACAACGCCTCTCATATCACTTCCGTCCACCAGCATCTTTTGCACTAGTCGGTCACCTTTCCTATTCACATTGGCCTATACTATGTAGGCGTCTCCTGCCTTCTGGCGTTCTGGTCAATACACATTGCGTAGCAGCATCGTAAGGTCTACCGTGGCCTACGTGAGGAGACGACGAGAGTAATGTGGAAACAGCTAGACAGACGGGCGGGATGGGGGTCAGAGATTCAAGCAGGGGGAGTCTTGACTGACTATGATAGAGAAGGCCGCGTAACAAGACGACGCAGAAAAGGCGACACCAATTGTATTTGCAATGAAGCTATGCATACGCGATTGTAGTATAGAGTGCGTCGGAATCGAGTTCGTTGATGTTTGGGTTCGATCTGACAGATCGATGTGACAGGATGCTCACGCGGTGGCTGTGACATAAGAGACGAGCGTCTGTGGGCGTGGCTGGGTGTGTGTGAATCTTTCAATGCAGATGGACAATATGAAAATTACACAGAATTTTTGCTCATTCGTATGCCTGGTTCATACATACTTATGACAAATGACGACGGCGACGATGAAATGGATGGGGCAAATTATATAATATATATATATATATATAATGGACAACGTGCCCCCCTTAAAAATACTGTAACGAGCAGTCAGGAACCGTCACTTGGCCAGAGACATTCGACCCTAAACATTTCAAGATCAAAACGAGCGAGCTGGCCCTCGAACCCGCGGCTTGGCAGATCTGAACAGCCAGGGCCTTTGCCACTTCGCCGCCGACACAGTCGTGGCATTTTATTCCTTCGTTCAGTGTGTCCACCAAAAACATCGTAACACTTCATAGAGAATACGATTTTGACACTGCCTCATTTGCATACATCGGACAGAAAAAAAATCTATATCACACATACAACGTGACGTTGAAACCGTAGCAGACGGTAGCAATTTTATTCTTACGCAAACTCGCGAACAACGTGATAAATAAAACAGTACATTAGCACAAGACCTCCTCCGAGTCACTCGAAACTCGTCGAACCAGAACGGACGGACGGACGAACGGGGAGTCGTAGCGGTGAACGAGATCGAGTCGCTACTAAATAAAAGAATCGACTTCGCTTCGAGCGCATGTGGCCAAGTCGTCTGCACTTCGTCCGCTTGCTACTCTGTGGCTCTCATCGCGCCTCTGCTCGATCGAGTCCGGCTCGAAGGCACTTTTTCGAGTCCTGCGGCTCGGTGTGCTTCTAGGGCCCGAGGCCTGGTTGCCGGCTATCCCCGCTGTTATCCAACTTAACCATTCGCCCTCCACTCGTACTGAAGAGCCTTCCACGGCTATCGACTGCCTCCGCCGTCGCCGATTCTTGTCTGGTCATCCGTCAGAGGCCAAAGAGAGACCGAGAGAGAGAGGAAGAAAGAGAGACCGAGAGAGACAGGCAGAACGCCGACGGAACGGCTAGATGGTCGCGCACCCCCATGCAAACGCCATTCGCTCTGCCTCATCTCTGCCCACTGACAAGCAGCAGCGACCAGCGACCAGCCAAAGCCAAACCGCTCGATGTCGATGCGAGAACGAGAGGAACCTGAGGGCAAATTGCGGCCCTTCAGTTTCTCGACGACGACGACGACGACAGAATAGATGCGTTTTTGAGAGGGTGGGTGGAATACGCAAAGGACAAAGGCCGCGCCGTTCTAGAGCGAGCAACGGAACGATAGCTAGCTGCTAGAGAAAGAAGGATAGCTTCAACTATCTTGCCGGCGTGCATGACGGCGTGTCTTGGCTGCTACCACCGACGCCAAAAACAAGCTCGAATAGCGTAAGGGTGAAGGAGCGGAAAGGGGGTGGCGGTTTCTTCTGCATTTTCCTCAGGCCCGAGGCCGCTGGCTGATTTCTGAAACGATGTGTCCTTCTTCTTGTGTCCAGCGGAACAGGACGACTGCGGCTGGCGAAAAGGCGAACTTTGCTCGGTCACGCAAGTAAATAACACTATCGAACGAGCTGGCGCTCACCACTGAGCAAACGGGTTTTACTAAGGTAGTCAGGGCCAAAGACAAAACTTTGCGCGGGATATAGACGTCTCTGGAAGGCGAACGAAGCCACTAGCAAGCCGGTGGATGTATTGTATGTGTGTGTGATGTAAGCCCACTTCGCCTACTGGATTGGTGGCCGCAACAGTGAGTGGCAGTGATGGTTGTAGGAGTTTTTATAGGCACTTATCGAGGACCCGATGAGGTCTTCGTACAGTATAGGATCACTACGGTCACTGGGCCTCAGCAGCAGCAGCAGCGTAGTTAACGGAAGCGGTCGGTCAGTCTGCCTGCTTGCCATGTTACGTGCCTTCTGACATTATCGACGTTGGACGGGGCACGCGCACGCTGTGTTGTGAGCAAGTTGTGCTGTTACGGTGCAAGGCGACAACAGGGAGGCGAATCCAGCAACTATACCACCTGACCAAGTCGGGGGCGCCCCAATACCTCTTGCGTTCACTTTCCTATAACACGAGAGAGACGTTTGGAATGTTCCAACTCGTCATTAACTGCCTCCGGCCACCCCACGGCTTCGTTCGATCTGTGAAGCTGAACACTTTATAATTAGTCTTGATATTAAGAAAAAAGTTTAGCCTGCCGGCTCTTTGCCACTTCCCTGAACACCGTTGCACGTTGTCGAAAATTCGTGAAATAATGAAGCCCAGTCACCTTCGAAGTGCAACGAAGTGACATGTCATTAGTCAAGTTGTCGGCACTTGTGATTAGACGCACTAAACACGAATATTTATATCTACTTGGAGCGATTTTTTCAATCTCCCCTTTGCCTAACTAAGCCCATCCTTCCGCAAGTTCGCATTTTCGAGGTCAATTCGACAATCATTTGCTAATTAATTTCACATGTTCGAAATGTACGATATAAATTACCACCACAACTGTGGCCGGCCTGAATGCTAACGAGGCCAGCTGCCCAATAGCCGGTTTTCACATGTACACAAGCGCTTTGTCCACAAGCTCATGCGCACTTCGAGATCGAGAGGCGGTGAGTATTTCCTCGTTGATGGCAGGTGCTGGGATGTCTGTTGTCTGTACGAACAGTATTGAGTACTCCCCGCCCCCACCAAATCTCTGGCAACCCCTTACCTCCGGATGGACAGACAGCACCACTGCGACCAAAGCACAGCAGGATAAGCCGACTCGCGAAATGGCATACCACTACCGCCCCCTCCTACTTCTACCACTACGTCGATGATCCCACACCACATCATTAATCTTGTTTATGGAGCATATGAATGTTATGTGAATGTTAGGCCGGAGCTATTTATATTCGGCGCCGAAGAACAACAGTGAACATAGAGCGGCAGGCGGCGGTAACTCCTCTCCTTGTCTATGGCGCATTCTGCTGCTGCTGCTGCTGTTGCCAACCACCAACGGCCAAACGAATTCCATTTGGCGCTCCACGCGACGACGAGCTCGATCAGAGCTGTACGCGATGCCTCTGGTCTGATGTGTGTATGTATGACACTATCTGTGCGTCTGTAATGCGTCTGCAACCCTAGTGAATTCGCTTGCAGACATCATTTGGCCCGCCAGGCCGCTCAACGACAAACACCGTTATCCCTCGATAAACGGGGGATGTTTCTTCATCAGATCATAATAATAATAATAATAACAAAATGATTGCCCCTCATCGCCTACATGTCGATGCTTATGATGATGGGATAGCTGTCGTTGTTGTAGCAACAGTACTACACATACGACATGTTCATTTGCCACCGGGCAATGGTGTTCTCTGTAAGCGGCGAAATTTTCACCGCGTTATCTTCGTCGGGTACTCCGCCCCCGGATCGCACTTCGGCAACGGCGACCACAATAACGAACGAAGTGGTTTCCTTTAGACTTTTTTTGTTTTGCTTCAGGAAGAGAGTTGACCATTTCTCGAGAAGCCGTCCCAGGAGAAAAAGCAAGAGAATAGCTCGCAATGATTCCCGAATGCCGGTTGAAGTTAGACGAAGACGGTGAAATCCATCGTCGTTGCGGAGTGACTTAAAAAAACGCGAAAATATGAAGGCAACCGCGACCATTACTATTATACTCATATGGCTAAACCAACATGATTATGAAGTAGCGGTGCAACATCAGCCACTGAACCTGCTGAAGTGGTTGATAGGCAACAACGAGGAACTTTTGACAGCAGCTATTTTGTAGTCACGTGTGACGACTGCCAATGACGAGACCCGATGAAATCTGATGTCCGCCACAGTGTGGAATATATATATATATATATATATATATTTATGTAACATTGGGTACTGAGAGTCTGCAGATGCTTGCAGGGAGTGTAGGTGCGTTTACGATTCCATTGAAATGCACACAATGTGATTCAATAGATGATAGTCCAGGTAAATGTCAAATGTACGTAGCACGTATGGTCGGACTCTCGAGAGTTGCTTCCTGGCGCTTAACCCGGCGCGTTGTCGAATTCTCTGAACCGCTCAGTTCTGTCTCGTTTCGTTGGACCTGGCAGAACACATGTTCAACATGTGCACAATCAATCGTATTTGCATACACAAATTCGCCGCTGTACCGTATCTGCATATGACAAGAAAAAAAAAGGTAACTCTTAGGGTAAATTTGCCTACCTGTTAGTAGAATGGCTATCGCCGCGATGAGGCTGATTGTAATCCGCATTCTGTTGCTGTTGCACATATTTGTAGTATATGTAAATACTGAGTAGATAGTGAATTGTTGCTGATAATTGTATTGTCGTTGTTGCAGCTGTTGTTGTTGTTGTTGTGGTGGTCGTCGTCAACGTTGTACTCGATATGTAATCCTTTCGTCGCTTCAACAAGTTGTTACAACAAGCACATGCTCAACATTGTTGTTGTTGTTGCTGTTGTTGTTGTTGTTGTTGTTGTTGTGCCACAATTGACGTGGCCGACGCAGAGAGCACGAGGTTGTCGCCGCCACCGCCGCCACTTTTGCTGCTGCCGGTACCGACGCCAGCCACCGTTAACACCTGTCTATCTGCACCACCTGTGTCAGCAGATGTCCATTGTTGGATGATACAGCATCACTAGAAACACACACAGTCGGGTGGCAACGGAACGTCACGAGACTGATAACAATAAGGGACCAACCGAGGAACGCTCAGCAAGACAGTGATATAGCACCTACACCCACATTCACACAAAACAAAAACGCCGATTCCACCAGCGCGATCGTTGAGTCGAATCCTTGAAGATCACTCCGCCTATTCGAGAATCGAAAATCAAATAGAGAACCAACCTCTCCACAAGGTGAACATACAGGCTATCTCCCTTCGTTCAGAGCACTCATACTCGGCCGACACACACATACACACGCTAGGGACGTCCTGCACGAGGTTTGCTGCCCGAGAAGGAGGGCGAAGATGAGTCGCCTTCGTTCACCCAGCTTCGGCGTGACCACATGAGACGACAACAACACTGTTGAAAGATCCGATCGTATGAGGGATGTTCGACGATAGTTTTTTTTCTAGGCGTCATGCACGTTGCCGCAACGCCGGTGACGCCGGAAGCGACCCCGCCTCCATGCACGCATGAGCTTAGACGACCAATAAATGTATGTACATATATATATATAGGTAGATATATATATATGTATATATATCTATATACCTCCAACGAAGCGTAGGTGCTGTCTTAGCCACCCGATTTCAACAGGTTTCACGCAGATGTGAATGACAGACGCTTCGTTGTTGTAGCTGCTGTTGGTGGATGGGGTATCGCGTACGAACGTTCGGTCAGCTCCGGTCTGGGAAACACTCTGACAGTTCGCGTTCCGTTGCACGCGGTCGGTGGTTCGCGATCAGCGGTTCGCCGGGTGAGGGTCTCGCCCAGTGGAGAGGGTCACCATCAGGAGGGGAGAGACGGCTGACGGATACGGACCAGACAGACAGCAGCTGGAACGCCAACGTATTTAGTACGGAAACGTTGTATGAGACCGAAGGAGAAATAACGTTGACGACGGTGGCGGCAGCCAGCGGCTTATGAGCTGGCAGCGCGGATTGCCATAGGGGTTGTTATTGACAGCGCAACGCAACATCATACGTGGGACCGATTGGTTGCCTGCTTGGCTGGATCGCACGCGCGCTCGCTCAGTGTTCGCCTCACGGAGAAGAATAGTCTCGGCGAATCATCTAATAGGAGGTGTGTAAACGATGAGAGAGATTTGTGTCGAAGATGGTCTCGGCGTGGACAAGACTTCAAGGAGGAGCACGCGGCCAAAATACGTGGTCCCACTTTGCTATGGTGGGCAGAAGCGAGCCTCGTCGGCGGTTGAGTGCAGCCACCAACTGCCCCCTTGCATGCACTGCCTGTGGGGAACTCGGGGATCGGAGGGCTCTAGAGGGTCGACTGCCCTGCCGACCCTCGTTTGGGTTTGATCTGCTCTCGTTGCTTCGGATGCTGTGGCTGGTGCCCCTGATCGTTGGGCTGCCCTGGGGGACGGAGTGGAGCTTGCGCCCGCTCGCGTGCTGAGGAGTGTGGATGGACGGGTTCGGCGGTTTTTGCAGGCGCTACCCTCTGTTGCGAAACATTTGCGGATCAGAGGCTAGTGTGGGGATACTGGAGGAAAGCGGGACACTGCAAGTTCAGGGGTAGACTGTTGTGCTGAGGGTCCTCGCTTGTGCGGTGTGGGGCGTTATGGCCATATACACGGCTATGAGCGGCTACTCGAAGCAACGGTCATAGGGACCGTTTCGGGGGCTCTGAACGAAAGGGGACCAGAAAACGAGACTTGAGGCCAGGGGGCCACGGGCGGTCTCGAATAGCAAAAGCGGGAAAGACGGCACCAGCTGCGCCGGCCGCTGCTGGCAGAGCTGCGACGTGATTGATGGCTGAGCCAACGCTCTTGTCGGCTAGCGGCGGCTTCGGCATCGTTCGAAAAACCTTCAGAAGTGGAAAACTCCAAAAAAGTTGAAGAGTCGCGTGCGTATATATATATATATATATATATATATATATATATAAATATGTATATATATTTATTTATATACGTCTATGTACGTGGGTCTGTATCAGTGAGCGGGCCCGAGGTCTGTTGATGTTGACATGTCACGCGGTTGCTAAGGATCAAATAACCTGGGGCAGCAGCAGCAGTAGCAGTCGCTGTCTCAGAGGCTAATAGGCACAATGCCTTTTTGTGGTCAGAGTTTTTATTGTTGTTGACATTGTTCCTCCTAATTATGATATTCCCCTCTGCTAATGATGTATGCATACACGTTTTGGGCAAGTAGAAACAATGCAATGATAAGATGGGCGTTTTGCTGCAGCAAAAATAAACACGAAGAGGAAATTTCAGGGAAGGGAACGTGCGATAGGCCAAGAAATGGATAGAGGGAGTCAAAGAAAGATTAGTTAAAAGCACTAAACACAATGCAGAGTGTATGCGACGAACAGCACTTCATCCTTTTTCTGAAGACGATCCACGATTGTGTAACAATTTCGGAATCGATGTGATACTTCCGTGGTTTGTCCATGGCTGCCATAAAACAAGGGTATATTTTACTCTCTGAACTACTATGCCACATCTATATTTTGGTGTGAGATATAAGCCACAATCATACAGCGCATTATAATGGTAAGGCTATTTGTGCTTTATACATATTATGTGTTAGTATTGTTAGTAACTGAGTGGTAATATGCACAAACGTGAGCAAGGAATTATACTTGGAAATATCAATTATCGACCCGTGCACAACACGCACACCAAATTATGACCATAAATATATACAAATGCAAAGAGAGACGTGTGAAATGATTACTCTACTGAAAACGGACGGGGTTGGAATCGGGCTATACTCGAATTACAAGCGAATTATCATTTTTTTCACCTTCCAAACGACCACTCACATGCTAGACCTAAAACATCTTCGACATTGGCTTGAACTCTCCGATTACCGGATGAAATATATCTCAAACAAATGTCTGTGTGTTCATCGACTGCGAGTCATCATGCAGTCTGTACCATTTCCATAGGACAACTAAGACGTGGGTTTCTTTTTGTTTCGTTTCGAGATAGGTCTTTGTCATCTGTTCAGGACCTCAGGCTGGAAATGAAACGCCTGAAAACGTCGGTTTAAGTGTATTGTGCACACAAAGTGAATCTGCTACTATGATGATATACTATATATTATATCCATAGCATAGTGTAAAGTAGAAATAGTCGAAGAGTTCAAAGATTTTTATCATGATGCCCTTAAGGCGAGTAACCAGGGGCGGGACTTGCTCAAATATAGATCGCACTTACACAGACAGCCAAGTGCTGCTGTAACACACGGACACAAAAAGGTTTCGCGGTACATGAATGGTTCGCAGGAGAGCCAGAAGAAGCGATGAAGCTTGGTAGGGATAGAAGTTAGAAGGTCTATACGAAATGAAAAACTGGCTTATCGTGGGCAACTGGGGAATATATATATATATATATCAACCTCTGTGCAAGATGTGTATTGGAGGTGAAGAAAATTGAAATAGACACCCCCAGGCCTCGGACTATCCGTGATTGCAAATCTTCAAAAGGTGGCCAGGTTCGCGATCCTAAGGTACGGCCAAGAAAGTATTCTACAAGGCTATTTGTCAGCTCCGAGGCAAAAGGGCAAAACTGCTCAATCTATGAAGTGTGAGGAGAGTGGAGAACTTTCTCCGAATAATAAACAGATATCCAAAAGTGGTCCTGTGTTCACTCTGAAATTCGGTCACTTCTAATAGTACAACGCAAACAATGAGGATAGTCTCGAGCCATTATACCTATATAACGTTAGGCATATTATCCGTAAAAGAAGGCTCTTAAAGCCACTGATGATGATGATGATGATCATCGACGGGGGTCACGCCATGGGTGAGATCTGTTATGACTTCGATTGATATTAATCCAAAGGGTATTCTAAACTTTGCAGTAAGTGTCAAGACGGCAACACGAAGCACCGCTGCCAATGTAAGAAACATAGCTATCGGGGGAGATTCTAGAGGGCAGGAAGTCAAACTGAGATCAGCTCCTGTGTAACGAAAGTGATACCTTTCTTAGATTCCGAAACAAACATCATTCCGCTGAAAGTTCGACGGGTGGGTGTTGATCACTATTGTTATGCCATAGTTTACTGCGTATAGAATTTCCGATTGTGAACAATGTGATGTTCAGATTTAATACGACTATATCAATATTCGATGTATCGGCTGGTTTGCCAACACGGGCACTGCCTTACAGTGATATAAGTAGATAAGAGTCCAGCAAGACAAAGTTAGCAGCTGGTAGTGTGTGATTTCGATCATCATCTGTATGCTAAGTTATCGAGTTCAGTTTAAGTAGGGCGGAATGTCCATCGTGGATGAATTCGTGTGGCGGCGTGGCCGGGGCAACACGAACACGTCTCTTTGGGTGCAATTGCCACTGAAACCACGAACTCCAATCACCGATTTGTGATCGCCGGTTCGATCCCCAGAAATCACAGTTTGCTGGAACATGGTTAACATTCGCCTAGAGAAAGTTTTGTTAATAAATGCTTAGTCATCATAATGGCCAAGTTATGAAGGTTGACCGAATCGCAATATATATATATATATATAATGATTCGGGAAGGGCATTTTTGTATCCTCCTTCCTTCTTCAAAGCGGTGGTCAGGAGGCTCCGTATTTGCGTATAACGAATTCCACAATGATCATTTTTGTGGAACCCAAACTTGGCATGTTACTGTTCCAGATGGAATGGCCCTATGATAGGCTATGATTTAATGCAATATATTTTCATTATGAATCTATCTCAAATACATCCAGCGCTGCATGTAATACCGACTATGCAGAACAGTATTTTCACTCAACTATAATAATATATAGATCTATCGAACAGCAAGCGCGCCTTTGAGCCAATTGTAACATCATATCAATGTTGTAGTCGACGTAATTCATTCTGTAACCACGACGCAGATCAATGATTCAATTATATTCTGATACGCCAAGAAAAATAGCTGGTGTTACAAATCCCCGTAGAATTAAAAACACCCAAAATCTGAGTTCATTTACGCATACTCCGCATCGGGTCATAATGAACCAACTTCATATTGAATAACCTCTCCTCGGAATCGAAGAATTAGAGTGGCCATGGCGCAGACGCGCGCACCCATGCAAATTATAATATCATCGTGTGCTAATTAATACGACGGTTTCAAGGAGGATTTCGGACACGGCTGCCAAATGCTGCTAGTCGGCAATACAAAAAGTTGGCTCTCAAATGAAATATGGCTTTTGCTGGCCAAAACCGAAATCTGAGACACACACAGCTGAAACTATAAGACTTGAATTGTCATGAAAAATCTGTGACCTATTGAAGGGTCAAGCCTCGAAGCAGCCGAGGGCAGAATACGATATCAGAATCAACATTCAGTTGAGCATCAATTATTAATTGCATCAATAAGAACTTCAACTCAGGGTATGCAAGAAGGAGACAATAATGTCTCCCTCAATGCAGAAGGAGACAATAATGTCTCCTTCTGCATTGGTACTTACCAGAGGATGCTCCGAGGTGCAAAATGAACCCAAACCGTCTACTGGAGTCTAGCGAATTTAACGAATCGCACCCCGTGAAAAATTGGTTGAACCTGTAGATCAAACAGATTTGTTACAGCAATGCCCGGGGGTGTCGATACTCAAAATGTGGTTGATGTTTTTGCACATGTTTCATTCACCCGACGAACTGTGTTAATAAAGAAAGCATCTTATAAGATAGCAGTTGTGTATACGTGAATGCCAATCATTACTTGGTAATTACTGAAGAAAGCTATTCATAAATGATCATACGGGAAATCCGTATTTCTGTGATATTAATGCAGATTTTTACCCTGTGGTCGACAGCTTACAAATCAAATTTGCGTATAATTATGTTAGAGTTACTCGATGTAATGATAGGGTCATTGTGAATAGCTTTGCAGACGTGGTTGTGGCATACAACTATTAGGCTAATCGAAATAACTGGCGATGAATGTGTCTCTTAGCCCTACCCGTAGACGACGAACCTCACCTATATACTATTGTTTATTTCTTTATCTGAGTACTTGAGCAGTGTGAAACTGCTGTTCCATGAATAAGCCTCGATTTGAATGAATTGTATTATACACTTCATGAAAGGCTCTTAAGATTGGCAGTGCGTAGCCGCTAGTTGGATCATCGGATATTTGATACGTAACAAAAGAGTGTCACAAATGTTTAGAACATCAAAATATAATCGGTAATATTTCAATAAACAGATTTCATAATGTACGGTATCCACAATTTTTGCATAATAAAAATATAGTATGTATACTTTAAAATGAGTATATATATATATATAATATATATATATATATATATTTTTTTTTTTTTAAGAGGTTAAAGGTAAATCCTTCATGGACACGAGGCCTCACAACCAGGGTATTTGCCTGGTAGTGTCAGACTCTTACTGACTAAACCCAGAACCGATTTTGACTTTTTGGGCCACTGACGGGGACTGTCAAAAGTATTACTTCAGTTAGTGCCTTGCAGGGACCGCCAGTTGATTCCAACCATGTCCTATCCCTCAGTTCCTCCTCTGGGGCGAACCCTCCCGCCCAGTCGCAGCAAGTGGGTTCCGGGATGTATATATATATATATATAGGGGGGAGAAAGTGCCCCTAGGTGTTAACGTTTATTGAAATACCTATGAGACAGAGATAGTTAGAGAAAGGAAAAATCCACACCTCTCTGAGGCCACGACAAGATTTTAACATGAGGATGTGTCGACCCGGCTGGCTGTGGCTTCTCCCAGAAATCCGTTCAAGGTTACGTTTGCACGTGATCGAGATGCACTCGAACAACGGTCACTCTCAAAAAACAATGAGGTAACGACATACGAAATTTGAGAATCAGTCTTCTTTGACCAGATGTGGCCAAAGACTTTCGACGAAACTAAGCAACAGTAGTGAGTGTAAAATCTAATCCAGAGATAGTGAAAGAGCCAGAAAAACGAATAGAGAATAGCCCAGGCCGTTCTGGCCGAGTGTTCGATTGGATGGAGGAGCCATTCGTCTACGGCAATTGTTCCTTTATGTGAAAAGCTAGGCGACGCGTGTTCGACCGCCCGGACGTATACCTTTGTGGCATATACCTTCGGTGTAAATTCAAGAAGGAGCTATTTCAAACCAAGAAAATAATCAACAGCAACAGGTCCCGTTGTTCGAGATAAGGGACACGAGAAATTAGCGCTCACCTTTTCTGTATTTGGATACCTTCAACGATGTTATACAGTATGTTAGCTGCACAATTGTAGGACGAGGGGCCACGAATATAAAATCATAAAGTTCGGTTTGTCATTCTGCAGAATACCCCGTTCACGAACAACGGATCAAGGTTCGGCTCTGGACAGGGCCTTGACCAGGTTACATAGTGTGTACAGTACACAAGTAACCATCGAGAGATCAGTTCGAAATATTCGATATAGGTAACAATAATTACACGTGTCAAACACGTGCGAAGCAGTCATCCGTATGGGATACTATTGGTGTAATACTGAAATATGTAGTAACTGATCATGTGATTGTTATCAAACAATTTTTAGTCAATGGTTAATGTGTTGTAGAGCGTATCAATACAACCGTGATTGTTTCAACGTATTCGCCCTCAGGCCAACGCTAGCCATGGCCTGTCCAGCGGCGCGACCGGACCGCATCGCGCTCTTTGTGCCGTGTGGTTTCAAGGACATTTTTCAGCACAGAGCCTGCCTCAGGCAGTTCATTGTTCGGTCTCCATGAAAGCATCGATATCTTAGTATAGGACGTCATTAGAGACTCAAAGTGACAAACCGATCCAGCTGACTCTATATATTGTATACTAAGCAAATTGAGATCCTGGCCGAATTGTATCTTGACTTATTCCATTATTAAATATACGACCGCGCACATGATGCCACCGTTACCTCCGTCACGGCCTCGGGTTGCGACCCAACAGTCTGCTTGTTGTCTTCCACAGCCAGCAGGTTAAGAGTGCAGTTAAATTGCACACAGTCGTCTCTCGGTCTTGATTTAAGACGTATCATAACGACTAATGACTAACCACTGAACGATTATTATATGATACATGTGGCCTGTACAGTTGACCAGTAACTCGGCAACCCTAGCGAACAGCGGCAAGGCTTATTGCCGTAAGCACTCTCCAACATCTGGCACGTGTGTGCTCAAGGGTTCGAACATGTGGGGTGCTTTAAGGAAATTGCTCTCCAGTGACCACTGTATTTGACGGTGTACTTTGCCAACGATCGCAATGTAGCAAATTGTAGCAGTTCTATTCTCGTTGTTGGCGTTTTCACTCGCTCAGCCCATCGGCCTGGGTGAAAGGGCTGGCCTAACTTTGTCAAGGCCATTCGTATCGCTCCGTTTCTTCTAGAAAGTATGGTACCGGCAAACAGAACGTGTCGAGCCCATTCTAATCAACAGTTTGTGACCAACAGAGAGTATTGAGGTAAATTTCGAGACCGATAGAGCTGAGTTTAACCAAAACGCTAGGCTCCAGCTTCATGGCAGTGGAACGACTCAAATAATATTGTACATAATGTGAGTGCGATTGTTTCTTGAGGTGATCTTTAACTGCCCTTGAAGACGGGACAACTGTGACCGGCTGGTGGCCCCGAACCACCTTGACACGACCGGGTTCAACACTGGTATTACCTATTCACTGAGTATATTGATCAGGCTTAGATAGAAGGAATTACTTAACATTACTTCACTGTACACTAACGGACACTTCTTGTTGAATAAACGTTTGGCTCATTGTCATCATCATCATCTATGTATGGCTGCTGTGCGTTCAGTGGAAGCGGTGAACGAACGTACGCTTAGTATTGCCATCTAGCTTATCTCTCACGGCCGCGTGTTTTGCCTGTTTAAACGTTAATAGCCTCATTCAGCCAGTTTCATCGCGGACGAAATCCATACAGTGGTACTCTTCAATTTTGTATGACGCTTCCTCCGCGGACCAATCAAGAGCTTGTGATAAGAACAAGAAATAGTGGGATATATTGCTTGCGTTGCTGAGATTGAGACAGAACTGATACGCGATGTGTACCGCTTTAGTTAAACTTGCTTAACCTGTACATGGGAATTAGCAGTCATCCTGTAGAAGATCACTGCCCGCAGCCCGTAGACCGGCTGTCTCGCATGTTTCTCGTGTAGTTTAAATGGATTCTGTTCAATATTGAGATCCAAGTTATTTTTCATTTGTCTACCAATATGAAATTGCTATCGTAATAGTATAGCAAGATGTCGACTCTCCTTGCACTGACCTTACATAGTGAGGCCCGTCTTCCTAAATAGAGTCATGGTTTCATTTGTCCGCGATAAACCACCTAGTGTACTTGCTTACAGATAGACAGCGCCTCGAGAAGAGTACGCTCGGCCCAAGACACCTGTCGATCAATAGTTGATTACATCTTACGAGGGGGAAAATAGTTGATATTGATCGAAAGTGTTCGCTACATCGGGGCTACGACCAGTCCAACAAGTAAAAGTATCTGTGCTGACGTCTAGAACACACAAACCGTTACATAGTCACTATCAATGCAGCTAGACGGATTCCATCATGTTTGTGCCTTGTGGAACCACCGGGTGTTACCACGCTGTATGTCTGTATGAGATATAATATGAATTAGCATTGATCTATCAGTTCCTCTGATAGTGTGAATCTCGCATCCACGGACATCTATCTACTGCGTCCAGACAACTTGAGATTCGAAAATCAATTGAATGAATTAATGGATTTTGCTGGAACTCACGGGCAATATGAATATGATATTCTCGCAGATCGAGCCAATACGTTTCTACGAGCTTGGAGTACCATGTTCGAAATAATCCTTATAATAACAATAATAATGATTATATATTTAATTTATTTAATTTCAACCCTTCTGAAGACATCACTGCAAAAAGCGGCAAAATAGTCGAGCTCATTATTCCTATGCACGCATATGCCAGTATATATTTGTCTCACAGGGGTAAAATAATTAACTTACAGTTATTCAGGTAACTCTCGTACACAAGATGACATTAGCCAAACGAGAGCTATCAGCCTCGCCATTTTAATAGCCATCGTCTAACATGCTAACGTCGCCCGTTGCGGGCGGCTCTCGAAACAGCCCCACTCATTGAATAGAATATTATCATTTTGGCTCGCCATCTTTTTTTGCTCGTGGACAGCTCCAACCCGATACACATTTCTTTCAGAGAGATGCGGCGCTGCCGATCGCGCAGCCAACAAGTGGCCGGCACAAAAACGTTCACGTCATTCACGGCTCCGTGATGACGCTTTTCCTCAAGGGAAGATAAGGGTCGGCAACTCGACAGGAAAAGTGCCTGTCTCCACCGGGCACAGACTTAGGGTCAATCATAATCAGAAAACAATAACAATGTTACTCGACTTCGTGAATCGACTCAACGTTCTCTTCTGGCGGCTAGACAACCTCAGCTCAGCGACAATAACGACAATCATTAGGGTACTAATAATAATAATAATAGTAATGGTAGTATGGGCGGTAGCTATATGTCGTTTAATAATAAGAAGGCAAATGCAGAGAACGTGTGCTTCCATCTCCGGCCGATGTTGTATTGGGTAGGTGTGATACGAGCGTAGAACAGAATCACTGGTTAGAAGACATCTTCTGTGGGCTGATTATTCTTTATAGAGTGGATGTCACCATCTGGCAATGGTCGTCTCCTTCCGTACGCAGAAGTGATTGTCGCAATCGAAAACGCCTTCACAATTAGTATTTAGGTTTTCGCCGAGATCGATAGCTAAAATAGAACACCGACAGTATTTTGGGTGGTTATGACAAAGTGTCATTGTTTGAGGCTGGTTTTCCTTTGCTCATATGAGGATGTCATTATTAATTGGATATCACTTTAACAATGCGACTACAAAATGACTCCTCATATTGAATGGAGCTCCTTGCGAGGAATTATCGGGCCCTGGATATTACATAAGAAGAGAGAGCGCTATAAGGTGAATAGTAACAGTAATAAGTTTCCGAAATAATTGTAACTGTTCATTGACGCACACTGTACAAGTATCATAATTATTAATGTGTTTGTTAAATTATATTATGAATGATGCCACAATTTATCACAATTCTAATGCCACACGCTGTTCTGCAAAGGCCAAACACTGCCCTATACTGGTTCTTAGACATGTAGTCCTTGTTACACACACATTTTTTTATTAATAATAAAAAAAAAATGTATTATTTTTTAAACTTAAAGGAGCATCTTCCAACATTATTTCCTCAACTTAGGCGCGTCTTTGAGCCAAACTCCCGACTCAAGCCCAAACACAAAGACAAGGTTAGGTGAGTTATAATATTAGTAATGCAGAAACATATGTAAATGAAAACATGTGTGTAACAATGACTACATGTCTAAGAACCAGTATAGGGCAGTGTACTACTTAAGGCAGCCTTGCGATTTTTCACAGCTCTCCAGCTCTCATGCCTTGCCCGTAGGCACGCGATGCTGTCGACAGACCTCCAGGCAACTGCATTCGACAGTGCCGTAGCATTGCAACGTTCGCTAGGTTCTTTTTAAGATGGTAACACCTAAAATCCGTCATGGACACCGGGCTTCACGTATGAGGTATTCGCAACGGTAGTGTGGGACCCCTACTCACTGTATATGAAGAACTATTACTTGCTCATGAGAGCTCTCTGGGCTAGCAATCCAGACATTTGTAATAATCTCATATTCGTGCTAAACTTAGTACGACCTTGAAACGGAGATATTCATTACTAGGATGGGTACCACTTA
The DNA here is from genome assembly GCA_019614645.1 of Stratiolaelaps scimitus. Classification (NCBI taxonomy): domain Eukaryota; kingdom Metazoa; phylum Arthropoda; class Arachnida; order Mesostigmata; family Laelapidae; genus Stratiolaelaps; species Stratiolaelaps scimitus. The sequence goes on from JABWDB010000029.1 coordinate 1,690,002, forward strand.
CCAACTCTCCCTCTGGACAGGTCTCATCAACAATTAATTCCGTATTAGAATGAACTCTTTGTCTCTATGCTACAGAGTCGATCTTTTTTGGCTTGAAAATTAAGCGCCCAACGTGAGCCTCAAACCCACAAAACTAGGATTAAAAGTTACACACTTTACCGGATGAGTTTGCCTTTCGTCAATTTTCGACGAAGCACAGCTAGATATTTGTTGTGGAAAATGGGACCAGGCAGTATGAGGATAGACGAAAACAATGTTTGAATTTCTCACGAATTTCCCATCCTACTTGAGCTATTCTTTATCTTTATCCTGTTTAGGCATGGGAATAACGAATTATCTGTTTGCTAATAACAAGTAACGTAGTAAGAAAATTCTCCAATTGAGAATTGAAAAAAGATGTTTTCATGAGAATCGCTTCGGGGACGTTTTATGCCCTTTATAGTTTGGTAGATAGACAAAGCATTTCGTGCCTTCCATTAACCTTCCTTCAATAACCATTTCAAACAGCCAAACAATGATAATAATAACCATTTCAAACAGCAAAGCATTTCGTGCCTCCATTTACCCTCGTTCAATAACCTTCCATTTAGGCAAATCCGCAACAATGTTATTATTTTTATAATTATCTTGGCGAATCATATCGGACTGCGCCAAGCCGATTTGCAAAGAGTGTCGTTCTAGGAAAACAAGTCGTTTCTTGTGATTTGCGCCCCAGCACGGGCTCCTTAGGTTGCTCTGCTCCTAGTGGCCCCGATTGCTCTCTGTATCACGTATGCCAAATTAATTAACTGGGTCCAACTTTTCCATAGTCTACGCGGGAACAACAGTGCACAGCCGTTACTTTGCAGCCTCTTAAAGGTTGCATGGACTTAAGGCGATGTACATGAATCTTGCCAGGCGCAGTAGGAACTCCACGTAATCGAGCCAACCATCCAATGCGGCCACCACTGTGGCCATCCCCATGTGTTACAAGGCGAAATGGAAGCGCTTTGGGTTCCATTTACAGTACAATGGAGTTACTGCGTAGCTTGTAATGAGACCACACTGTTCATTATGGTACTTGTTTATTTGGCATAGCTACTGTTGTTTATTCGAGGGTATAGCTGGGTCTGAGTTCACAAAATGAACCGATCCAATATGGTGGCTGAGGCAAAAACAATGGGAGCGTCCCTCCCACTCGCTCACCGAGATTTGAGATCAATCTTTTTAGCGGTGTTATCAAAATCACGGTTCGTTAATGTAATGCGGATGGGTAGGGCGTCTTTTCTCGGAGCTGACCCCCAGCTCCTCCCCTATCTAACAGGCTCCAGCACTTAGGTATTTCTATGAGGACCTGTCGGGGTCACCTTTGATTATTTTCTCCACCTTATTCGTACCTGGCAAGTATCCTCAAAGGATAAAGAAAGATGATAAAGCTTTTCCGCGTCTTATAGGGGTTGCTCCTAATGCGCACGTCCTTGCGGTCCTCCAGTCCAAGACACTCACCACTATACCATCCAGAAGTCAGGCACGGCAGTCCGGGAAGGATTTGTTGATGACATAAGTGAAAGGTTTCTTTAGTATCTCAGAGAGCAAATACGGTGCCGATCAGAATTAGTCAGCTTATGAGTAGTCTCGTATGCGACATTTTTGAGGGACCTCAAAGACTAACGGCGGAATACCCTTCGATTCGCGACAGCTTGAAAGGGCTAGGCCAGTACTGCGGACAGCACCGTCGGGTTCTAGCGGGTTCCACTCTTCATAGAATGTCACCTCAAGGGAACTGGTGGATATGCATGCGTCTGGAAAAGCGACCTAGCGAATGCTGGAGCAGCTCCCTGTGGATCGCGTGGTGCAGCCGCACGTTCGTAATAGGGCGGCACGTTGGACGCGAGGCATGACGGGTTGAACACGGTTGCCATGAGGAGGCAGTCCACAATGGGGGAGACATAAGTCAAGCTTTTAGAGGTCAGCGTACCCAGGCGACGAGATGATGACACCGGGGAATGGCGTAAGCAGCTGACCCCGGTGTAGCTTTAAGATGCAGTGCCGCAAAACAGCTGATGATCGATGAGCGGCAGTTATCAGGGAGCCTGGACGACTGTAAATCAACTCGCATCATATGCCTTCAGGGATGGTAACCAGCACGAGATGAATGCTGGCAGGTGTTCAACCGAGTATTACCTCGTACGATGTGAATATAAGATCGCGCTGGAATCTTGCTTTTGCTATATATATAGCAAAAGCAAGATTAGTTTGTATCAACTACGAAATGGTTTTCTTTCCATGTGCGACGATGCCATTGCGATGACGGGCGTGCATTAATCAGTAGGTAAGCGGAAACTTCTCCACCTATTCTCAACGAAACATTCCACCTGTTCCTTTTTGTTCTCAAACCGCACCTCGTTTCCCATTTGAAGGGGGTCAGGATGCAATATCCAAGCAGAGAAAACGCCAACAATTCACATATTCTTCAATGCAGCTCAAACGTTTCAAAGTTTTGTCTTCGGAAATGAGTACTTGACCCCATAGACCACGTGTAGCATGTTCCACGTGGGATAGAAGGCGTAAATAAAATATCAACAATTGCTGCTATACTCGATCCATCTGCTTATTATTTTTCGTTATTTTTCGATCCTGGAAGCATATTTGGCAACGAAAGCGGAGATCACGGGACCGACTGAGCTGTGTCGCCTGGTTCAATGAACTTGATTTTTATGGCAGAAGTGGACTCGGACTTTCATAGATTCACAAAATTTGAAAAAAATACAATAAGATCATTTTCAATTGTTTCTTGTTAAATCTACAACGGCACTATTATTATGTTATATCGGATATGTTAATTCAACGTTTCCACTCAGAGAATTCTCATTATTGCTACTATTAATATCACCAATATTACTGCTTTGACTTCCGTGCCGAGTGCTAGATGCATCCGCGACAATTACAACCTGGGACAAATTAACTTGGCATCAACGGTTGGTTAGTTCCCATTGAGAGGGATAGCACTCGCCGAATGCGCAGTGACCCTCGGTGCAAAGCCAGGTCGTCTAGTCTATCGGCAAATACTCCACGTGAGCGCTGATGGAAAAAGTGATAAGATGGTGGCACAGTTCATTTTCTTTTGTCGATTTTCCTCCGGGTTGGCTGATCGAATCATCGAGTATCGATTTATCCGCGTTTTTGATGTCATTGAGTTCCTCGAAAATGAATTCCTCACCCACATTCAGTTCTTGTGGTAAGAGTTGAGCCTCACCTAGGCTGTGTCTGGTCCCGGCAGGTTCTCTCAAATATTGACCTCTCTCCATAGCGTCATACCATAATACACTTAGCTTCGCTCTTAGCTGACCACAACATTGTTTTTAATCTGTAGTTTAATATATAATATTATTTTAGAAGCGAGGTTTCTCGTTATGCATAGATGTTATTATTATTATTATTGTCCTCTATTCTCTAATTTTGGTCCATCGATCGATCGATCGCTGATCTTCATTAAGCAACGTTGCCTTACAGGCCTTTCTTATCTGAGACAACATTTAAGGTCTCAATGGGATGACGATATAGCGGATGTTCTCTCGAGAATATTGGCAGATCGGAGGTAAATTGTCGTGACTTCGGGAATCATCTCCACCAAATGATGAGTGCGTCCCCATTCCGAGTGGGCGCGCTGATTACTCACTGTATCAGTTGTACTACGGTGAAGATATTTGGGGCGAACGGCAAGCCAACTGACAGCTGACAGTTGGCTGTGTTTGCTATCCGCTGGCGCTACCTGGGTTATGGTAGAACTTCGGAATCAGTGCACCTTACTTTTTTTTCTTTTTTCTTTATGGGTGGTTTCGGGAACGCGTAATGCATATGCGTTACAGAACAGCCGCTTGCCACCACCTAGTGCGAGACTCATAAACTCACTGAAACCCATGTTCCCCCTCCCACCCCTAGTTGGTTTGGACCGACAGTGCACTGTCCCTACAGTGCACTAATGAGAGCAAACACAGTCCCGGCACTCATTAAGATTTTGTTTAGATTAAAGGAAAACATTGTAGAATCTTTAGAGAGTCCAGGTCTTGTCTATACATTCGAATTCGATATGGTCTGCACTCAGCCAAATGCATTTATCGGAACTATGGATAGTTGGAAAGTTCGTTTATAACGTGACTCATGACGTTCGTATGTTAACCATAAAACTATAGACCTTTTACTTAACCCTAGTCTGTTTCTCTGTCCTCCTTCATTTTGACAAAACTTCGGGCTGTTTTAATGAGGGGTCGTGGTATCTACATTCGTTCTTGTAGAGCAGCACAGCCACTCCGATACTGTGTTGTTGTATTAATGTACTTATAACTAGTTCTAATTAGATTTATTGCGATTGTTATCATCTGCGCCCTCATCAAATCAGCCAGTCCGCATGCTGTCTACGGGTTTGGCCATGGCCAGGCAGTGGTAGCAGCAGAAGTCGGCGTCGAAAAGTCAGTGGACAGCCAGGGGGCGAAGACCTGGTCGGTCGGTTTCTAACAGACCCTGTTCGCATAGTTCCTGCTTGGGCTGCTCTTGTGCCCCGCTTCGCTCGTTCGACTAATTACACGCCACGCGTCCGTCTGCCAGTCCGTCTATCAAGACAGAGGCCCGATTGTAATTAGAGCAAAAATCGCATCCACCTACGGCCCCGTTATCCTGACATTGGCCGTTTCTGCCGTTCCTCGGTGGATAGCAACCATCCACCAGGGGATGAATGAACAGAAACGGCAGAGAGTGAAAAAGGGAACACCGCCCCCTGGGGGAGTCCATCCCATCCAACCTCTCAGCCAGGTGCTACTACACCGATTTCCAACTACTCTGCAATATCTCCTTACAACATCTACACAGATATTCGTCGTCTTCTTCTTCTTCTGCTGCTTCTCTACTCGATCTGCCAATGTCGCCCCTCGACGGAACGGTGTTTTCCCTTGAATTTTCTCTGCCCTTGATCCTGGTGCGGCTGTAGAGTTTTTTATGCATTTTTTTGCGCGGTTCCTATCCATCGACCCATTCAATCTACACTGTACTCGCGCTTGGTTATGGAGCTGCTGCTGCTGCGTTGGCAATCTCGCTCGGGTGGCGCTCTGATACCCCATACGTGCGCTGAGAGCTGCTGGTCCCTACAAGCGTAGGTACTATGGTGCTTCTGACCTAGGCGATCATTCACTATCTCTCTCTCTCTCTCTCTGTGTCTCTCTGCTGGTATCTATCTGGTCTCATCTGAATATTCAGCCTGACGATTCGTAATTCGAGCAGAATCGAATTAGCTGCTGATCAACTTCGGATCCGGCCGCAGTCCTCCACTGCCGCCGCGGCTGTTATCTCATCGGAGAAGACCGAATGGGGAACACACATGTTCATTAGTAGAGAGCTCCTTTGGCGGCAGTGAGCAGCTGCTCTGATGTCTTGATTCCTCATTGACATGAGATTTTCTGAGATTGGGCAAAGTTCATGTGAAAAGACTGGCCACTAAAGAGTTAACAGCACTACGAGTCACATTAAGATTGATAAAGCAAATGGAACATTTTTGCAGAAAATATTTGAGCATATTGATCGGTCTAGTCGTTAGCAGTCGTATTCGGCGTACAACATGTAGAAAGAAGTGGTCAGGCGTCGCTGTCTGATTGTAGCAAGAGACACTGGACTAATGCAGAAATCGAGGAATCTATTGCACAAATTTGTGTTACTACATTTCCTTGAGGAGGAGGTTACTGATTTGCAGGTATAACTACGGCAATATAATTTAATACTCGGCCAGATGTGAGCTATTCCGCCGTCTATTTACCCCATTCAAATAATAATTTCACAATGTCTTTCTCAACAGCTTCATTACAATTAACTTTACATCCGAAAGCAAACGTCTCACAAAGTTCTCTCGTTCACGCTACAAGAGCTCCGTCTCTTTCGCTAATCCTGTGTTCCGCACTAAGGTCGCATCGGTGGGAATCAGTATCAAGTAGCAATCGAATAATTCAATGTGAAGGTTGGACCTGCATTGTTTGACGATATTCTGCCGAAGCAACAGAATAATACATCTCTACATCATCAGCGTATACCATGGTCTTGATATCAGGATGAAGGTGCATGAGTGAGCTTGTATGTGTAGGATGTAGGTCAGTGGTCCTAGGATTAACTCCTGCGGACAACTAGATGTGGCTTCTCCACGTAAGATAAGAGGCTATTGTTGGTTTGGACACAAAAACTTCGATGGCGAAAAAAGCCACGATCCACATGATCAGCCGAGGTCCTAGGCCGTAACTTCGCAGAAATTCTAATAGTTTCTCATGGGTGACCTTCTCGAAAGCAGACTTGAAGTCGAAATAGAAAACTTCGAATGCTTCGAAGCTGTTCGCGAGCAGTTGAAGCGTCGTAGACAGTCGAGGCGGGTATGAAAATTGTTTTCCGTAGATGAGACCTTGTTGGTTCGCATTCTAGTAAATTCGTTGCATCGATAGCGTTTTCCACGCCTTCGTATGGGGGAGAAGTTAAGGACACCATCAGAAGTAAAACTCGACGCACAACATGGCTACGTTAGACGTAAAACAGTTCTTGTGAATAGGTCACATGATGGCAAAGGAGAAGAGATGTGGGATACTGCCAATTTCAACCGTATGCAGAGACATCATCGAAGGTGGTACGCATATGAAAAATCCTAGTGATTTGTATGTGCAAGTTGGTATGCCCTCGCTGGTCTATGAAAGAGTTTCCTGAGATGCTGGTATCAGCTCTCCTCCAAGGAGTCTACATCGCCGAGAGACCAAAAGGCTGTTCCGAGCAGGTAGGGCTGCGGCCGCAAGGCTCATTTCTCGTTGTTCGTTTCCAACCTTTCACGGATAGGTGTGGCAGATTTAGCAAGGTAATTTTTACTGGTTACTATATAGACCAAGTGTGGCCGTATATACGTGTGACAGTAACTGCTTTACAGGGAACAACATCGATTTTGTGATTATGCTTATCCTACTAAGTTCCCTCCTGAAGAGGCTGGAATGTCCTCCAAGCGCGCAAACACCTCCAGAGACATTCGAATCTCTATCGGAGGTGGGCCGATCCAGTGCAGGGTTGACGTGGATGACAAAGCTTCTCTGCTAAAACGATCCTCTATTGAGATTCTATCACTTCCCTTATTTCGGCACGCTTGACATTAGGTCGGTCTCTTGGGAAGGTGTGTAACAGTTCCGGCTAATGTTCCATAGCCGGGTGTTTCAGTCCCCTACGACTAGAAAAGTCCTAGAGCTCCATTAGTATCTCCATAAGCGTACGTTCTCTCGCTATAGTTGCATCATACGAGATAACTAAGCGTTAGTATGGTAGCCATATTGAATCGGTATCCAATTGAACTTACCCACAAACAATGACAAAGTGTTGCGAGGTTAGACCTTAATCTCTCAACAGATGTTCGATGAAGTCCTTTATGAAGGTGCTCTTTAATTGAATTTAGATGTTTGTCTGGTCTTTTCTCAGACTTAAATGATATGGCGTCCTAGTGGCTGGCTCCAAATAAACCGAGGCGCAAAATAGTTTAATTATTGACGAATACCTTATTCATCTAATGTAATCGAAACGCAAAATGACAATAAGGCTGTCATCAAAATTTCTTCTTCTCCTCGAATCACTTAAGAGTTCACAGGTACATTTAGCGATAGTTTGGTGTCAGATATGATCATACTCGCAAGGCACTATATACGGCCATAGACAGAGAGAGAGAGAGCATAAGAGTGCTTGTTCAAGTGGATTTTCTATTCTTGGACCTCCTGCAAATCCTCTTTGAGTTCGGGCCTCCCCTTTAAAACTGACTTGACAAGGATATGAATGGAATGATTTCATTGATCCTCGTAAGAGGGTTTCATCTTTAGATTCGCTGCTGGCAGAGGGAGATATTATTAGTTTCACCATCGATGATATATTGACATCCGCTCTCCACAGGTCACATATGAATATCTATCACGAGCAAATATCTTTTTCAAGGACACTAGCAAGCCGGCCGGGGGTAAAATGCCCGAGAGTGGTAGGACACGATGACAGCGAATCGGTCATACGTCAACATGTTTTGACACATAAACATTCAGTTCCCCATCATGGCCAATGCCAGTGGAGTAATGCTGTATATTTACGACACACAGACTCGTATAACTCACCTATTTTTATTACATACAACTGCCCTACCTCACTACCTAACTCAAATGATTGTTCGCACAAGATTCTCATGGCAAAAATGAATGACTGGCGTTTTGACAGAACAACCGCCTGAGGATTCTCGGAAATCGAATACGAATTGCTGCAATCGCGCTGCAGCAGAAATGTCCTTGTTGAGACTAGTCCAGTACAACGGTAAGGCACAACAGCTGCTTCCAACGTGAAAATTGGCCGATCAGTAAAAAAGGACGTTTGCATAGGCTTAGTGATCGTATGAGGCTTCTTCTTGTCCCTTTGATATACACTATATATATTATTATTATTATTATGTTATACATATTATAGTTATTCAACAATCTCGTGGGTTAACAATTGGCCCAGTCGAATACGTGCTTCACCTTAGGATTTACCCGTCAACACGTACTGACCAAGGCCACTAATACCCGCCCCCGAACTGGTATTCACACTGTCGAGAACGCGAAAATCGTTGCACGCAAAAAGATAACCTTTAGACAAAACTATTCTCCAGCATTCATTGACCCCTTAATTGTCGAATCCCTTTTCGAGAGCTCCAGAAGAAACACATCAGTGGTGTCCACCGATGACCCTAAACTCTCGAAGGCCAACGGTGTAATTGTGAATTTACCTCCAAGACCAGCGTAGTTAGTTTTCTTGCGGGCCTCCCCTTATGAGGTGGCACTTGCTTTTCGACGAACTGTTCCTTGTATCTAGCATACCGCTAACGTGTGTGTGACAGTGATGCCCCTCACGATACTCTTCCTATGTGCATATGATATAAGGGTAACACCGTCAAGTCGCTCGCCGTCATCAAGTGACAGGTGAGCTGGTTCGCGCCCTTTTCACACACCAGCAGCCCCTCAAGTCATCAGAGACTTTCTCGTTTAGCACATAGTGTATGCGATCCGGCACTCTGGCAACACAGTAGATATTGCTGTCCGGGTATACGAGTCTACCTGGCTACTGCACTTATCCCCGATGCAGTGACGTAGATAGATCGATTTCCAAACGTAAACAGACACAGACGAGAAACTGAGGCTCGTCGAGAAATGTGCCCGCGTTAGCAGTGGGAACGCCTGAAGCCAGCAATAGCTGAAGCAGTTTTGAGTGGCTTGTAAACGAGTACTCTTCTTGACATCTCCATCTGAAGCAATAGGTTCGTGTATTCTGGTCGAGCAAACGAAGTCATCGATACTCTGCATCGATACGACCAGTCCAGGTCGTCCAACGACTCCTGACATTGATACAAGCAGTGTAATCTATTCTGGACATTGTAGAGGCCTTGGTCAGTATGTGTTGACGGATAAGCTCCATCGTCCGTGGAGGTGTTGTGGCATGAAGTGGCGAACGAGATCACTTTTATTATTATTATTATATATAGCACATCTAATAATCAATGTGCATATTTTATGTACACGTTTGTATTATTTTTACGGTTATTAGCTGACTCTCAGCCAACATTTTAAGTCCACGGTACTTCCGTCGTTGAACCCCAAAATATTAGCAAGAATATCCTTATTTTTTAAGTCAATATTTCAATGTACTCCACATATAATCGTTTTGAATTCAAGCGTTTCTCCTAAGGATCTGTCGCCTGAAAATGACCATGACTCGCGGACAGGCGCACCCGTAAATTCGTCACAGAGCGCACGATCAAAATGCACTTGACTGTTGAGAATATGGAGTTACGTGTGATCAGTGGAGAGCCAGAGGTGACTCACCTCGTTTGGTGCAATTGAATATCAGCGTAATAGAATAACAACAGCGCTTATTGGTGCATCGAGCGAGTTCGGCTCGAGCATCGTCAAGGCCGACCCCTGAATTCAGCCCCATGGAGATATAGAAAGCAATTCGCGTTTGCATGAAAGGTGAGGCTGTCAGCGACCTTGAGCTCGTCGGTTGAACCGAGCTGTCTGACGATCAGTGCTGGGGAAGATCATTCAGAGTCGCAGCTATGGTATCCTCACATAACAACTCCAGCGATACCAATGCATGAGCCACGTGTAGACAAGAACATTTGAGGCCATTTTACAGAACGTTGGGGCTCCCTTCGGACGTTTGGAAAATAAATAATAGAGGGAAGTTGTTTTTTCGTTGCCTTTAGAAGATGGGTTGAATTGTGTTATGGGCCTTTTGATGTTTATGCAGAGGAAGTTTGGCAGGACAGCTGACTACTTCCTTGGGGAGTTTGCCTGGGAGAGGCTGGCCTGAGACGAGGAGGTGAAAGGCCTTCTATACGAGGGCTACCGAGGGCAATTCTTTGTAGCGAGCGGATGAGGTTGCCTGTACAAATTTCTATTACTGTCAAGATACCGGGTGAGTTAGGATGCCCGTTGCACATATGCTGTTCCCCTGTACTCCACTGACTTTGCGAGTAACATTATATCCAGACAAACCGGACTCACCCATCCCGTCCCTAACGATCGTTTAGGCTAGAGTTTATTGTCGAGTTTCGCATATAGAACACACGATGTTGACTTACGCCCTACTGGCAAGCTCAAGCAGCTGCGCTAAGCGTACGTGATGATAGCATGCACGTCTGTCGAAATCAATGGATAAAACTGATGCAACAGCAAATCTTTGAACTGCAAATATCTTCCACGCGAACATTTTTGTGGCGTCCAAGAAACCTATTTGGTATTCCTCTATCTGTCATTCATGTTTTATTATTAAACACAAGGGCTGACGTTATAATCTCGGCTTGCATCTACCGTTTTAAACTATATGTAAGTGAATTTGTGTCCGGATCCGAGTGAATTCTCCGCGTTAATTTCTAGTATTTTCAGTTGAGATTTTCCGTACTTCACTCGCTGCTGTATAACTCTTGCTTGATGGGCCCTATACAGTTGGGAACCTGGTTAGCACAACTGCAATCATTTAGTTCAGATAGCGTCGGGCCGGAGGGACCCGCCTCGAACTTGGCTTATCTACGACGACAACTAAACATACAGTACACGAGAGGTCGTCTTCACGGGGAGTTGCGGCAAAACTGACGCACACGCCGACGTCCCCATTTCTTATTATCAGAAGCACGTTTTCGAATCTGTTCATGTGTGGGTATATCGTGCCGCAGGCGCGGGCGGTTTGATCAATTGTTGTCTTCACTGTCAATATGCTAATCAAGATATTGCTACGGCACAATTCTCTGTAATTATTTCGCACCATATCGAACGCTCCAAGCATGCTATATTTTTCTAACAAATATACTGAACAAATATCATCATTGCAAGTGAGTAAATGCGATTCTGCTTCTCGAATAATGTGTTTAATTAAAAAAAAGTAATAACTCATCATAAGCAGGCGCACACATGCGTTTTGCACAAAAAGTGAGAAAAAGGGAGATTTGAATTTCGGAAATTGAATTGAATTATTTTACTACAAAAATAATCACGGGGAGCTCGGCGATTTACGCAAACAATACACCCGGCGTGTGATTTCCGTTTATTAGAAGTTGATTTTCCGAGTCTAGACATGTTCTCGAAGATAAACAAAAATGCGAAATAGCAAAAAAAAATTTATATATATATATATATATGGAATATATAATACAATAATAATGATACCAACACAGTTGCATACTATAAATAGTAATATTCAGTGACATATTCACGTTCTTCACTCATCAAAGCATAACAGCACAATGCCATCCGTAATAAAATTTTATAATTGTTACAATTTTAAGGGGCAGGTATATGTTAATATGTAATTTATGATCGGCACATCGGTCGTATATATATATATATATATATATATATATATATATATATATATATGTATATATACGAATTAATTTCATTGTTTAATCAATCAATTATGTTGTTGTGTTTTACGGTCGGTGACACTCTACCCGTCACAACGTTATTATTATATTAACGCTGAGAGAACCCTTGAGTTAACCCTATACTCTCCACACTCCTCGTAGCGTCCCACTGCTTCATGGCCTCATCCTGAGGGCTCATCTCACAATGCCGTTATAGTTCACCCCATTGTCGTCTCAGGGAGGGCTAAGTGCACGATGCTGGTGATGCGGCTACTGCATCTGCCGGGCGTCTACGATCATTCGACGCCACCGAGAGGCAGCGACTGACGACGCAGCCATCTTCTATCCCATAGAAGTCGGCCCAACCCAAACCAACCTAGCTGTGTAGCTAGCTATCCGGGGAGGGGCATGCATACAAAAGAAGTCTCTGCCAGCAGTCAGCCAGCCAGCCAGTCGGACCCCCCACCCCGGGCCGCTAGTTCCTCCGTCCGAGACTCTAATCGCATTACATGGTTCGTGTGCAGTGGCGCGCCATCCCGATCCCCGCGTAGCTTATGAAGAAGCGGCACCGCGTCGCTTTACACCACCCGCTTGGCTGCCGACGCTACCGAGAGCCGCATCTCGGGCGCAGTCGGCCCAAGCGGACGGCGGCAAACGCCAGTGATAGAGGGAGCCGCCATGTTTCAGAATGCACACAGCGATGGGGTGTGTGCGACAGACAGTCGCTACTAGTACCACAGAGACACATAGATAGATAGATAAACAGATACATGTATGGATAAAATGATGCAAGCGTGCGTTAAGGCAGGCCAACGTCAGCAGCGTTAGTTGCTTCTACGTAAACTCAAAAGCTCAACGCCCAACCCGAATAGTCCAGGTAGCCTCGCTCTCGTTCAACCATAGTTCCCTCCCATAGGAACCCACCTTCTCCGACACCCATCTCTAGCACTACAGCATTTTGGCAATAGTCATACGCTGAAGTTTATGAAGGGTGGCCTCATCCATAGTGCACTGTCTCATGATGCGTGACAGCCTTTCGAAGGAATCGTCGAACACCGCGCAAAGAAATCGGCCATCCCGCTGAAGGCGAAACGGTTGAATGCCGATGAAGCTCGAGGAGAAGGAGCAATAAGAAGTCACAGTGATCATAGTGGCTATACCGATTCGGGAACTACCGTGTACTTCAGCTCTCGTGATCAGCTCTTGTGGAGTAGTGTCATGGCAGGATGTGTGCTAGTGAGTCAGTGATCTCTGAAATCGATCTGGAGCTGGATTTGCCGTTATATTTAATATTGAATTTTATGCATACGGTTCATACGAATTCATATGGGAGATCTCCGTAGACCCTTTCCGAGTGCCTGACAAATTGTTTGCATTTAACCGGCTGATCAGTTCGTGGTGGGCACTTACACCGATATGTAATCAATTCAACGGAAATTATGATAACCTATTAACGCTTCTCATAGACTTACATTGACGTAAAGTCAATGGCATAAACTCAGTCCACGCGTATCGCGCACGCGCGCCTGCCTGTCATGCGCCTGCACTGGATCAGCCCACTTTCATGGAGAGTGGAAGGTGTCTCTAGTGGTGACCGCGCATTTGACGAAAATTTCTTTTGCGCAAAAAGCATAGCACTCCTGATTGCAACTTTTTAGGCAGAATCATCGGCACACACGGAGAAAACATGAGCAAATGGAACTTCAACGGTTTCTATTCCCTCTAACCCGACTGTAAGTCGGGCAAACAGACACTAACTTATCTAACCAGGTGGGAACATTGCAAACGTACGAGCATCGCAAACGTACTTGGTGACTTTCAATGGGGAAGTCACATAGACAGGCGGCTATAAAGTGGAAATTCATAGAGAACCCCGAGTTGACAGTCGTCTGACGTGACCCTAACTAACCTTAATTACTATCATTTATTTGAACACACGCATTTTATACATTCAACAAGGTATCCGTTTGTCATAGTAAGACAGAACAGCAACTCATGGAAGACGGCGAACGCCTCTGGTCTCACCGCCGGCATAATAAAATAAATTAACGTCTATGGTACTGCTTTCGGTATTGCTTCATAAAACGGTCAACCCTTTTTGAATGCATATGCGCAACGGTGGGGATCGAACCCGTGCACGGGCATGGTCAAGGGCATTGTACCACCAGCAAGAAGCCCTTCGTGGCCAGAATCCTCAAGATTTTATAAAACCTGCCTTATAAAACCTGTTTGGCCCCTCCACTCAAGATCAGTAACGTCCATCATCTTGTTAAGCCCAAGGATCTCCTGGGTCACTTCAGAAATTCCTTGAAAGCAAATGATACAGTCCAAGCATATAAAGGGAGCAATGGATATCGCTTTCCAGTACCTACTTGAGAGCTGGATCGATCCCGAGGGTATGAATTGAGTACATCATGATCCCAAAGACAAGGGAAACCCCGCCGACTCCAAATCGTGACGAGGCATCGCCAAAAAGAGTTGTGTCTAAAAAACGCTCTTGAGCGTAGTCGCTTGCCGACTAGCTTCCTACCTAAAACCATGAAACACACTAACGGAAGAACGACACTGCCTCCGTTCTGGCAGATCGACGACAACAGCCTGCAGGATACTACTAAATTATTTCGCCGAGACCCTCTGGTGCCCTCAACAGTCCCTCTTCTTCGTATTTGTTGACTCCAAGGCTGCCTTCGACTCAGCCTCAGGAACCATCGTCTTGAGTAAATTTGCCGAGACTGAGATCCCACTGAAGGTTCTGGGTTCCCGCTGAGAGCAATTTTGCAGACCAACTTAGTATTAGGTAGTCCCCAGCAAACTGTCGCGCCTTTCGGATGGCGCACAGCCCGAACTACGCCACACAATGCGTTCATTTTTGGAGTGGGCACGCGGTAGGAACGTGGCTTCCTTTCGAACACTGAGTGGTTTCGATACGGTCAGAAAGATGGACGCTGCAGCAAAAAGTTCAAATTCCCCCAAAAATCAACGGGAAATCATCAAGTTTTTGTTTCTCCAAAAACACCCTCCAGCTCAAATCCATCGACAATTAGTGAACGCGTACGGCAGGTCTGCCTTATGCCTGCGAACGGTGCAACGTTGGTGCGAGCGATTTAACAGTGGAGATATGGACACCGATGACCATCGAGGTGGGGACCACAAATCAGGTGCGACAAGGGACGATCGGATTGACAGAATCAAGGCAGCTTTTGAGCAAACTAGAGCTTGGTCCATGGAGTCTTTGTCGGCTGAAACTTTGATTCTTCGGACGACGTGTTATAGAATTATCACCAATATACTGAAGAAGAAGAAAATCAATGAAAAATGGGTTTCCCATAAACTGAGTGCTGACCAAATGAAAATGCGTGTGGAGTGTTCGACATCTAATTTGAATACTTATACGCAACAAACCAGTCGCTTAGAGCACACCGTGTCGATAGACGAGACATGGGTTAGCCTGCATAGACCCCCTGAAAAGGACCAAGCAAAACAGTGGCTCCGACAAGGTGAAGTGCCAGAAGTGAAGGTCTGTGGCAGTGCCAGATAGATTCGGACGAAAGGTGTTGATTACACTCGCTCTGGATAGCAAGGGTGTTTGCTATTACGAAATATTAGCGGCAAACGAAAAACTCAATGCTCCCCGATATCTCGACTTTTTGAAGACATTGATGAACAAATGGCGTGGGGATCGACAGCACCGAGTGTGGTTACTCGACGAGAACGCAAGACCTCACCGCACGGCTGAAATTACGGCCTGGATGGAGGGGAACAATATTGAGCGATGGCATCAACCCCCATATTCTCCTGATTTAAGCCCATGTGATAATGGTTGTTTCCATGCATTAAAAAGGGCAATAGGTGGGGTTCCATATGCAACCGTCGACTTACTCGCAAAAGCAATGGATAATGAAATTATATATGGAAACGCAAATGGTAAATATTTGGCTATTTCAAAACTCCCAGAGCGCTGGAATCGGTGCGTCAATAAAGCTGGAGAGTACCTCTAACTCATACCAAAAGATCTTTGTTCTAACTCATTTAGTTCAAAAGTTATTGGCATTTAAAGAGGCGACAGTTTGCTGGGGACAGCCTAATAAGTTTGGACCTGTATGCGGATGACCTCGTTTTATACAGCAGAAGCAGAAACCATGTACAGCATGCGCTGACAACATTGACCAACTACGCCGTTGAAATTGGCCAACAAATAAACAAAGCAAGACCAGAAACCACGGAACTTCGGAAAAGGTGAACGCGGGCAGAGTATCCTTAAGAGTTCCCAGGGCAGACAGATCAAATGCAAGCGGTAGGCGAGCTAATAATAATAATATCTGCTATATTCGCTAATAATAAAGGCCATTTCAGGACGGTTGGAGCGATTGACGACGGCAACAAGTGGGAAAGGGATCTCCGAAAAAATTCCTCAACCGTGTGTCACCAACGGCGACTCTGCGGCTTCTGCCAGAAATTATTCTCAGAGCATAGTTAGGAATTATTTGAGCCCCGCGAGATCTACCCTGATAGCCCTCTCGCTATATCGGAAATAGAGCCTTGTTCACCAAGAGAAGACCCTCAGATGGAACAACAACCTCATTAATTCTTCTCAGGGCCGCGAGATTTGCATAGCACTTTGGAAGAAGAGCTGACAAGGGCTGACATTTCATCGTCTCCTGAAAGGTTAGCCCCAGACATTTAGTAGTTGGCCTGATAGAGAAAAAAACTGAGTCTCAGCAACTAATATATTATCTATTGTACATCGACAGTTCTCTGTACCGTACAAATTCTGTTTGTTGAAATGTTTTGATCGTATCAATAAGTTCTCCGGCATAACTTTAGTAACTTCTTCTTCTTCAATGAGGGCAGAGCGGAAATTATCGACTAGCGTTTCAAGCACACACCGAGTTACCCACGAAGCACCATAAATCTATAGGGCAAACACCTGGTGGCTTTCTGTGGGAGAGTTAGAGAGACAGGCGGGTGTAACGTGAGAATCAATAGAGAATCCCGCAGGGTGAACCTGCCTAAAGCGGAGGCCTATCTCTTGAATGATCTGACTCTGAAGATAGACATATATATATATATATATATATATATATATATATATATGTACGTTCGAGTTGACTTGTTCAAGTGCAAGTAGGTGTTGACCCGTTTCAAGTGCATATGCGAATTGACTTGTTGACAGTCTACTGAGGGAGATGCTCGCTAAGGCGCCGCCTGTCATGCTAATCTGCCCAATTAAATAATTTATTCGAATGCAAGAATTTTACATATTCGACAAGCTCTCCATTTGTCACAGCCAGCTTAGCCGGATCAAGAAGAACTAACAACGGGGTCTTGTTCGCATATGCTATCGTTGCACACCTACTATTCGTCGAAAACTTCAGCAGAATGAAGTATATGGAAATGTAAGGTCTGACAACCGATCCTTGCGGAGTCCCAATGCTAACCTCTTCCCATATGGACTCGATCCGACAGCCTGTCGTCTTCTCGAAAGGTACGACGTGAACCAGTCAATGGTGATTGGCATGCAACCCAGACACTCCAGCATTTGCATGAACATAGAGTGTCTTAGGCAGTTGAAGGCGGCGCAATATCTAAAAACAGCCCAGGACAGACCTGTTTTATTTCCACTGCATCGGAGACTTCTTGCCAGGGATGAGCCAATGAAACTTGAGCTGAGCGCAACATGTCGAAGCCGAACTGGCTACGAGAGAAGTAGTTGGCAATTTAAGGTGCCTCTCTAATCTACTAACTACAAACCTCTCGAACACGTTCGATAGTAATCGACCAGGGATACCGAATGCCGGACGAACGAGAGCCGAGGATGCAACTTTAGCAGAGTTCTAGGAACGTTCGTGGAGCCGCAGCTCCAAGCACCCTTCGTATCCTCGAGAGCCTTCCAAACTTCGAACACACGATAAATGCATATCGAATATGTGTGATTTCATTTATTACAAACAATAAGCGTAACGCATATATCAAGTTCGAATAAGGTCAGCAAGATGGGAGGTTTCTCAAGATATTGGGGTCAAGTTTTAGCAAGACTTTTCCAAAATACATTCCGCGCAGAACCTGCAACGGGATACGCAATGTATCGATATCGATCGTAACACTTGCATACATGAAGTATTCAAGAGCACCAAGTTTGACGTAACCGCAGCTTATAGAAAAACTTAGAAAGCAATGCCATATCCAATCATAGTATAGCTGGGCAAAGAAATTAAAAAGCCTGCCCACTATACTGGAGCAGGCACCCCTGTGAACGCATCTGGACAAGCTTCTCTTTGCCTTCCCTATACTTATTTCAACCTTACCGTTATACTGCTGTGGTTGAAGGCGAAATTCCCCTGGCAAAACGCAAGTCAAATAGAACCAGCAGCGAGGTCCTTTAATCAGATTTGTCCAGCCGTATCACTGCCGTGAGGGGTAAACGAGAAAAGTGTGTGTCCACCGCCGGCATGCAGTCACTCGGCCACTCGGGGCAAGGCGGCGAGGCTCGGAGGGGCGTTTCGCAGTCGGACTCCGCTGGTGAACAAAGGATGGCATCCGGAACGTCCGGGAAGAAGAGGAAAATGAGGAAAAGGAGCGGGTGCTCCAGGGCTCCAAGCCGCACTTGGTCCAGCCGTACGGCCGTGAAAAGTTGGCGATGGCAACAAGAAAGGAAAAGTTTGGCTCGCCCTGGAAACCCCAACATGGCCCCCGACCGCCGGCCTCGCAGCGGCGCGCCAGCCATTCAAACTTGTTCAAGGGATTCCCCAAGGCACCAAGTTGTTCCTCTTGTCGCGAACGTTCGTTCCTTTGGTGCTGCGCGTTCTTGCCTTGCCCACACTATATTTGTCCAAGTGAGTTTGAAGTCCCTTTCGCCAGCAGCAGCAGCAGCAGCACCAAAGCTGACATTCCACTCGGTCCGACGGCCAGGCGGACCGCTCGTGTGGGTCCACCAACCGACTCAATTTGTCTCGGTTTACTAAGAAGCAGCCAAAGCGAAGGAGAGAATAGGAAAGAAACAGGGAGCGTCAACTCGCCTCGGATGTCCCCGCTCTCCTCAACAGCACTCGCTTGGCCTTCGCATGCGCGCCAAGGGCTGGGCAAGCTCTATACAAACTGAATGTTCGAAGAAGTCCGGCCCCTGTGCCCGTGATCCCGTGTTCGTACAACAGACAAATACATTCATATACCATCCTCACACATGTATTTCATCCATCCACGATAAATAGCTAGTATAATGCAAGACTCTTCGTTTCTTACATTACTACAAAGAGAGAGAGAGGGGGGGAGAGAGAGAGAGAGAGATAAAGGCAAAAACGGAGATATCTGTGAATTGCGGGAACGGAACCCACGCGGAGATATATAATAGAAGCTATCAGCTATCTCGGATTCGGTGTGCTGAGAGAAGCGAGCAGGACGTTCAACTGGAAAGCGGGAACTTAGGCCTACGTTGTCCACACGACGAACTTGGCTAGAGAATATATGCAAGCTCGAGGTCTGTGAAATGGAGCATATCTTCTCGACATGATAAAGATAGCTTTCTTCTATTTACTATGGCAGGTTTTAATCGAGGGTCAGAAACTGGCTTTCTTTGTGGAGTCCCGAAATATATTATGTAGTGCAATAAAAAAATGTTACTCAAGTTATTGATTTTGTGTATTTGTCAGATACTGACAAAATCAAGTATGTTCCTGAGGCGTGTTTGCCTAATAGCATCTACTCTTTTCCTGAAGTCGAATGAATGTCTGTATGGAGAGTTTCTAATCTGTTGGAGACTTTATCAGCGACTATGGCGAAGGAATCCTTCTGTTCTCAGCCGCGCACCCACTCAAGCAACAACAAATCACAGATAACGACATCTAACGAAAGACTTGGTGCAACAACCAATGTAAGCGAAACCTCCCATCCTGAGGTAACACCTACATATTGTGCTAAGGGAGCAGGGACAGAGAATTAGGCAATTTGATTATGTAATATTATTGCATTTGAACAAATTTACCAATTATTTTTTTGTTCTGAGACATTTTCGGCCCGTAGATTAAAGCTTAATCTTCAATCGTTTGGCCCTGAATTTAGCCGTGTGTGCAGCTATTAAATATTTTGTTGATTATATGTCACCTGAGTAATGCTCTATCCTAATGCTACAGTCAAGCTATAGTGGCCTATCTCTGAGGAGATCTCACACCATCTATCGGAGTGATCGAGACGTTCTTATGATCATACTTGAACGTCGACACAAATGCCCGTAAGCGAAGTAAGTGACGTTGCCCCCAAGAGGCCGATCAGATGCAGTCCCACAGTGATCTTCATCTTCTACCCTTCAATGTTTCGCAGTGTTTCATCACGTTTCATTTTCGAACGTAAAATTTTTAGAGCAACGATGTCTCCCGTTCGATCAAACCAATAATCCGTGTGAGCTTGTCTTCGTTTCCACTGAGCAACGAGCTACATGAGTATAACTCACATGCGGTGGCATTTACTTAAGCAGGTGTATTTTCCGCTAGAGCATTGGTGCACCGTCAGTTTCGGCTCTCACTATAACCCTGCTTAACTCCGTGTGATATGTTGACTATACAAAGTCATGGGGTACAACAAGACTCGAGGGTTTCAGCCAACATAAGAATATAGCTGTCAAATTCAATCTCAATTTAAAAAAACCTATGGCATTGAGAATTCCATAGCTATTATGAAAGCATAACGTAGATCTACCTGTACATTTTGGCATTTTTCGATGCCAAAATGTGTCTTGTTGTGTTGTAAAGCAACGTCGTGAAAAAGGCGCCGATAAATTGAAGGACGAAGAGGCGGAGAGAGACACGAATACGGGACCCCCTCCTAAAATAGGCACAACATAACATAACATTTGCGGTTTATTTCCGCAACTGCAATTTTATAATGTTTAAGTTCTCGATTAAAAAAAAAGGGTAAAAGTAAGAGTGTATTATCACCAAATTGTTCATGCAATTACGATTTCACAATTATAATAGATTATTATTAATTAAGGACACTTTCAGTGGCGATTTTCGTTCAACGCGGCGAGAATTGTCCTCCGCTTTCGTGAATGATTGACCTGCCATGTTTCGTAAGTTAAGTCGCTTCTAACGCTCTACGGATCAGTTAGATATGTTGAAGCTCTTGAGACCAGGTAACCCCTTGATAAGAACAAGGACCGTAATAGGACTCAGCTTGGCTAAACCAAACTTTACGTTTAAATAAAAAGAGCTGGAAAACTGTTCAGTGATTATTGAATTAATTCACTTGATACGAACGCTGGGGATAATATGCCAATGTTATCCCATCTGAAGTAATACGCCACTCACCAAGTTTTGACAAGATAAGTTATGAAAGGTATGCACCTGAGAAGTAACCACAATGCATTTCACTATTTCTACTAACTAGCTAAAAGTCATTTTACACCAGACAAAATGATAACACTGACGTCGATGGAATATTAGGTTTTCTAAGGTAAAATCATGTAAAGTCATGATTCAGATGCCACTGCCTGACTTAGAGGAATTAGATGACAATATTGAGATACCCCGTGGGTTTGGCAGCGCGTCAGTAATCAACTGATCAATCTTAAAACTGGAATGCCGATATACAAACGCATTTTAGACACTTATAAAACTATTGGTTGGTATAGGGTTGCACCCCGTTCAGCAGGCACCTCAAACTCCCCTTGGATATCTAAATATTCATACAAAAGATATTCCTGGAAGAGATATTTAGCTGTCAGTAAGCGATTTTATGCGAATACCATATACATATTCTTGTGTGTAAGGACAGCTCCAGGAGCTACTCCTGCTTTTTTTTATTTTGCAGGAACAAAAAATAGCACAATCTACATCGGAAAATTGATCCTTATGTGACGGCAACATCACTAGTGGAACACAGCTCAACTTCGTAACGTGGCAATGTAAAGAGAATAATTAGTGAACTGCAAGTCCAAGTTGTTAATTGGACCAAAGTTTGCAAGCATTCTACATATGTATCGATATCCCTCAGAGGATCAGCATTCGACCAGCGTCGACTAAATCACCCCGTAAGCGCACCAAGCAAAGTTATTATGTCGTTTCATTGGCGTTGAGGTGCCCGTCGGAATTTTAAGAGATTTTGCCCGCAAACTGCAAAAGTTAACACAGGTTGGGAGCGCTGGAGCTGTTGATGCAATAAATCCAAGATTTTTTAGCCTTAGCCTTTTGTTTGACTGAGTACACATCATAGAAACATCAAGGAGCACCAGCTCATGTGAGGGCTTCGTAGACTAGATATATGCGCGCATACAAGCCGACCAGATCAACAAAGAGAGATCGACGCAGTGAGTGAGCCAATACGACCTATATACCGACCGAGAACACCCCCCCTCCTCCACGCGTATACACAAAACGAACGAATTATTATACGTAGCCCTCAAGGGCCGCCCACGGCAGAGATACCAACTATAACTTTTGGTATAATACCCTTGACAATGACGTTTAGATTTAATACCAAACGCGTGGCAAACAACGAACTGTGTGTCGTTTGTGAGCATTGTATTCAGGTATGTATGTATATATATATATATATAGCTATATATTTAATATATTATAATAAATATAGTGCTTCAATATATAGCTATTGCGGCTAAATAAAAGTACACTGATATTGCACAACCTGACTTGGTCCTCCGGCTGATTAAGAGGACGATTATATAAATATGGATGGAAATGTTGGCTGAGGGTCAGCCCGAAAAACCTTACCTTATATAAATATGGATTATTGGCGTAAAAAAATGATGAACACGAGATGCAGCAAGAGAAGTTACGATATCGAATCTACGCCTTTACCGACGTTCCCCAGGATTTTGTAGAACATATTTTTATATATTTTTCATCGGTATTTTAATTGTAAACGTTTGGTATTGTATTTCATAACATGGTCACAATTATAGCTGTTCTTTCAACGACTGAGTACTGTGGCATTTTATTTTTTGAATATCCTCCATGTTTTTAAAAACAATATTCTTCGATCGGAAGCTTCGCTGCGCGCTAGTCACTGATGTGGATCCATCCATGGATAGCGAATTTGTCAACAATAAGACATCTTCTTCGATGGCGTAAATGGTTATCATAAACTCTTTTCACAATGTTTGCGACTTTCAAAAGTCGCTTCTCGGCAACCAGCAATTGTTTACGAGTCCGCGAGCCGAGCACCTTCGCCCTGCACTATTCATGGCGTCAACTAGAAGCGATGGAGTTCTGTGAGAGGCTGAATTAAGAAGACGGCGAACAATACGAGGGGAAACTGCCTCGGAGAGCATAATGACACAAGATGTACGTTAATGAGTCCCAAAACCCTTTCTACCGTAACGGCTCATTACCATCCGGTTTTAGCGGGGAAAAACGCGGAATTTAATTGACTCTACTACGAGTGTGGTGATGCACCAAGGACATCCGTCAGAATAAGTGGCGGGGGCGATCGAGCTAATCCAGCTGGATACAAAAATGCTACCGCAAGGAACGTTTGAGCAGATTTTGTGATTTAAATATATATATATATATATATTATATACCAATAATATATATATATATATATATATATATAGATATATATATATAGATTTAGAAGAAGAAGTGGGAGAGAAGTTATTCATATGTAAAACAAATATTATGCAAATATCGATTATTCACAGTCGCTTAATAATTCGCAAATGGTCGATACATGATGCAGCATTCCTTGAGCCTCACTTTTTTTCAGGAGAGATGTCAATAAGAAGATGTTCTATTCACACATTTCTCATTTACTCCACAACGTTTCTATTAATGTGAAGCATTTTTCTTTCCGACTCAACATCAACTCAGTACGTGTGACCAGATGAGATTGATAATGCTTCTGTACAGAATGGCATGCACCTTGCCCTGTACCTTGGCTTATGGGTTGCAGTTCATATAAACGACGCGACGCCAAGCTACTACTAGAATGAATGGGATGATATAAGAAATATAGATTACGATGTCTCATATGGAAAATTGTGACAAAGTAAAGAATCAGTCGAATCACGAGCACAAAACATCTTGGCCTATGCAACTTCAGCAACACTCTGGGAGAAAGAGGTGCTCATCGGCCGCATGTTGGAGCTGACAATTTATTTAGTAATAAAATTTGATTCCACCTCGGGTTCGTTTTATAATGGGATATAACTGTTGACCATCAGGACCTGTTTTTCTATAGGGATCGCTCGAAGACGCGGCTACATTCGATTTAACCCGCAAGAAAACTGACGATTTGGTTCACAGACGAAACTCGAAACTTTTTCGTACCTGATCGTGCAGTGTTAACTCTTGCTTTGCACCGGCAAGTGTAAGCATCTCAATGGCTTCAAAGCCTCAATAGACACGCCGCGAGGTGCCCGCAAAGACAGATCCAGGTCATTGAAAATGTTCAATACCACGAGCTGATAACATCACCCATCGAAAAAAAACTTCCCAAGTTGCGATTCTTCTGTCTCCTGAAGCTGGATTGAGGCTGTACCGCGAGGCATTCCCACCGTGATTATTGCCTAGAGTGGTGGTAATAAGGCAAGTGCAATCAGACAAGTAGCATTTCTGACTAAGATAACACAACCTGATCCCCTGATCGGTACAGAAGGGGAAGAAATAATTGAGATTACCTTAATTTAGCGGCTTGCATAAGTAAAGTGAAATAATTGAATAATCTTTATAAAGGCAGATAGCAATGATATGATATACTAGTCAGTTTGCAATTAAAACACCAATTAAATATATTACCCTTTTTTTTAATATACAATTCATAAATACGAGAAAAAGTTGCCTATCAATTTATTAATGCATTTTATTATATTATACAGTTGTGACCATGGCAGAATTTATGCACAGGAAATTGGATCTTGTCGGAAAGACACAGTTCTCCCTGACAGCTTTGCATACTGTTTTCGCAATTCAATTGCAGTCCGGCTCTGTAGTTCTCATATATACTCAAATATAACGTTCTTCCCCTGGGTGTTCTTTATATTTTGTATTGGCCACCGTACATTTGCGCTCAGGGTCCAATTCGATATGTTATTCAGAGGTTTGTCGATTTGTACGCCATTTATTGAAATAAACAACTAGAAATAGGGACGGCCGGCGAAGAACTTGAAAAGGTATGGCCGATTGATCAGGTTGATCGGAGAAAACCCACAAGGTCATTCCAGATAGTAACAATTCGAGTTTTGGCGCAAGTATCCATCTATGTCAAGGTGTCTTATTGGCATAGTTATATATTACTTTTTCTCAAATACATTTAGTTATATTTTATATATGTAAATGAACGAGAGCCTAGTATCTGCTAAATCATCGCATGACGGTGTTGATACCGCCCGGATTCGTATAATTTATCGACCTAAACTTCAATGAGGGCTTTTTTCTGACATTTGTATCGAGTAATGGAGCTCCCTTTGGAGGAGTGTCTTTTGCTTGAGTTTCGACGATCGGTTGACAACTTCCTCCGGTACGTGCCTTCCCTGAACCTCTTTAATATTTCGAATTTGAATAGAGACCGAGAGCAAACATTGTATTTATATGTCCGACACCAGAAGAAGGAGAAGGCATATATAGATATTACGGAGTCGCTTTCAGCACTGTTCAAATGTTCACTTGTCGATCCCATGTGATTTAGAAGACCATGTAGTTCAACCTAATTGCACTGCGCCATTTTCATCCGGGTCAACTGTGTTACAGTAATCGTGCCTCTTGTTCTGTCTAGACTTGGAGGGTTACTTCCAGCGAGAACTACTAGTGAGGACAACATGAATAACCGTGAAAAGGTAAGTTGATTCGTGTAATACTTCACTTGGACAACTGACTTATTCTGCGTGGTAACAGAATAGGAACAAGCAGCAGCATCACTCAGACGGCAAACGCCAAACCGGGCGTCGAGGGCCACGCCCCGCGGGTCACTCTAGTATGTGCATATATATATATATATATCTGAACAACATGTTACCGACACCAATGTTAGCTCTCTGAATCACTCCACAGTTTCAAATGTCTGGTCGTTCCAATTTAGTTGCACTTCTAATATTTGACTAATAATGTTCTATTCCAATACTACACAAACGACACACGCGCTTGTGTACTACTCTATGTTTTATTTACCACACCTTCGAATTTGAAGCGTAATCGATGGAGTCAGGGGCAACTAGTCCACTATGTGAACATACCACTTTCGATAAAGCGTAGTACTTGTAATTACTCAAACCGGGCAAATTATATATATATATATATATATATCAGAGAGGCTTGAATGCGAGTCCAAGCTGCTAAACCGTTACGGTTACGGATTGAAAACACGGTACGCGTCTGTATTTGTTACTGGTCAAAGTTTAACATCTCATACTCTTTCACCTCGTTCCATGTTTTGCATATATTCATTTTTCCCGAACTAAAATAGATTATAGACAGACTTGTAGGACTCTCACATACTGAGCCTTCGACCTGATTTTGTAGCTTAGGGCATGTCTTTTTTTCTTTGAGCTGTTCTCCTCTGTTCTGAACCTTTAGGTATTACTACGAGGGCATATCTTTATCGCCTGGTGTTTAAGCTTATCGAAGCTGGCAAGAATCCACAGAGAAATAAAGATAATAAAGAAATCCAAGGATTCTCCAAAGCGTCTGGCAGTAGGATTTAAACCCACTTCTTATGTCCTTCCGGTCTAGCACTCCAACACGCTTACCACTACGGACCATCTACGGCTGTCTCATTGACTTCACGTGCAACTCGTTACACAAATGTGTGGTTAACCCTTTCAGAGTGCGCAGTAGTTTTTAGGCCGAATATTAGGTTGACTGAAGCAAAACAACAAGCAATATGCAATAATGACTGGATCGTTTGCAAAACAAAACTTGGAGTTGAGTTCTTACGTTTATTGAAAAGTTGTGGACAAGTCTAGTCGCTAATTTTAACCAATGGATTTTAAGAACAAAATAAAAACGTCAATTTCCTTTGAAAAACAACAATGCTTCATCAAGGTCAGCGTTCTGCATTACCACTGTGCTGGCGTAATTCATTTAAATTTGGTGCAAGAGGCCCGTGCGGGAGAAGGTTACGCGAATGCTGTGCGAAGCTTAAGGCAGCAGAGACGAGGTGCCTGACCTCGC
Organism: Stratiolaelaps scimitus; assembly: GCA_019614645.1. NCBI lineage: Eukaryota > Metazoa > Arthropoda > Arachnida > Mesostigmata > Laelapidae > Stratiolaelaps > Stratiolaelaps scimitus. The sequence continues at coordinate 1,717,026 of JABWDB010000029.1, forward strand.
CTGCGAGCCACACAGAACAGGCGTACTCATAAGTTCTGAGCATCATCAAGAACGATCTTTGTATGAGGGAGAGCCTGGCCAAATGGATGCCGTCCGAACTGGGGCCACATTAGAAATATTTCCGCGTTTTTTTATTGTGAGCAGAACTCCTGCTATTGTTCTAGAATGAAGTAGATCTTGAAACGTACCCTCACGATTGATGAAACATGAGTGAAATTACCCATGAAGCCCGACAGGAACTATCATCGCTGATATTTGTGCTCAGATGAAACAGTTGAACCGGAAGCGTGCCAATATTTTCACGGCGACGAAAGTGTGCTGATTATAATGCTTGATATAATAATTATGCTATAAAGCTTGATATAGTAATTATACTAAAATGCTTGATTATATGCTGCTATAATGCTTGATATAGTAATTATGCTAAAATGCTTGATATAGTAATTATGCTAAAATGCTTGATATAGTAATTATGCTAAAATGCTTGATATAGTAATTATGCTAAAATGCTTGATATAGTAATTATGCTAAAATGCTATTCTAATACTTGATTATAATGCATATGCTGATTGGCAGAATCGCCTTCTACCGGCTCCTAGCTCCGAGAACCGCTGTTACCGGAGAGGTGGATAAAAACTTTTTTGGCAGGGAATCCGGATGCATGGCTTGCCGCAAACAAGTGTAGCCGTGTGTGGCTTCTCCACGGCAACGCTCGCCCCTACAGAGCTGCTGTGTTGAGGAGTTTTTGGACAACTTGTGGAGTCAACTTACATATTCTCGTGGTAGAAGCTCGCTAGACTTTTGTTGTTTGAACCAATTGTAGAGGATGCTGAGAGCAATCATCTAGCAAAGTTGGAGTGAGTTGCCGCAAGGGTTCAGAAAGATAGTGAAAGATGAATCATGCGAATGGGGTGTAAGGCTGTCGACCAAATCCCAACGCGTAATGAATTCTTAGGAACCATACGCAAAATACTCAAAAAAAATATTTCATTAATAAGAATATTTATATCAAATAAGATATTTAATAATAAATACTTTTAATAAAACAAAATTAATGAGAATGAGATGCACATGCTGAGGTGCGCATGTTTGTCCTCCTGAATCAGAACGCCTCCTAGCTTATACTCGCTTGCATCTGCCTATGTGACGTCGTTGGTATTCATGCTATTTTTATGGCCAATAGTGGTTATATGTGGCTAATAGTTCGAAAAAGGTCATATATTGACGACTCGCTGAGCTTAAAATTATCCGATAGAAACCGTTATCCGGGCGTCTAGCACTAAGACTATTTTCGCACTGCTGAGCCTATGGCCCCCAGGCACTAAACATCTATATATTATAATACGCTTGTTGAAGGCATGCGTTAAGTTGCCACATATCTTCTATAGCGCCGGGTCCCTTGTTATTAATTTGTAGTACCCTGATGGGATGTCGCTCATGACGTTAAATGCTAAAAACAGGGCTATTGATTTCTGCCTTTTGTTGCTGGTCCGCCTTCAGATTGACGTACATTTTCGTTTTCGACCTGCTACCTACTTGTTTCTCTTTGGAACGTGTTATCCGAGTAGAACCCTTCGTACTCTTCTGCTTGTACAATTCGCCATTATGTTTCTGCTTGTTTGATGCGTACACTCGAGTGTGTGAGCTTTATTTGGCATACGCCACAGGTTTGCCCTATAGCGAGGCATTATTTCTCGGGGGGAGTGCTTCCCGATACAGCTACGGTATTGTAGCTTATTTTGTGGCTCTTGTCCCCCGGAGTCTTTTGCGTTCTGTACTCGTCGGTGGTCCCTCGGGTAACTGTTGCTTACATTCACATTTTCAGCTTGTTCCATTGGATAGCTTGTACCTTGTCGGTTTCGTTCAACCGTCATCCGGGCCGCCTTTTCATTGCTTTCGGATGTCCCTAGCGTGCACATCACTATCTATGTCGTGAACTTCAGGCCATCGCAAGGCGCGTCCATACGATGAGCTTATCACGGAGTATGTGTTGCTCATAGTTTTCATAGGCGCATCGCTTTATTTGTTGGCTCATCCGTTCGCAGAATTCTGTTACTGACTCGCCTTCTCTTCGGTGTTCCTTTGCGATGAGTTTCCTTTGGAATATGACGTCTCCTATGGCTTTTATATCCTCCTGAGAGGTTCCTGTAGCGGCGATAAATCCTCGAGGCACACCTATTATATTATACGTTCCACGGTAGTCCGCTTCTTACAAATTGTTCTCGACGATCAACTCACAGTAGTAGCACATCTCTCTAGTTTCAGACCACAATGGACAGGTGCCATAGCTGGCATTAATCGGATCCGAAAGTTCCCGGAGGCTGGCTGCTGCTTACTCCTGAATCATGCCTTATTTACCTCTAGCATTTTATATGGTCTTGAATATTTCGGCCTCAACTATGCCAATCACATGACGGCAATTTTCGTTCTCCAAAAACGCGCTCTCAGCGCCATTTTTCACATTTCTGCTCTCAATTCCTCCACAGCAGTTTTCATTTCCAATAATAACATTTTACCGTTCCCTATTCACATTACTTTTACCTGCACCTCTCTTCAGAATTATACATGAGTTCACCCCGAACGTTGGGGAGTTGGTGTTCTCCCCTAGTATCACTCAGGACAGTGCCACTAACCTATTATTACTGGGGCCTTGTAAATAAAAACGCTGATCGCGATACTTTTTACAGTGCTTGCTTCTCTCCTCTGGAACTCACTCCCTGTTAGTATGCTTTCGTTAAGTACTACCGTGCCCCAATTCAAATTCATCATGAAAGAACATCTCTTTGAAGAGCTCACCAAGGACGCTTAGCCCAGGGCATTGCACTGTCCTCTCATTCACAACACGTTTCCAAGGCTTCGTATTATCTCTCGTAAGGTTATTACTTTCATTCCAATAATCTCATTAACACCCTTATATTTGTACTTGATAAATTATTCAATATCTAACTAAATCTTAAATAACAACATGCATGGTTCACGTTCACGGCACAAGTCACACAAAATATTAGCCTCATGTTATGGTCAGCATTTTTGCAGGTAGCTCTTGCTTATGCCACTAAAGTATCTACAAAGAACTTCTCTTGTCCATTATGCCATCACCGAACCTGTGGCCCATGAGCATACTTCCCAACACAGCCAAATGTTATCTACACTTGTTAGTTCTTTGTTTACTAATAAAAACATATGAGTGCCTTCACTGACCCACTCAGTTCTTCTTGAGTCCTATCCGGCGCACCGTCCCGAATCAGCTCCACTCCTAAACTGTTCGGAAAAATGCGATACCGTTCGCCGAACACTGATCAGAAGTGTGTCATTTGTCTGCGCGAACTTTGTCTGTATATGTCATAGAGAAGAGCGTAATCAGTTCATACTTCTGGAAACATTATCAAATTTTCTGCTCGATCCCCTTTATTCCTCATACACACGGGGGGGGGGGGACATGTTTCCGTGACGTATCATTTTTCCTTCTAATTTTTGCCCTCGGTTGTTCGGTTTTTCTTGATGTTTCTGACGCTTGTAGGTTCCCCTTAGGTTTGCACTTCGTTGTAGTCAGCCTGCGCCATGTCTCGTGCGATATTATAATATTTCGGGAAGGTACCTGCTGGCGGTTTATAGTCCTCATGCATGGTGACATTGTTCATTGCATAGATATGGTGGTTGATGCGTAGGGTAATATTATTATAATTACCACATACTATACAACTCTCTGATGTGTTCGTATTATAATCACCATTTTTATTAGTGTATTAGTGCATACTTCGCGTTTTCTAAGGCATTTGACCTTCTCATATTGAGATGCTAAATGCAGATTGAGCTACAAAATGCGGACTCTAAAAGCGTTGGCTGCATCCGAAGTTACCTTAGGACGTAGTGGGACGTTTTGTGTCAAGGTCAAAAATATCGTTAGGTTGTAGGACCGTGCCCGTCGATATTGACTCTTTCTTATATTTATATTATATATATGCCAGTTCGTAGTACAGCAGACGGGCCACTTTAATAATCGGCCATCGATGTTGTTGGAGTGTGGTGTCGCACAAATAACATGCCAAAATCTATTTCGAAATGCACTGCACCCAGTTCTACTTCCCATAACAACGATTGCACTATTCTTGGAGAAAACAACAAACACAATAGTTATATACGTGATCGCGGCCGATTTAAGTTAGTCGTTTACAGATGTGAGAGAAATACATCTTCAATACTAAGGGGTCAGGGGAATTCTAAGAAATTTAGATTGTGTCTTCTGGAGTTCAAAATATGCTTACGTTAGTGGAACGGCTATACTCGAGAGCAGGAGGAGGTTTGCTGGTCAAAAATAGTTTCTTCTGAGCAGAACTTGACGTCGCGGCAGCGACATCTGAAATAGTTGTATGCGACATTATATTCCCGGAAAGAACAGTAAGCATAATATCGGTGTATTCCTCACCCACGGGGTTGGTGAACCGCATGAAAATTCCCACCAAGGAACTAAGTGAACTCTTGAGGACAGAGCACAACACAGTCCTCGCCGGTGACTTCAATCAACCACATATAGACTGGGAAACATTTGAAAGACCAGGAATAGGCGATGAAACACCGCCTTGCACAACATTACGCAGATCCGACTCGACACATAAAAAACACAGCAACAATCCTTGACACCGTCCTGTGCAACGAGGAATTTGTATCAGAGCTAAAAGTCCTACCGAATCCTCTAAGGTCCGATCACAACACTGTGGTGAACAACTTTGAGGGAAACAAAAATAACTACAACGTCACTACAGTCGATAAGAATTAGACCGAAATAGAGCGCGGATTATATTCACCGTTATCTAAGAATACTACAATCAAAACTGAGTGCAACTCCGGATCATCTACCATCATTCGTAATCAGGAAACTCGGGCTGTCAGTCTGCGTACCGTTGTCATGGGTCCTCAGGGAGTTAATCGATAACTCTGAAATCCCGGACATTTTTCAAGTATGCCCATTGCACAGAAAAGACTCCAGAATTGACTCCAGAAACAAGCTCCCGGTATCATTAACAACAATGGCGTGCAAACTGGATACACCTCACTTTCATAGTTAAATGGTAAATGGTAAATCTTTATTGGTTTATTTAAGGAGCTGCAATTTTTCAATGCTTAAGCTCTCTTATGTGTCACACAGCGGGGCTCGAAGAGAAAGAACCGCAGTTATATGTGATATTGTTTAGAACATACTTAGAACCAGGGATAACTCACGCTGGGCTTATCTGTAACCTAGGCCTTAAGAAAGACAAAGAACTCCTAAATATAATAGTGTCAAATTTTATAAAACGCGTGGCATACAATGCGACAACAATGATGTGAAAATCACACACATCATCCAGCGGCTAAAGTATTTAAACAAAGCCTTACTCAACAAAATTGAGTTTAAAAAAAACAGCCGCCCTTGGTCGACAAGATGTTCAATATTATAGAAGACAAGATCAGATCCAAAAGAAACCTACAACCAAATTACCATCTCGGCAAAGCAGTGTATTAATGATCTCTTTCCCTGGAGAATATCGCCCACTTAACTGGACAGTTTCCTTAATATGAATGAAAAGCTTCAATTTTGGTATTATGACAACGCCGAGACCTCAAAATGATATCACAATGGGGATTGCAGTCCAGTGTATTATAATCCCTATGAAACGCCTATTAAGGAGATGAGAATTCTATTTTAGCCCATTGTTCTTTCTACACAGACTTCATCCTGGGGGGAATGTGCACTTTGACTCTGGTATATGTTGGCTACAGTCTTTACTATCTGAACTTTCCCTCTGGCTTGCTTCGGTCGCAACACAGCAATACTGCTATTCCTAGGTGGGACATTAATTCTTTTGCTCAGCTTTAAGCCCACTGAGACTGTACACTCACAGTCTGAGACTTCCGATAGCTGGCTAGACAGACTTAAGATTTAGCTTTTTCGAGAAGGAAAACCGAGTCGATCCACTAACTAAGCTTTCGGTACCGACCAGGTCGAACATTTGCGACGTAACAACTATATAAAAACATCACGATGGTGTCGTACTCATGCCATGTTCCGGTAGTCTATATATTTAGGGGATTGTCAGGTACAATATAGAACAGACAAATGGTATGGCTGACTTCAGCGGGAGCACATAAACTGGACCCAAAATACTGCAAATAGGGCGCAATTCGTGCTGTGCTCCGGCGTAAGCCACGCACGAAGAGCACATCGCCAGGGCTAACAGCAGGTTTCTTTGCAGGGGTTCGGCCGATTTCAGCAAATGATAAAGTATTAAGTATCTTCTTCCAGACAATATCAGCCTTTCGTGGATCGACCGCTCTACAGAACGTCTGCGGTCCCCTTAATTTGCGCGTAGCACCCCGGGCAATAGCGCGACAGGTGCAGAATAACGAGAAAAAGTAACAACAAGGACGACCTGGAGGAACAATTGACTTCGAGCTTCGGATTGTTTGTTAACTGCGAGGTCGTGCTTATCAATCGCAGCAATGTTTCTGAGTCTCTACTTTGCTATGCTCAATGCCTTCCCTTCGTCAAAGGGTTCGTCCTGTGTTGCCTTACCGGTGGTTAGGAGAAGACGAGTAATCTGGTTCAGATCTCCAAAGACGGCTTTCACGCGAACGTTGAAGGATAGCGCCGCTGTCGAAGGGGAATATTTGTTGAGGCAGCCTCGCGTTGGTCTATCTCGGGAGGCAAGTTGCTACCTGAGGGTCTGTATCCGCCACTCTGGTACCGCTTTAAGTTGGATACGGGTTGTGTCATGTTTTCCAAAGATGGTAATGCAAGAGGGTCATGCAAGGGGGTAATGCAAGAGGTCTTGTAATGAGTGGTCCAGCCACTGTATGGTTCTCCACATGCTTCACGATAGAATGCACTTGTAGTGATTCGGGACTTTGGGCCTCCATAACGTTAAGAAATACACCTGTTGACAAATATGCTATTAATTAAAAGAATAATAGAAAATCTTCTGTTTGTATGATATGTCGTAATTGGACACAGCGCAAGTTAGTGAGCCCAAAATGTTGGTACCTGAATAATAGGATTTGGTTTGAATGACTAGTGGAGCAATTCGACAAAAATAACAGGACTAATAGTATTCAATAATAGTTGTCCAGGATATCACATATTGTCTTATGGGAGAAGGGCTAGTACCAGCCACAAACGACTTTTTTTTAGTAGACAACTAAGTTTCAAAACATCAAAATCACGTTTTGGACCAATGGGGACGTCCAACAGCTCGCTAAGGTCACCATTGGTGTAGTGGCGTAGGTTGCGGATATCTTGAACTCCGATTTCGTCTTTCTGACAGACGACGAACTCATGAGAGTGATTATCGATAAGTTCGACAACACTGCCACGCGAGATTTGAAAATTGCTCACATTGCAGCGGGCAAACTAAATTGCATAACTGTCAGCAGATGAAAATATTGGATGTCCTCGAGGAACTGTGGCGCAGCAAGTGATCCAAATGACGTCTCAAATGTTTTCAGCTTTCGCTACAGATATGTTGAAATACTGCCGACAGCGATGGCGAATTCGACAAATACGCTGAGCTCGTTAATAAAACACACGAACTGGAAGGAAGGACAGATATAGACTACTAGGCTAGGGACAGGATAATGCTCGTGTGTAAGTGTAATTTGCATTTAAAGGCGTCCGTATTATGAAGCAATCCCGAAAGCAGTTCCAATATCTTCCGTGGACGTTAGATATTGGCTGTGAGTCAGGCCAGGTTCTCCCTTTTGGAAAACTTGTCTAGATCATATTGATGCAGTACATAATAGGCTACAATATGTGGCCCTTGTGGGGCTCTGATTAATTCCGCGTTTTTCTGATCACTATCATCAACTTATCATGCTTGAGGAAACCCTTCACCACCTCGGGATACAACTCCTGAAACGCCAATCCCCACTCACAGATTCGGCAGGATCTCTGTTGAACAGTTCATAAATCGGGTACAGAACATAAACAAGCCATCAACTTTCGAAGTAGTTGATGAGGTAAGTAAGTAAGAAGTCAGTAATTATAAGTACTTAATTCAGCTTTTGAGGCGCTCTATAGTTAGCTTTACCACGAATACAGTGCGCACTTCGCTATCGTCGTCGAAGAGAGTTTTGCTTCATATGTCAAATTAGTTTGAAATCTTACCTAGTCTTCGACGCTTTAGACGCAGCATCACTAAGCCTATAGGTAGCATTAGAGAATGGGCTCACAACATTCAATGGCAACCTACTACTTGGTCTCTGGAAGTACAAACGGTCCCTGGGGCTACCAAGAAATTCGTTTTGCGGGCGCCAATTTACGAATCTGAAAGGTAGTGCTTCTCGTTTACAGTAAGTTGTTATTCCTCTAAACTATCTCCGTATAGTTAAACTAACTTTGTTTTACAGCAGACCTATCCGTTAGCATTGGCATTTTTCCACACTGGATGTAGCCACCCTCTCTCGGCTTGAGGCCTGCTATCCTCGGTTTGGGGTGAACCATCATTTTCCGCCACAGTCTGTGTCTGATTATCTCATTATGTCTCAATTTTATTGCAGGTGATAGGCCGTTTGTTTGTTCTATACCCCGCCATCCTACCAAGACCGTATTCAAATCTTCTCCCCTGAATTCAGCTGTGTTCACAACACGTTTGACGATTTTAACGGTTCTTTAGCCCTTCCCGTCCCACTGCTGTCGCTGCGGTGCGCTTTCCGTGTTTTGACCACCCATAAAGCGCAAAATTCATTAAGCTCTCTTGACACACAGTGGGGAGACCCCTCGAATGCGTGTGAAGTTCGGATGACCTTCCGTTCTTATCGAAGTGCGCACTCGTCTTCTTGACGATTATATCTGACTTATCATCGTGTTACGCCCCCGATCGCCCAATTCAAAATCATTACTCTATCCATATACCGTGACTAGATAATGTATCCCATCCAAAAGGAATAAATTTTAATAAAATAATTGTCACGGCCGATGTGAGACACCCAGAGCTGGGTAATGGTTCGGCGTGTTGCTTTACACTGTACGTTTGACGTGGTGTGCAACGATTAACCCAGTCATGTTATGGTACGACCGAAAAATTCTGTTCTGAGATTAGCTAGAACTGCCAGAGAGTATACTGCCAAATGAGTAGTGTTATGAGAGTTAGACCCTCAATACACTACTCTTTGGCCAACATCTAGTTCGTCAGGGATGCCCCGTACGTGAGTATTTCGACCGAAACGTCATTTTAATTATTAGGCCAACCGTGTTGGATTGTCTTTGCCACCTTCTGCATTGGCAACTATTATGCTATCTCCATCTTTACCTTCTCTAAGAGTTGGTAAAGGAAACTCTGTTGTGGCCCGATTCGAATTATTTTGCAAGTCACTAGTGCCAAGCATTCGCGTTCGATAACGGCATAATGAGTCCCAGCCGTGCTTAGTGAGTGCGGCCTACAAGGTACCGATCTACCTTCCTGTATCAAAACGCCTCCCAGGCCGTAGTCGCTAGCGTCTCTTTATAGAATGATAGGGTTCTGCTCATGGAAATACGTTAGGGTGGTGTTTCCTTTTATTATTTTAGGTAAACGTGAGAGATTTTATTGGCTTATTAACGAAATCTACGAATATTTACGATATTTTGAATTTCGCCAGAGGGTCAGACAGATTGTGTTGATTGTGGTTGTGAGCGCGTCGACGCGCTCTGAACGATTGGGGGGTTACCTATTCCTCTCCTTCTTCTGCTAACGCGTTCAGTTTAATCGTCTCAAATTTTTTCGTTATGGTCATAATATCACCGACCAAATCCACTGCCATCCTCCAGGCATTTGCTAAAGCCATCATTGGCGCGGCAATATCGATGGTCGATTTGTGGCGGAGACCTCTGTGGGCCTGTTTTGTACGAACGACTTTAAGAGATTGACGTTGCGGTACCGCGTGTCCAACTCAGTCTACCTCCCCGAGTCATATAACATATACATGTCATAGAGGGCCTTTGGGATTTTCACCATATGGGTTTGAAATTCACCACGGTCCATCAGCATTTGTGTTGCATGATAGGTAAGGTCACCTTGATCGGTGTCGTTCCATTTTCGCAGCTCAGGGATCAACGACCGCATCCATTGGCCTTTAATTTCTCCCCAGCTGTCTGTTCGCGGTTTTGATCACTGATCCTGCCATCTCTCGACCATCGCCTCGCGTGCGTTCCCTGGGACATCGTTCTCGTCTACACTTCTATCTGCTCTTTCGCTCGCTCGTAGGTCTCAAGGGATTATCTTTCCTAGCACCATCAGGGTTTCTGTTGACGCTGCTCAGTATACCCTACTGATTCGGATGGTCCCCACTCGCTGGGCTGACAGTAGCATCGCTCGATTAGTCTTCATTCGTAAAGTATGTCCGCCCATACCCGTAGGCGCATAGGACAATGGGCTCATACGGAGGGTAACCGCTTTCTGTTCTCTTCCGATAGTTTCCCGACCCTAGTGAGTGATGTGTTCGTAGCCTTTGTCAATGCATATCTGCAGTACTCTTTGCCTATCAAACTCGCTTTCTGTATCACCTTAAGGTAACGTGCCTTTTTGATAATCTCGATTTCGGATTTGCCAGGTTTGAGGTTAATCCCTCTTATTATTTTGAGGCCCGTAAGATAGAGCGCTTCGATTTTCACTTGGACAACCTTAAGATGGTTCTCCACCATTCACTCATTTATCTTCTGTTGGACCCCGTTTGCCCTTGGTCGGAGATCGTGCATTTTGTAAGCTTTTGCCACAAATCTAGGTCGTCGGCGTGTCCTACACTCTCCGCCCATTCAGGCAGGTCTTCGCCAGTCTCTGTCTGACATATTCAACTTCCTCAGGGGTTGCCTCAGGCATGTTGTGTATTGTCTACCTTTAAGTTCTCTTCACGTCTCCACTCTTGCACTGGGAAGAGTCCGACTGTGATTTCCATCACTCTATTTTGAGCCGGTTTTAGGGGTTGCCTGTTGATCCTGTCCTGTTGGACAGGATCAACAAAGAGGTTCCAGACAACGGCATTACTGCCTCAATCAGCCACTTCCCGCATGTAATAATCCAGTCGACTTTCATTGACTTCTCCTTCTCCTGCCGTAACTTCTTTATATTGCCTGTCTATCTACTGCTTGACATCACTGCGGACCATTGGTCCAGCTTACCACTTTCGATTTGGGGCGACAGGTCGTTGGACGATGGAGTCTCTCGTGTCAGCCCTTCGTGTACAAAAAAGGATACATCTGTGAGATGTACCTTTCATTTGACTATGAGAAGTAGTGTCGCGTTGTTGGCTAGCGTCAGGTCTATAAAAGAGTAGAAAGATCGTCATCTCCATTCAAGCCACCCGTCACTAAGGCTTGGTATTTCTGTAAGTTTTTTTGCTTCGCCAGACGCCTCCTAGTGTTGGCCATGACCACTGCATTCAAATTGCTTTTGCGTGACCCTTCTCAGTGGAAAGGTTGGAACTGAAGTGTAAGAAATAGTTCACTCAACCCAGAAAGTTTATCATTCATTTTATTTTTGGATGCCGGTATCTCCCTAATGTGTCAAATATATTGCACTTCAACAATTGTGTTAAGATATGATGTAATACTGCGACGTGTGTTGCATACGCCCGCCATGGGCAGAATTCACGATAACATACATACACCACCACGTCACACATTCGACAACGTGGTTATCCAAAATAAATAAGCAGACGCGCCCTGACAACGATGAAAAGTCAGTCTGTCAGTGGCAAGCAAACCGTACACATCTGTCTCTTCAATTGTCTACTGGCTCACTCCGCAGCACAACCGTAGCGTGGTCTCGCCGCTCCGCTGTCGATCTATGCGATCCACCTTCTATCCGGTCCGAAATTCGACACCCCAACGAAGCGACATTCCCGTCGTAAGACAACTGGTCGATCTAACGGGTAGAATCTTAAATAATGTTTTTAATTGTTTTCTCGTATGCATCCCGGGTCCTGTTGATGTTGTGTAAATCGTGACTATCTGGGCTGAGTATCATTTGATAAAATCCACCTCTTGCATCAGACACTGGGAATATTTTGGTCTTGCCAGGCTAGTGGAGGGTGCGATCAAGCGTGGGAATCGGGTATATATGCTCACCGAAACAGTGTTTCCACGTCCTGATCGATGGTGTTGTACCAAGAACAGCTAGGATTTACATTTCTTGTTTATTTCCACTAAACACAAAGACATAGAGTTTTCTCTTGCGTAGCCTGCCGATAACTTCGATCTGGAATGTATCGGAAACCATCGAACCCGTCATATGCATCCAAATCATTAGTTTTCAACTACCCCTATGTTGTGCCTCTGCTTCGATCTACACAAATTTACCTGCAAATCATTCTTTCTGTTGGATTACCTACTCATTTACCCTAGTTTTTTCGCCGGAGACGCAACGTTCCTCAATTGAGGAACGTAATCTACATACGTCTTTTTTTTGCTTGCTGACTCATCCGTCCTCTGAACTCCTTCACGGTTTGCGTGTCACGTTGACTAACATCTTGGAGAAGGTATGTCACGAATATCATGTCTATGTGGCCTATTTGCGCCTTGACTGAGGCACATGGTCCATCGACCGTCGGGTCCTCCTTGTCACCCTGTACGAATGGGACCGCCCATGAACTGGACACAAGCAAAAGACGTTCGTCACTGAACACTGAGGTGAAATGTGCGACTCGTTTTCGGGGTCACGTCGATGATTAATGCGAGTTTGCTGTTCGCGGGGAATCATTATGTCCAGTCCAGTGTAATCAGACGCTTCCAGGTCGACACATTCTGTCGTCAGGTGGAGAGTCTCACTATAGTTCTAGTATTACTAAACCAATGACAGATCATCATCGCTGCAATCCTACAAGTCGCTTATTGATGTAAAATAAATTATACAGTGGTGTGAATAAACATAACCCACCCCCTATATTTCAACAATCGTTACAAAGAATACACATTTGAGGTATTTCTTCTGTGTCAGATTAATGTACGTGTCAAATAACATACATACCACAAAGAACAGCGCATACAACATCGCATGCAGCCTGCTACAACAAAATGTGTCATATTTCGGTGGGGAAAAATGATAGCACACCCTCAGTTATCGAGTGTTTTCGCTGAATTAATCCAGTTTGTGTTGAGCATTCAAGCAGTACTGTAGGCATGGTACGCGCTTCGAGCCTTACTGATGCAGAGAAAGCAGTTATTACCGCTTTACACCGAGCAGGAAGGACCCAGGCTGCAATTGCCAGAGAAATTGGCAAAAATCGTCACGTAGTGCAAAATTATTGACGCAGTCCATCGACGTATGGTACTAATAAGTCTAAAGGACGTCCACGAAAGAACAGGCAGCGAACTGTGATGCATATCTGTCGATTGGCCTCGAATTCGACCATAAGTTGTGAAGCAATCAGGCAAGGGTTAACCCTTCAGGTTCATAGATCAACAGTTTTAAATACAATTAAGCGTTATCCGCATATCATACGGGCGCAAATGAGAACAAGACCTCGTCTTCAACAACGCCATATGATTGTCCAACTAAACTTCGCCCGCAACAATATGGACGGAGACTGGACATTGATGAATATTGGGGCAACATTTTTTAAGAAGTGTCCTGAGGGTGTAAATCTATCTAAAAGGTACTATGTTGTTTCAAATCGTCTCCAGTGACGAGAAGAAGTTAAATTTGGATGGGCTAGATGGATTTAACGGTTACTGGCATGATGTACGTAGAGAGTCGCGGTACTTCTCGAAGCACATGTTCGGCGGAGAGTGCTTTATGGGTTGGGGAGCTTTGCAAACTTGGATTCACTTTCATCTCATCTCAAATGAATAGCGAGGACTATCAGCAGATGTTGACCAACAACCTACTACCATTTAGTAGCAGATTTCACCGACTGCCAATTGTTTTCTAACAAGATAACGCTTCAATTCACGTCAGCTCTAGTACACATGCGCGGTTAAGACGGCATGACATTGGTACCCTAGAGTGGCCAGCATGTTCTTCTTAGCTCAACCCGATGGAGAACCTCTAGGGCATTCTTATCCGAAGAGTATACGCGTCGAATCGACAGTATACATCCGTGGAAACACTAAAAAAGGCGTTGTTGGAGGCCTGGGGAGGTGTCAGCGACCGGATCCTGCTAAATCTCGTTGATAGTATGCCAAACCGAGTCTTTGACGTTATAATTAGCAAGGGTGAGGCCACACGGTACTGATTAGCACAAGAAAACAAGAACTAATTCAGCGAAAACACTCGATAACTGAGGGTGTGCTATCATTTTTCACCACCGAAATATGACACATTTTGTTGTAGCAGGCTGCATGCGATGTTGTATGCGCTGTTCTTTGTGGTATGTATGTTATTTGACACGTACATTAATCTGACACAGAGGAAATACCTCAAATGTGTATTCTTTGTAACGATTGTTGAAATATAGGGGGTGGGTTATGTTTATTCACACCACTGTATGACAGGAAGGTGAGGCGACAGGTGCAGAAATGTAGCCATATATATCCATATACAAGCGGAGGAGTCTACTAAGTTAGAAGTAACAAGCCTTTTAAGTCGTTGAATGTTAGGATGTGGTCGCTTAACTATGAACTATCGAAATATCGTGTCACATATTATAGTGGCGAATTAGCAATTTTGGTATGATGACCATACTGAAATCTCGACTTAATCTCACAACGAGCATTGTAGCACAATATATATATATATATAACTTTTTTTATGACCTTAATTTGCCATTCTTTTACAGCATCCCTTTTACAGTACTTTCCTCAACTTGATATGCGTTCCACAGGAACTTCGAAGGGTTCAACGAACTACGAGTGACTGGGAGGTGATCACAACTTCTAATCGAGGTGCAGTCGAAACCCCTGCCTACCTCGATTAATGTCGAATGTAATCATGGTTTTTATATGCAAATCAATCCTAACTATGTGACTCCACTTGTTTTCTCTTTTTTTTTTTTGTGCTGATTACATAGATTAAAACTTTGTACACGGATAGGTCTAATACCGATTGTTTGGTGTACTTACAAACACAAGCAGCACTCGGAATGTCCAAACGACGGTGTATCGCTGGGCGTCTTCATTACACGTTTTGCTGTACCGGATTCCACCAAACAAACGCCATTGAACAGATGACTTAGTCAAACCGGTCATCATACACAGTAGCGTAAAGTAGAACTTGGACTGAAAGAATTTCACTAGAAAATGTCAACCAACTCCAAATCAATGCTTTGAGGCGTCCATAGAAGCAACACATGTAAAGCTCAAACGCCTGCTATGAAAACAGTACACCTAAGTCTAACCGTTCACTTTGAAAGCTAATCACCTGCGACGCTCTGTTCCGAAGTACTGACAAATATGCCATCCAAGACAATCTTCGTACGTCATTTTATTAGAGATATTGACATAGTCTAATATTTTACCTTCTATTCAATATAGCAATATTAAGCTAAGTGATGTTGTTGGTGACAAACGATGTTTGCGCGTGCTTTCGAGAACTCCCGCAGTTAACCAAATGTCCCTTTGAATATATGGAACGAATGTGTCGAACTGGCCACCGCTAACAGCTACGCGACGTCGCGAGCATCTACTTTCTCAGTTGGTTAATTAAATCAGTGTTCGATTAACCTCGTGCGTGTGAGCGAAATAATCGCACGCAACGAATTTCTACACATTGTTGTAGGATTTCCGCACAGGTCTCTTGCTCAACAACGAGATGCGTTGTCTAAGTCGGAGGGTACGGTCTGACGTTTCCACGTACCTAGCCGTCAACTAACTGATTGTGCAGGTTTTCGTACCTCAGCGAAGCGAGATTCGCGGCCAAGTACGGCCAAGGGTATAATTATTCATAACTATTATATAGAATTCTAGCGTGTGCAGTTGTTCCTAACAGATGATATGGAGCGATACACCAGAGGTGTACGGCGCTTCCTGAACTTAATCAATACATCATATTATATTGATCACATGTACATAGATTTGTGTTATTTTCATCTTTACCTTGCAATCGTTGTAATAATTTGTTAATATGATCGAGCAAAGTATTGCACGTGGGTTAGATTATGATTTTTGTATACGTCTATATATAAATTGTTGAGTCCGATCGAACTTAGTCTAACGACTTCACGTTGATAAACGTTGTCGTCTCGTGGTGAGTTTCATCATCGGGCACGTATTAAATCTACAAAGCTTATTGAGCTTATGTTGGAAAGTAAACACTATCATCAACTATGTTTCGGGTTTCGAATTGGAGCGCCCCTCCAAGAGGGGCTGTAACTTTTGGCAAATATGAATGGATCTTTCTTAAGTATTCATATACGGGGTACAATTGTGGTCAAAATTGTATAAATAATAAATCATTTGCGCATTCAATAACCTCGTGTTATATTACTCGGCCGGCTAAAGCACCAACCGTCCATGTTAGCGCTGTCCCTGTAACTGTGCCCAGCACCGCCTATGAAACAATGGCTAACAAGATGGGTGTTGTTGCCTTTTGCATGACGGGCTAGAAAAAAGCCTGTTCTCCGGTTTGCATTGAAAATGGTTGTGATGTTTGAGTCGTGCACAGTGTGCGAGTGGACTCAACTTCTAACAGATATGTGAGTAGAGCTCCCGCTAAATGGAAGTAAACATTAAATTAATACTTACACTAATAATGTTGTTGACAACATTCGAGTACAGCCATGGCCCGGTGACATCAGAGGTGTAGCCTGTCTTCTACGTCCACCTGCTTAATTTAGCTTGGCTTTCCGCTGCATGCCAACGGTGAGTGAAATCAGTTTGGCTGTATTCAGACGACACTGCGTCTTCGTTACGGCAATTTGTTGAGATAATGTCGAATTTGCCAATGTTAAAGATAATGTAATCTTTGTTAACAACGCCTAAAAATGGACACTTGAATCTAGTCCGCAAAATCGTACAAGACGATTCGTCGTTGTGCGGCTTTCATTCGTTTCGAAATCCTTGTCATAACACTTGCGTTCTATCTCAAGTGGGGTATCTTTTCATCTTCGGCGATTTTGGCTCAATTTCGTACCACGACCGACGCCTTCCCATAGCTTGGCACTCAGCTATGGGCTGTTTGATAACTCAACTCGTTGCCGACCCTCGTTCAGGTTCTCTTCCATTTTTCTTTCTAAAAAGGAACAAATGCATTCTTCTTCGACGACTAGCTAAGTACATCGTCGATTGAGTACAAACACAACCACTTGAAAAAATAGTGTCCTCATTGTGTCTCTGTATGTGTGTCTGTGCGTGTGTGCACTGTAAATATTCAGTTTGCTGGTTCCGCTAAGACTGACGGGTTCTTGTCAGCCCGGAAAATCTCGTCGAGGAGAGGCATACAAACCACCTCATTCATCCTCAGCACGCGCGCTGGGTGGAGGCACAAGGTTCGTCACGTTGTCAAATCGTTGAATCCGGCCGCATTGCTCTACCCATTCAGATAAATAATATATATAATTATTTCAGGCCAGAACAGATACTACTGCACCAACACCTCCACCAATCTATGTCCATCATCATCATTGCTCCAGACACGCCTCCACGTTCGTTCCATCCATCCACCCACCCTGTGCCATTATGCTCACGCATAGAGGCGTTCCACGATGATGACGACGTGTTTGATATTACTTGGCAGTTTCGAAATGCTCGCACGCCTAGATTAACCAAGAAGCTTTTGCATTTGTAGTGTCCTTCTTGGCATTGTTATAGGAGCAAAATACAAGTGTCTCTGTCCATCATTTCTGTCAACTAACCACGAATCGATTGTGTATAGCTAAGTAATGCCGGCAGAACTCGAAAAAATCGGCAAATCTGACGTTGTCATTAATTCCTCTCGGTAGATAGGCTTTGCTTTTGAGCTGAGAGGTGTTTCAAAAGTTACAATGGACCAATGTGACTGTGTTCAATGAACTGGAAACATTTAGCAAGGCGGATAATGAAAATCATTGACGGCCTCGTTAAACGGATTCCTATTCGATATGCAATCATCGATTGACGAAAAGTGTTGTGCACCCCTACCGGGGTGCAGAGAGAATCTCCGTATCGTGCTGCGAAGTCAGATAATGCTTTACTTGTCTCGAATATTAGGTTAGATATTGTATAAGAACGAAGACAAATCAATAAATGATAAATATTATATATATATATTTCCTTTATGTGAAAAATTAATTTCGAGTGCATTTGTCAGCTTTTCTACATTGTATTTAATATTCTTTTCAATGCAGGCAGACATACCAATAACCGCTGTGGTGTCCACGCGTCAATAATTTGTTCATGGTGTCACCGACTTTTCGATTTTGCTATTGCTTGAAATAACGGATCGAGGCCGAGGATAGACAACGTTACAATTTCCACACCTTCGCATATACTACCCTTGGGATTTTCTCCCTTTGGGCCAGTTGTCTCTTCCCAATGTCTCCCTGCTGCTGTACATCTCAGTGCCTTCAAGGCATTCTATCCTCTTTCTCGTCTCGGCGTCCTCTTCAGGCTATCTGTGTCCTGCAGTGGTCTTCCGGTGTTGGAGGGGTCTCTCCGGCCAGCGCAGGCCTAACCCAGCCAGTCGCTAAGTTGATTTGAGGCCCTCGTCACTCGATCGGCCTGGCGGCGGACACGATTCCGATCGGTGTCGCGCGACCTTCCTTCGTCGCTGTCGTCTGTCTCCTCGATACAATCTATCTCGTGCCAGCTGACGAGTCGAGTCGAACGTCGCGTTACCGTTGGCCGACAACCGAGCGTCTCTCGTTGACCCATCTCCGCGGCCACTACAACCACCACCTCTACCATCGCTGGGTTCCCGTACTCCACCGAAGGCGTTTTGCCTTCCTCGCCCCCTGGTGGTGGCTCCGCTAGACAAACCGCTGACGGTAATAGCGACAGGGAGAGTGGGGACTGCCGCTAGTGCTGCTTGCTTCGTCGACGCTCGGTGGATGCATTGTGATGCAAGCGACACGGACAACGCATTGTCTGTTCCGAGCACCAGGAGGGCATCACAAGTCAGAAGGAGTTAGAAGACGGGCGCTATACAGTGGTAGTACTATAGTTGTGTGGCGGCTGCAATTCACAGTCAACGATTTTGGGTTTCGTTTCCTTCCTAGGCCAGCGAAGCCGCGACTGCCACCTAGCCGCTGCAGTGGCCACTCCAGTGTCGGAGTGAGAGAGACCCAACGAGGATGCGGAAGGCGTCATCGCCGCCGCTGTTCTCATCTGCTGTGCTCGCGTTGCTGTAGTGGCTCATGTCGGTGGCTGACTTGCTGATGGTTGCAGTCGTGCTGATGACTGTCCCCGCCACGGTGGAAGTGAAGTGAGTAAGGCCCTTGTCTCTGCCTGGCTGACTGCCGCTTCCGGTGGTGTGAGTTTTGTTTCCGGGTGGCCGGCCGAGTGGCCGCCAGCGATGGAGTCTACGGGAAGAGTTCTTCGTCACTCTAAGGCCGTCATTGCCGGTCGGCCAGTGGTGTCTCTCGACAGCGTGAGACAAAGCGGCATTTTCTTCGCCGTTCGGAAAACGGCTGTGGATGGTTCGGCGGGGTGCCGCAAGCGGCGGGGGCAAACTGCTGGGGTACTCGATGCGGTGGAGGGCGCAGTTCGACTCGTCAGCACCGCAATTCATCTTGATTCGGCTGTCGAGGACGTGGGACCGCCGAATGCCGATTGATGGCATCTGCTTGCGATTCTCGGGCAGGTAGCGCGAATGTCTGACTGGACTGGGCTGTTCCGAAAGGAATCGGTTTTCACGTCTCACAATGCTGAAGACAAGCCTATTATTTATTAATTATTATACATGATATTTGAGCTGGCAAGTATCGTGCCTCTCGTGCAAGATAGCACAGTTCGCAAGTGGTCGTTATGTACAATACGATTCTTAGCGATAATATCCTCTAAGGCATGTACACTGTGTTTTTCGAAATATTAGGCAATGACACTTCGTAGTCTATGGCCTGACATCATAATTCTGAGCAGATGCAGGAACTGTTTGCGGTCACAATGCGATAGCTGTGAGACCGCACATGATTGGATATCCCGGATGATTTCAAAGCATCCTAGACGTATATTTATTACTTTAAAAACATAAGTTACTTTTATATGACTTTATGGCTTTCGCCTCATACTCAGTACTTAAGATGCAAATATTAAACAATAATAATAATAATAGTAAGATACATTATTATTATTATTATTATTATAACAATAGCGTTCAGTATTACGGATGATCCTTCAAGTGAGCGGTCAGATGACGGTGTATAAGCGGACGATTTTGCAGAAAAATTTGGCCACCATATCTCAACACAACATATAAGTACGGGTTTAGTGAGATAACTCCTTCCGAATAGCCTTAATATGCTTAATGCCCTAAGGGACAATAATGCTGTCATTGACTGTATCTATGCAGGAATTAGATATGCAAATACCCGCATTGCAGGAAGCTGTATACAATACCTATCTACCTGCTCAGTAGATGCCACACACAACGCCATGACAGTGGGGCCCCATTTTAGACTGCTTCAACCTTTTCCTTCCACTCTCCTCTATGGTAGAATCCACGTGCCAACGCTGGAATTTTAGATCATAGAAACGCGTACCAGAGCCTTAGCCCTCCGCCCAAGGCCCCACCGGCTCCCGCTTAGGCCCGACGGCCCCGCTTAGGCCAAGACAACGCGACACAGCGACCCCAGGCTTCCAGCGCACAGCCAACCCACGATCCACTGTCCTCGGTGGCATATCTAGTGGCATCTCGGTAGTTGTGGCTGCATCGACCGGATAAACAGCCGAGCGACGCGCGGCTCGGCCAAACGTTTTGTGCCATACATTGCTCGAAGGCCGAAATTATACATTTTAATGCCCCGACCTAACTGACGTTGGCTAGACCTATCGATTTTGTCCCACTTATCTGCAAATAGTGTGGTGTTATTCGTGTAAACAGTTTTCACTACGAATATGGCTTGTCGGTCAAATTGGCCCTAACGTATGATATACCCTAATAAGGGTTTTAGTGATGCCACAATGACTGTGCATATATTCTATTTTTATTGTTGACCTTTAACTTCATTGGCTGACAACAATGGAGTATTTGTATTATATTGTATATTTGATAACAAGCGATAACATGACTTCCGTTAAATTTGAATTTACGTGTAGAATTTATATGTATATACTATTATAATGTGAAATGACATCACCCTGTTGTTGGAGCATTGCAAAAAGGTGCTCTTAAAATACAGTTGTATAATATTAACATTGCATCTGTAACGCGAGGCGCGAATTTCTCTTAACTAATGAAGTCGGCGGGTAAGGTAAGGTAAGGCTTTATTGATTTATTAAAGGAACTGCATAGAATGCTTAAGTTCTCTTATATGTATATGCATAAATCTGAGAGCGAATACTCACAGCATAGCATCGCCTTCCAATATGAGACAACAAGTCAGTAGGTTCTCGTTTCAATTTTGATCGTGCCCTTATATATATATATATATATATATATAAGAACTATTATAATGACAGTAATATGGGTAGGCGAACATGAACGCGGCTTTGCGTTGTTCGTCGTATATACTTCACTTCTGCGAATCACGTATTTTCTGTACCGAGATTTAATACTTCACTTCGAGATTTAATGGTGGAACGCGACAGCTTCAGCCAGCCTTCCATTTGATTCTGAACGCGAAATACAGCTATTGGTCGTTTACTGTTTCGACAGCTGTATTTCGCTATTGAAGATAACAATCCATTTTAGCCCAGGAATGAACACTTCGGTTTAAGTCAATCCTGTACCGACCATGTGTGTACGTGAAGCATTTGAGTTTGCAGTAGTTTCCCTTATTGGCATTGTCTGGGAATTCGTTTCGGAGCGACCTGCGAGAATATTGGGCCGTACGTATGATTGTTCTTATATCGTAGTTCGCGAAAGGAAGTTACGAATTAACACGGACTGTTCCAAGTAACCTATGCCGACCTCACAATGAGCTGCCCGCGAGCACACACGCACACAAATCCAGCCTCGTCAAAGCATCTGTATTAAGGAGTTGTGACAATGTTTGGGTTCGGACCGGTTTAAATAGTTCATTCGATGTAACGCAATTTCTCAATCTACAGTAAAAGGCGCCACCAGACAGCGTTTCTCTGATAAAGCTGCTTTCTCCACGTGTTGCCATGATGTGCGCAGCGAATTTTCCCTAAAAGTTGTCAACAGCTTTCCGAGGTGGCTGAGCTTACTTGAAGCAGCTGGACTCTTTTTTAGTGCGTGGTATCTTCTGAGGGCTCGGTGCTGCCGTGGCGCCATGCGACTCTCGAGTTAATCTGTGCAATAATATAGCACCCAACTTTCTCGAGCACAGAGATCAGAGGCAGATAGAGAGAGAGGGAGATAAGATGCTGGCACGGTGTTCAGTGGTACAACTAGAAGTTCAGGAATGAGCAGCTTCTCGAGGTCACTCTGCTAGTGTTGCTGGTCATGGCCTTAAGCTGATACGACACTTTATCATTAGAAGCCCGTGACAAAACTTGTTCCAAGGGAGGGAACCGTATTTGGGATGTATTTGAACTTGGATAACCTTCGAAATAGGTGTCACAGCCAGGGGAAGTTTGATCTGATTATATTTGAGTTGTTTGCTCACATGCGTCTCAGTGCTGGTTCGATTCCGTAGCACTGGCATCTACAAGCTGAAACATCAATGAATCCAATGCTGAAAATCAACGTTCCGTGATCAAATTTTTTGTCTCTCGAAGAAATAAGCCCAAATGGCATTCATCGAAAATGCGTGAATATGTATGTTCGCATTTGATGGAATATATACACAACTTCAAACATACAGTAATTAGAGAATTACTTGGGGTCAGGGTGTGAGGCCGAGACGGTCATTGTCCCGAGGAAGGCGATGGCATTGCCTCTCTGCCTCTGAACAGCAGGGCGAAGGCGTTGCAGCGCGCTTGTCCCCGATGTCGCGGATCAACCTATGGTAGACCCCTTCGAGGAAATTTGCGGTGAGGGGGCCGTGTCTACCTAAGGTTTCAAAGGCAAGGTGGAGAAGAGGTGGATTGTCTGGAGTGCAGCGTATTTCTTTCTCGATGGTTTCTCGATGACAACGATACAAAACCTCACCGTACGGGTTCAATAACGAACTGGATGGCGGTCAACAATATTCGTCGTTGACTTCAACCTGCATATTCTCCACCATCCATCCAAAAGCGATTATGATTATCATCGTGATTATGATCGTGATTTCCATACATTAAGAAAGGGCGATTGGTGGTGTACATTACAGGGGAGATATGCTGTTCAGAAGCTCAATCCCACAGCGCTGGCCTCGGGTGAGTATGCAGTGAGGGAGAGTACCTACGATATATACTAAAAAGTCATACATGTATTTAACTTGGAAATTTATTGTTGTTAGTTGTGCGCGTTTAGTTGACGGTAGGAACCTGACAGACAGGGGCAGGTTACCTGTCAGGAGTGAGTATAATATACCTAATCTGATCTACGAAAAGCAAACAATGACTGCATTACACCTAACTTTGCGGTGGCGTTTCGACAACTATGCTTTTGCTATGTCATGTTTTATATGAAACTACTTTAAAGTAGTTTTCATAAGCAGGGCATGCATGTCTAGTTAGACGAGGGAGAGCTGGCTCTAACTTACATATTACGCTTTCCGGAGTATTCAAAGATTATGTACCGATAACGGGTCTCACCGAAAGTACGATTTCTGACCCAATCTTCCTCTCGATCTCTCTCTCTCTGCGTTAGCTTTCACGCTCTTATGTTGTGAGCGTGTTGCTCACCGCCGGCGGCTACTGTAACTGTCACGGGCCGACCCCCAAGCGCATATTATTCAGATTATCGCTCAAATCCGTTACAATATATGGAGTGACGTTCGCATCCGAACACCTCCCTCACTCCATATTGTGTCATCATACACGGCCATATTTCTCTATTGAACTTTCACGCTCTTCCTTCTCTCCTCCTCTTAGAATTGGTGGGCACTATTCTAAGCATCACTATTCTTCTGGTACCAACAATAGGAGCATCGTTCTTGTGGGACGTCCTGCTAGAAGAATCAAAGCCGTCCACTAGAGCCGAGTGCTCGCGAAGATTGAGAACGTAGTATGGCAGCCAGCAATCTATTATTTGCTTCTTGCTCATATATTATATAATAGTACAACATATCCCTATAGACGCCTAGATAAGCCTGTTCTGCTTGGCGAAGCCATCCCCGAGCCGCCGAAGCCATCGTCTCATCCTCGACGGTAGCAAGTACCCACGTCGAAAACGAGTGGACGACGACAACGGCTGTGACGAAGATGACACTATTGTTGGCCGGTTTGGCCATATCGCGTCACCAGCCAGCGGGTGGGATCGAAATGCTGGAAGCTGGAGGTGTATGCACTGCTCCCTTCGCACTTTGGGATAACAGCAATGAGGGCTGTCCTGAGCCGGCAAACTACTCACAGCACTCTTAGCAGCGCTCGTCATCGAGCCGAGGTGCGGGTATACGAGTGTGTGTACGGGGGCCTGTAGTGGGTATTATGTCAGAGGTCCCACAAAACAGAGCGAAGCAGATCGGAACAGGAGAGGACGGAGGCGAACCTCGCGGCTGCCAGCGGCGCAGGCAGGATAAAGTAGGAACTGGCAGAGAAAGGCGAGGAGGGTCCCCGTAACCGCTGGCAGTACTATGGCGATGGAGAGGGGCTAGGGTCGAGCGACGCCGTTGGGCAATGTAGGGCCCGGGGGCACAATCTCGGTCGCCTGCTATGATCTGACTGCTATTCCAGCTTTGGCTGGCTGTCGTATCACAGGTCGCGCGGTCGGTTCGGTTGGGCTTCGCCTTGCCTTCGACTTCGCTTCTGCATTCTGCATGGCCCCGCGGTGTGCTCTGCGTCTCTGTGTGTGTGCGTGCGTGCGTGTTCCACCAGCCAGTCGTCAGTCTCTTCAGCAATCCTTCCGGTGGGCGGCATCCAATCACCGCAAATCCCTGGTGGCCTTTGGATCGCAAATGTATCTCCCAACCAGCCAACCAGGCAGCACATCTTCCCGCAAGCGAGCTTTCCCACCAGTCAACCGATCCTACCGATCCCCTTCTCCTAGGCCGCCCCGTGCTAGCGTCAATAGTATTGGCTTCTACGTGAGAGAGATGGAGAGAGACGCTATAGGCACAATCCCCGCAGCCCCGTGGTAGACCCCTCATCCTCCGCTTCCCTTCACTGTCTACCCTTCCCGTGAACCTCCCGTAACTTGGAGCCCTTCTGGAGAACTCATTGGGACGGAGGGTAGGGAGGCTCGAAGCGGCAAACCTCCGCGGCTTGGGCAGTCTCCGTCGAATCGCGGCCGCTTCCGACACTAATGCCGGCATTGGCCCCGATGAGCCATCGAGACGCCACAGTGGCCAGACGCGCTCGGCCTTCGAGACGACGATACGACCTGCCAAAGCCCGCAAGTCATCTTACTGCCCTAGCAAAACTGCCTTCCTGTCGCTCGCTGTCATTTCCATCGGTTTCGGGCCAATGAGCACTTCAGCGCGACGCATCATCTCGTCGGCCCTCGGCTTCATTCACACATCTCATACCCGGTACACCTCACGCATGGCCGAGGTGTACGTGTGTTCGTATCTCTGTTAGTGCAAATGCAACCTGCCTTTGGCCGTGTGCGGCGATGACGGAAAAATATCTACAGTGGCCAGCTACAAGTCCTCGTCGTCGACGAGAGAATAAGAATCCAATATGATAATCATCGATTTGCAACATTAAGGTGTTGCTAACGACGGAGAACAAAAGTGCACCAGCCACCGTCAACTAGAAGGAGGGGGTTAATTCAAAATTCGACACAACGTTCGAAGGGTTTCGATTACCTTTATTCGCTGTTAAGTCTGTTGCCGATCAAGTATATCAGGAATACCTCAACCTTTAGGCTCAGGTCTTGACCTTTTTAGAAAGTGCATTTGCAAAATATTTGGGTGTCCGAGCTGCATTATATTGAATCAGACTTTTAGCCTTGGAGAGTCATCAGGTAGCTTAATATTCATTATAATACCACTACCACTAGGTACTTACTATTATACTTTGACTTATTGCTTACCGTTCACGTGGAACACAGTGGAGAACAATGATCTCCAGAGATAAATTACCAAATACGCTGATGTTTCACACATGCTCTTGTATGGCTATTTTATTTCAAAATAGTGGTAGATATAGTAGGTGATTAACTCTCAAATAATACTCTCATATTTAGTTTCGAATTCCTTTTTCATTGATGCTTGTGTTCAGGCTCTATCCATCTGGGTTCGGAAGGTCGTATCCCTCAAATGTGCGTCTTTTCGATCATGTCTCCTTTCTGGAAAGCCAACTGCACAGCTAATTGCAATTAAAGATTTGAATTGACTATGTAAGAGTCAGTAGCAGCAGATGGGGATCGATGCAAACATTTCTGTTTATTAGGACATTCCAAGCGAACTGTCCGCTCTTTAAATGCCAATAACTTGTGAACTAAATGAGTTAAAACAAAGATCTTTTGGTACGAGTTAGAGGTACTCCCTAGCTTTATTCACACCGACCTAGCGCTCTGAGATAGCTAAATATTTACCATTCTCATTTCCATTTATAATTTCCTTATCTATTGCTTTTGTGAGTAAGTCGACGGTTGTATATGGAACCCCACATATTGGCCTTTTTAGTGCATGGAAACAACCATAATCACATGGGCTTAAATTAGGACAATATGGGGGTTGAAGCCATCGCGCAATATTGTTTCCCTCCATCCAGGCCGTAATTTCAGCAGCGCGGTGAGGTCTTGCATTGTCATCGAGTAACCACACTCGGTGCAGTCGATCCCCAAGCCATTTGTTCATTAATGCCTTCAAGAAGTCGAGATATCGGGGATCATGCAGGCTAACCCATGTCTCGTCTATCGACACCGTGTGTTCTAAGCGACTGGTTTGTTGCGTATAAGTCTTCGAATTAGATGTCGAACATTCCACACGCATTTTCATCTGCTCAACAGTCAGTGTATGGGGAACCCATTTTGGATTTATATTCACCTTCAATATATTGGTGATAATTCTATAACACGTCACCTGAGGAATCCCAGTTTCAGCCGACAAAGACCTCATGGACCTAGTTCTGGTTTGCTCAAAAGCTGCCTTGATTCTGTCAATCCGTTCGTCCCTTGTTGCACCGGATTTCTGGTCCCCACCTCGGTGGTCATCGGTGTCCATATCTCCACTGTTAAATCGCTTGCACCAATGTCGCACCGTTCGCGGGCATAAGGCAGACCTGCCGTACACGTTCACTGATTGTCGATGGATTTCAGCAGGAAGGTGTCCTTGGAGAAACAAAAACATGATGATTTCCCGTTGGTATTTGGGGAAATTTGCACTTTTTGCTGCAGT
Source organism: Stratiolaelaps scimitus (assembly GCA_019614645.1). Taxonomy (NCBI): domain Eukaryota; kingdom Metazoa; phylum Arthropoda; class Arachnida; order Mesostigmata; family Laelapidae; genus Stratiolaelaps; species Stratiolaelaps scimitus. Next base: position 1,744,380 of record JABWDB010000029.1, read on the forward strand.
GTCCATCTTTCCGATCGTATCGAAACCACCCAGTGTTCGAAAGGAAGCCACGTTCCTGCCCCGCGCGCGCTCCACGTATAAACGCATTGCGTCGCGTAGTTCGGACTGCGCGCCATTCAATAGAGCGGACAATTCGCTTGGAATACCCTAATATTATAACTCATTTATGCGTTGTGTCATGACGAATCGTCATCACCTGTGGTTTCAGTCAGACGTAAGGCATAGGCAGGCCCCTGCACATCCAGACACACCAGCCGTCAGCACGGTGGCTTGGACGGCTGAGTCTCTGGCTGTAAAAAGCCAGAGACCGTAGGTTCCAATCCCGTTGCATGACATATAAGAGAACTTAATCATTGTATGCAGTTCCTTTAATAAATCAATAAATCTTTACCCTTTATCCTTTACATCGAGAGAACGGACCTTTTATGACGAATGTGGATTTCAGAAGACCAACACAACGAAGAATCATTCAAAATCATTTTGAATAGTATGAGTTAATTAATATGAGTAATAATCAATATACAGCCCTGGTCCCAGCTAACCCACCCCCAAAGATTCCTAGAACTAATTCCTAATTATTGTATGTTTGAATAAATGTTTATAGCTGGAGATCAATATACACCAAAAGTGAAGATTCTAATATATGTCCTACTGTTGAATTACGCCGAATAACTCTGCAAGGTATACTTAATCTATAGCTTGACGGTTTAACCTTAAACAGGTAAATTGAGCAGGTTACGCAAGAGCCGTCGACCGTACGACTTAGTTGACTTGATCTGGTCCATAGGTGGACCAAATTTTTACGGGGAAACAGGAATCAATTGCTACTCGAAAAAAAGATCAATTTTGTGGGCAATTTTACTTTTAACGACAACAGAGGTTCACTAGCAATTAGTCAAATAGCCCCGTTCCGTATAGAGCAGTTGCCTTGATTTAACCCTAAACGATTGGCATTTCTTAGCCTCCCCATTAAGAGTCTCGTCATCTTCTTTAAACAAACTAGTTGAATTTTCCGCGCATCCATTTAAGCGCTTTCGCAAAAATGTCGCCCATCGAATGTTCCAAAATGATCTCTTCTACTACCGCCCCGGTACCTTGACTTTAATTCAATAAAAGAGAAGGTTTTAGATCGAACGACCGCATCGAAGATCCGATGCTCCGCGCAATCGTATACACGTAACGTACAAACTTAGAATTCAGTAAAGTGTAAATTTTGCAATCCCGCAGCCTCAGAATACATTATTCCTTTATAACTTCGCAGCTATGAGACGAGGAGTCTTTCAAGCTTCCATTCAGTCATCTGTCGTGCCCACAAGACTTTGAGCGCATTAACACCTCGTCCATTAAATAAACCAATAAAGATTTACCATTTACCATTTACCATTGTCATATACGAGGTGCGAACGTCGACAAATGGGTGTGGCGGACACGAAAGCTACCGAACGCGAAAACTTTGTGTGTCCGATCGTCTTGGCGTGTTTTGAGCATCTGCGTGCGTCTAAGCGCGTATCTTAGTTGTCGGATTGCTGGCCATCCAGTGGTAGGGCGAGGCGTATTGTGTGAGAGGAAAGAACAACAAGACGCCTTGCGTTCCCCTCATCGTTGCTTTTTCAGGGGGACTCAGCCAAATTGCCGCTTGCTCACTCTCGGCTCCGCCGCCTTCTTTACCGGCCGATGGAGCGTGTGTGGCGAGACTAGGCCGCGTGTGGGGTGTCAGAGGGGAGGTTGGGGAAAGCCCAATTTAACCCTAGAAGGCCGATGGCAAAAGGCAAAAGAGACGGAGAGACGAAAGACTGCGAGCGGACGACAAACGGGAAACGCGCAAGACAAAGTAAAGGCAGCTCGACTGTTTGCTGCTGCTGCTGCAGACGCCGCCGCCACCGCCGCTACTACTGCTGCTGCTGTGGGGCGGCGGGCTGGCTCGATAAACGAAATCCCACTTCAAACAAACGACTTCGTGAGGTCGAAGAAGTCAGCGTTGCCACTGCTACTGCTGCCGATGCCGCCGCAGGCGAAGGCGAACTCGGACTGTCCTCTCGACGAGCCACCGGGGAGGCTTTCGCCATACTGCTATCCGTGGTCCAGCATCGGACTAGCGGCCATCCACCAGCCCGCTCGCCAATACCTTCCTTCTGCTGGATATACCCGCCTCTACATTTCCCTGCCTCCATCGGACCTGTTTCCCATCCCCCGACTCGCGCGTTCGTTGGCTCGGTTTGCTCAGCTCGCGGCTACCTCCGTCCGTGGCCGCCGCCACCGCCGCCGCCACCGCTGCCACCACCACCAGTACCACCGTCATCTTGTCGCTGCTCCTCGGTAGGAGCCGCGACGACCGTCGCAGTGGCGGCCACTGCCTGCTCGTATATTATGATTTGGCAAGATGACGTTCCCTCGAAGGACAGTCGCTTGCTGCCAAGCAGCAGGCGATGGAGCTTGGGGGTGAGCAGAGGGGCTTGCGGGGCGCCCAAACAGCAAAGCCTAGATCCAAATGGAGCCAGCCTGGCCAGCCAGCCAGCCAGCCAGGTCGGAAGACCTTCAGATCCCTCCGTTACTTTAGCTAGCAGCAGCACCTCCACCACCGCCAGCTGCCGAAGCCCCTGAGTTGCAGCGGTGTGTTTTCCCTCGATACAATGGCGGTCGCTGCCATCGTTCGCTTGGTCGTCGTTTACGGCGACATCACTGGTCGCCCAGACGGCCGGCCGCCTTCAACAACGGCAGCAGTATGGCAGTTGGAGGCTAGGAGAAAAAGCGAGAACGAAAGATAGTGAAATTGGGAGAATGGATAGCCTGCCGCGGGAGAGGACACAAGGGGAACTCGATTGGGGAGGCGTTACAAGACGTGTGGTGCGTCGTGTGGATTTGCGCTAGTATGGCGTTGCTCAGGGGTCACCAACGGAGCTGACAACGACCACGAAGTGAGTGAGACGCACAAAGAGCTCTATGAGCGAGCAGCCAAGTAAACACGCACGGACGCACCAACGTCTGCGTGCATGCCTACGCACCTGTCCGTCTGTCGAACGGATGCGTATCTCCGTGCCGCAGCCAAACGAGCCACACGTCGTCAAGCCTGCCTCCCCCCTGCTCGTCTCGTGGTAAGCCCGCCTGTATCAACGTCCTGTCTAATTAATGAAATGTTGGTAGCCATCTGGTGACGCACGAGGGAGCCAGAGCGCAGCTAGTTACCGGCCGGGCCAGTGGGCTAAACTCGCAGGATTTACAGGTCTCCGAGGAGCCCCCAAATGTCCGAGAACACCGAGGTTTTCTCGCACTCACGGACATACGGTATAGTATACGGTCGTTTGAGCATTCGGTCGCCGCTGTCCCGACTGTTCGGCAGCTGTCGACGTGACTACTGCCGAGGTTGGCCGACTCTTGTTGGCCGTCCCTGCTCAACTCCGGATGTTGACCATCACAAGCATCGATCACAATTGATGGAAACCTCACAGTTTGGCTTGAGGCGCGACGGCGCGCCTTGACATCAGTGTTCAGTGAAATCGACAATACATCCGTCGTGCTCGCTTGCGTTGTCAATAAATCAACTACTATATATGTATCTCACAACGAAGGCCGAGTTGCTTAATGATAACGTATTGAGCAATGAGTGAAAATTTAGACCATCTAACTAGATAAAGTAGCTTAGCTCGTGGGTGATGAATTGATGGCAAATCGAAGAGCGAATATATGACATTGGGAGCAATGACATGAAAATAGATGAATTGTGTTTGGTTTTGCTCGTAGGCGACAATTCGTAATGGCGTCTACAATATATATGTACAGATCTCTCAGTTCTGCATTCTGTTCTCACAGTTGATACGTAATTACTGTATTAACTTTGCGTTGAATTTATCCTGCTGTAGTTCGACAGACACCTGGGGATCGTTCAATACGACTAAGTCTGTATACTTTAACATGGCATTTTGGGATAAGACACTCTTCTCAGGCATCCATAGTGATCAGTCATTAGTAAATTTTAAGTGTACAGCCAAACGGCAGAACATTGATTGTAGAGCATTGTCACAGACTTCAATTGTCATCTAGACTATTTGAAATCTCAGAAACGTCACCCACATTATTAGGCGTCAAAATCACTCAATATCTATATTCACACATAGACATTCATGTATTCGTGTTGGCATATTTACATCAATTGGCTCTGACACCCACTGTATTTTTATCTATTTTACATTACCGGCTGATTTTGTGCAAAGTATTTAGCAAAGAGTGTGTTGTGTCTTGATCGAAGGTCGGAACCATTATTGATCAGGAGGCATTGTCCCAATTTTCCGCAAGTGGTGATGGCACAAGATCGACATCTGTTACAAACAAGCCACATTTAGAGCCACTCGGACGCCGCAAAACGGCAGCAAACCCCATCGTTCCAATTTCGAAATTGCCCAGTGACCTTTGTTTCACTGTAGCGGTAGAGCTCAGGGAATCCACCTCAATAGTTTCTTCAATGTAACGCTATTTTTACAACACGAGTAGATCACATCATCCAGAAATTTCGAAAGTTGCGGAAAAGGCCCTCTTGTTTTTCCACAATGTCCAAATAAAACAACGCAGGAACGAAGGCTACAAGAAGTGTATCTACCTTATGGGCTCACGGCTTTGAGCACAAATTTTACCACTAAAATGAAAAACTTGCTAATGACCTTAATCGGAGAGACAATAATACCAACCCATTTACGTCAGAACACCCGTCGCTGATAACTCTTGAAGCTATTATAAATGGACGAACCATATTCTAGACATACTGCTGATTAGGTGTAGGAGTTCTCCGCCGGGAGAGAGAGAGCACATCAAAAATATAACTCTGAGCACTACTATTCCTCTACCATTGCAGTAAACTCAACACATTAAATGACAACGACATTATGTTTATTTATTTCATTTACAACACACGTTGAACTCGACCCTGTACTGAAGTACACGCCCAACGCTAAGTGCTGTGTGTAGAAAGAAATGCGTGACCAGAAGAGCGCCTGTGTGTAGAGAATATTAGTGCGGCATGAGTATTTATTAGTATGCTATTTTGATATAAACAAAACCTAAAAAAATTAATTTTCCGGGCTGACTCGCAGCCTTAAATATCTAACGTCCACGGTAGAACTGCTTTCGGTATTGCTTCATGAGACGGACAACCCCTTCAAATGCAAATATACAAAGGTGGGGATCGAACCCGTTCACCTACGTCCGTCTTCTCCGATTACAAGGCGCACACGAGTGCACCACCAGGCCACCACGAAACCTGATCCCAGCAAAGTGCACTTCTTTCGAACATATATATATATATATATATATATAAATAAGCAGTACTAATTCGGCCGCCGTACAAGCTTTCAAGTTTGCCTATTTTTGAGTAATTAATAGCGGTAATAATCCTGAATGTTGCGTCCTTTGATATGTACTATTCATGGCCCTCGGTCCCCTGAGCGCAACATTATTTTGCACAGTGACTCATATTATTGTGTGTGTGTGCACGTCTTGACTACGAAGGCCGACCAAGGGAGTTCAAATATGAGGTGCGGAATGATTGGTGCTTTTAAGTAGCCACTTGTGACCGCAGGTTCGATACCCACAAATCGTGGTTTGCTGGAATATGGTTAACATTACCTCGCCATCATATAGGTCATAGGTCTGTAGGAAAAAGACCAGATAAGACCATTATAATCGACCGTCCAAAAAAGGTTAAGAAGACAATGAAGAGAATAATTCCTAGTCCTTGTCAAAGACCCCGATGTCTCTTATCAAGCCCCCTGCCCTGGCTGGTCGTTCAAGCAGAAATAGTGTAATAGAAATGCCGGCACTGAGGCCTGTCATAGAAGAGAGAAGCTGAGAGTCATCTATAGCAAAAGGTTAAAAAGAGGAAGGGTAAAAATCTAGGCACATCAAGCGGGGATGGCGACGGTGCTGTTGGACATCGGCAAGAGTTCCAAAAGGGGGACGGTCACGGTGTTCGTATGTGCGTCCTTACGATGTGCGGGCATATCACCTCCCTCCAACCTGAAAAAAAGCAAATCAAACGAACACATTAAAATAAACACCTCAGCCCAAAATGTCCAAGAGTTGTGGACACGTAGTCCTTTCGAATTTGGAGTACAACATTGGACGGTAGGTTGTTAACCCTAAGGCCCACAATTCCCTAAGAGGTTTAGATGCCCATTTCGCCGAAAATATTCGTAACATACATCGTGGTGCGAAGACTGGATTCTTCGAAAGTTTTCGAACAACAATCCTCATCTGTGAGTAAATGTATCCGATTTACGTTGGATCAATCCGTGCTGGATCGGTGTGGTATCTCGGCCTAACCGAGATACTGAGTGCCAACTTTGTCGATGAGGCAAGCGTCATAGAAACGTCAATGTAAAAGAGATAATGTGGAATTTTGGCAATGCTTGGCCGCCAATCAATTCGTCTGATAACATAGCAGTTCTCCAAAGGAAAAAAAACTCAGATGCGAATCGTTGAGAAGCTATTTGTTTTTATAAAAATGAGAGTCGTCTTGGCAAATTTCATAACGCGAAAACATCGCGGCGTTGAGATTGCCCCGAATACTCAAGGAATGATTGCCCACCTCTCATCTTACATTGTCCATTGTATTAAATCGTTTTAATAATGTGCGAATCTACTACAACTAGCAATAGCGACTTCAACTTGTACTAGTCGTATCAAAACAGTGGCGACATCGTCCACATGCTTCTGCACAGTGCACACTGCCTGGTACACTGATAAGGTATACAACAGGTGTCGAGCCCCGTGGCCTGGTGCGGCCTTGCAACCGGAGGAGACGGACGTAGCTGCTCGGGTTCGATCCCCACCGTTGCCCATTTGTATCTAACGGTCCGTTTTACGAATCAATAAGGCAAAAGCCACACCGTGGACATTAAATGTTGGCTGAGAGTCAGCCCGGAAACAACAAAAAAGTATCTACAACAGGTGGGCAGAGCATAAATTGTGACCCGCGGTTCCCGTTTCAAATACTTGGAACGAATACAACAACATTAACAGCGTTAGTTATCAAAACACCGATGACACATCGTTATTACTTCAATGACTTTTATTCTTGACATTGCTTTGATCCCGCTATTTTTTTTCTCTATCATCGCAAGTTCTAAGCTCGAAGTTCTACTCGGCCACTTCGTTGTATTTTTTTTTTTTTGCCTGGCCAACACACCGCGTTGTGGGCCAACAACGGTGAGGCGACTAGTTTTAAAGTAGCTCTCTTCCCGGCTTCGTCTGTGTTCCTCTGTTATGTTGTTGTGGCCTGTTCTTTGTTTCTTCACGAGTTGTGTTTCCGTTTGGGATTAGCCGATCCGACCAGCGTTTCCCAACGAAACACAACAGGCTTAGCAACACGCTGAACGGAACCGACCCTAATAATGGCGCCGCTATATTGCGAGCGTATCCCGCCCCTGGCGCAGTTGCTGACGCGTTTGGTTTAGCTATTACCCGATAACGATTTTTCCGTCGTCCAACTTCTCCTCCGTTACTTAGCCCGGTTGCGTATCCACTCGTGGACCCCACAGCAGCATCCAGTACCACGACCCTTCCCGCCTCCCCCCGTTTAATACTAGTACGGGATTTCCTTTTGTTTTTTGTAGCTGTGGCCGTGTTTGTCTGGTAGACTGCAGCATAGCAGATGGCATAAGGTGTCGGCCAGTTGAAGATACAACGGCAGCTACCTCGAACTGCCATGACTCGAATCGCGTCGCCGCAAAAGAACCTCGTCGAAGAAGGACATCATTGAACTTGGATCACAGCAAGTGCAGGCGCTTGTAACGGCGTCATAGTCACATTGTGAAACGATGAAGTGAAACCGAAGTCGAACAAGGCTGGCAATATTTTACACGAATGTATTGCTATCTACGCAGACGGTGAATGCAAGCCGGGAATGTGCCCGTTTGCGAGCGGGCAACGCTCCAAGATGCTCCAAGAAACATCATTTTTTGGAGCTTCCTCAATGGACTGTGTTTTGTGTAAAGAACGCAAATGCGTGTATCAGCTTTTACGAGTGATACGTCGTTTTGTTATCTACGTACGGAAAAAAAGCTATCCGGTGCGAATACTCCTGCAAACAACCCGGTATCTCTGTCTTTTTCTTTTGTAGTCATCTGTGTTTCACTGCTCAACACGAAAGAGTGAATTGGCTACGATTATATTGGAAATTCGGAACTTGGTGGTTGCCGCTTAGCAGACAATACAACTTAAATTACGTTGTGGTAATAGTTGAAACCGCTACGGTGTTAATTCACATTGGCTACCCGATCTTACAGGATCTGATTCTCAGCAAGCTAGTCACCAGGAGAATAAAGCGCAATACAAGGAATTAGACATTTGTTAATGTATTATATTTGTAGAAGACAGCTCGCTTAGATTACTCGCTAGAGTTAGGTAGGTGGAGTTACTCAAGCTGATGAATAGACTCAGCTCACTCACTTTCGTCAGTTCCACGAAAGGCTTTCGGCCTTTCGGCAAACGATATGGGCATCACTGACTCCACCTTATGACAACCCTGTCAATTAACTCGCGTTTAGTGCTAGTTTGAGACGATGAACCCAAACATGGTGAATGGAAGAAAGCCTGGAGGAAGCTTGAACCTGCAGAAGCTGCTTTAGAATTGCGATGAAATGTTCTACTCATTCGAATCCGCCTGCGCAGATCTAATTTGAATTTTGTAAGAGTTATTCGTTTCATCGAAAGATAGTGCTTGTGTCGATGAACCACATGGTTTCCCAATGATCGGACAGTGTGGTGTTAGAAAATTCTGTTGTGCCATAGGAAATAAGAACATAGAAACATAACGGAAGTACAGCAAGACTGTAATCTACCGATAACTCAATTTTCAACATATGAGTTAACAAGATACCGGAGAATACAGGAACGTACAGAAATAGCAGAGACGCTCTTGTTATGACCTCTAATAAATAAGTGGGTATCTTAAAGACTAGATACTAAAGTATCTAGTAATAATACCAGAAAATACAAGGTATTAATAACGCTAAAAGAGATCATACAGCTTTACTATATAAACCGCCTAAAAGAATGCTAAGGCGAAGTCCAATTTGATACCCAAGATCTTAATACAACGAAGCCTCGTCATTTTACACGTACGGCTTAGACTTCGAACATTAAGGATATAACAACTCTTAATATCAGCCAAAACACTTGTTAAATGTATCTCAATTTTCTCTCAGGTATTGTTTTCTGGGCTCACTCTGGGCCTTCAACATTTAACGTCCATAGTAAAACTGCTTTCGGCATTGATTAATCTGACGGGCAATCTGACGGGCCCCTTTAAATGCAGATGTGCAACGGTGGGGATCGAACCCGTGCACCTACGTGTCTCCTCCGATTGCAAGTCGCACGCGAATGGATCACGCCACGAGAAGCTCGACTAGTTGAACGTGACTGGACGAGCTCAAGCATTCCCACAAGAACGATCTCAAAGGCAGAGTTCTGATTTCGAGCCTACCTCCAATCTGTACAAGAGAGTAATACTCCAAGTAGTAATACTTTGTGCAGTGCTAGCACGATCTGATTGCCATTTGTGTCTTACTTAACAATTCATGTTTCATCGAACACAAACGACCACCGGCCTCGACTATTGCCGTCGACCGATCAACTCGAGTTTCCTAATTGTGTGCCGGCTGCGCTAAATATAATAGCTAACTAAAAGTGAAGTATGGCAGCACCCTACGCACTGGACTCGACAAATTGAGCAATTACCGTGACGCCTGATTTGCTTGTGCCGTTGCCGCATGAAGCTGACCGCGCAACCCGCTAGGTTACGTCCTACACCTGACCAAAGTGACTGCCCCACCAACGGACGGACCACGCGGTCGTCACCTGCTGTCACTCGTGTGCAAATTATATGTACGTACAGAGCAATGTGTCCATGTGGGCCAACTAAAGTGAGCCTCGCACCGTTGATCATTTTCGCTCCCTTCTCCATGAGAAGATAGGCCGGGAATTAAGCGGGAACACAGATCGTACTTCCTATTGCAGTCTGCTCTCTCTCTCTCACTCCGCGTACTAAGCTGGCCTAATGCATATGGTACCTAATAGCATAACGACAAGGCAAGGCGAGTACGTGTCGCCAAGGGGGGCGACTCTCTCCCTGTTGGCGTAGAGGCGGCTGGGGCGGTTGCCCCCACTGTTGTCGCTGCTTCGCCGATGGCTTGACCGGTCTACGCACCTGGGGAGTACTACGGAGAGACCGAACGGCGACGACCCGAGGCCAGTTGCGCGAATGCTTGTTCGTGGCGGGACCAATGAACGAAGCAAATAGGGATGGGCGTTCTGCGTATTTCTGGTCTAAGGTTGGGGTCACTTTCGTGAGACGTGGGCCTGTGGAATGGATTCTGGGCCGGGAGGACGGAGGCCGGACGAGGGAAAAACGAACGGGGAGTAAAGTAAAGGGAGAACTGTGGATCGGCTGCTAGTGATGGTGTATACTCGGGGTGGGGTTCTTGGCTCGCTTCATCAATCAGCGACAAAGGACGCAACGCCGAATCAGGGCGGTGTCCAAGGTCGGGTAAGCAGGCGGGCGGGCGGGCGGACGGGCTCAGCAAACAGGCTGGCGAAAAACGACGACAACGACAACGCAACGGCACTGCCTGAGGTAGCTCGCTAGGCAAGGATAGGCTGGCTATCCCGGAGACCGTCGTAGTGAACTCCGCGTATGGCCCCGCGACTGCCGCTGCTGCTGTTAGCCTCTACTAACCTCGAGCGGTTCACATAGAAGAGATCCAAAAGGAAGAAAATGAAGACGACGGCAGAGAACGAATGAGGAGGAAGCAGAAAAGGCGACCCGCGTTAGTGCCGCCGCCGCCGCCGCTTACTCGGCACAATGCGACGCGAAACAGGAACAAAAAGGGATCCGACGTCCGAGCCGCAGGCCGAGCATCTGAGTAAAAGGCCATCATCATCGTGGTCATCATCAACAACAGGCTGCAGTCTCTGCCAGCGACCAGACGCCTTTTTTCCCCAACGCCATAGGGTCTGCCTGTGCGTGTGTGTTGGCCTTTGTGTTGTCATGGCAGACCCAAGGGGAGTAGTGGCCGGAGGCAGAGATCCACGATGATGATGATGATGATGATGACGACCATGGTGATGGACTCTCTTAGCTTCGTCACGAGCAATAAGAACAACTCGAGCCATGGGAAAGTCGAGGGGTTGCGAGGCAATGGACGTAGATTCTCTCCCTCTCTCTCTCTCGTCCACTTTGTTATACGAGTGTCGGCGTAACCTTGCCAGCACTCCGTGGAGGAGACGACAATGCAGAAACGAGGAACACTGAGTGTGTGTGGGCGACAAAGAGAAAGAGAGAGAGAGAGGATAATGATGATGCTGATGGCGATGGGACGTAGTGAAGGATGTCCTTTGACTGTTGTCGTCCCAGCTATTCGACAGGAGGTGGCGGGCAAACTCTAGCCATAGCTAGCTAGCCAGCGGACTCCTGCCTGCGTAGAAAGTAATTAATATCTGTGAATGCTGTACGACGACATATATATATATATATATATGTAGATATAATATACATATACATAAACGGGCATTCTCTAATACTGCCCGCTGGTAATTGACAGAAGATAATGAAAGCAGAAATAGTTTCTCGCTAAAACGAGCCTTTTGCGAAGATGTTTAAACATTGGACTCATCTTCAAGCTATTGGACATATCCATACAGTTTGGCTTTATTTAATTAAGGTTGAGTCCTTTTTTTGTTCTTATTATTATTATTATTATTATTATTTAGACAGGTTATTTCTGCTGGTTGGAAATGTCCCCACCTTTTAGAGGATGCAATTCAATTAAAACATTATTTAACTATATGTTACATTCGTTCACGATTTTAAGCTATTTACGAGTGCGTTAATGGCAAAAGCTACAAAGAGGACAATTAGTCAGGTAACGATCGGCGGCATGCGTCACTGCTATTATTCGAAGGTCACAGGTAGCAGAAATAAGCTTCCCCCTAAGGTCGCTCTAACAGCAGGCTTGAACTGAAATTGCCTGTTTATCTGCGAGTGAATACAATGAATGGGACCTCCGTTTGGTTATGCAAAATGAGCCCAATCACCTATTTGGAAACCTGTTATGAAGTCGTCTCATTTCCATGCGCAAACAAATCAGGGAAGTTACGAACGCAGAGCTTCGTTCCGTGTGTGTTACCGGCTGCAGCTGAGCCAATCTCGCCGATCATTCAGACGTCGCGGGATTAGACAGATGACATTTGCACACTAAACGCCGGCAATTATTCTATGTACAGCCACATCTGTTCAGATATCTGCAGCAGTTACATCCGTTTTTTGGAATGACCACTTACCAGGGCATCGAGTGTGTGACACCATTTGAAAAATACTAGTGAAGTGGTTCGTTTCGTTTGTATACATACCCTCTTAATTTTATTTACAAGTATTCGCTATTTAGTGTCTAATTCCAAAAGACGCGGTAAGTCAGCTGCAATAATATTATAATAGTAATATCCCAATGATAACAGCAGTATTAGTGAAGCAGTCACGCATATGCCATATCAAATCCAATATTAGTCTATCATCGTAATTATCATCATTTGACCATCGTACCTCTGTCCTGTTCTACTCCAAGATAGCAACCAATTCAATGTGTACAAGTACACATGCCCATATATATATATATATATATATATATATGTGTGTGTACACGTTGTAGTCATACACCATTCCACACTGATTATAACCTTCCGTTGATTCCAACTTTGTAGGTGTACAACTCCAACATTAATAACACCAGATAAAAATAGAGGGGTCAGCTATGCTGGGCTGGGAAGGTTGTGAGGCCTTAAGCAGTGAGGCACTTTGCCATCCAGCTAGCGAGCAACGAAGCCAACGGTCGTAGTTATATCATCCACGTAACCTCTATTTGCGTGCGTTGATCGTCCTCCGCTCTCGGATATCACGCCCGACACTCCCGGGGGCCTCTCTCAGGCCGAAGAGATGCAAGGCCCTAAGGCCAGGCGTGACTACGCTGCCGTTGTCTGCCCTGTGCAGCTATCACTTCCACGCAGTGCACAACACACACACACAGCAAGGCTTCAGCCAATTTATCTTCCAGCTCATATCTCATCCCAAACAAGTGCACGACAGCGCAAGAAGGGACTTGTGCTTGAAGGAAGAGAACGAACCGGTATTACGCGATGTCAGTCAGGTCGACACATTATTACAGTAATGTTTCAACCGCGCTATTATTTAGTGACTGTTAGACAGACGCTTGCCACCATGTGTTCCATAGTAAGGAATAATAATAATAATAATAAGCAGCGAGGCATACTTTCCTGAGGTGGGAAAATTGATCTATCTGTCTATCTCTATACGATATACATAAGATGATAAACCCTTTCGGCATACCTTCTCAGTCATTGTTCCAAAGCGTTTGTATCCCTCAATGGCGATATATATATATATATATATATATATATATATATATATATATATATATAGCCGGAGCATGCTTATCATAATGAACCAACCATCCAGCAGCTGACTGACACAACTCGAAAATGATTTGCAGTAGCATCATCCACTGGCGTACGAGCATCCACCGTCAAGTGTCCAAGAGATAAGGGCCCGGGAGTATGCTGACACAGCATCAACACGGACAGCTTGAGTTACTACATTCATTCGTATTGTATAAAGTGTTTTCTGTCAAGTGCATTACACTCATTGTACTTGATATGTGCTTTCCCGTTCGCTTCGAGTTGTTTGAACTTGTTATTATTCTGCTTCTGCGTCTTATAATGCTCCAGTTTCCGAGCAATCGAAACCAGTTAATACAATATTCGTTTATTAACATAATTTCAGTCTTTTACAACGCTTAAGCTCTCGGTGTGTCATGTCGGGCGACTCGAATCTGCGGCCTCCGATTTTCTACCGCCAGAGACTTAGCCGTCGAAGCCACCGAGCTGACGGCTAATATCCCAATACAGCGGAGAACTTACGTCCGGATGACACCGGATCAGCGGTTACAACAATTAGAGAACTGATAAGTTGTATTCCAAATTACAAATTTTGGCTTTATACAACAGTAAGAATGGCTATCGAATATCTGAATGCATATTATGCTTACTACAACCTTATGATTAGGTTGATTCGAGCAAAATGAAAGATTTCTGTGTAGCTCTGGCACACACACACTTCGTAGGATCTCCGCGCGTTGAGCCGTCTACGGGAAAATATGCGGGTTAATTAAACAATTTTTTTTTACATAATTTGATTCCCTTCCCGGCTCACGATTCGTAAGCAACAGTAGGTTTATGGGGATGAGCGTTGTCGCGGGTAAGCCAGACATGTTTCTGCTTGTCTTCGGATTAACCACGTATGCAAATTCTCTGCCAAAAAGTTTTTATACACCTCTCCGGTGACAGAGGTTCTCGAAGAAGGCGATTCCGCCGAAGTTCATGGCCATGATCAGCATCCGTTTTTAGCGTTGCGAATCTGTCCGCACACCTCCGGTTCTGCTGTTTTACCTGGGTAAGAATATTGACCGGTTCCTCTCAGGCTGCATGTGCAATTTGACCCATGTCTCATCAATCGTGGGAGTACGTTTCAGAGTCGCTCCCGTCTTGGGATAATGGCGTAAATTCTGCCCACAGCAAAAAACGCGGGCATTTCTCTCTGTTCCGGTCTCAATTCGGGTGGCACCCATTTGGCCACGATCTTCCACCTGTGAAGACGTCCTTGACGACGCGCACGTCAATGGAGGACTGCCATACGACAAGTCTGTATGGCAGGAACCAGTGTCTCGACCACTGGAAACCCAGATTCAATTTGTCCGCTGCTTTTTGTCGACTCAGAGTCTCTTCTGTCCATCCCCCCCCCCCCCCCTATGGGGAAATGATCACAGATTTCCTGACACGCGATGGCCCGAATAGTTCATTTCAGCAAAACTATTATAGGAGTTCAGCTAGCTCTTCGTCTTCGACGTTGAACAGTACGGCCACAAGCTTGACGGGGGTGAATGTTGGAATGACACAACTACAACTGATTCCAAAATAACGTTGTGAACACTATGGCAGTAACGGTGCCTCGGTACAACGCTATGCGCCATCTTCCAGACGATGCGCACGGTCTGCTGCTTAGTGTATTACGTAGGATATTTACATATACAATAGTGAAGAAAATAAATCGGGACAGCGCCAATAGAGAACAAGTAATAAAAAAAAATATATATATAAATATATATATATTGCTTCATTGGTTTATTTGGAACTGCAGTTTTTCACAAATGCTTCAGTTCTCATTGTAAATAAAAAAATTTAAATGAAAAAAAAGAGTAATTAGAAACGTAATTATACCCTGGGGCAGAATAACAAATTTTGAACTGTCCATAGTAAAATCCCTGCGTAGGGTCCTCACAGGGCACAAGTGCCCAAAATATATAACTAGTAACATTGAGCTATATATATATATATATATATATATAACAGCAGCACTGCGGCTCGCGTTGTTTCTTCTACAGACGAGTGCTGTTCTAAGCATTTTATAGCAGCCGCAGCAACAGTGGCATTGTAGCTAGGCATTGTAGCATCGGAGCGCATCGTGGCGCGATCAACGCATGTGGCAGCTGCAGCCGGTGTATTCAGTCATAAGACTGGGTCTTCTATGCGCACAGTAGGCACACACAGACACCTAGGCAGCCATTCGTCCGTCCGTATGAATAACGCCAGCTAGCCACGGCTCATCTCGCTCGGCTCACACTTGCCTCTATTCTCACACGCCTCTAGCTCAGCCCGCACTTTGTGTTCCTATCGCTGCTGCTGCTGTTGCTGCTGGTACTTTCCAAAGGCCAAAGCGCCCCCACCGCCTCCGTCGGCGCGCTTCCGTTGGCGCCTTTTTCTTCGGCTTGGTCCGGCTCGCCTCGCGGCGGATTCACAACAACAACAACAACAAGACCAACAAGAAAAGGCAGAAGAAGAAGAAGAAGCAGCAGCAGCAGAAAACGAAGAAGGGCGAAGATCCCTTTGTACAAAAGGATGACTATAGGGGAGATGAGCAAGGGGGCAAAATGAATAAAAATGGCTGGCTGGCTCCTGGGCAGGGAACGAGCCAGCGAAGGAGGAGGGGGACAAACGAAGAAAGAAACGAAGAAGAAATGAATAAATAAAGGAATGAAGAACGAGATGGCAGCACGCGAGACGGGAGGTGATGCTGCACGATGCTGCTGCTGCTGCCGGGCAGCTGAGTTAGTACGGGCGTTTATGGGTGGGTGGGTGGGTGTCGGTGGCGACAAACCCGGGGGAGATATAATAGATTGGGGAGAAACGGCTGGCCCGGGGGGGGGGTTGGACGGCCGAAGAGAGCGATGATGAACAGTGGGGGGGGAGTGTGGCGGTGTGTGGGTATGGGAACGAAACGTAGCCTCGACTCGACTTGCGTAGAAACGCGCAGACGTCAAACAAAGTGCGATGAGCAATGAATGTATTGCCGGTGTCTGAAAAATTACAGCTGGCGATGGGCAAAGGCGAGGCGAAAACGCGTACTCCGCATGTGAGTAACGCACCGGACGATTGTAGCGGGCAGCTTACAGGTTGGTGCTGCTGGACGTCGGACGTTGCCGTCGAGGCCGGATTGAGATGATGCAGCATCACTAACTTCAGACGAGGTGGGTTGAACTGAGGGGAGGGGGGGAGGCGTATGGATCCAGGGTAGGAAAAAGATGGATAAACTCACAACACAATGCCTTGGATAACTACAGGTGGTGGTTGCTGGTACTTAGTGATATTCTGTAGTTTTTGGACACTCACAGTCGCTCATCTGTTAACACACTGACTGGACAAGTTGGTACACCTTGAACTCCATGGGGCATCCTATCACCCGGTTGTCAAATGATTTGGTTATGTTATTATATATTTGCATAGATGTAAATGACTTTGCATCATTGGATCTACAACTAAGGTTCAGATCGGACGCCTGTCACATAGGCGAACAGCGGAGGGTTAGCTCATTGAATATTTTACTTAAGTTATATACAACATGAGCGCATCTCACCAGAACGGTTGATTTTGGATTTTTTAAATGAGTATATGAACTATTAGCGCAAAAGAGGACGCTGGAACAATATTGTGAATATGGAGTGGGCTCTGAAGATAACTAAATTTCTCACCCTAGGATAGTGAAAACAGCAGGAGTTCCGTAGAGCATCATTAATCAACTTCGCCTGAAGGTTTCCCGGAACACCAAGCTTGTTCGGATACACACGACAGGCAACAACCGATACATTACAATATATTACAAATGTAAGGTGGGGCCGGTGCGTCGTGTTGTCGGAAAACACCGAGTGAAGTCTCATCGAGAACACTTCAGGCGATTACTTGAGAGGAACGTCCATGTGACAACAAACCCCTAGCCAGTCATAGAGCGCGTCGGATGGAGATCTCCCTAAAGAAAACTGACGTGAGATTTGGAACCTTCAGGGAATTCTCCCGATCTTAAACCGCTAGAGGAATATCTGCAAATGGCTGACCAGCCGAACCATAGTGGAGAAGGGTCCACGAATCAACGACGGCTGATTGAACAAGATCAATCGAGTCTGGAACGAAGATGGCGAAATTCATGAGATAAAAAGAAACTATATATATTATATTGGGTGTGACTCGGCGGATGCTCGCCGTTATTGACTTCAGAGGCGGCATAACGAATTCTTAATTGTTTGTTCACATCTCATCGAAATCTTACTAGACCCTTCATTCTATGATAAAATATAGTAATATCCCTTTGTCCTACCAATTATGTTCAGAGTATACAGTAGGCCTAAGTGGAAAATAGTGCTTGATTTTAGCTTTATTGGTCCCAGACAAATTGCATCCCGAACATGGGACACTGGCGAAAATATGGAGTGACTCGAATCGAGTAAGTTCCCGCTATATATCAAATTACCTTGCTGCAAAAATTGACAAGCAGAACCTTGGCGAAATACGAGACCAACTTTCAGATATGCCACCGATTTGACGAGTCCCATCAACAACCCCGATAGGGGATGGCTGGGACTGTTTTTATAATGCAAGTCTTGTGCCCAAACTATTACAAAAACAACACCAGATACCTGACTCAAGGTACAGGTTCGGGGATTTTTAGCCGGTTAAAATCCGGCACTATCGCAGCGAATAACTAAGATGTGAAGCTGTGGTGTCTCATTGAAGATTTTGTCCCTCAACCTCCTAAAAAAAAAGATGACAAAGTACGATACAAATCTCTGCAGATCTCGGATCTCTTCATTACCAAATATTAGCTATGTTATAAGTATTACGTATGGAAACTGTCACCGAACTAAATCCATGAAAAGTCAACGAAGATCGGGAGTAGCCCCCGCATGATTATCAAAATTAATTAAGTGTTGAAGAAGCTCAATAATGGTTGCTCTACCGAGGGCTAAGGATGCGCATGAATGCGCATTGTTTCTGAAAATAATACCTTATTGATAATACCTTATTAATTTGATCTGAACATCGCACATCAAAGAGAACCGTTAGTGATAAAGCTGCTTTAACACCTATATCTACGACAATGCATGTTACATCGAGTCATGGTGCAGAATGAGGAGCAGTGTTTTTTTCGATAATGAACGCATAAACTCTCCAACTTTATTGTCTTCCTGAAAAGTATCAGGTGACAGAGTATGAAAAGGCAAAACTTGTAAAAGGTCGGATCTATAGGCCCGTTTTGGTGTGGTTCTCCTGAGGTTAACTTGTTCTGCAAGAAAAGACCGCGATCCGAGCAAAGAAGAGTGCCCACAAACATTGGGTTGGTAACAACATTTGCAATTGATGTAATTCAACAATAAGACATTATGGACCATCGTTCAACGGCCTTTCGTAACAAACACATCTAGATGGAGAAGAGAGAATTGTTACATCAATGTCAAATATTGAAAACTAGAACTGCCTCAATATGGGATTTTTCGAACCTTAAATTTTATCAATTTGCTAACGATTACATAAGCTTCTTAACAGAACTGGGTTACCCCTATAATAGGCAATTTGGTACCCAGCTCGGAATCGAACTCAACGTACGTACGCTGCAGTGAGTTAGCACTAGCTAGCTGCTTGATTAAGCCATTGAATTATTTCTGAGTTAAAAGAGATAGAACTTCAGATGCCGACCAGTATCTACACGCGCGGCTGACCAGCGATGAAATACTCGCTTTGTTGCGAGACGGTTAAATGTCTATTTCCTATATGCTTCTGCTGACGGCCGATTTATCTCACACGGGCCCGTCGCACACTAAGACCATTTTGTATTCTAACAGCTTGTTGAAATAGCGTCAAATTGTGCCGTTGGCGTTGTGGTGTCATGCATGATTCTCATAGAGTCCTAACGAAGTTAGTCGTAGCCTAATAATCATGCTTTCGCCCATTCCGCCGGCTAGGGCCAACCGCCTGAAGTAAAGTTTGGATGCGTCTTCGGCTGCATGTTTGCATTGCATGACATCGTCACACACGGAAAACGTAAATAAATTCAAGTTGTCACTTCTGTTCATGCGGACATGAACAAGAACACGGCGCTTAACGACCATTTGTGTCCTACAACACTGGCTGCATCTCATGAGCTGCTGAATATCACGTCATGTAAAACTTACCGCTATTGGTATCAAAAACGAGAAAATTACGACATCGTTGTTCGCGGCGAACGGGCAGAAGCAGTAAACAAGGTTAACAAGTATACTTATTTTTTTTTTCTTCGAGCGACCCTTAGCCGTTCCCCTATCAGACAGGCCTCAGCTCTTAACCTTTAGGTATTACTATGAGGACCTGTCGGGGCCACCTTTACTTATTCTCTGCCTTACTCGTACCTGACAAGAATCCTCTTATACAAACAAGTATACTTATTTATCAAAAGTCGTGTGTAATTAGCGCTGTGTTGAAAGTTTCAGCTGTGATAAGACACGTCACGATGAGAAGACCGAACGTGATGGGTATGAATATTTTCTGTGTCTCGACAAGGCAGCTTCTCTTTGGAGTAAGTGATTATCTAGGTAACTTGGCGCGCATCACCTGATGTTAAGTGCCACCCTTTTTCGATATCTTAGGTGCAGTTGCTCGTGTCACGCACCTTTAGAAAGTTATTCTCTCGATGAGCAGCTTGCACTATTTCAAGTTACCCATGTTGACAGTCCTTAAGGGACCATTCTCACACGTTTGATATTGATGGAGGCATTGGTTCATACAATTTTTTTTATTTAACGTTTATTTCGAAACCAAGCTCATAGTGAACTGTCATTGAACATCCCATATATCATGCATATAAGACCCTCCTTTTTAGTTGTGACTTTACTTTTCAATTGATTATTCCAAATGTCAATGTACGAAAATCGTATTTCTATCCTTTAGTGGTTTCTTCGGCCTTGAATGAATTCCCACACATTCGAAGGGATTTTCGGCTTCCACTCCATGGCAATACGTTTTTATATAATGATCACTTACGTCCACGCGATAACAACAACAATATCAACACTAGCGCCGAGCCACTGGAGCGACAGAGGGAACATGTTCGGGCTCTCGGCTGCTCCGGGATGGCAGCGCTGGGGAATCTCCTGAGTCGCGGTTGGCGAAATAAAAACATGACCAACAACAACAACAAGACCACTAGCAATGGTTGTGGTGGTTGTGGTTGGGTAAAAACGTTTCTTACCGAGACGGCGACGGCGGCTTTGAGGGCTGGGCGTTCCGCGCGGGGGTTTGTTTATTCGAACGTCGCTTCGCTGACTTTCGGACCTCGATGGGAAGGTTTATCGTCGCGTATTGTACAAACGCAAGATTAGCCGACACAGTTGGACAAGCAAGCAAAGCATCCTTTGTTGAACGGCTTGTCTTAGATGATATCAAGTAAGAAATAAGTACGAACAAGTGTGTATGGGAATCTTTGGAGGGGGCTTCAAAGGAACCTGTGCAAACTACCTACGCCTGTCTGGCTTTTGGAAAGCCTAGGTTACGGGCGACGTTAGTACACCTCGAAAAAAAGCTCAAGTGACACAAAAATGATCCCAACGCATTAGGGATCATTTTTTTGTCACTTGAGCTTTTTTTATTAGCCTCCATAACTGAAAAAGGCGAATTTCCGATGACCATTTAGCTACTTAGACATTAAAGGCTTGTTCGAAACGCCATTTTCACTCGTTACCTTTGCTACATATTGTACTTGCATAAAAACAGTCTAGCAAACCTCATCCACTGTCTCCAATTGGCAAAGATCAGGCCGGCGAGAGAAGAAGCCTATTATAGACTATTATATTTTTCGAGAGACTTTTAGAGAGCAGTGCGAAAAATAATCTAATGTTCACCATGCAATACACAGGCAGCTCGCCCTCCTGCCCCATCACTTCGATATAGGAGAATAATATAGTAGCGCAAAGGAGAGTTATTCGTCAAAAAACCCACCCCGTTCTCACAAGCGCTGCCCATTTTGCACCGTTTTCACGCTCTCTATTCCCCACGAAACACTCGGATCGATAGATGAACTACCCGACTGAGCGGGTTATGGATGTTAGAAAATTGTAAACAAGCAATATATTGTTGAAATATTCGATCCATCGTATACCACTCGCGTAGGGCCGCCAGCAGTAAGACCGACAAGCAGAAGCGAAACAGCAGCAGTAGTAGCAGTGTAGGAGCGGTGGGCGCGCATATCATCCAGGCGCCATAACGAGGCGCTGCGACCCCCCTGTCTCGGCCTCCCCGGACGTAGGCGATCCGTCACGGAAAATTTGATGAAATATAGCAAACGATGAAGGCGCGCGCACCACTCCTCCGACAGATAATATAAGAGCTCTCGGACGGATAGCTGACTACTCTCCGTCGGCGAATTGGAGAAAAGTGGCTGAACGTGCGGAACCCCGGCCCCACTTGTGTCGATTCTCTTACAATTTGACGACTTCTTTTTTTGCACAATGAATAAATACTGCCGCGGCGGAACGCTTACAGTTGCAGTTGGCACACACAGCTGATTTATGAACGGTATCATGCGAGCAATGACGTAGAGTTATAGTGAGATTCATTTGAAGGGAATACATTCACATATAATAGATTTCGTTTGGTCGTTCCGATCATACAGTGCTCTCACATTTGCTGAGCACTTACACTATAAAAGCTGGCACAGCCATGGTTATATTGCATATAAGAAAGCAAATGAAGCCGAGAAAAAGGTGGATTATATACGCCGCTAGCTCGGAACCAAAAAATAAAGCAAAGGTGGTTACCCCGACAGGTTCTCATAGTAATACCTAAAGGTCGAGAGCTGAGACCTGTCAGATAGGGGAACAGCTGAGGGTCAGCTCGAAAAGCAATAAATCGTATCACAATACTTACTGCTGCCAGCCAGGCTGCAGCATCGATTATTTTTGTAAATAATAACAATGTGTATATTTTAATAACCGCTCTCGTCATGCTCGACATGAACGTGAGATACAATTCTCTAAGTGTACACACTATCGAACCGATCTGTCAGAAAGGAATGTTCACAGAAGACTACACGGATCAATTTCAGGACTTTTTCAATACGAGGACCATTCTACGAATAAAATGGCGATTTTAACAAATACAGCCCGTTTGTCAATTGGCAAAATGTCGCACTGTGACGCAACGTCTCAAGGTCTCAGGAGTATACCGGAATGTAGGGATGGAAACTTGACCAAAAATTCATGTTTGGTAAGAACTCGATATACGGACCGAGCGACGTACCCTCCCATGGGAAATTTTGGTGTATATAGTAGTTTATATATTAAGCAAGTAAAACGATTTTTACCCTGCAGCGGCAGTTGCTGGTCCTTCTGTAATAAAAACGGAACGTGCATAGAACCTTAAGTTAACAGACGCTGCTTGGAACCCGAGTTGAGTCGATCATGCCCCTAGACAGATAGTTGGACGATGAGTATAATGCAATATGCTGCATTTGAAACACTGGAGTGCCCTTCCACCAATGACACCATTGAATATGAACTGCGCTCAGGATTTTGTAGAAGAAAATTTAGTTAAATCATTAAACATGAGGAGTTGTCGGGTTAGGTCTTTGCATAATCTTTTTCATAATTCACTACCAATACGAAATCACTACCAATGCGTGATGTTTATTGTTATTATTCTCTCTGTACCGTATCGGCAACCTGGTACAATACCATCGATCGCTACCCGACACACCGGTGCAAATATTTCCCAATAATGGCCACTCACGGATGAATATTGTAAGTACCTAAAACTCGCTGGATTTACCTGCAAGAGGAAGTTTACCTATTGGGCTTCGATATAAGTAACATGGGCTTACATGCGCGCTCGAAAAAAACGCACGATGGTGTCTCCCTTACCAGTAAGGGGGTAACATACAGACCTATAGAACATTTGATAAACTAAAATACTTCTTTACAGTCAAAATTCGGCAATGGTTAGCTATCACACAGAGGCAATACATAGGATACGTCAAAATGCTGTTTGCTGCGTGTGGTATGGTTTGATGTTGGTATTTCATCCCTGCAAGTATATATGGAATCGTAGCACAGGAATAATACAAAAAGAAGCTAACTAATAGTAAAAATGCAACAAAATAGATGAAAATATTGTATTGTATGAATGTATATACATATATATATATATATATTATATATATATATATATATATATTATATATATATATATGGAAAAGCGAGAAAACGAATATAACACTAAGTAAAAATAATCTATGGGAATATATAGCAATATGTGTAAAAGGCAATAAAACATATTAGAACATTGAAATTATAAGAGCAGTTACAAACCGCTGATGACATCGGATACCAAACATCGAATAACTTGCGGAGCTTGCGAGTCGGTTGTACGTATTATCAGTGTGATGTATAATGTGAGCAGTATATATATATATATATATATATGTATAGTACAAATACATTTCCATACATTTCCACAGTGATGATGAACGGAATCTGATACTCGCAAGCTCCGCAAGTTATTCGATGTTGTCCGCGTTGTTAGCTACTAGCACTTGTTTTTTATATTGTTACATATGTAACAATATATAAAAAATAATAACACACTGCATAATTTACCATATTGTACCATAATATAAATTACATTTTGCATAACGAGGTTACTTTTCCATTATTAAAACAAATTGAATTAGTAGTTGAATTAGTTGAATCTTTATTGTTATTCAGTCCCTTTCTATAACTAATCCGTTGCTATGATTTCATATACACATTTACAATAAACCCCTCCGTATTATCCACATACTTTCATATATTTGAATATCATCTTATTCAGCTTGACTAAAACCGTGCCCGATATCTCTTGGCCGGGAAACTACATGACTTTCGAAAACACCACATAAGCAAACGTCACGTGTGGTGCAAATCATGATCTTGGCCATGTTCATTGTTGCTTCACTATTATTGTCTTCCAATACGTTAGTCTATTAACAGAAATAATGACAAATTTGTGACACGGCTATCCAGCACTTTTTGCTATTCAACAATATTCAGTTGTTAACAAGGAATCGATCGGAGTATCGAAGTCCTTTTACGGTATTTGCAATAATCTCCTACACAATGTTAGGCTTAGATCGATAGCTGCTTAGCAGACGTCCCCGGTTAAAGATACGCAGTCCCAACAGTAATACAAAAAATGTTTTTCTTATGATAGAAATACATTTCGATTTAAAACTGAGACAAATCGACCAGAGATGAGTCATGTATGTCCCAGCTGCACATTGTGATAACAATTTGCTGTGATTTACGATCAGTGATTGTCTGCTTCTGATCGTGTCTTCACAAATCTGTAGGAAGATGAACAAAGCCAGAACGTTCATTGTACGGCCAGGCGGTTTTGACGGCACCCGCGGGGATTTGTTACCGTATCGAGGAACACCGATACACTCTCGCTCGTTAACATCCTACGAGTCATCCTTCGGCGGCACTGAGTTCTTCACTGGCGTGGAAACGCCTTACGTGGCAATAGGGCTGAATGCCCGTCAGTGTCGTCTCTTATTCAATGCCAATGCAAAATATGTCGGTAAGACCGAATTCCACCAACGGGCACGCCACCGTATAGCTGAAAGACTGAACCACAATTGTTCATAAACAAAACAGACGCGCACGCGTTTTTAGCCCGGCATGCTCGTGCCTTTAGTGGAGAGATACCGGCACCCGAACAAACTTACTTGACAATGCAATAATATCTTGACGCAGATTCTAACCCCGGATATCTGTGTGTCTCACTGATAGCCAAAATCAATGACGTAATCGCGTGAGTTGAGCCTTTCGTGACGAACGTGCTTCAGTTCATCCCATGACACAAGAGTAATCGTCGACGTTAGCAGAACGTAGAGGAACGCACCGGTACTGCCCTTCCAGAAACCGCTGAAACCTTCATTTTTAAGGATCTGGCGCGCACAATCCCAGATGCCTGCGTCATTGGAGGACAGGAGGATAATAGAATATATGTGATAAAAATAGTGGCTATATATATATATATATATATAGGATTACCAAGTATGTGTAATAATAATGATATGAATCACTCCGCGAATCGAGCTTAAGGGGTGATTACAGGTTTGACTGGATCAACCGAGTATAATATATTATTGTCGTGTTACCTTTGTAGTAGGCGCCGCGACCGTTGTCCTGTATGGGTTGTACGTAAATACGTGCCCGGATAAGGTCCAGTGATGCAACAATTGGCGATGTAATCAACGAAGATATGAATGCCGCGAACAGCGTATTAAACAGCAGGTACCTAAGCAGCAGTAACCACAGTAACTTTAGGTGGATTGTAGAGCACTCATATCGCACAACATGTTCTCGGATCGAGTTACGTATGAGAAAAGCCGTACTCGGAAGCCTAAAGTTGTTCCTATTTGACGATGTACAAACAGATATAGCCCCAGCTATTGCACTTTGCTGTGTAGTCAAGAAGCGCATTTACATAAAGATCATTAGTTGATTAAGAATACGGTTCTATTTCGTAGCTGTTCATCAGGTAGGTTATTGGATTAGGTAATTACTCTTTGCTGTTACCTTTCGTTGTAATCGACCGACATGAAAAGTAGATTTTTCATTCCAACATAGGTACTAAGTTGGAGCGATGATCCCACGGCGATTCGAAGCATATTCGAGACTGTGCCTCTCCAGAGGCCTGTTCGAAGTCTGTGTGTTCCGTAGATGTCTCGAAGGGCGTGCATAGTCCCCTGCGCGGTAAGAGATCATTCGTTAGATTCATGTCGAAACTGTGAAATTTCATTTCACATCTTGCATGCACTAATCGGCTCCGAAAGGCGGAAAAAGTTACAGTCACATAAAATAATTGTCGTCTCCTATTTTAAAATAGTACTACTTAACCTATGGTAACCCAAGGTCAATACCATATGTAAACAAAAAAAACTATTTTCGTTGTCAACTGAAGCCCCATTCCGCATGAACAATCTGGGCAGTCGGTTGTTCTACTTAATGCATACTACATAGCCCTCACCATTGTGGTTTGTTGGCTATCCAAAATAAGTCCTAGAATACCTCCTTTTGCAAGGTATCACTCTATCCTCGGAAGTGTTTGCGGGCCGTGCGAACACATCATCCATCTTTTTGTTCTCATTTACCTTTCGATGTGCCGTATTACCCTCTGCCCTTGGACCCGCTGTTCAACACATGTATAATGGGGCTGGGGAGAGACTGTACTCACGGTGCAGTCTGTGTGTGTCGAGGAGGGCCAGAATTCGGTCCACAGAGCTACACCATTAGTAGTAGAACCGCTTACCTCTAATAAAAAACAAGACATCACGCGCGGCTTACAACATTTACTTGGGCCTGCTAACAAGCATCTGGGTCGCACTCGTTCAAGTGACGGCACTATTTTTGTGGAGGGGGTGGTGGTGGTGTTCCGCCGCCCATTGTCTGACTCGTAGGTCACCTCCTATCGTAGTGGCGCGAGCCATTCTTATTGGGAGAAAAAGACTACTAACGCAAAAAAGTAACGCCATCTACTCCATGTAGATAGTGAGTGCACTGCTTTTAGCCACGAATGTGCGCCTTAATGCTGGCTGTATGGCACCGATCCAGAGGCATTATGCTATGGCAAATGGTAACCCCAAGCAGAAGGCAAGCAAGCTGTTGTCAATGTACTTCCATCAGTGCCAAATTTGGCACGACTTTCTCGGCACTATTGTTTAAACAGAAATTCAGGTGGAAGTGTTAGTTATCCCTCTGTGGCTAATGATTGGCTTCCGGTGACCTGAACCTGAGCTAAAGTCGACTTGCAGGGGCCTCTAGAAACTTTGTTTCGCCGGTGGCGAGTGACGAAGAATACCTTTATGCATGGAGCGCTACTCAACAGATGTGTCTGCACTAGGTCAATGATACGCAGTTAGCTACATCGATCCGACAGCGGTAATAAGCACCCGAGCAATCTGAAGGGCTCTCCTCTCCACTGTTGATCTTTACAGTGATCTTCAGCCGCCAAGGGTGCACAATCGGCGGAAAATCAGTTAACGGGCGGGCCCGTTAGATCAAATATGAACAGTCTGCAGCCGCACTCATACATTGCAGGTCGAGCCCTTTAAATGCCAGCCTCATCTATGGAGCTTCGGCTATGAACTTTTCGAATCCACAAGTAGAGTTGTTTCCCGAGTGAATTCGCACGCGTCTCCTGGGAAGCACACCACTGGCATCGCGGCGACTAGGAAATGCTATTACAGAAACTATAATGGTTGATCTGACAAACCAAAGGTCAAATGCGTACAGTACATTCCAACATGGATGTCAGCGCCTAGAGCTCTCTCGTATGATCGCAGCCGCCATTATTCATTCAGCAGTGGAATTCAGATTTGTTAAAAAGGTTACAGAAGTGAAAAGCCTATATAGCTTCGCTATACATAAATAAGCTGGTTAAAGAACATCAAATCGCTGGACGTCCAATACGGTAACGTGGTGCATCTTTATGCCCGAGCCGCATGGTCGTGAAACGATCATTGCTTACAGTTCTTCGTGTTGAAAGAACGGGAACATTTGGATTGATCCTTTTTTGTCTCATAAGCGTCTGCCTTACGCAGAAGGCGCCAGTTCACAACGTGAATCAAAAGTAAATATAGAGTGGGCTAAATGTAGCTGTGTAATTTCCCTTGCGACCTCTGACCCGGTCTCTGTAGATGAACAAATTAAATGGAATAATCTGAAATGTCCCTCTATTACAGGTGCATGCATTCAATGACGTAGATACCTCGAATACACGTCTACTCAATAGTATTAATAATAATTATAGGATATTTCCCACCCCCAGAAAAGTAAAATACCCGATCCCTTGCTGAGGATTTCAGGTGTCCGTACTGTGTAGTCTCGCTGGTAGCCAACCGCGATCTTGCTGGCGGACCGTATCATCATGAGACTTTTCACCATGAAGAGTGGACTGGCAATGAAGGCGCTCACTGCTCCACAGGCCGCGCCAGACAACGCTGACAGCGGCACCGATGGTTCCATGTGCTCGTTCATGGTCAAACCCAGATCCTCGATCGATTGGAAAAGTCCAAGTCGGAGGCCTTGTGAAATCAGCTGGTACGCAGTCGCTGGAAAGATACCTCGATATATCGAGCGTATCCCGTCATATTTTATTACCTGGTGAGAACGGATAAACAAAGGGGGTAGATAGTTGAATGAACACGAGATTTGAGGCATGCATTTCATCATTAACCAATGTCGCTATTTCACACATCATTTTTTTAGGTAATACAGGTAAGTTATATCAAATCATCATTGGAGTAACAAAACACATCATTGGCACTATCTGGCTTAAAGATGTCGACAGATGAATGGACAAAGATAGCGCAAGAGAGCACACCATGGTAACAAACAATGAAGTAGACAAGGTAAAGGTAAAGCTTTATTGGTTTATTAAAGGAGTAAGGCAGAGAATAAGCAAAGGTGGTTGCCCCGACAGGTCCTCATAGTAATACCTAAAGGTTAAGAGCTGAGGCCTGCCAGATAGGCGAACAGCTGAGGGTCAGCTCGAAAAACAGTTTGGTTTATTAAAGGAGCTGCAATTTCACAGTGCTTAAGCTCTCCTATATGTCATCACGCAGCAGAGATCGAACATGCGGCCTCTGGCTTCCGACAGCCAGAGACTTAGCCGTCCAGGCCACCGCGCTGACGCGTTTACACGTAAGCATAACTTGGATTGATAACTGCATTTGAACTGCTACGGAATCTTTGACATTAAACGATGGCAAATATTCGGTAGAGATCATTGCATTTCCTTCGTACAAATATAGGTAGCATCGTGCGCTCTGGAGATATAGGGATAGCTGCATTGGAATACTGTATCTCATTTATAAGAGGACAGATTAAACATTGCGTCAATGTTTTAGCGTTGAGTTCGAAAATTACGTCAAAACAAGAGGCATTTCGAGCAATCCACATATCTATCTGTTCGATATGGAAACGAGTGTCCAAACCCGTAGATAAGTCAGAGTACTCGATCCCAGTGTGGGGGTGTGACGTCTAAAAGTAGAAGGCTAGATTTCCCATATGGGCTAAGGTCTGCATAAACACGTACAGTTCTAGATTCTCGCTTGAATTTCGCGTGAGAGTTTCATTTACGGCTGAACATGAAAACAGGCAGAGGCGACAGACTAGAACTTATGGGAAAAACGATATGCGTGGGATCGCATCAACTTTCGTCAACTTGCCATGCCGTCAAAGGCAGCCCGACCTTCCTGTTTATCAGCGTTGAATAACAATTGCAGCTGGCCAGTGATCGATTTTGATTTCCGCCGCGAACTTCTTAAGTATAATATAATAATTGCACAAGCCTTGAATTTTATGGAACAAATGCTGCTCTGCGCTGTTTGCTGGGACAAAACATAGCTAATGTGTATCGTTCTTCGTGTCCCAACGTTGGTCGTCTGGCATAGATCACTGACAGTGATATGATCATTTGATGCGCAAATATACAGAAAATTGAGACCGATGAACGATAACTCCTTGAATGTCTATTAATACTAATAAGTGATTATAAAAAAATAAATAAAAACGTATAATAATAGAAGAAGAAATTAAACATCTCTGCTATTCATAACAAAAAAATGTTATTGTCGACAACTGGTGATTCAACAAGGTGGTCCGCTTGTCCTCGCCTTATTCGGCCTAACACTGAAATAGTTAAAAGATAAGTGAAATAGTAAAGCTTTATTGGTTTATTAAAGGAACTTTAATTTCACAAAGCTTAAATTCTGTTCTGTGTCATCACGCAGCGGGACTCGAACATGCGGCCTCTGGCTTTTTACAGGCAGAGACTTAGCGTGGGTGACTCTTTATCATCCTATTTAAGCATTTACTACCTTGACGATTGCATCTTAGGTGGAGATATTGAGACGGTTATTGCGGATGTTAGGAAAGTCCGACCATTTCGATCACAATTCGCGCTATGACTCCAGCCAAGTGAAGTCTTTACCATCCCTGCAGACCTTTCTTCTTCCGGATCTTCATTTGTACAAGCAATTCACAACATACTATTTGGATGCAAATAAGTTAGACGGAACAACCGCCACATGCTAGGATGGTCCCTTTGGGCGGGCTTCGACTACGTTTAAAATCACAGTGTGAAAAACTTTGGTTCATGCCGGAAAGGTTGCGCTTATTAGGAGCACGCACAGGTCTGTGTTTAATGAGGAGTTCATTGTCTATTGGAAGAATTACTCACTTGCTTAAACGCTGCAATTATTAGATTAACGCGGTCTATGGAACTTATTCAATGATCAACTTATGGATTCCTTGTCCTCCTTGTTAAACATTCAACTTACTCCGATAGCGCAAAAACAAGCATACCGTTTTATTGGACAGGGTGAACTTGGCTTGACAGTAGCAGCAGCTTCTTTGACCGGATCCAGTGTCACCACGTCAATGTATGCGATTTCTGGCCGGTCAAGAAACTAGTACCTGAAGATACTTGGAAGCACTGTGTATCAACCAGAAATGAACTGCGATAATGTGATGGCCTACTTAGCAAAATACTGTTAGATGATCTGGCGATTCAACGCAAATGGATGCAGTTTTCTCATGAATCTGTTCAACAGTCCCTTCTTCACCAGGCAATGTGGAACGAAAGGTTGAAGGCTCTCATTGGGGCCCGGGCGGGACGCTGGCCTAATGCCTGGCCATATGGGAACTTGATTTGATGGTCAATGTTTGCCTCTTAGAATTGATTTGTGCTTCGGAAGTAATCTACGTTCTCCATATTCCTGTTGTTCTCGAGAACCGGTTGATTCTCTTGGTCGTGATGGACTCACTTGTATAAAAAGTGCGAGTCGTGCCCGAGACACTCTTTAGTAAACGAGACTATGACAGAGATCTTCATTCCACATATATTCCTTGCAGTCGCAGACCAGCAGGTGTTTGTCGCTCTGACGGGAGGCATCCTGATGATATCCCGTTATTCCCTATTACAGAGGTAAAATTCTAGTTTGGGATTTCACTGTGGCTGACACTCCAGCACCTTCCTACGTAAGTCGCGGTGCAACATTGGCTGCCAATGCAGCCAGGCAAGCCAAGAACAAAAAATACGCCTCATTAATGAATAAGTTCTACTTTAGACATGTGGCGTTCGAAACATTGGGAGGACCAGGGACACGATCATAAGACTTCCTACATGTATTAGAAGAATGGTTGTCGTCGGTTACAGGGGAATCACGTGCAACCGAATTTTTAATGTCTTGAACATGCATGCTGTATTTTCCGATGCACTTGACAATTGACCTTGGCAATAAACTCCATCCACTGTAAGGCACCAATTTGATAAGCGAATTTCCTAGAAGCCAGGACGAACTACCACCATGATATCTTACAAGCCCCGCAAGCATGCTTGCATTGTCAGTCAATATTACTCTCATCAGTGACTTGTATTCATCTTTATGCGCGCTAGATTAGATGTGTATTATACAAGCCGTGTGGTTCTTGCCTGCCAGTTGTATAATATTTGCATGCTTTTGTCGACCGTTTCGTTGAAACCAGGTGAACCGAAACCCCGAACACTATGAGCACCCTCAGGAATATGCAGATTTTCTGTTAATCGACAGTTGGTTCTATAAGAAACGCTTTAGACACTGTCGCATATCGAATAGATTACTATTAATGTATCCATCCACCTATTTTCATGTGTCCTGTGACTCCTGAGCTCGCGCCCGATAACCGCTCTACCATCATCCACCTCATAAGAAATTACAGTGGTAGCCTGGAAACAACACGCTGACGTCCTAGACAGCGGCTCAAGAAAGCAATCGCGGCGGCTGCGGGATCAATCAGATACGCTACTTAATCATTTTAAGATTCAAGAGTTACGCGACCATCACCTAGAGAAATGGGCAGCAAGCGGAAAAGAAGACGTTCAATCACTTTACGTCGACGTAACCTATACTTCATACAATCGCGCGACTCACCTGTGTTATCGCGTGCGGTACATTGCGGTAATAGACTTTGTATTGACCTCTTCTTTTGAGTTCGCCCTGCATCTGGATCCGTATCTTGGCCACGTCAATCGGATGCACGACGACTGTGGCTATAATCGATGCCGATGAACCGATAATGATATCCGCCATTGTGAGCGTAGGATTCACACGTTTACGTTAACACACGTTCACGCTGAATCGCCGAATTAATGATAATTAATGGGTGAATCACATGGTCAGCTCTCAGCACGAGAACTGTTCACAGCAGAATAGCAGAATCGGCCATGTCGGCTGATAATGCACCGTTATCGATGCTTCGGGCGCCCCACAACGCTGAACTGCAACTGGACGAATGAGTGAAGTTCAATTGACATGTATCACAGCTAATCAACTATTCTTGTACTCCTAGAGGCTGGTTACACTTATTTCACTCAGTATCTTCGCAAAGGCAATAATGACAACGATTTGATTAACGCCGCCACCGCCTTCATTCAAATCATTCTTCGCTCTCACAGGGTGAAACTCTCCGTGGGGGTACGCGCACACGGGGATAATGATACAAGTAACAGTAGTAGTAATAACAATGCGGTCGAATTGCTTCTCTAACAAACAACCGACAGCACGGGTACGTGGCTTCGTTTTTGTCCGTACAGTATTAGTTGTACAGCTGTAGATAGCCGCTGATTCAGCGCGGATGGCTCTGTAACTGAAATGAGAGCCATACTCACAAAACAACAACAGCACATTTAGCACGATGTGGCCACAGGTAGTGGTGCGCGGTTCTTTGTCGCCACCAGACGCGCTCTGTGAGAGGCAGTCGACAGGCGGCAGACGCCTTCTCTTGGGTTCGTCCAGAGCAGCCTATCAGTCTAACGGTCCCGTTTGTCTTTCTGGCCGGGGCGCTACCGTATTCTCGCAGGCAGTACAGCTGACATTTTCCTCAGGAGAACGAGAGACAGAGAGACAGTGGAGAGTGGGAAGAGCTGGTTGCTGCTGCTGCTGCCAGACGAGCCCAAAAGCCGGGGATCCGGTGCTCGCTGTAAGTGCTGCTGACCACATCCGCGTTCAGCACACTGGGCACTGGCCACCGTCTGTGTGTGCAAAGCCGGCGGCCCAGTCAGCAGGCGGCGAGTTCCACGCGACCAGGCGATCAATAGAGCTTCTCATGGCCAACCGTTGCGAAGGTTGACCGAGACACGACCGTTCTCTCTTCACTCTCATGCGTGCTCACATATGGTCTCACTGGGAACCGTTACTACGAGATTTTTCAATTTTTTTTTATATATAAAACTATTACATTACCACCCTTCGCAGTTTGGCGGCATACAACACTGAAGTCAGTGCTGATTACCTAATATAATGAGGCCGGCGATGACTGCACCTGCGCGCGTTTGCCCCATGGGTCGATAGCGGCTTGTACTTCAGCGGTCATACAAGTTTCGTTAGAGAACATTCGCCTGGCGCGATGTGGTGTATCGCCGTCTCGAGGCCAAGGCCGGTCTACGATCTATTCGATGGGTTGACTCGGGCGGGAACTTAACTGTTAGACAGTTCTCATCTGCGGTCAATTGGGCTTACAGTCGAAGCCATATTAGCTCGAGCATATTCAGATGTTTAAGCAGGCAGACAAGGTCTCTCAATCGAAGATTCTGTTTGTGGGTACAGTATTTTACTGTTAAATCGAGTTGAACAATTAAAGATAGAGGGCGAGTGGAAGGCGGGGGACGATAGTACACGAACATTAGGAAATTGATTCTGCACCCGTCAAAACTTAAGCCCTGTATAAACAGGTCATGACGTTCAGCGAAGTCCGAAATAAGCCGAAGTCAAATTAATCATCAATTAATGCTGAGAAAACATACTAATGAATGGGATATCGACAACTATCACCCCTTACGACAGTCATATTTTGCGAGTGTAATCAAAGCTAAATTAATAAATATAGCAGTTCATTTCTTGAGGTTAAGATCATGTAAGCCATGTTAAACTGGCTTCCGAAATTCTCTCTATTCCAGCAAAGCGAAGCACCACCGACGATCTTAAACTGTTGTTTCACTGCCAGCCGTGTGACCGATAAGCGTTGGAGGAGCCGTCCAACTGCACTGTAAACTGTGCAAACTCTACAGCGTATGAGCAAATCGCTGAAAAAGTATCAGGAATCAGTTGCATTACTATGTCAATTGTGCATTTCGTCGGTACACAGTTGATATCATGTTCTCACATCCGAGCAAACTGTTCCTTCTATATATATATATATATATTATATATATATATATATATATATATAGAGCTCTCGTCCCATGTGACATTTCAAGCTTCGGGTTACAATTGCAATACTTACACAATGAAGCGTGTGAGCATCCAAGCGAACGGAGACGCCTATCGCTACACCGATGGGTCGCGACTGCGCGTTGTAGTGCGCGAGTATCTTTGTGTAGAGCTACGACTGTCCACGAGTATCAGCGACAGCATTCACGTGAAAACTGCCTCCATTTGATATATTGTTTTTACACGGTTTAGATGTCCAGCTCGTTTCAGACAGGGTTAGCGTCAGGACTAGCAGACGGACGCGATTAGCACGAGATCATTTTGCCGCTTGAAACTCGTTTCTGTTGACGCAGTTTCGTGAATTGCCAACAGTGGCCTGGCATCCACATAACGAAGTCTAATAAGGACCAGTTGTCAAATGAGACTTATTGTTAGAAGTATCGCAATAGATCATTGCCCTGATAGCAAAAAGGTTTTATCGCTTTGTACAGATAATATTTCTGACGTGGCACTATAACTCGGTCTTGGCTTGAAGTATTCCCGATATTTTTCTCGAACACGAGTTAGATTCTTTGCGAAAATGGTTCAAATGCCTCGCGGGCAAATCGTCGCTGACAGACCCCGATCCCTTGTGGTGGTTCTCTTGCAAACAAAATCGTTTTGTTCAGATCGTTTAAATTGGACCTAACAGTGCCCTGACACGGCGAGCAAGCCTTGCCAATACTTTAATTCACTAGATTTTTCAATTCCAAAAGCGTAATCAGTCCAGAAACCCTCGAGGCATCGTTGAACGAAGCACCGGAGCAGCCGCATAATAATACGCCACGCATGTGCACAGTTGCAGATATAACGAAGATATAACGACAGGTTGAAATCTACCCTGTTCATATTGGCGTTGACATTTGTCCGATTTAACTTGATGTCGTATGGGCTGCGATATGAAAAAGAGGGTAGTTTTCACATGGTCTAAACACTATCCATGAGGACTATGACTGTGACTTATCCTCTAACCTTCGTGCAGATGGGTCAGATGGTCGTCCAATTTGGGCTACCTCGTTTCAAAGGTCACACGCACAAGCTCGTCATTTGCAATTAATTTCTACGACGAGAAGGATTAATGAGAATTTCCTTTGCACCTGCTATTGGTATGCATGGGAGCAGGTATGAACGAATACTAGCTCTAAAACTTTTAGTACGTAATCAATTGAGAAATGACTTCCGTTGGAATCAAATGCTGAGAACTAAAGCACATCGTGGCCTCTCCATAAAATAAACATATCAAAGCGCCACCTCACTCAGATTTCTCCTACTTATTATAGAGATGGCATTTCTCGTAGTGGTGAGTGCGAAAGATAGCTCACTGTACATCTGGTTAATTTGTTAAAGGTATTAAAAATGGTTTATTGGTTTTGTTAAAGGAACTGCAATGTTTTCTAAGGCTTAAGTTCTCTTATATGTCACCAGATCGCAAGACTTGAACCTGTGGCGTCTGTCCACTCTCCAGAGACTTAGCCGTCGAAGCTACCGTCAAAGGAAGTGTATGCTACAAACAACACAGAATGTTATTATTATATAATCATTATCATTAATGCGTTTGCATCGCGTGTCGCTATCTAGGTCAATGATCGCACTCTTCGTCAATTTGCCTTCAACAACGAAGGAGAGATGCATTGAATTGAAGAATGGTGGAGACACATAAGTGCACAAGCGGGTTCGATCCCCACCGTTACGCATTTGCACATTTACAGGCGGAGGCGCATAGTTGCCATGCCAGTTCCTCAAAACTAAGAACTATGAGACGCCCAGAAACATAGCATATGATAGCAAAATACATGCGCGTGTATATTTACCTTTCATACCCACTGCCAGAAAATAAAAATGAGTATGACCAGACTACGGGGAATTAGATCTGCCTGTTGTGTAGAAAACTCTCCAGGCTCTTCTGAGCAACGGCTTCCTACCCGAGTTAGAGCCTCTGGCCAAAGATCTATGATACTTTTGTCTACCGTCAGCTCATTCATGGCACATCGACCCGACCCCCGCTTCATCTCGGCTGGCGCCAATGTTTCCACTTAGGCATCCTGTTTACATAGACTTCTCCTCACAGCCACGTCCCATCATTGTATCTCTCTCTCTCGGTCTCTCTCGCTCACTTTCTTGCTGTCTCCCATTTTTCGATCGGGCCTTGTGTTCGCTCAATATCGACACCCCAGTTAGGACGGTGTTCCCGTGGCATATATTGTTACCGTGTGTTGTAGCCGTTTGCCGCGCAACTATGCGCCTCCCCCCGTCCTCGTGCGCTCCAGCTATGGCCACTAATAAGCGAGGCGCGCCCTGGCCTTGGACGACCTGACGCCAGCCTCTTCTGCCTTCGTCTTAACGCTTTACGACGCCCATTCTACTTCCTCGTCTGTTCTCTCTCTCTCTCCTCTCTCTCTATCAATCTCTCTCTTTCTCTCCTT
Organism: Stratiolaelaps scimitus; assembly: GCA_019614645.1. NCBI lineage: Eukaryota > Metazoa > Arthropoda > Arachnida > Mesostigmata > Laelapidae > Stratiolaelaps > Stratiolaelaps scimitus. The sequence continues at coordinate 1,781,547 of JABWDB010000029.1, forward strand.
CACGACCTCATACAACCGACGCATGCTGCCACTTCGCTTTTACGCTTGCCTGTACTCTCGGCCTGGCGAACGCTGTCCCGGCCACGTCAGCCCGTCGCCGTCCGTACCATCGGATCCAGCCAGCGTTCATAACACCGGGGCATTTTTTTCTTCGAACTCCTGTCGTCCTTTTGCCAGCATAACACGCCACTATGATTTTGACGTTACGCACGCTATGGTGCCGAGAGTGCCTCCAGTTTCCGCCGGCGTTTGTCTACCCGTGTGTCTGGCTGTTTGTCCCTGTGTTAGATTGTGAGTTTTGTTGCCGCTTGCCGAAGTGCCGCACGCGCAGGAGCTATGAAAAGGCGTGCCTCGAAATTCAAAACGCGTGTGGATATCCTGCCCGGTGGACGATACGGCAAGCACGGCAGAAGTGTTCCCAGCGTGAGTGGCCATCGCACTAGACTTGTACGGTGTTGCTGGGGGTACAGAGGAACCCGAGGAGATGAACACGAATAGATGCTGCTGCTGCTGCTGTGACAGCCAGAAGTAGCACCCGGCAAGGCCTAGCCACGCTTAATAACGTTGCAAATAGATATGTTTCCCAACGTAAGAGAGAGAAGCATTCACTATGGCAATGTACATCGTCGTATCGATGGTGGATTCGTTCATCTTATCTTGTGTTTACTGTAGTTGCCGTCACTAGCGTCTGAGTGGCATACGCTCCTGGCGTTGTTCCCCTACAAAATATTATATATGCGCGTCGAGATTTGTTGAAGGGTATTGTCATGAGAATTACATTTTATTGGGTTACATAGAAAACAATGCAGCGAAGAATGGAATTATAGAAAACTACAAGGAAGGGTTTCCACGCAAGGCTAAGTTCGAAAGCGTCGCACCGTGTTTAATATCCTGTATCGTTCCGAAACTCTGGTAAACGGACGCACGATCCTTGTTCTTGCTTATATTATAGATTGGTAACTACATAGGTTATCGAATATAACCGAAATAGGATGCAAATGATGACGGTCTAATATTTCAAAATAGTATCATACTGATAGTTCACGGATATAGTGGTGATAAAATTTTTAATTTATTTATTTTCACCACTGGGGCATTCTCATTTTCATCTTTCGGAAAAGTTGGACAGTGTTATCTGCGGTTAGCCCTTTTCTGTAACGCACGGGCCTCCTCTGATGCTACATGCGTTCACTCAAAGAGATTAGACGGGGATAATTAAGAACTAGATTAGCTAAGTTAACTCTGATAAAGGGCACTGGAGCTTACATGACTGCTGTTTCATGAAGATACGAAATGTGTGAGCAAAAATAGGCCTACAGTTGAAGCACACCTGTTACTGCCCTAAATCCTACCGTTGCCTAACCGGAAGCTGATTTTCGCGTGAGTGTTCCTACTATAGTGTGGCCTCTGCTATGTCATTAAATATTACCTTAGACGAGAACCGTCAGTTTAAACTTGACTCCCAGCCAGGCGAATAGAATTGTTAACAATAACTGAATCCTTATCTCCAACAGACAAATCCATGAGAACAAGCTAAATGCGGTACGTTTTTCTGCTGAAGAATCGTGCACCCCTTAAGCAAATACTACATATTACAACAACTCTTTACGGTCCGCTTTGTTGCCTCCGTTTGGCCAACATTGCAGCAAACATATTTTGCGCCTAAAGCCTTCAGGACGAGAGCAAAGAACCGCACATATGCTATTCCTACCGAATGTGGCCTTCAACAGCATCCACCCCCTCCCCCCACCCCGGCCGCAGGAACATCCTCGCTATGGCGGAAAGTAGTCACGTGAACTCTGGCTGGACCCTGGCTGGCCAGCACAAGAGTGGAGACCATTTTGCATTCGTTTATCCGTCTACTTTAGCGATGGTCTCGGCCTTCCTCCAAACTCACTCTATCCTCAAGGAGGCCTCGACTTTTTTTTTTCTCGAGTCTTCGCGTGGGCCTCTCCGTCGGTCGGCTTCTACGCACCCTTTTTCCTTTACGTTCCCCCTAGATTTCCTAGTACATGCCGAGCGCAGTCCAGCAGTGCCCACTTGCCGAGCAACTCGGAAGGAGGGAAGTCCGGCGGAAAAGCGAAGCTGACGCGCAAATGTGAAACCAGCAAATCCTTAAGTCTCTCTCCCTCTCCTCCGTCAGCCTCTCGCGTACGACGCACAATCAACTTTTTCACTGCTCCCTAAATTTTAGCCGGCAGTCGGCAGCGACCACCACGGCCGGACAGACCGATGGACGGACGGACATACGAGATGGCGCCGGCTTTGAGGCTGCCACCACCGCCTCCACAGTGGCAACGACACGAACGATGGCTGCACGTACCACCGGCGACGTGAAGGCTGACTCTGTGGAAAGGGCTGGGAAAAGCGAGTTCCGAGTTGTCTGAGCGGGGGGGTGGGGGTGTCCGGCGGGGTAGTCGTCAGGGGACATTTACCTCTCTGGCTGGTTTCTCGCTTCGTTCGCGTCCCATCTGTCTCTATCTCTCACTCACTCGCGCGCGGCCCCCCCCCCCCCGCTCCTCTCTCCCGCTGTCTTCCCACACGTTTTCTTCCATTCTCACCTTCCGCTATCACCTCCCGTCGAGAGTGCACGCACCGCTTGAGCGAGGCGAGGCAACTTTTTCATTTGTGTTAAGAGCCGACGAGCGATGGTCGACCAGCCAGCAACTGGCCCGCCGGCCATCTAACGGCCGGGGCCTGCTGTGAAAGCGAAAGGTGGTGGACACTTACCGTACACAGCGGCGACACACCCACAAGCACACAGCCGCACGGGAAGCGGACGGACATATATATATATATATATAGCTAGCTATATGGACATCCTCTACTCCTAGTGCTTGCCCAGATGCTAACCGCTGAGCCAGAGCAGAATGGGATTTGTAAAACGAAGCGAAGCTGCTGCTGCTACTGCTGCTACCGCCTCCGCCGCATTGTGCGTGAGTAACAAAAAAAAAAGCACTTCAATACGTTGTGTGGGTCTGCAACTGGGCCGTTGTTTCCTGTCGAGCGAGTGCATGGAGACGAGCAACGTTATGGAGGATGCTACTCGCACCGTTCTCGCTCTTAGCTCATAAAGGAAGATTTCCTTTGCATTTCGCCTGTGACACTCTACCGCCGCCCCCGCCCCCCCCTGCTATTATTTCGCCGCACGCGCCTTTTTGCGTTGCCGGCAACTTTTGCTAATGTTTTATACAACATATATACTAACAGTTCGGTTATGTCCGCGGGAGCGTCAGGGCGTAACGCGGGCGTTTGCAAAATTCAACTTTCTCGGCAATGCTCAAAGCAACATTTCAATTTTAGTTTCTCATAGAATCATCTTTGCTATGAGAAACTAAAATTGAAATAAAAACGAGTTTACAATAAGATATTATTAGTGAAATGATAAGGGCCTGCTGTTCTATATGAACCCTATATAAGTTCTCTCACTTAGCCTGAACGTATGTGGATATGCAACTAAATCTAAACAACATGAACATAAAATTTCTTCAGCATCGTTCATCGTCTCACAGTCAGCAGGTAGTCCACGAGGTCGAATATCTGCTCGAATTAGCCGAAGAAATACGACCTGTCGAATCCTCTCGTATCCGCCTGACGCATTCTCCATGCCATTATCACCCGTGTTTATAAGTATTCTAATCAAATGTTTGCCTCACGACAACCATACAAGAATACAAATATGCTTCCCAAGTTTTGTCAAGAAGCAAGCAACAATCCTGGATCGGACGCGCGCTTCCACCGTTGCTGGAGCATCATCGTCACCGTTGGTCCTTTCGTAGTTTCGTGGCTGGGTGCGGTTGATGCTTGTCTCGTCTGCCACTGTCGCCATCCACTGCAGGCCACAGTCCCATCATCTTTGCCTTCGAGACAACGGAGGGGAATAAGAAAGAAAGATGAAAGATAATAGTTCGCTCATGGGTAGATAACGACAGCCAACGTGCAACCCTACCGCAGTCAACGGGGGACAGCTATCAACAACGGGTAGTGCTTGGGGACTGGACATGGGGTATGCGTCAATGGCTGCCTGCGGCTGCTGCTGCTTCCACTGACGAAATCGCTGCACTTGCCAGCGCCGTTACCGCGGCCGTTACCGACGCCGTTGCACAAGCTAATAGGACGCCAGCCGTAGTAGCTTTCGAAGTGAACCCCACCCTCAACCCCTCGGTCCTATCTCTCTCTCTCTCCCGCGGTCTCTCTAAGTGTGCGAATATGCTGATTCATTCTTAGGAAGGCTCCGGTGCGCGCCATAAGGCGCTGGCAACGACGTGGGTGAAACCTGGCTTGGGATGCCCACAAACCACAAGCCCACCGAGTGTTCGTTTTTTCGCTCACTGACAGAGAGAAAAGTAGCCAGAGAGGGCGAGAAAGGGGGAGCGAGAGAGAGAGAGCGTGGTGTAATGGAAGTGACGGTAGGGCCTACGGGGCCGGTTCGTGTTCGTCACAACCGACAAGCGAGCCCTGTCAGCTGGCAGGGACGGCGCCCTTCACCTCTACAGGAGCCGGTCATATCAACAGGCAGTCATCCCATTGAGGGAGAGTCAACCGTTGCCAGTGCGGAAGGTGGTGGACGCCGCACGGCGAACGCTCTTCTCATCGAGGTGGGATCGCTCTTCGGGTGGTTGTTGCCATAGGGGATCTTCCTTCAGGTTGAAGCTCATGCCCCGTTCCTTTACTCTCTCTCTCTCTCTTCGGTTCTCTCCTTGTTCGTCTTCATCTTCGTCGTCTCGACGCTCTTCGTCGCTTATTAACGCCACTATTGAATCCATCTATGTGCGCGCGTTTTTAGGAAACAACCGAGCGGACTCCAGCCCCACCCATCCCTGCATACAACACATCATACGAAGGAAGAGCCCGGAGCCGTTCTACTACCACCACACTACTACTGCTACTACTAGTTCCAGTACTACAAATACTACGTGGCACCACCCTAAAGACCACGTGGTAGGAAAAACGTTGAGCTCCACTTCTGACACTAGCGGTCTCTGACACTGGAACACAGCCGCTGCTTCCGCTGCTGCTTCTGTTGCTGATCTGATGCCAGCCGCTGCCACCCGTAGTGGCGTGGAAGCGGTTAGGTTGTGTGTGTCGAGAGCGAGAGAGAGAGAGAGAGAGAGAGAATCGATGGTGCTGGTAGCGTACATATCGTTGGTGGTAAGTATGAGGGCAGACGCCCTCCTTGCCACTGCTGTTTCGACCCCGTTGAAGATAGAGCAAATGAGCCACAGCAAACGTGAGTTCGCTGTGTGGATATAACGGCGGTTCGCAGGTGCGTGCATGCGCGCCGTTCACGCAAGCTTCTTGGGTCGGGTGGACACAGAAGCAGCACAACGCTGGGCGCCAACAAAGACGACCCGAGGCACCGTAGAAGGAGCCAGCTGCTGCTATCACTAGCGAGTGCCAAAGCTGCTAACGTTACCGCAAAAATGCACACAGCGCCAGCCGCGACAGAGGCGGCATGCACAGCAGTGTGGTGATTTACAGCGAACACAGTCACTGACTCGCACACGTACGATGCTTGATCATCCTCTGCCTGTGCGTGCCGAACGATGTTTGGAACGCCGAACAGCGATCCCTTAGGGAAGCTAGGGAAATTCGACCACTTGAACGGAGGACACTATTTGCTATAGCCATTCGTTGGATGTCTTTGGTGTTTTTGACCTTATCGTTTGACCCATCCAAATGATGGGGACAGATGCCGCTGCCGATGAGAGGCGTACTGCAAACGAAATAAAAACGCCGAACAATGTGATATTGGAACACGCTGATATTGAGTTCCACTAGGGAGAAGTAACCACAGGAAAGTACTCTCATGGATACAGGCACAAAACCTACCTCTTTCCGAGCAGCCAACCGGGTGACGAGTTGTGATTCTCACTTGAGTTCAGTGGGGGGAGATTTTTCCCTCATGATGAGAGGATCTATGAAGGCTAGTAGTAATCGTATATCTCCATAACATAGGAATTGGGCAAATGCGGAGCATCATAGCTGTCAATTTAGGAATACCAAAATTATTGAGAGCAATAAGGATTTAATCGATGAGATGCCTAGCCCATTTCATGGTCAATATTATTTATGGCACTTGTATAATAACAATAATTATTCTAGTAATAATCATAATGCTAATTGCCTCATTTCAAACGTCATACGGTATGTGAATTTGTCGTATTTGACAAGATCGCACCCGATTGCAGGCGATTTGTACTTGATCGCTGGTCATCGGCGCTGGGGGACCATGTCGTCGTTATCGTTCACTGCTATTCCTACCGTACAAAATATATAGATATATATTATATAAGAAGATGGTTTCCCTGGACTGTTCTGGCAATCGCGTCATTCCTTTGGCAGCACCCCGGGGCAGTTTTGCCGCTCGTCTAGCTAACTCTAGAGTCCTTGATTCTAGAGGGAGGGAGACACGCAAAGTTTAGCGACCGCCCTAGCAACTGACCAAGCAAGCAGCCAACGAGGCAACCCCCAACCAAGGCGCCGCAACTGCTGGCACCAGCAGCTGCAGCATCCTTCGTCGTGTGCTCGTCGGCTCGCTGACCGGCCGATTGATTAGCCGACGGGGCTTAGCCCAGCGCTGCTACGGTGCGGCTCGTCCGAAATAGTGTGCGTGAGTGACATCATGATGATGCTGGTGATGACGGGACCAAACGGCTGTCTGAGGGAGGCTCCGGAGGAATGAGTAGGGACCGAACGCTGATAGCAAGAACTGAATCAGTGTTTGACTGAGTGAGCATGGTGGCATCCATGATTCCTCCTCATTGTCCTCGAGAATGACGGCGGACGGACGGACGAACGAGCAAGATGCCTCTACAAACCTTTCCCAGCCAGCAAACCCGTCCTCGTTCCAACGTTGCTCCACTATGTGATCTTGTGTGTGTCCATCATATTTATAATAATAATAATAATAACGGGGAACCCTCTCACCATCTCCTTGTCTTTCTCATCCATCTCATCCTTGTCGTCCTTCGAAGATCATCTCGGGTTAGTTGGAGACTAGCAGCAACAGCAGCAGCGAGAGGAGATTGAGTCTTACTACAACCGCCCCTGTTCAGTGCGAAGCGTCAGTCAGTTGTTACGAGCAATGCTTATGAGTGCCATAAGCGTGGGTAGTCAGTGGTGTCTGTGTGAGTCAGGCGACGGCAGGGTCGTTGTAGTCGTAGAAGTATGGTATGATGTGCCCTGTTCGTGGACTCTCTTCCGCGCTGCTGTGCGCCGCCGCAGCCGCCGCAATATAATACTCACGGCGCACGGACGCGTTTCAGGGGGGGTGCAATAGGGCTCGACGGGCCTCACGAATCGGGGGCGTGAGAGCACCACACCAGTTTATTTATCCTTTTACTAAACCCCATCAACGCCACCGCCGCCGTGTCTCGTCCCGTTACGATAGCATGCTCATGGCAGGGCCGTCTCGCCGTCTAGTCATCTGACCTCACACAGCTGATATTGGCAGGAGGCAGAGTTTGTTCGTTTTGTGAACGAACAAACTCGCTTACCACTCACTCACTGGCTGGGGCTGGAGCGACGCTTGCTCAAGTCGATGGCACGCGAGCGGGTATCGCTGAGCGAGCCCCCGCCTGTTACCACCGACCCGTTGCCTCGAACAACGCCAGCGGTTGATGATGATGATGATGCCTGCGCGGGCAGCTTCGCGCGGACTCCGGCACAGGCGCCGGCGGCTTACAGCAGTGCCGACAGCTTGCCAGCAGATTCTGCCTTCACCCTTCGCTCTCCGGAGTGGAACAGTACTATGGGACTCTCTTGCATCCAGCACTACAGCGGATAGTGCTGCAGGGCTGGTAATAGCAACAGACAAGTGCTTACATTTGCCATATGCATCGTCGAAGCGAACAACCGCTGCCTCGGTCACCGACACTCTCTACTCTCGAGGAGTACTTTCAGTGCGAGCCTGCTGGCAGTTTATTAGGACGAAGCTTATTATTAGCAGACTCGTCGTTCACGTAAAAGAGATAGATATACGAGATGTGCATATAGCTCTGTGCGCGCACCCTGTGCAGCATATAGAGTAACGAAAACGCATCACGCGTCCGTGTGGTGAAAATCCTGTTGGTACACGAACCTGTTTGTACTTCGATGAGCTCAAATTCTATGATCATAAGGTATCGGCTACAGGCGAGGTCGGCGGACCTCGAAGCGAACCCTTTCGTCTCCTTGAAAAACATACAACACGTCAACGTTATTTATATGTGTAGGGAAGACATGGCCTCCCAATGTGTAGCAGGGCTGAATAACGTAATCCTGATGAATATGAGAGGCGATGGACTAACGGAACCCTCAAGTGAGCAATTGTATTTCTCAAACAATACAACATTTACATATCAGAGCCAGAGCACGGACGGGTAGTGGTGCTGGAGGACGAGTGGATCAGGAGTCTTGTGAGATTGGTGGCATTTCAATGTCAGATGTCGAATTATCGCCCAAAAATAACACTATAGTAGCACATTGGCCTGTTTGCGCAGTGAGCGCAGCCTCTATGAGCACATGGCTCCTCGAAATGTGCTTTTGAGCGGCATTTTCAGAGGAAATCGTTCCTTCGTTAGAAATCATCTATCAGATAGCCAGAGGCCTTTAAAGCAGCGCCAGCGCAAAAGGGGGTCAAATTATCAGTTTTTCTTTTCTTTCCCCGCACACAACATCCGATATATGTACTCCCGTTTCAAATGTATGCCCAAGATTGTAATCTAACCTTCAATCGTATGGTTTGATTAGCAAAAATGATCCTATATGTATATATATTACTGCACTACCATTATGCCGCATACACCTCTCCTGTCCGCGTGGAAAAATGGGTTATTGATATCGTTAGTACTATCAGTATTCTTGGACTGCGTGGTTTAAGCGTTCAACCCAAACGGCATTCATCCTGAACAATGATTTTTATTGATCACTGAGAAGAGTGAAGCTGATCTTCGCACATATAACAGAGCACGAACTGAGAGGGAATTTTGTTGGAGTTGAATTCGAGTCGCATTGTAACCACCTACGTTGTTACGAGTATCATCTTGTTTCTTTTAGTTTATCCCTTTTTATTCCTAGTTATTAGGTTCTACTAGAGAACACATCCACAGACAGTGCAGTGAGAATTTTTACACATTAACCAACTGGAATAATTGCAACACAACAGGATGAGAAGTCACAACGTAAAAACAAGGTCTCACAGGTCACATACGATTCAAACCATGTTGTTTCAAATAGTAGTTTCAAACTATGGATCAAGTGACAGCATCTCCAGGGACAAAAAAATATATATAGAGGTAAAATGTACACATGTTTCCTAGCAAAAACCACTCAGCTCTTTTTTCATGGAAAGAAAGACTTAGCTTCATCATGGCAGTATCCAAATATGACATTAAGTAAAATTGCTCTTCGGAACAAGTGAGTTACATATAAGCCAGATATAGTCCAAGCACTTACCTTCGCATATCGTGGGTCACATAATAACATCGAGCCAAAAATAGTGTTTCCACCTGTGGGGAGAAACTGATACTTTAGTTCATGAGCACACGTACCTCAAGGTTGAACGTTGCACGTAAGCAGAATATTTCGCATCCCCTCAGGAGACGTAGTGTGTTAGTAAGCCCGCATATAGACTCCTACCATATTTATCTCCTACAGAGGGCTCGTCCCATATTTATCTCCTACAGAGGTAAGTATACCGCGTGGTGCATTGTCTCGGCGTGCGAGAACATCACCTAAATGAGCTGCCATATAAATGCTCGTCTGGGTCTAGACACACCTCACAATTGATATATTTAATCAAAGGGTCTAGCCGCGTGTGACGACACTTCGCCATGAAGTTTGCACCTCGTTTACCTCGCTCGTCGCAGACCCCGACATGCAACCGACACCAGAATGGCCACACGGACGTCAGACAGGTTGCCAACACCCCCCGCTCGCCTAGGCGCGCTTGTGGACTATGGACACGTATCTTTTCAGAAAAAGGTTATTATGATTTGGTCTTTAGATTATGATTTGTAGCATCTACTGGATGACAGATTACACAAGGCGGTATAGCTACATTTTACCTAACTAACAATTGTTGCCACCACAGACTGGACCGCGCTGATTTGTTTTGGGATTACACGTTGTTATCATTTGTATTTGTCAAATATGTTACGAATGTGGAGTTTGTAGCCAATGTGGTTCATGTTATGTAAACTTTGTCGTTATGGATTGTTGATGCTGTTGCCCTTGTTATCGTACGACCGGATATTTGAATCCAACGAAATAGCAAAATAATATTGAGTTTGTTTTGTATTCATTCATATATACGTCGATAATCATTCTAGGGAGCTCAATGCCCAGCTAAAGCTCAATTATCTAAACCGTTACACTCCTCATTTGTAATACATTTGAGAAGTCCCCGCTTTGTGGGGAATCGCTCCTTCAGCGCGCGTATTGGTGCCAGAGACTCGAGAGTGTGCAAAAAAGAACATTACCACTTCCCCACATATATACACACACACGCAGATCAGATCAGTGAGTGTGAATTCCAGCTTCTCTAAATTGAGAAGTCTTCATTTGGTCTAATTGACTTATACCATTACGATTCATGTGGGGTGACGATTATGCTTCGCCGGTCTTGCGGCTCCTATTCTGCGCTCTGCAATCTGGTGGGTGGACGGGCGGTCAGGAGCCCGGCCTTTCCTACAGATGGGAATCGCCTACAAGTTCTCTTCATTCTATATATGTATAACAGTCGCCTTTGTGAGACATACATATATATATATAATACATATCTGTTCGGTGGCCTTCGGTTTGTAGATGTAGCGTGAGGGCTTTTCGGCCACTGACCGACTGCCGCTTTGCGGCGTCCAGCCGGGGGCCGGGGATGGGAGAAGTATAACAACTAACCGCCCATGGAGCGACAGTTTTTATTAACACGTACACAGCTTGTGTGTATTTATATGTGTGTGTGTGTATAAATATGTCTGCTGTTGGCCGCGGGTCTTCCCGGCTCGGAGCATGCAGGCGCTCGCTCGGTGGCCTCTTGGCGGTTTGCCGCTCATATTTTTGTAGTGCCCCGGGGCGCCTTTGAGGGATCCAGCCTCATCGACTTTGCTAGTCTAGGCGACCCACTAGCCGACTACTCATAGGTCGGCGGTTCTGGCAGGCGGCTAGTACGAGTAACGCGGAGTAGTTGTTCAAGCGTCCACCACCACGAGCCGGAGGTCAGAGTCAAGCCATAGTCCACAAGGCGAATGTGGTTATTGTAACGATCGCATCTTTGCAGGATACACGCTCGCCTACGAAGGCCGAACAAAAAACGTATAGGCTCGCTAGCTTGCTTGCGTGGTCGGAACCCAATACTAGCCTCCTTGTTTCAAGGGGTCTTGTGGCGGATATGTTAACAATCGATTCAACATGTTCGCTACGACATGAAGGATTCAGAGAAACTTACCCAGAGATCTGCCCCTCTCTCTCTCTCTCTCTCTCTCTCTCAACACGTACTGTGCATAGCTATGGAATATACGTACATATTTTTTAACTGACGTGTTATTATTTGTTTTTACGGCCAGGCAAATGGGGAATTTAAATTTTCGCGGGTTCTCTTTGTCAATCACCACGTTCTTATAATGGAAGCAAATTACATTTCGTTTATGATCCAGCTAAGTCATACAATGTTTAGCATCTATTAGTTGAAATTCCTATCAAACTGACTGCTATTTGAATCGAATTTCTGGATTTCGTCATTTCTCTGTATCGTATTGCTAAGAATAAACCAAAACCACGGTTTACAATGTGCATGGTTTCATCATTCTCATCGCACTGACCTGCGCGGTTCATTGGTAAAATGATATGTACCCCAGTGAAAAAGAAAGATCAATGTGAATAAATGCTTTCAGAACATTGAAAAAGGCAATCTGCGTGGTCATCTTCAGAACGTGGCATGACCCGTCAGCTCGAAATGGATTCGATACGACTGCAGAGTGCGTCAAGGCCAAACTTTCCGCTGGCACTTTGCTAGAGTTGTTTCGACTGTTGACGACAACGGTTTTCAGATTAAGCTTTAGAGCTTATAAATTTCGAAATTTCCCGGGCCTGAGTCACAGCCAACACTTTACGTTTACGGTACCGCTTTTGATTTAGGACTTAACCAGTGCTGCTATTATATTTATATATATCCGAAAGTCATATATTGTTAATTGATTCGATGAAATCTTGCGGAGAATTGGGACTCCCATAAACACCGCACTTAGGGAATTATCAGTGACTATTTCATATAGCACTAAAAGTTTAGCTAGGGCCAAAGTAAATATTCGATAATCTGAACACGGTGCAAATGTAAGACCGTTTTCTATTTAAAAAAGTACTTGAAGACATTCTACAACTTTAAGGGGGTTATTTTTAAAACGGACCGCCTTATGAAGCAATGCCGAAAGCAGTACCTTGGACGTTAAATCCTTAAACGTCGAAGGGCCTGTGGCGATCTGCAGGCGAATATGCACCTGCACTTCATAAAAGATACATCCAAGGCAAGGTGCGGCTCTAGACACGAGAAACATTACACCATCGTCAGCAATGGTAGCGGATCTAATCCACTTAGGTTAGCTGTTATCTTTTGCTCAGACGTCGTCGCCGTTCCGGCTACCCCAACGCTAAACGGCATCGTTTGTGCCTTCCAAGTAATCCTTTGACGACGAAATGAGCTGAGTCATACGGACACCTAAAAAGGCGTATGGAACCTAACTAAAGCGTGTCCCTGGTCGATCCTGTGCGAACACGAAGCGGGCGTCCCTTTTAAAAAGATACCTCAAAGAACGACGAGGGTGATTGGGTTAACCAGGGCGACAGCGGGGTGGTGGTGGTGGTGGATCTTACAGTGTTTTTCCACTGTTGTTGTATCGTGGCTGTAAGCGATCGGCCGCGCTGTTGTGCGTAGCTAGCAAAATGGCTTGTAACAATGCCAGCCACCAGCCTCCAGCCGCCGATGGGTGCAGATACGGCCACAGGTCGACCGACACAGGTGTGTGTGTGTGTAGCAACGACGTATCAAGGAGGTACCTGTGGCCAGCCAGCGCTGACAGAGGTGTGTGCTCCAGGCATGCGAGAGCAGGCAGATCGAGTCATCCATTGTGTTCGTCTCATTCACGTGGCGTGCTGACACGGCGGAGCCAATCAGCCCTGAGAGACGATGTCTTGGGCCCTGCAGGCTAAGACGCACTTGGACAACAGCCCAAGGCGTCGACTCGGCGCGAGCAGGACCAGGACCATCACAGCAGGAAGCGATGATGTTGGTGAAAGGGAAATGCCTGCACTTTTCTACCGGCTGGTTGGCTCTACCGTGACCCGCGTCCGAGCACACAACACAGCACATCGCAGCAATATGTACACCCATCTGTGAAAATATCGCAAGAGTGGACAGACGTATACCTGTTTACACACGTTAACGGGATAACAGTAATATGTCAATCTTGTATTTTCAGAGGAGTAATACTATGACGAAGAGGAACGTAATGAATATTGGAAGCTAATGTCGTTCACGTGTCGATGCGAGGCGAGCTTTTCGTCGGGAATGGTGAAAAATGCAATTCCTGCAATAATCATTTTGCCAATACTAATGTGTGCTCTATTTGCCAAAAATAAATTATTTCCTGTAACTAGCGCCAGTGATATCACGATAATTTTCCATGGCCTACACGTTACTCAAGCCACACGAGTGCTTAATGAGAATGGGAGGCGATTACTAATAATGCTTATTATTTTGCCACTTGGACTAGTTATGAGTGTGGCCGCTCTATTACTTGAAACATCTGTAAATAGAACAAAATATACGCCCGGTTTGACTCATCATATTACGACATTATTTAAACTGACTGTCAGTTGTTCCCCTTATTATGTGACAGGCTTCGGCTTCGAATCCGCAAGTATTACTACTCGGAGATGTCGGGAGCCACGTTTTTGTATTTTTCAACCATGTCGTGCTTCGTAAAAATCAATACATAAAAGAAAGATTCTCTGCGTCTGGTAGGATTTGAATCCAAGCCATATGTGTTCCATACATAGGCATCTAGATGTCTGTCATCTTTGCGGCAAGTTCCGAAGTGTGGAACGCTGTTGTTCCAACGGCACTCCACCGCATTCGAGTGCTATGACTGGATTCATTATTGCGAAGCTTGTCTTGTTGGCAAGAGGTGCCCGTCGTTTCACGGTGGTCGCTTGGCGAAGATCAAGTAGTCTCGCTGTCGAAGCTACTGAATCTCTTCGATTGTTCCGTCACCGAACAGAAATCGAATAGAACAGCGGCACACGCGGCATACGATCAGCTCCTGACCTCAATATTAATGACTATATGGTACTGTGGAATAACTGACAAGATAGCGTAGTGGTGAGGACATCACCGTAACTACACTTGATATGATATTATAGCTCAGCTTAATGCTTATTCTATAGCACGAAACGTGACCGAAGAACTGGTACACTCCATTATGTCTTACCACGTTCCCATATGGGGGTAGATAACATTACAACCATAATAATGATCATTATGAATCGAGTGTAAATAGTCACAAGTACAGACCGTGTCTATGACTACGGTGGTCGTGGAGCAGCTGACTGATAATTGACCTTCCCAAAGGCTTTATATATATTTTCATATAAAATATATACCTAAGTGACAGAACTTTAGCTCTCCTTCGCTATTCAGATGAGAAAAATAAGATCGAAGCGGACTGGGACGGAAGATTGAAAAAATGACGCAGACTGCTGAGACAAGTCACGCGCGCGCATTCTACAGACGTCACACATTTCGGTTACCAAATCACACAAACGATTAGCCTGGCTCCGTTCCTAAACTAGAACTTTTGAATCCAGAGGAAACTGTCGTCGGCATTATGAGGTCTGAATGTCTACAGAGGCCGCACATATCAGCACATTATGCACAGTGATATGTCAGACCAGAGGCTTATACCTATTTGCATGACATATACTTATGCAAATGCAATCACGGGGCGTCCAGCGTCTACGATATTTTGTTTTCTTTGCGATGTTGCCAGTAGATTAGCTATTGCCCTAAGCTGCGTCGAATCTGCGCGAATAACGAGGGAGACATTTCTGTGTAGGTTCTCTGTTTGGATCTCCATCGGTTCAGTGTTTTGGTCACAAAGGATGCTTTGCTATCGGCTGCAGTGTTTATAGTGTTTACTATTGTTCTCGCTGTTCGGCTACAATGGACGCGATTGTGTGGCCAAGTCGGCGAAATGGGCTGGAATCAGTTGCGATCTAAAAATCGTGATCTATCATAATATCATTGTCACTGAAGGTTAAGCCGCCCTCGGCAAATGCTGTTGGGGACTGGTTCGAACCTGGTACACAAGTTATCTTATGAAGTTAACGGATTCATTTACTGGCATCGTGTTTACGGTATTTTATCACTTTTTTTTATAATTTTCGACGAAGGTTGTACCCACCTAGCACAAATACGTTGCTAATGACGAACTGTTCGAGGCGTTCTGGAGTCAAGCAACAATATACAACAACTCCGTGACCAACCGAAATTGTGAAATGCACTCACAACGTTGACAACAAATTTATTAATATATAACGAGCATAACTGTCGATCGTCGTTGTTTATATCCATTTTGGTATATCAGTGGAACGTTATCCAGAGAAGCGTCTACAAACAATGAAGATATCCATTAGTATGCACATTAGAAAGCCAACCTTTTTTTTTTTTTTTTTTTTTGGACCACCCACGACCTTGTGGGTGGCAAGTTTATTAAGACAAAATTACGGAACATGTACATGATTACTTCGTAATTTTTGGCTGTGTTCTTCTTTTCTTTCTACGAACGCCCTTGCCGGGCCATCTCCGCACGCTCCTTGCGCGAGATGGCCTCCTCTGCAAACTCTTGCACTGCTTCCCACTTTTCTGCACTCTGCAGCATGTGCTGTACTAAGTTCTGAGTGGTTACTTTGTCTTCTATCTTCCGCTCCATCTTGAGTCTTTCCTCTTGGAACGCTTCACACTTCAGCAGTGTATGTTCTGCGTCGTCCTCTGCCCCGCTGTCGCAGTGGACACAAAACGGCGATTCTACCTTCTTAAATTTATGAAGGTATTTCGCAAAACACCCGTGCCCGCCGAGCAACTGGGTAAGTCTGTAAGTGGTTTCACCATGTTCTCGGTGGAACCACCCGCTTAGGTCGCGGATGATGGACTTGGTCCACCTCGACGTCCCTCCCTGCTCCCACTCTGCTTGCATCTCTCTGATGCTTTCCTCTCTTACAGCGACTGGGCCGGTATTGAGGTCTCTGCCCAACTTGGCCCTTTCTTCTACCTTCAGGTCCCAGGGGACCATCCGGCTCAGGACCAGGGCCGTGAGGATGGCCGTGGTCCTGTATGCACGGCACACGCGCAGTGCCAGGACACGCTGCGTTTTTCTTAGCGCTTTCACGTTACACTTCTTCTTCAGCGCCTGTCGCCAAACCGGCGATGCGTAGAGCACCACCGATTCTGCAACGGTTGCCAACAGACGCCTTTTCCCCTCGCTGGCACCCCGTGTTCTCGGCATGAGCCGGCAGAGGTTTGTTGCCGCCTGCTCCGCCTTCTTGGTGGCATATCGTATGTGAGCACTAAAGGTCATGCCTTGGTCCAGCATGACCCCCAGATACTTTACCTCCTTCTTCGGGGTGACCACTTGGGTCCCGTGCATCAGGGCCATGGGGACATTCAGCCGTTTCCTCCCTATTAGGAAGATGGCCTCTGTCTTTTCCGGTGCGAGGCGAAGCCCGTGGGCGGTCATCCAAGCTTCCACCTGGGCGATGGCCTCGTTCGCCTTCCTTTTAATGTCGCTTTCCTTTTTGTCCTTGATAATGAGCACCAGGTCGTCTGCATACGCCACCGGTGTGACCTCTTCTGGGTAGTCTAGCCTCAGCACGTCGTCGTAGGCCACGTTCCACAGTATCGGCCCTAAGACCGATCCCTGTGGTACGCCCGCCGTCATTTCGTGCTCTGCTCCGTCCCAGTTGATCCTCCGTTCGCTGAGGTAGCTGTTGATCACCTCCTGGAGGTATCGCGACACTCCCTTTCTCTCCAGCGCTTCGCACACCGTGCTCCAGGGGATGGAGTTGAAGGCGTTCTTCACGTCTAAGAGCACCGCAAGACAAAATTTCCTTGTCCTCGGCGTTCTTTCTCTCT
The DNA here is from genome assembly GCA_019614645.1 of Stratiolaelaps scimitus. NCBI lineage: Eukaryota > Metazoa > Arthropoda > Arachnida > Mesostigmata > Laelapidae > Stratiolaelaps > Stratiolaelaps scimitus. The sequence goes on from JABWDB010000029.1 coordinate 1,798,708, forward strand.
CCTCTTGCGCCAGTCTCATTACGCTTTCCAGAGCGGTCTGCGTCGATCGTCTCTTCCTGAAACCATGTTGGGCGTCCGAGAGGAGGTTGCCCTCCTCCAGTTCGGTCACTAGCCGTCTCGCTATCACTGCCTCAAACGCCTTCGCCACGACGCTAAGCAGGCAGAGAGGTCGGTAAGCCGAGGGGGAGTCCTACGGCTTACCCGGTTTCGCTAGTAGTACTAGCTTGGCCGACTTCCACTGGGTAGGAAAGGACCTCTCTGTCAGAAGCTTATTTACAATCGTGGCGAAGTAGTCCGGTCTCTCTTTGATCAAGGCTTTGATCGCTTCTGGGGGAATACCATCCGGGCCTCCCGCTTTACGGGCGGCGATGCGTTCCCCAGCTTCGCGTACCTCCTCTTCTGTAACAGTGGGTGGCGGCGACGTGTCATGGTCGTCTTGCTGCAGCCTGGGTTGATGGGTAGGAAAGAGGTGCCGGATGGCCCTCATTCCTTGTTCCCTCGCCATCTTGGGAGGGGCCGCGCCAAACCTCTTCATGACAATTTTGTACGCGTCTCCCCATACATTTGTCTCTACCTGCTCGGTTAGTTCTCTCCATTTACTTTCTTTGCTTCTCCGTATTAGGAGCTCATATTCGTGTTTCCTCAGCTTGTATTCTTGTTCTATCGGGGGTGGTGTACCTCCTCGGGTAGTCTCCCTCCGTTGTCTTGTGTAGATTCTTCTTACAGTGTTGCATTCCCGTCGTGCTCTTCCTATTTCCCTCGTCCACCAGTATTTCGGCCTCCGGTTGCGGCCCGCCGAGTGTGTCACTGGTGCTGCTTCCTCGCACGCTTTCTCGAGGATCTTTATGAGGTTCCCCTCTGTTCTTTCGTCCTCATGCGCTTCGCACCATCTTCGGGTAGCTTGTCTAAGCTTGTCTTTGTCAAGCCGTTTGGCTAGCCACTGTCGCCGCTGCTGTTGTTGGGGGGCCCGCTGCAGAGACAAGTCGAAGCTGATGTAGTGGTGGTCGCTGAGGGATTCCTCATCGTCCATCGCCACCCAGTCTGTTACCCCCACCCCTCCAGAATAAAGCGTCAGGTCGATGAATGCCGTCTGTCCCCTCCTGGAGAAAGTAGGTGTTAGCCCGTCGTTTGCCAACTCCAGGTCTGCTGTAGCCGCCCATTCGAGCAGCTCCCATCCCCTCGGGTTTGTGGCCCTGCTCCCCCATTCCGTTGCCGCCGCGTTGAAGTCACCGGTGACGACGAACTTTCCGCCTTGGTGCATCACGTTCTCAATTTTGGACAGGAAATCGGTGAACTCCTGCAGGGATCTATTCGGGGAGAAGTAACAGCTGAACACTGTCGTTCCCCCCGTTTTTACCCAGGCAAAGCCGTCACCTCTTCCCTGTTCTTCTATTGTCATGCTTCTGTCCACTATCCAGACAGCCGCATCTTCTCGCTCGTCTAAGAGCCAGCCTTCCTTCTTGGCCAGCTTCACATTGGGTTCTGTGACCAAACACATGTCCACTTGAAGCCTCGTGGCTGTTGCCTCAAGTAGATCATGTGCCAGCCGGGCCCTGTTCAGGTTAACCTGTAGAACCTTAATCATTTTTAGGGTGAGGGAGGGGGACCCCGCCACTTTCGCTGCCGTCATTGCTTGGGCAACGAGCCGACACTCGTGGCGTGGTGAATCCATCCTTGTCTACAGTCGCCCTCTTCTTTCCCCCACGGTTTTTATCCGCCACTGGTGCTGCCACTGCCTCAGTTGCTCCGTCGGACTGTGACGCTTGAGCCGTCCCTGCTGCGGTCTCTGAGGCACGACGGAGGGTCTCCCTGTTCCTTGCTTTGGCTTCTTCCCGCAGCTCTTTCAGCTTTGCCGCCATTTTCGGGCATGTGGCGGAGTAGGCCGAGTGTCCCTCCACTTCACATGAGTGGCAATACCAGTCCGGCTTCTCGCAGCACCGGGACACATGCCCGGTGTCTCCGCATCTGTAACAGTGCTTACCGTCTAGCCGTTCTTCACTGCAGTTCTTGGCCTGGTGGCCTGGTTTCTGACAGCGGTGGCATACCGGCAGCTGGTGCCATTCCTCGGTGCGTGAGGTTTGGCCGCAGATCGTTATCTTGCCTTTCGCGATGAGGCGGGCCGCCGCAGAGGTTGGCAGACCGACAAGGCATTGCCATCGTCCTCTTGTTTCTCGCGGTTCCTCGGTACGGATGGGTATCCCCGTCGGTAGTCCTAGTTCCTTCCGCACTATCTGCTCTATGGTTCTTCTATCTGCGAGTGCATAGACGTCTCGCAGGACAACCGACTGCATGGGTCCTACGCCCTGCTTGCAGTCAACTGTCGCCTTTGCTCCATTCCGGATAGCCTCGGCGAAAGATTTCCCTGCGCCTGCTTTCGACTCGCTTACCCTAATGATAAGGTCACCCTCTTTCGTCGTCGTTATACCCCGATTCAGAATTCGGACTCCGGCTGCGTCCGGGTTGATATGCTCCCTGATGGAGCGCAGAGTCTCCGCCGCACTCTTTCCCTCCAGAAAGCCAACCTAACCTGCGTATGAATTCGCCCCAAGTGCTATTTACGTTATGACCTAGGATCAGCGCAGCAGAAGCAACTCTCTATCCTCCAAAAAAAAACGATTTAAGCCTAAACAAAATTCATTTCTGCTGCACATTCACACAGGTAGAGAGACAGATAGTTATATATTATATTAATGCTGTAGTTGTTATATTTTTTGTTGTTGCTGTTGTTTCTACTGCTGGGTGGTGTTGTATCAAAATGGATCAGTTGCTCCCATACATATACATGCACACGTCCGAATCCTATGGTTCTGCTGTCCATGAGCTAAATGTTGTTATCTTTCGTGTGTTGTTCCTTATTCTGCTGGTCAGCGGGTGGATAATTTCAATGAAACAAGACGAATTGCGAAGTTTCCGGAAGAGCGGGCTCGCAGACACCCACCGAGGCAAGTTACCCATCCAGCCACCAACCAACCAACCAAGCAGCCAAGCAATGCACTGAGGCAGTAGCGGCAGGGTTCGCGCGAACGCGCACATGATTCCATTAGCCCCTAGCGAAACGCTTGCTGCCGGGCTGCCGCCCAGGCCTTGCTGCTCGATTGGACAAGCCGAGCTGAGCCGCGCTGGCCACGGCAAGGCATCACTCTAGCATCGCTACCGCCGTTACCGTGTATCATGATGATGATGATGCTGATGTTGTTGCTACGCTCGCGCGTGCTGGGATACTAGAGGGCGTATGCTTGCCTGTGTTGGTTGCTTTCCTGCGTTGTATCCGTCCACGAACAGCTGGCTGGGTGGGATAGCGATGGCGGTGAATGATGAGGCTGTGATGCCGAGATGCCGAGAGCCGACGGCGGCAGCGGCGGCGGATGGGGGGGGGGGGGTAAGGGTTGTACAGGATTACCCTGCAGCCGGCATTACTACTTCGGCGTTGCCCGTTGCCTAATTGAATATGCAAACTGCGTTATTCTCTGAATTAAATCACTCCTCACGTCGTCTTCACAAAAAACTCATCGTCCGACTTATGAGAAGATTCATTGCAAACATTTCCAAGCCTCCAAGCAGATTCGTTCGCGTGGCGTCGTTGACGACGGCTGCTGCTGATACTCTGAATTCTGCTGCATTCAATTCTACGACGATGAGCGTTTGAGAATCCGGAGATACGATAGAAGACGTGGAGGCCATCGCCCACTGCCGCCGTGAACAAGGGAACGTAGCGGGCTGGAGGTCTCATCAAGATATAAATAATTATTTACTTTGTCAATTGTATAAATGTGGAATTTTCGGTTCACTTCTAAGGCGTTAGCTTGGGCACAATTGTAGGCCATTTATTTTACAATCGAATAAACAAAAAATAAATGACTCAATACAACCACCTCGGTTTGTGATCGTCGGCTTGATCCCCCAAAATCGTGGCTTGCTCGAATATGGTTAGCGTTGCAATGCCGCTTTATAGATAGGTCTAATTGAACGGATAAGTCTGTAAACCGAGCGCTCCGGTATGGCCAAAATGGGAAGAAGGAGATAAAGGATTCCCCCTAATTCTGAGCAACACGACAATTGTTCGGGTATGAGCATCTCTCTCTTGATATAATAGATCCTTGAAGCAATGAGCTACAAAGCGATGGTACGAAGGCCAGCCAGCCAGGCTGGCACAATTTTCGACTATTTACAATGTTAGCGTAGGTCTGCCCGCAACCTGTCGTGGATCCATGTGTGATGCTTCGTTCAGTTCAATAGGATATCATATTGTTCATGATGCTCAATGTTCTTTATTCGATTTCATCTTTTTGTGTTTCTACCAAATTTGGCTGTCTGGCCCGATGATGCTGGAACTATCATTAGGCCCCTAATTCGGATTCCTGAAGCTAGTGGCCGGAAAACTCGGCCGTTCGGGTTTTGGCTGAAACGATTGAATTGAAAAAACATATTATAGAAAGCAGAATAGGAAACGAAAGACTCTCGTCTATGGAACACAAGCATGCATGAACCCTTTATTATAAACCAGTATCATCACATGTTTAAACCACGTAGTGAGCTCTATATATATATATATACAGTGTTAATATATATATATATATACATATATATATATATATTAACACCGTTCGTTCGGTAAATGAAACATGTACAAAAGCATAAATACGCATTTATACAACATGTAGCCTTTGTGTGATACACAAACTCAAAAGTGCGTATGTTGAGGCCGCATGACTACTCTCTACAAATACTAGTTAACAAAACACGTACGATACCTCTGGCGTCTTCTCCGCATATTTAACACACGCGGGTGTCGTAGGGTGTATAGGAACGTACTGTCCGGCAAAGAAAATATTGAAACCTACAGATTGCAAAGCACGGGATGCACCACGTGCCGATTGAATCTATTTAAGCCCATCCATGCCCAGTTCGTCATCGCAGCCGTGTTATACAAGTCCGGATCTTCTTTTTTTGGGGGATTACGGTATGCTCACCAGGGAACTGGGGAGCCTGAAGCTCCGTCTGCAAAGCGGTACATTCAAACAGCGTGTGTACAATGTCGTCTACATCTCGAGAGGGGCATAAAACACAGATGTACGAGGGGGCCTTCCCTATCCGACGCAAGTGTTTTTGAAACTGGCCGTGCCGGTGAGCACCTGTGCCATCCGGTAGCTTAATATAGTTGTCCGTCTTTGCAATCATACCAGCTTGGGAGACCCGGGATCATGAGTTTGGTCCAGATGGCCTTCAGCTTATGGACTGGTTGGGCTTGGGTGCATTAGTCTCTCCAACGGTCTAACGTGGCCTGCCTAGCTCTCGTGAAATCCAGGTCGCCATTCAAATAGCGTTGTCTTCTCTCACTTGCCAGAAGATCCCAGGGGAGAATTCTGGACAAAGCTAGAAGGGCTTCCGTGGAGACGGTCCTGTATGCTCGGCATGTTCGAATTGCCAGTGGCGTTTGAGCATCCCGTAGCAGTTTCCAATTGGCCTTTGTTCGAAGTGCTATGTCGGCTCAAATTGTGGTAGCGTACACAGCCATCGATTCGACCACGGACTCCTGTTGCCTTCAGAGGCGCCTCCTACCCTGGGTAGGATTCTGGCGATGTGGGATGCTACTTGATATGCCTTCTTTATGACCTTCCTGGCTTGAGAATTGCCTGTCAGGCCAGTGTCGCTGTGAAATCCCAGGTAGCTGGCTTCATTCGTGATCCGAATCGGGTGTCATCGAAGGTTCAGAATAATCCCCTTCTCCTCTTTCCTGTCTGCTAGATAGAGAGGCTCGGTCTTGTCTGGCGCGAATTCCAGTGGTAATCGTCCATCCACTCCGCCACTTTGGACAAGGCTTCATTGGCCCTAACCTGTAGGATCTCCTCGTCAGGGGCAACCAGAGCAGAGCCAGGTCATCGGCGTAGGCCAGAGATTGGACACCGGTAGGCAACGTGATCTTCAGAACCCCATCATGCACTAGATTCCAGACAGTAGGGCCAAGGATCGATACCTGTAGGAAGCCTAACTGAGATGTCTTTTCATTCTAGTGCCTCTATGACTACCTTCGTTCTTGACGTACAGGAGTATAAGTAGGACGAATCCTCTGGACTTAAGCGATTTCGTGCTTTCCCGGCCAGCCTCTTTCAATACCGTGTGGATAGGAAGCAACGTCGACCTACCCTTTCGAAACCCGTGTTGTGCGTTGGAAAGACAACTACCTGCCTCTACCTCCTGCTCCAGCCTTCGCTGTATAACGTGCTCGAATAACTTACCAGAGGTGTTCAGGAGACAGATCTAAGGCGCATGAAGAGGACGGTCTAAATGCTTTAATCGGAGGCGACCCTCCCTTCGGGATGAGCACCAGATCCGCCTCCTTCCAGATTCTTGGGAAGTGGCCTTCCTTGAGAAGCCCATCAAATAACTTACTGCGAACGTCAGGCTACTCTCCGAATAGCTTCCGGCGGGATTTCGTACAGATGGAGAGTCCCTGCCTAGCAAACTCAATCTCTTCAACAGAAACAGTGCCTACCTCCTGTTCTTCCTCGTTGAGCTCACTGGGTCCGCGTGTGGGTTCGCGGGTGGGTGCCTGGGGAACAGTTTGCAGACTGCCTAGTGCACGGTAGCTACCGGGAGAGGAGGGGACGCTTCCCCGCATTTTTTTCTTCCTTGTAAGAAGGCCCCAGACACGTTTGTCTACGGACTCAACCAGTTCTCCTCAGCCATTGTCTTTGCTGTGTCTTATAGCCCTCCGTAGTTTTTTTAAAGCCAACTTGTGAGCAGTTTGTAGTTCTTCAGTTCCCTGCAAAATTGAGTCTTCTGTCCCGTTTGGTATTAGGGCCTTCCTGTGTCGCGTGAGTCTTATTCTTATCATATCGGCCTTGATGCGAAGTTTTTGGATCTCCTTTGACCATCAGTGGATCTGCCTCCGGCCTCGGCGAGGAAAGTTCGGTGGAGGTCATTTTCAATTTCAATTCAATTCAAATCTGATTTATTAATGGAACTGCCATTCAACAATGCTTAAGTTCTTGTGAAAATAATAAACAAAATAAAAAATAAAATAAAGGTGAGAAGAGTCACAACGCAAATGTACAATTATACACTTGTGAACATACAATCACAGCTAGCGCTGAGTCGGTGGTTGAGTCCGCCAAATTCAGATTATTCCTATCACAATTATGCATATATGTCTTATATTCACGGGCCAAAATCCTGACTGAGACGAGTGATCTGATCTCACGTGGAATAGAACCCCACAGCGATTATAATCGATAAGCGAGAGTGTGTCTCCTGCTCTCCATAAAAACATTGGTTATCTCAAACCTTGCCGCGCGGCGTGCTGGTCTGAAAGCGGCTGTGGTAAGCGGGAAATCTCCGGTGGGATGATGGCTTCGATTTTTTAAAGGCAAGCGCAGCGACGTGTGTACTGTATAGTTTGCCCACCGGAAACACGTTCTCGGAGGAGTATATGTTCTGAACCGAATCCCTCCGTGTTTTTCCAATATAGCCCTCATGGCGTCGTTTTGTGAGATCTGTGCTCTGCGGCACACGTTGCTGTATCTCCCTCCCCATATTTTTTTTTATTTATAGAGGTTGAAGGTAAATCCTGGATGGACACCGGACTTCACAACTAAGGCATTTGTCTGGTAGTGTCAGACCCTTACTGACTAAACCCAGAACCGATTTTGACTTGGGGCACTGACCGGGACTGTCAAAAGTATTACTTCAGCCAGTGCCTTGTAGGGACCGGCAGTTGATTCCAACCATGTCCTATCCTTCAGTTCCTCTTCAAGGGCGAACCCTTCCGCCCAGCCGCGGTAGGTGAGTTCCTTCGGACAAACTCTGCTATCCGTGCCCGTTCTAGCCTATCCTGTTCCCGGAGGATCCTTTCGGCTAGTGTACGCCCTCTGTCCCGCTTGTCTCAGGCCAGACGCACGTAGAAAACGAACCCTCGGATCCCGTCTTGGATGGCCCTTGTCAGCTCGGCATCAGCGATGGCGTACTTGCTCTGTGGTTCTATATGCTGCCAGTGTGTGAAGAGGATCGTCCTCGACTCCTGCATCGACCCCCTCCCCATACTTGTAGGTCAGAACTGGTATGAAGAGTGCCCTGTAAACCATCAGCAGGCCCTCGTTTGGCACACCGATATCTCTGAAACGTCGTAGACACGCAACAACCGCGTAGCATTTAGGAGACAATGCGGCTTGCCATAGACCGAGGCAGCGCCTTAAAGGTCAGACCGAGGCATTTTGACATATGTGACAATTGGCAATGTTCGCCACAAAATACCACCGGTTCAATGCGAATAGACCTCTGCGGCGGGTGGAATAAGACTAGGATTGTTTTGCTTGCATTAACTAGTAAACCAAATGACTTAAACATTTCCACCACTTTTTCTGCTTGCATCAATGCTGTCTTAAGGTCAAATTTTTTGTGCGACGGCCGAAGACTAAATAGCAGAGGTATCGTCAGCATATGTTACCACTCTGCATAATCCATCGTTCGAAATTTTGAGAAGAATAAAATAGATGTAGATAATGAACATAAACGGACCCAGGACTGATCTCTGAGAAGACGCAATGTCTACCTCTTCCCATGCAGATTCTGTACGACGCACTCTTACTGCCTGTCGTCAGGTGGAGAGATACGTTCGGAACCAGTGACAGTGTTCGCACTGCATCCAACACGTTCTAGCATTTGAAAAAACAGCGAGTGCTTTAGACAGTTGAAAGCAGCAGTTGTATCCAAGAGGCAAACTTGTTTGCTCTCCATTGAATCCACAATCTCTTGTGTGAGCGAGTAAGTGAACGAGTGCAAGCTCTGCCGATCTTGACCTCCGGAAGCCAAATTGACTTGGCGAGAAGAAGTTAATACCTCTCAGATAGTGTTCTAATCTACTTATTACGAGTTATTCAAATACTTTGGATACCAAATCGACTAGGGATATGGGGAGATAGCTATCTGCCCGACTTCGTTCACCTAAATTTCTCAATAAAGGGATCACAAAAGTATCCTTTAGTTTACTCGGTAATGTGCCAGCCCCAACTGACATGTTGAATATGTTAGCCAATGGGCGGGCAACGCCCAATGCTGCTATCTGCAGCAGTTTGCTAGGGATTCTTGTTGCTCCACAAGACCATTTGGCATTAGTAGATTCAAGACTTCTTCGGATTTCACTAGGGTTAGTGAAGCTGAGCTCGAACTATGGAGATACACCCTCCCAGGCTGTTCTAACTTCTGCTCGAATATCGGTGTGGGCTTTGAGTGTAGCAAGGGGTTTGCGTTCAAGGGGTTCGCCTTACGAAACAGAATGCAGAAGCAATACCATTGAACATTGAAACTCTTTAAGGCTGAGAGTCACCTCGAATACAACTTAGACGCTGTTGAGAGACCCGATCCGTTTCTACCGCTACTAGGACTGGGTGATATACAACGTGAGCGTAACCGAATATCGTACGAGCCTTCCATAACGTCTAAATCTCGTACCCCAGACACTGTACATTCGAATGGCTCTCCAGGAGTGACCTTATGTTGAGCAGGCAAGTCGTAGAAATTCAAAAAATCGAACTGTTGTCGAAACCAGCAACAGATTCTCCACGGGACTGGACTTTAGCAGGCGGTTGCCAGAAATCGTATCATGGTGTAAGCGGCGCTATTGTCTACATGGATCAAGATCTCAACGACGTGCCTGGATAAATAGCCTAGCTTCCCGACGAGAGACAGCTGTAAGCTGTTTTTTTTTTAAGAGGTTAAAGGTAAATCCTGCATGGACACCAGGTCTCACACTAAGGTATTTGCCCGGTAGTGTCAGACTCTTACTGACTAAACTCAGAAACGATTTTGACTTAGGGCACTGACTGGGACTGAGAGAGCCATCTGCGACTTGAAAGCATCGAACCTCCCGTTCATCTATGTGTTCCGTATTGGCCGGATATGAAATAAATAAGCATAAATAGGTCATGTATGAACGAATCTAACTTTATTGCTCAGCAAGGATAAACAATAAACGCTCACAATTCTCCTTGTGCCTAGGCATTGCTATTTTTTTTGTGGGCTTTGTTTGTTGTGTCGAGTGAACTATATTGTATTGTGGGTTATACTACCTCGATAACGTTACTATCTGGTTACCTGCTGGTAATGAGGTAATTTAGGGCAAAACAACATAACCACCTCGTGACTCTATAAGAGAGCTTAAGCATTGTGAAATTGCAGCTCCTTAATAAACCAATATAACGCTTACCTTTACCTCTACTGTTTTCTTCGGGTCCTTCGACGCTGAATTAATTTTTTTGTTTAATATCTGTTAGTTTGTTGAGATACCGACGTCGGGTCGCGATTGTGTTGCTTGTTGACGAATAGTTAAGAACTAAAGTGGGACCCGGTGGCCCAAAGCTTACCCTAAATATGAAAATATGTATTACAGTCTAGTCAGAGAGTGAACATTCGATTCATTTTTGCTCAACGATTTAATCTTAGCTAACCTAGACCCCACTGTGGCGAAGTGCCTATTTAGCTCATCTACGACTGCTTGTGGACTCCCCAGTTGCTCACCGGAGTCAACGAGAAGTAATGGAGGTAAATCCGTTTTAGGCTTTCCTCTTCCACATGACTCGCCTATAAACTTCCATAGCTGAGACGTACTCTTTGGTAGACGCTGAAATCGATCCTTGTAAAAGGCGATGATGGCTCGTTTGTACCTTCGAAGGCTATAGTAATAGACGGTTTTGGGCTCCATTGTTCCATCTTTCGAATACCAGAGATACGATTTGTTCACTTTGTGCATGAGGCGGCGTAGCCCCGGTGAGAATACGAATTTGCTGGAACAGCGACCTCCTCCTTCCATTTCAGTCGTGATAAAACCAGCGCCGTTTATCTTCAACAACAAACTACTGAAGGTGTCAAGCGCAGAATCGACGTCAGGTGTATCGTGAACCTGTAGCCAACTCATATTCTCCACGCGAAACCTGAAGAGATCGATACCGGCCTTATGGTGCCGTTTACTATAAAGTGCAGAATTCACAGTAGAGCTTTGTGGGGCCATCGGAACACTACTCAACAAGACTAACGTTGGGTAGTGATCAGAGAAATACGGAGTAAGTCATACCGCCGGTGATATTGTTGAGAAGCTGCCACAGTTCGATAGCGCGATATGACCGATGCAAGTTTCCGATGCTGGCCAAATGATCTCATCTATCATGTGACAGAAATCTCTGGAGGTGAAGAAAGAGAGATAGTCCTTGCAGCGAAGGTCGCTAACATGTTCACATTCGAGTCGCCAAGCAGCAGGCAGGGGAGGGTGCTATTCCTAGGTATAATCTCATCGGGGACATCTAGTAGTGTTTCGTGATGGGAGAAATGACGACAATAGTAGCCGATTATATGTCCTTCAAATCCTGTGGTTTTTCTTACACGCATACGAACAGCTTGCACTCTGCCATCTGCGCTCCCTGTTATGACCGACGAGAGGATAATACAGTTTTCCCGCACAACGATACCAACACCACCACCGCGCTTATCAGACCCCCAACCTTACGCGACAAAGCTGAAATCAGAAGTTCCATAGTTAGTGTAGTCGACGCTATCTAAACACGTCTCGCTTACGACCACAGCATCGAATATAGAGCCGTCGTCCCTAAGAAAGTCACCTAGATTTTCAGCTTGCCCTGATATTTTAAGACCTTCCGTGCCCGCATTAAGATGGGTTCTAGGGATATCACTAGATATCCTCGGAATATCATATACATTTGTGCATTTTGTAACGTTGTTAAACTCAAATGCATTTACAATATTAAACCTATCCATCGATTTATATTGTATTTTGAATACGTCATAAACTGATATCCCCCATAACAGCCATTAGCGGCCCAATGGCTTTTAGGAAGCTTCGTAGGCAACCGGCTGCCTCTGGGCATATTGCGTTCAGAAGCTTCATTACTGGGTCCAACGCTGGGATGATATTCTTACTTGTCTTCGGCGTGTTTAGCTTAAGACCAGGTGGTCTTTTCCAACGTAGCACATGTTTCTTCATTTTCCTTTTGAGTATTCCTTTTTTAGTAGGTGAGCCTCCTTTCTCCGGGATCGGGGCAGAGCCGGGAAGGTGTACCTATATTTCGTCTCCAGATGGTGTGGCAGCAACGACCATTCTTACTGCAGCAGCACATGACTTCCGTATGGGTCCGTTAGGTGGTGGCGATGTGGCCTCATCTGACGCTATCGATGAAGCTAGAGGAGCACTGATTACCTCCACATTAGTGGAGGATGTCTGGATGTTCTTCCCTCATTTGCTGCAGAAGACGACACTCCATGCTGACCTTCCTCTTCTCAATCTCACACGCACGTGGTGGACACAACAGCCACGAGGACGGGTGTGCTCCTCTGCATTTCACACAATTGGGTGTATTCGTGCAGTTGGCAGCCATGTGTCCTGCCTCGCCGCACTTTTTACACGCGATTTCATTCTTGCAGGACGCGACCATATTACCCAGTTTTTGACATCTGGAACATGCAATTGGGCTTCCTGCACACACAACCACCTTGTGCGAGCGATACGCAAGAAACATTTCTGCTGGAGGAGTTTTAGAGAAAAGTAGCTGTACCCCATCTGTGGGTGTAATGGAGAGCCTTCGTTGACCCTCTTCTTCACCTGTTCTCCTCTGACAGTAATGACGCTTTTAGAGCTTCGAGAATTTCATCTTCGGGCTGTACGCGGATATGATATCGTTCAGCTCCTCAGGGGTAAGTTCAGCCCCTTCGGAGTTCTCGAGGGATGATGATATCTGAGCGTCGAAGATGACCCAGTCTATCTTCCTGACTTCCCACCTAGATGTTCTCTCCAGATACGTGATCCTATGGGTGGGGCCACAGCCCCAGTTGAAGATGATGTAGCCTGTGATCACTTCCAGATTCCGACCCTAGAACCCCTCAGTTAGTAATTCGACTTAACGAAGAGAGATTAGTTATTGTAAGGTCTACCCATGCACTCTGGCCGGATAGCCATGAGAAGGCGAGCCCGCTGTCGACCTCGTCTATTCTGGAACCAGAGGCTAGCACAGCAAAATAGCCGTGTCCCCATCCCTATGATAGCACGAGCTGTTATTCCTTTTTTTCAGAATGTCCGAGAATAGTTTTATTGAGTTCCGAGAGAACCGCAATATTTATTTTTTAATCCCTACTTTGCTGGGCTATTTCTAGCGGGCTATTGGGACTGGCCTTACCTTTAACCTCCTTCACTATTTCTTTGCAGCAAGAGCACTGCATGCTATCTGCCCTATGTCCGGTTCCCGAACATATCGGGCACCGGGGGCCATTCGATTTGCAGTCTCTTGCCAGATGTGAGGGATCTCCACATCTGAAGCAGGCCTTTCGGGTTTGCTCCTTGACATCGCAGTGGCCTGCCTTGTGCCCCGGGCGTTGACATCTGTAACATACCGGAAGCTTAATCCATTCTTGGTCCTTACACCAGCGGGAGCCAATTTCAATGGTTCTTTGGTGGAGAAGTGTTTTCTCAATGACATTCGTAGTCTTAAAAACTACATATCAGATGTCATATCTGCCCATACAATTTTTTTTACTTCAATATCTTCCCGATTACACCATGTTTGATCGACTAGACGATTCTCGATGGCCTCCTCCTCCTGCGTGGCCCCGCTGTTGCCAGAATGGGCCTATTATCGATTCCTCTCTGATCAACCTCCGAGACTACTGTCCCCTTTATTTCCCCTATTATCATACTGGCGCCTCCCGGGGTTATCTCAGAGACCTTGATTAGTTGGTCTCCTTCCTTCCCCTTTGAAACACCTCTAATTTCGGCCCCAAAAGATGCCTGGATTTATGTGTTTCCCACAGTCTCCAAGGGTATTCGCAAAAGATTTTCCATCAGTATCCTTGACTGGCAAGGTAGTGTAGGAACCGTCCTACCCTTTCATGTAATAAGGAAGGGAGTTCCACTGTCTATTAGTCTTATGAGCCTGACAGTTTCTATGATTTTTCCTACGACATTGTTACGCCTACCTTTGGAGTAGTTCATCGCCAGGATAAGGGAAGAGACACCAAGTTTGGGTTCCTTATCTATCATTTTCATGATAGACATTAGGAGGTTAAGAATATCACGACAAGTGGTCTCTTGAGGACCCGGGAGACCTTCTTGCTCCTCGCCTTCGAAAAACACCTGAGTCTTAAATGTGATAAACCTACCGGTACTTCTGAGAGTATCTCTCTCATTCTCTGCGTGTTGGAGTCTTTCCCAGAGGCCAGTGGGTCTGCACTGGAGGTTCATGATCTGCGCCTCTCGCTTTTGTGCCTGGTTTCTGAGCTGGGTCTGCTCCGCTAAATTGGCTTCCAATTTATGGACCACAACATCCATAACATGCTGCGTCGCGTTCAGATCGTTTCTAAAGCTGTCTATTAGGGGATCCAGATCGCAGGATAGCGCCTTGATCTCTACTTTGGTGTTTTTGGCTTCGGTGTACACACTTTTTTTGTGAGAGGGAAATTTTCTTCAGACGCACGGCCACCACCAGAGACAGGATCGCGTACGAAGCAATCGGGTGACTTCTATCTCGGAGAGGTTCAGCGCGGTCCGTAGGGATAATTTCCACAGCCTCTGCATTCCGATACTTGCGACCATGCTCTTTCGTATTCTGTTGGTAGTATGCTCCGTGAAAGGTCGACCGTTGGTGGACAGAACCACGCCCAAGTACTTGAAGCCGATTATATTTTGGATGAGGCTGAGTCTACTTGTAATTGACTTGTACGACGTTACGAGTCGTATTTCATAACGTCTGAACAATTACAGAGAAGACCCCCAGAACGCACATGATAGAAGTCACCAATGTGGCACAAGACATTAAGAACAAAAAGTCGGCAAGGCCCGATAATTTCACTCCCGAACTGGTAACGATCTTCCTTAAATCACACCCAGGCGTCTTTCAAAATGTAATGGATAAAATTTGGGACACTGGACCATTCCCAGCGCAGTGGAAAACTGCTAACTTGATTCTGATACCTAAGCCTGGGAAAGCAAGGGACGGTCCTTCAGGGTACTGGCCAATCTGCCTCTTGAATGTGTTGGAAAAGGTTGCCGAAAAACTAATCGCGGATAGACTACTAAGGAAAGCCAGGGAAAAAACCTGCTCTCCAAGGATCAATTTGGGTTCGTAAAAGGTAAATCGACTGTCGATGTCACCAAAAACGTTCTGAACGTAGCGGTAGACGAACACAGGCGCCCTAGAAAATCAAGAGGCCTGTGCGCTATGATCGCCTTCGATATCAAAAATACCTTCAACTCCATGTCAAAGATAAGGGTGTTTCCTACTTAAGAAGAGTAATCAGTAGGTACCTGAGTGACAGATATGTAGTACATGATGGCACCACATATAAAATGACCAAAGGGGTTCCCCCAGGCTCCGTCCTGGGTCCTCTCTTGTGGAACATTAGGTATAACGGCACATTCTAGCAGAAAAATATGGCGGGGGTAAAATTAGTAGAGTATGATGATGACCTGGCCGCGGTGATAATCGGTAAGAACTCGGATGACATTCGAAGAAAATTGCATAACACAGCGGAAGAAATCGTAGACTGGCTTGAGGAGCATGACCTACAGCTCACACCAGAAAAACGGAATTAATTGTTTTCGAGCGGCAGGAAGAAATGGCAAGATATCAGCGTAAGGATAGGTGGCCGCGTAATCGAGCCCCAGAGAACAATCAAATATCTGGGAGTTGTCCTGGACTGCGGCCTCACAGGAACACCCCACGTCCAGTATGCAACTAAGAAAGCCACGAAAGCCACAAACAACCCGAGTCGGATCATGCCAAACAAGTGTGGGGCACGGGAATAGACCAGGCGATTCCTATCAGTAATCGCCGAATCTATCTCCCTCTACGCAGCCCCCATTTGGAAGAAAGCTCTCACTAAAGTTACCAAAAAAGGAAAGAAGTTAAAAAAAACTCAGGGAAAGATGGCCCTACGAATCAGCTGCGTATACAGGACTATATCTACGACCGCCGCCTTAGTCTTGAGTCGCTCGGTGCACTGGGAACTTAATGCATTAGAAAGAGTTAAGATGTACGAGGACAAGAGGCTGAGACTGAAAATGGATGAACTCAGCCAGGAAGAATGGATGAACCCGCACAATAACTTGGGAAAGGGCACTCGCAAATTTATTAAGTATGTTATCAAATGGGTGACGCGACAACACGGGCAGATTAACTACTACACCACCCCCAGATGCTGACTGGTCATGGGGACTTTGGACAATACCTCCATAAATTGGGAAAAAAGAGACACCTACCTGCGAACACTGTGTGGGACCGATGGTGGATGAACACACGTTCTGGGTGTGTGATAGATTTCAGGAAGAAAGAAACGAATTGATAGAATCCCTTAGCGTAATGCGTCAGATCGAACATTGGGTCGACAGCATGCTTGTAAGCAGAGACAAGTGGAGAATAATGAACAGATTTGTTACTAAGGTGTTGACAAAGAAATGTACACAGAGAGCGTAAGAAGAAGTCTGACTTCAGAGGACAAAATCTAACCCATATTATTATTATAGTTGCCTGTAGATTAGGTTATCCCAACGAGAGGTGATGCCTGTTGATATGCCTGCTGCCTTTGGGCACTTGCCTCTCGAAAACTTTCCACACAGAATTGGCGACACGTTCACACATCACAATTGTAATAAATTATAACACCAAAATAAATTAGCCGGCTATTCTCTAATAGTTCGGTCCCGAAAAAAAAAATACAGGTTGCGAGTCGGCTCTCGCGGAGAAATTTCATAGCCTCTGTCTTGCTTATGTTGATCGTTAGGCCCGTGCCGAACGTGTATCGCGATCCTTGCAAGCGCTTGCTGGACGTGAAAGCTACTCTCACCAAAAATCAGTAGAGCATCGTCATAAAGCAAGGTTTTCATATGTCCAGACGGACCTCATGCTCGAGACGGCGGATCATTCAAGAGTAGCGAGAACAGAAGAGGTCTTAGGTTGTTTGGGTAGAAAGGGGTAACTGCGCGACTAATACGAAAAGAGCCTTCCTGAACGAATTAATACGAACCGAGATTTCCTGCAGTGCAGCTCTGATTAGCGGAAGCAGGTCTACTGGGACTCCACACTCTGCAAGCCCTGCCAGTATTCGATGATGCGGTGCAGTGTAGAAAGCAGACTTAAAATCCACTTTGGGCCCCCTCGGTCTACTTAATACACGATACACCTATTGCAGCAACAAGCCACACGCCGCACCTGTGGAGCGCTTCACTCAAATACGGAAATATAGGCTCCGAGCATCTCGCACATCAAGTAGATTTGCTCGTCGCTACACAGCCTGGTGATAGAGTTTATAGGAATATTTGTCCGCAGATGTTCTTGAATTGTTCTATCACCATTGTAGAACTAATGGGGAGTCAGGGCGGTGTCGCACACTGCACCCATCTGTATAGTGCCTTGACTGCTTGCTTGAGCAGTTGTTCCTTCTGTTGTGGGAAGTACTCATGACGGACATGCTTGAGGGTACGCCGATACTATTTCTTCGTCATGATACAGCGCGAGCTTAGACCAAGGTATAACGCTGCCAAGCGTTGTGCGTAGCGCTGGGCGTTTGATGCCAGTTTGCAGCAGTTTGTGATAAATTTATTCTAATAACTCAAGGGTCTGGTTAACAAAGGTCCGTCCGGGTTGGTCACATGGTGTGAGTCTCAAGTGTACGGGGCTTTTATTTTGCTCAAATTTTGGCTTTTTGACTGGACACATATAATTTTATCTCAACCCTTAGGCTATATTCTGCAAAACAAGAGCTATTTATGGTCATCCGCATCTTCTATACCGTTTATCTGAGGTTTCCATTTTTATATCTTAGTACCTTAAATAGCGCCAAAACGACCCAACTAGAGAAACACGATTTTCAGAAAAATACGAATGTACTTGAATATTTGATCATAGTCGTGCTCATCTCGAAAATGGCATCGGCATATTTGTCCTTACATTTCCTAATATATAATAACAATACAATACAATTACACCTGTATTAATCAAAAGGGGTGGTATAGAGATTATTAAAGGAATTACATACATTGGTAGAAGCGAAGATTTACAATTGTGGTAATGGCAAATGTCCACTTCCTGAGTCTCGTATGAGACGTGCGACTCTCCAAGAGAACAAATTATTTAGCTTTTCGGTGCGCTACTGATGCAATTGGCACTGTACGTCCACTGCGCAGAGGGTTTGGACGAAATTCGATGAAATGTTTGACAGAACTATTTGGTCTTAGTCGCTGAAACAAGCGTAGGTCCGCAGTATCTAATATGGTCATTAGGGAGGGAAGCTTCACTACTTCCTTCGGAACATCACAACGCAGACTGACTCTTCGGATGAACCTCGATTGCACCCTCTCAAGCGCTAGGATATGTTTTTTGAGATAGGGCCTCCAAACTGGAGAGCAGTAAAGAAATTTTGGAATGACAAGGCTCTTATAGAGCGCAAGATATAAATCGACATTTTTGATAATAAAACATCTAAAAATGGTGTTACATATTCATGAGGCAGACCGAACTACCTCTGTCACATGCAGATCAAAAACTAGGTACCGATCGGTCGGTCGATCGATCGGTACTAAAACCGATCGCTGATCGCAGATAGTGATCGCGTGCTAACGACGAAGCTCCCGCCAGCCTCTCCGCCGTAACGTTTTGCGCTTTGAAAGTGTTGTCGTGCACCCTGCGCTTCTGTGCTGGGTGGGAGGGTGATGCCTCCAGACGACGTGCCGAGGGTGCCGCCCTTGAAGAGGGCGAGGCCTGGCGCGGCCGATGATGTCGCTGTCGTTGGGAATGACGACGCGAGGGAGAACGCTGCACCGTTCACGGAGCAGCGGACGAAGGACGCCAAGCGTCGCGCGGGCAGTGAGGCGCGCGCACTGGAAGCCCTCCGGGCAGGCCTCAACGCGAGGTCCCACGGATTGTTTAAGGTGACTGTCCGTGGCAGGGCGGTCGGGGCCGGCGGGCCTTCCCCCGCCTTCGAGCAGGGCCAGATTCTCGCCCTTTTTAAGAGCGCGCATGAGGCTCTCCCGGGTTGCACCCCGGCTGGTGGAGCCGACGGGCGCATCATTTGGGCGCCGACCCTTGAGCTCGCCCGCAAGGCGTTGACGCTGACGACCCTCGGGGGCGTTCCGGTGACAGCTCATTGCTCGGCCCTCTCATGCACCAAGGCCCGCATCACGAACGTCTGCGCGGCTTTCACCGATGCCGAGATCCTGGCTGAACTCTCACCTCTCGGCGTCACCTCCGCCCGCCGTCTACCCGCCGTGCCCGGCCCAGCTCGTCGATCGCCTCGGCCCGTCCTGCTCACGTTCAGCGGGCCGCCTCCTGCCTCGGTGTTCCTCGGCTACCGGTCCCATCCGGTCGTGCTCGAGCCTGACCGGCCACCACTCTGCTTCAACTGCTGCCGGACGGGCCACATCGCGGCCCGGTGCTCCTTGCCTAGGGCTTGCAGCAATTGCGGTGATGCCGGCCACCTCGCCGCCTCTTGCGCCCGTCCTGCCCGGTGCGTCAACTGCAAGGGTGCCCATCGCTCGGGCTCGCCGTCGTGCCCTCGGGCGGCCTACCTCCGCGAGCGTCAGCGGCTCGTGACTGAGGCCAGGGTGCTCGAACAGGTGAAGGACACCTCACTTCTAGCGTCCATTATGCCAATCGAGGCCCCGGTGTCGACCCAGGCGCCAGCCCGCTCGTACGCTGCGGCGGTTCGGGGTATTGTGGTCCCCTCCGACGGTGCTCAGGTCCCCATGGTCCTGCTGCCCAACCCGAGGCCGATCCCCGCCCCGTCCCGCCGCCGCGCCCCTCGTCGGCCTGCTCCTCGTCGGCCTGCCCCTTGTCGGCTTGCCCCCCGTCGATCTGCCCCCCGTCGATCTGCCCCCCCATAATCCCTAGAAATTCCGACCTATTGTAACTTTTAATATATTATAATAAATGCCATTAAAACTAGGGAGGAAGTCACTATGACACCCAGATCCCGCATGGAGCTTTCACATTTGATAACATTACCATTGATTGTGTATGCATTTTTGTAAGTAGAGGTGCAGGACTGCACATTTCGGAATGGAGATCAACATGTCGTTCTTACAACACCACTCTACAACAGTGGTAATGGCTGATTGAAGGAGGAGCCTGTCATCAGCACACCGCACTGGTACATACAATTTCAAATCATCAGCATAGAACTTGTGCTTTACACCGCTTGGAAAACCATTTTTGAGATCTAACACAAATATACAGAACAAAAGTGGGCCCACGCACGAGCCCTGAGGTGCGCCAGAGGGGCACCGATCATACGTACTAAGAGTATGGTTTATTTTTACGCAGAACTTTCTATCCGTGAGATAACTTCGGATCCACTCAACACTATGTGGATCTACTTTGAGAGATAAAAATTTGGAGCTTAAAAGGCTATGATTGACGCGGTCGAATGCTTTGGAATGCTTCGAATGCTTTGGTCCTGGTTTGGTAGTCGTCGTGCATGACACTCCAGAAATTGTAACCTATGTGTTCGCGTTTGAGATCTCTGAATTGACACAGTACTGTAAAAGCAACAGCCGAGTGATCCGTGTTGATTAGAGCAGCACATATTCAATCAGCTGGGTTTCGGTCGATTTTCCTTTGGTAAAACCATGTTGTTCGTTGTCAAGGAGATCATTTATGGAGAGGTATGAGTAAATGTGATCTACGAGTATCTTCTCAAAAATGAGGCACGCTATGGACCTCTGGGCTACAGGTCTATAGTTACTTACATAACTCTTGTCTTTCGCTTTATAGACAGGAAAGAAGACAGGCGTAACAATTGAGAGCTTAAAGCAGTCACGGACTGTTCCGTCCTCATAGGAGCGGCAGAAGATCAATTTTAACAGTTGAACAATAGCCAGACCCAATTTTTGGTATAGCATCGGCGGCAAGCCATCAGGGGTTTGAAAGCATTTTAACTGTAACTCCTTGATCTCTCGTAGGATAAGATGATCCGTAATATCCAGTCTTGCACAGTGTGCTCTCACGCTTACAGTAGCCGTTTACATCAGCTGTACTTTGGGACACGAACACTGATCCGAAAAATGATTTAAAAGTTTCTGCTTTCAAGAAATCGTCTGACTACAGGACACCTTTATTTTGTATGACGCCAACCCCATCTACACCTTTTATCTGTTTGTTCGCATATCTGAAGAACTCTTTGCTATTGCGCTGACTCTTGTAGAATACGTAGCCGAGTCGAAGCTTTTCTTAAAGCGAGAAGCACAATTCGGGCTTGGATCCGATTTCACGATAGCCTCCAGTTTTTGGACATAAAGCCGTATTTGATTTTGAGCTGAGTGAGGATGCCCTTTTGGTATGAACTCTGCTGTGAGAGCATGCATAATCTTGAGACATGATTGGTACATATCATTTACTGAGCGACACAGATGAAAGACACCACGCCAGGGAACGTTGAGAAGCCTGGTTTGGTAGTCGTCGTGCATGACACTCCAGAAATTGTAACCTATGTGTTCGCGTTTGAGATCTCTGAATTGACACAGTACTGTAAAAGCAACAGCCGAGTGATCCGTGTTGATTAGAGCAGCACATATTTCAGGATCAGCGATAAGGGCGGGCTCGGTGATGAGCAGTGGGTCCAAAATTGATTGTTCGCGCGTAGGCGAGCCGATCGACTGAGAAAGACCATTGGAGATACACGCGAGTACAAAGACTGATTCTTCTGATTCTGATCTACTAATGTTTTCGTTCAACCTCCCAGAAACAGATAGTTACCGCATCTTTATAGATGGCCATAAAGCTAAGAAGAGAGCGGTGGACCCGTCGTTCTTCACGACTCAAACCATGACTGATGGCAATTGGATGCTTAGTAATAGAAGGAATAGGCACCATGTTACCATTTTCGCGGTTCACGGATTTCACCATATAGTCTGCGAAATACAGGGATTCCATGAACCTGATGATAATTGCGTTTGTAAATTCTGTAGTAAAAATGTGAGAGATACCACGCAGGAAAATGCGAAGCAATTAGGTCAATTAGTCATCTCTTAAATATAAATGCCTAATCTAGTCGTATAATTAAATATACATTAATCAATGCAACCAGATGGAACTATGTTTTAAAAAAAAAAATGCTTCTAGAATTTTTACTTGAAACCTTACACATCGGAAACTGACTTGTATATTGTACACACCGTTGTAATTACTCGAACAGAGTGAAAATAAAACAAATAATAATGTTTTCAAGATTGAAATAGCCATAAGTGACAACCGGGAGAGCGGAATCACGGCCAAATAGCCGTGCGCAGTCCGAAACCCTTTGTGAGAAGCACTCAGGATGGTTTGTAAGATAGCATGACGCAAAGCGGACCTAAATGTCCTCAAAATGAATATCAACAGCAACCACCTCCATGGCGCTATCCAGATCAACCCCACAGCATTTTAGGTTACTGTCAACCGGAGCCAGAGTGCCACCTCCTCTGGGACCTCTGTCTTGGCGAAACACTCTAAACTTGCCATTGGAAGACAGTTCAGTATCTTTTATGTCAGGAGTCAGCCACGTCCCAGAAATGAGCAGGATCTGAATCGCATGGAGGGACACATATGCAAATAGTGCAATTATTTCGCCTGGACTGCATCGTGAACGAGCGTTGAATGGAAGGCATTTTACGCGGGGTGTAGCGTATATTTCAGGAGGTCTCAGTAATGGAACATTACCGCAGTTCAACGCTGATAGGTGAGAACGGAGGGGCACCTACTGAGAATCATGAGGGCATGTTCTATGTCTCGGAGTGGAGGCTGAGGTGGAGGAGAAAGAGTGGCAGGTATGGGAGATTGATTGGGCAACCATGGATTCAGGGAGGGAGACATTCTGGCTGAGAGGGGAGGAGCGCTTGAGGAGGTCCAGTTTGAGGGTGACGTGAGCGTGGCTGGAAGGTTGCCAAGTGAAACGATAGGTGACAGCGATGACGATGGGAGCGGGAGGGTTTCTGATGATGAAACCCCAGTATGTTCATACTTGGACTGCCTCGTGTCTTAAAGCCTCGTGAGCGAGGACCTTGACTGTTGATACCGGTCTCAAGGGTGGACCTCACGTGTATGCCGGTGAGATGGGGCTCCTTGCCTAGAATGTGCTGATTGAAATTCACGATTGCATTCGTCAAACACCACGGGGTGGACACTGTTTCGTTTTGTGGAGCTACGTTTTGGAATAGAGCAAACTGTGAGGCTAATACCCTTTTGAGAGCAAAGCATGCCAACGGAGGAAATCTGCCTCGCGATTCGGTCCTGAGCTCGGGAGGGGTTTCTAGGAGATGTCAGGTCACTCAAACCAACAAGAAGAATTACTTTAATGGAAGCACTCGATGTATAGGAGATAAAATCGGTGACAGCCTTATTGCTGCATGAAGTGGTAAATCTCGTTTACTCTCAATGACAGTTTCTTCCGAGGAGTCAAGCGCCGCATCTATGAGAGGATCCATCTTTTGCAGATTGGAGTTACCATAGATTATTACAACCTTGTCACAAGAAGGGGAGGGTGGGGGTCAAGGCTCAATGACGTATTGTTTATCTGGGGCGAAAATTACTCAGAGCGAGACTTAGTAACCGTATCAGTCAGTGAACGGTGTGGCGATTTCTCTTGGGATGCCGCCACATTCAGAGGTTTTGCGCTTTTTATCTGAGTTAGAGAATCATGCATAGACTGAAGCTTAGCATCATGTTCAGCCCCAGATCTCTCTAGTTCCTTTTGAATTCTCGTCAGCGCCGACATTTCTTTACTATGACACAGTGTGTTGAGTGATTATGATCAGCTGTCACGGCTTGTGACATCTGTGTCCCAGCATTAACAGCAGCAGCAGCAGTGCTACGATGCTTCCACCTCAAGTTCGATTCGCCTGGCAGTGAACACACACGTAGGAGTTGTTCGATGTGATGTGACGAACAACGTGCGTCTTGCCATAGAGACTATTACAGTAGGTACACGCAACGGCGTGAGCAATGATGGCTGCCCGATGTGTGGCGGGATTGGTCATTTCAGGGGTAGAGGGGGACGACCGCTTGTACCGGTTTGAGGGAGGATCCAGGAAGCTGTTACCATGCTTGAGTTCTCGTTAAAATAATATTAAGGTAAATACGCAGCAGTTCGAGAAAGTTAGTATGTTCCGTTCAGAATATTATTGTGCCCTCTCCTCCTATGCAGGAAACACTGGCAACTTGACTCAGGTCTAATCGTATAAGTGAGCTTTTACAAAAAAAACTAGCTAAGGATGATAGCAGTAGGATTTTGGGTTCGTGTGACACTTGTCGATACTTGTTGATTCTTGTCCGCGCAAAGTTCGGTCCCAGTGAAGGTTGTGTAAGCGATGCCCACTAGAACGCAAGCATGCTCTCGTGCCTCCCAGAGAGTGGGAAATAGAGATAGCTACGGTCAATGCTCCAAAGGAGGCTTCAACATAATCCGTTAACAGTTATCATTCCATGCTGCCTTTTCCGTTGAGATTGAATGTGCTGAAGATTATCCCTCAGTCGGTGGACTGTGTGTTACCGTCGGTTGAGGGACTTTCCATAGGCACACATCTGTCACTGACATGAGCGTTCTGTTCGTTTCTAACGAATCCCTGCTAGCAAATGCACGTACTCAACCTATAATGTCGTCGGTGACGAAGAAGACATTGAGTGAAAAATAAGTCCACAGGTCACCCCTCTGCGATGTGCGTATTCTGTTCACCTTTATTTAACTCAAACTTTCCGTGCGTTACAAAATCATGCGACAGTCAACGTCTACAGAGGCAGACATCTTATAATAAGCTTGTTATTCGTCTTAGATGTCATTTCCTATTTCCGTTCGGCGTTTATCGGAACTGTTCAAGGAACTCTGCAAAACTTTGAATCACGATAGACCAACTCGCCTCTACCAGCTTATTCGTTCATATCGACAAAGTACGATGGGCGACCAATAACCCTAAACGAGGAAGTAGCTATAAGGATGCACTAGCTGGTGCTTAATACCTGGAAATGCTCCAATCGTAAACAAACCCGCAAGACAGACAGAGCTCTCTGCGATGTAACGCCAACAACGAACAGGGGATCAGTCAATACTACGAAGTAAATAGCGAATTGCTTGCTCATGTCGCAACCAACTGGTCTTTGCCAATTAATATCAGGAAAGCTGCATCGGTGATACTGATTAATTGGGATTGAGCTGACAGACAAAGCAGTTATATATATATATATATATATATATATATATATATATATAGTATTACATGCGCAAGGATCATTTTTAAATGAGAGCAAAACACGGCTCCAATCACGATTTGATCATTATTGAGCGTAACTTAGGTGAAAGTACCCATTTTGAATAGTCCATCACGCTTATCTAATTCTTTGTGGGAAATTCGTCGTGGATGGAGCGAGGAACATGATCAATTCAGCATCATTGTTTTGCGAGAGAGCTAAATTATGGTAGAGAACATCCGCGAATGCGAATCCCCCGTTCGGAGCAGATCCGGAAACGCTTGCTGCTTGAATCCTCCAACGATGACATGTGGTATATATATACATATATAATAGAATACAATAAGCTTGCGCTGGGTGGAGCTCCCAAAACGCACCTCTGGTATGCTCAAAGTTGCTGTGATTTTTCGGGTACAACTCTGATATTTGCTTCCCCAAACCTCTGAACACGTCACGAAGAGGTAACGCATTAGCATCGCGATGCGCATGACGTTCTCTTGCAATCTCCATCGATCATAATTTGTCACAAATATATCATTCCGAACGCCCACCTAATAGCTGACGAGTTCTGCCGTCAGGTGAACGACGAGACTGGCATGGAGGATCTCGTGACAAGGAGATAGATGTCCCGCCCCTGATATTCGCTCCCTTTCGAAAACAAAGTGTGATCATTCATAGTGAGAACACTAGGGGAACATTAACCCCAATCATATTGCTAGCAACCTAAGAACGTCACTACAGCGAAACTCACTCGTCGCAGTGGCAACATTGTCTTAGCCACTGTCTAAGCCGGTCATCGACCTTAATAATACCATCATCTTTCCTCTTATACATAATGTCTGAAAGGAATCAACCCGTAGTTTCTCACGAGAATCCCTCCGATGCATCTATCACGGTCACCATGGTCTGGGATCAGGTGTTGTCGCGTACGAGCTTCCACGCTTTGTTGACGGTGGGAAACAAGTCGAACTTAGCCGAATAAGTTGCATACGTCTAATATTACTCTAAGTAATATTAGTGACATCAAATTAATTGTATATATATATATATATACATATATATCTATATATATTATTTGGATTTTTAATTCAAAGGTTCTTTCATTTCTTTGTCGTTTACACCATGAGATAAATTTTACCGCGCAAAAACACGTGCAGCTCCAGTTCGTGGAACTTTTCACTCAATAAGTATAAAGTATCGTCGTAAAGGGCAACATATTGTTCAATTATATACTGATCGTTCGGCTTATAAATTACCGTTAAAACTGTGCTCTCAGATTAGTGTTAATCACGCGGCCAACAATTCGGAAATAGCAAATCGTTTCAAGTTCAAGTAAAACTGTTTCTAATTTCTTTCTAATTCTAATCCTTCGGTGAACGAATTAGTGTTAGTAGTGCCAATGTAGCGCTGTTAAAAATGTTTTCTTAACATCAAGAATAAATATGTTAAACACTTAGGTTATATCATTGTGCTGCGCTACATCAAGTGTTTGTGATCAGTCAATGAACGTGTACAGCTGAACGCCCGGACCGCCACTAGTGTCGTTGAAGCATACGCAGTAGGCTGATAACGGTAAAGCTTTATTGGTTCATTAGAGGTACTGCAATTTTTACAACAGAATAGGTTAAAAATAAATTAATATATTAAAGAAAATTAAACATATACGCTAATTCAGTTCAACCGAATTTGTTAACAACATTAACACTGTTGCTCAGAAGACTGTTGAGGTCACACAGGAAACGCGGATCTTATTACCTCCATGACCTCGCCGGATCCGATACAATCAAACTCGACAATCGCCCGTCCGCTGAACATGAATCACCCCATTGCTCTGGGTGATGTCCGGCGCGGACTCATACTTAATTAAATTCGACAACTCTTACTCAATTGGTCATAAATGCATGAGCGTACGAAGTCGAGACGGCTTTCACTGAAGCAGGGTCTTGACTCGCTAAAAGGTGCGATGTAACACACTAGGCTTACTGCAAGGCGTACGAGAATAACCGAATGAACCTAATGAGTTTTTGCTTCTAACGTATTTTTTTGTTATAATTGTAAGCCAACCAACAGCCAGACCGCCTGGCTTTCACCGTTCCGTGTTGTATTTTTTTTTGCTTTAACTTCTCTCCTGAAAGTTTCTTTTACCGTTTTTATATCTACCTAAGTAAACTTAGGCTTGCGGACGATCTGTGCTCATCATTACAAAGTTAGACCTCATTCATGTCGTGGGACTGGAAAAATTGGCAGTCTAACGCAATGAGGTCCTACTTTTATCAGGTTTTCCACAGGAAACTTTCCCTCAACACCAACGACTAAGATTAGTTATCACTGTATTCAAGCGAACATTGATCTGTACGACCGCTACTGAGCACGACAAGTCTAGCCTGTATCTTCCATTTAGGCGATCAATGGAGTATTTTGCCGTGCTGTGGCGTAACCAACGATACGTGTCGTAGGGGGAGTTGTCGTCGTAGAATCCTTTGTCTTTACTGCTTTATAACTCAGTCGGTTATGATCAAAGGTTGCAATGATGCTCCCTCGCACATCCGGAGCACGAGAGTCTGGCGACGCCAGACTCTAGGCAACTCCGCTGTAGAAACTGCCCCCGTGCAATGGTGATCGTTACAAACCAATTCGTCCACCCGATCAGATATGCTATTGTAGATAAAACACGACATGCGAGTTTGTGTAGTACTTCCCTTCGATTAGTAGTGTTTGTGAAAGGATTAAGGAAGGAAAAGATCATCAGACTCATATTTGACGGAATCGAGCCTTGAGCCTCCGTTGAGAAATATCCGAAATGATCAAATGTGATCCCACGCCGCATAACGTTAACACCGGGGATGGGCGTTCGTAATTCGGCATAAGGCATGGGGCCATTCAGCTAGATATTAGTCATTAATGCTAAGAATCACATCTAGTTTGGTGTGTTATATTTTCAAAGGAAATTGGCCTAATATAGCTAGTTTTGAGGTACCCTGTAGACGACCAATATATCGTGGGCGATTGCTTCCGCACGACAATCAGCTGGTTCTTTACGAAATTAGCAGTCGCTGCACACGCGAATAGTGCGGTCTTTAAGATAGATATCACAGATAAGATAGACGGGTGAACTTTATCCGCTTGGTGATCATGTGATGAGAGGATGTATGATAGGATGATGGCGGGTAGTCAATCTTGGACGATTAGAGGGGTTATCTTATCACAGGGATGACATCATAGCGCTAAGCGATTTTTATCAGTTGCTCACTTGATTCAATAGAAATCGCTTATTTCCTCATAATGTACAGTACAGAACTAGCTAGCGCCAAAGTTTACGTCCCAAAATTAAAAACAAAGAAGCACTGTGATTTAGTTGAGCACAATGACTTGTTGTGGCCAGAACCAATGACTCAACAGTTCATCGAGAGGGCAAAGTATATACCTTGTAAATACCTTCGCAGATGTAGAACAAAACCAGGCACCTGACCAAAACGCTAATCAGACTAATACACATAGAGCCAAAAATGAGCCGTAATTTGTGTCCGTAATGATATTTACGAAAAATCTACCTCAGAAATAATGACGTCAACTTAGAGCAACTATAATTGAAATAAGGGTCCCCAACACTGATTGTTGGAAATCCGTCCCATAGTGTTTGCCTTGTTGACGATAAAATGTACAATGTATTGTAAACTCAGTATAATTCTGTTTCTCATGCAATTGATCAATACTTGAACATCCTAACAGGGCAAAGATATCAATAAATGTTGCCTGTCCTTGCTTCGTTCCATTTGCCATATTTTATAATTTGTAGAGATATTTATTTCATGAATAAATATCGAGACCATTTTCCTTCTACAGTATCCGCTAACGACGAAAATGAGCAGAAAACTAAGGAACTCATTCGGCTTTGACTGTGACCCAAATGACCAGGATACTTCAAATTCTATATTTGAGAACATCGCAATACGCTATGGTGTACGTTTGGTTGGAAAGTTACCGTGCTTAGAAGTGCTTCTCGTCAAGACCAATAATGCATTATTTTAAAGAAAACCAACTCTATTGCCGTACAGAACTGGAAAGAAACTCGGGGTTCTTCGTATCCTGGGGAGCGTCGATGTGCGACTCTTGATCGTGACTTCTTCGCGATGGGCGACCTGAGGAATGATTAAATAACTCGAAGGGACTTCACAGTAGCAACCCTCGGCTCCGCAGGTGACCACCATTAGAAATGACCCTGCATGCAACAGCGGAAAAAAAATATATATATACATATATTTATATATATATGCCAATAACGTAGAAGAACGTTATATTTAAAGCGCATTATCCTATATTTTTGTCGAAAATTAAAAAAAATATATATATATATGTAAGGTCACTAATGTTGTGCTTTTTTATGAATTTCATATGTGAAATTAATAAAAAATCACAATATCATATTCAGAACCGTCGAGCAATTTTTTTTTTTTAATTTAAAAACACCTTTATTAACAAAAGGGGGTTATACATTTGGTGTACAAAAATTAGTTAGTGCATAGTATATGCATGAGTGTCTCTGAGCATTCATGTCGCTCGAAAAGAAAACATATTATTGACTCTTTCGCTTCTGGCGATTTGTACTGATGATATGGTTTGTCCACTCCGCAGATTATTTTGTCTGACATTAAAATATTTATAATACGAGTTTGAAAATAGTAACCTTTTGTAAAATCGCATATCTGCCTGTTTGTGTAGGTCAGTAATCGGAGGTAAGGTAAGAGTCGAGCGATCGATTCCACATCTAAGGGAGACGCGTGTTAAGAACTTTGATTGAACTCGCTCCATAGCGTCTAAATGTTTCTTAAGATATGGTCGCCAAACTTCACAGCAGTATGTAAATTTCGGTATAACTAAGCTCTTATAGAGCTGCATATAAAATTCCGTCTTTTTCACAATAAAACAACGAAATAATGTGTTACAAACTAACGTTGCGGACTAAATGACTTGTGTAATATGAAGGTTAAAATCCAAGTCCGGTGAGACCATCACGCCCAGGTCCCTCATACATTTCACAATCGGTATAGGCTGAGCGTTAAGAGTATATATGTGAGGGTCTGATAGACACAATGTGCCACATTTAAGAACGGATATTATCATATCATTTTTAGAGCACCACCTTGAGATGGCACCAACGGCTTTCTGCAGATCGCGTCTTTCGGTTTCGGTCTTCGACGGGCCGTAGAGCTTGAGATCATCCGCGTAAAGTTTATGTGTTATGGACTGCTGAATAGTGTTTTTTAGGTCTAAGATGTAAATACAAAATAATGTGGGTCCCGAGCAGCTACCTTGAGGCACCCCAGAGGAGCAAGAACCGCAATTACTAATACTGTTTTTTACACGTACGCAAAATGAGCGGTTACATAGGTAGTCAGATATCCAACAAAAGGACCGTGAGTCAATTCCTAGTTTCTTAATTTTTGCTAAAAGTGAGGAGTGATTTACTCTATCAAACACCTTAGAAAAATCGAAATATATGCTGTCGAACATTTGTTTGTTGTTGATGTAAATGGTCCAATCTTGAACCATATCAACCAGCTGGGTGGCGGTGGATTTTCCCTTTGTAAAACCATGCTGTGCCTCATCAAGTAACCCCTGAGTTGTTAAAAAACTAAATACATAGTCTACAAGCAGTTTCTGAAATATAATACAAGCTATAGAGGACTGGGCCACCGGTCGATAGTTATCAACATCGGATTTAGACCCCTTCTTGTGGACAGGGGTTACCACAGATGTTTTAAAATACTCTGGTACAATGCCTGCCTCATAGGACCTGCAGTAAATAAGATATAAGGGTTGGGATATGGTTCTCCCAACCTTTTGGTAAAAAATAGGAGGAATTGAGTCAGGTGTAAAACTACATTTCATGGGTAAAGCTTGGATCTTACTAAATATATTTTCCTCTGTTATTAAAAGGGGCGTAGATTCATTTGTGTGATAGGTAAGATCCGTAGGGGCCACGCTAGTCTGTTTGACGTAGACGGTTGAAAAGAAATCTTTGAAAATGTGTGCCTTGGCCTTCTCATCTGTTATAATTTTATCATCCTTTATAAGCGCACCTATCTCCTCTTTTCGCTTCAAGCGCTTATTTGCGTAACGAAAAAATGACTTAGAGTCCTTAAAGTCAAAATTCGATAACCTAGCCTCAATGCTTTCATAATCTCCTCTCCAGAAATCATAACCACATGCATCAATTAATTGGGCATGATCTCCATTTACAGTGTTCAGTGCTGAGGGGCGAACTGATATCGATCAAGACCATAATAAGCTTCCTGTCATCCGGCGGAGCCACAAAATAGAGACAAAGTCTCCATAGGTGTGATGTCACTTCGGCCTGCAATATTGCTGGACCAAATTGCCCGCCAGCGATTTACGGGAGCGCATCTTTTACAACAGGGCCTGAGTATTTAAGGCGCAAACGCAGGTGTAGAGATCAGCTCATTCGTAGGCGCTCCATCAACGAGACACAGAAACACATTAGTTGCTCGAATTTTTGTCTAAGTTAAATTAGCGATCGTGTTTAAGCTCACGTAACCTGGTGAATTTATTGATCGCTTAGTTATTCAGTGGAAATCGTTCTTCATTATTAGTCACGACCTGTAGGAGTGATGTCAATCAGGCTATGCACATCCGATCTCAGCGAGCGTGACTATGCCCATCAACTTCATCTTGAGCGCCCTGAAGATTTAGACAGAGGGTATTACGTCGTCAATCTTAAGGATGTGGAATACAAGGTCGGTACGGCATAATATCCACTGTGCGGTCTCATTATGTGGTCGGCATTACGAAACAGTGATATTTAATGCAAGCATTCATGAATATCCCCTTAAAACATTTGTTTTAAGAATGATTATATATATATATTTGTATATATATATATATATATATATATATATTTGTATATATATATATATATATATATATATATATTTGTACATATATATATATATATATATATATATATATCAACTATAGATGATAGTATCAGTGTACAAGCTATAAGAGTAGAATACCTGAATCTTAGCACAGTGAGACTTATGTCTAGTGTAACTGTGTCCGAAAATCTGATTGATAATACAATCACTCCTTCGAATATGGCAACATTTTCAGTTGCCTTTTCTCAGAACCAGCAGACGCGATCCGTAAATATAATACCTTGATGTTCGCAATCAGCAGCGAACGGGATGGCTCAAACATTCGACATAAAACACTTGACGATCAATAAGAAATAATAATAACAATAATGACCTCTCAAAAGCATTGCTTTACCCCTTCCACAATGGGTGCTCATTGAATAGTCATCGATAGCAGCTCTTTGATCAAAAGATGCCTTCAACCTTATCCATATAGAATATCCAATAACTAACTACGTGATCTTTAATGGAAATACATTGATCCCCATTGTAATTGGCTCAGGTGGATCTGTGGCGTCGTAGCTGTCCACGTGTGACTCCGTTTTATGCTGTTAAGTGTAACGACGATCTTGCGGTTCTTTCGATACTCGCACATAAGGGCGTCAACTTCGACTGCGCTTCGAAGGCGGAGATCGCCAAGGTAAGAACGTGGGAACCTTGTTCCCAGGCTAAATGCTATAAATGAATTGTAAAGGAAACCTAGAAACTCGGATAGTTTTAAGCCTAGGCGGCGATTCTGAGGATCAACTTATTGAACGAAATCCTTCCATGGTTACAGGTTCTATCTCTGGGTGTGGCTCCATCGAGGATTATCTATGCGCACCCGATTAAAGCGCCGTCGTACCTGCATTATGCCAAAAAGCAAGGCGTACGCGTAATGACTTTTGATTGCGTTGAAGAGCTGCAAAAGATCGCTGAGATCTACCCTGACGGACAGTGTGTTCTCCGACTAAAGGTTCGTACAAGATCATGCACAAATATATATAGCTGATGCAGTCGACGTCTTTTTCTCATTTAATTGATAGTGTTGTTGCCATTAATTTTATGTGGATGTTTATAGCAAGTTGGGAGAGTCGAAAACTCCTCTGAAGTGTGTCCACATTCTACCTGCACGTTTTGTATTTGAAATTGACTCTTGGTTTGTTTTTTGCGATCTTTATTCATAGGTTGATGACAGCGAGAGCGACTTCAAACTGTCCCAAAAGTTCGGCTGTGCTGAAGAAGATTGTCTTCGTTGTCTCGAGGTTCGATAAACTCCACTATATATATATATATATATATATATATATATATAAGCATTACGACAACCTGGTCTAACACCTTATCTAGCTAATTATGCAGAGCGAGATGGTCATGCCCATCTTTCCTTGTTCTCATTCATAGAACTAATTGTCATTTAATCCATAATAAATGAAGAACATACCTTTCGTTAAGTAATCACACCATATCTATACTAAATGCCTTCATCATCAGTAAGAAAGCCCCGAACACAGCGGCCCTACCAAGTATTATCGATCGTTATCGATTACAGGGGGCCCGCAGACTTGGTCTAGAGGTGATCGGAGTCAGTTTCCACGTCGGCTGCAACAACCAATCGCCGTACGCGTACTCAAATGCACTGGCAGTCGCTCGTCGCGTGTGTGACCAGGGCGAGAACATTGGCTTCCGAATGAAGTGCGTATGGCTTCAAATCAATCTGTAATCACTCTAATAATAATTACTTAGGTCGCGATGCGAAGAAGACACATTGATACACACATATCTAGATAAAGATCACGTTATTAGCATCATGTTATAACAAACCAACCTGCTTGTCTAGCAACTCGTAAGTGTAAGACACTGTCGTTTGACTCGACCACACATCGACGATTTGAGCGAACTCAACAGGACAGGCGGCTTAGCGGGCAAGTGGGGGAATCCTGCAGGGCGGTCTTAAAAGGGAGATCTCTTGAAGTGTTGTGTTCTTCTGATTCACCTTTCTTTCGTTTCACTGTACTGTATTATAATCGTTATTATTTCTTTATTATTATTATTATTATTGTCATTATTCTGCATCATTACAATGCCATCACTATTTTTGCTCAGTGTCAAACAGGACCACTATCACCAAAAGCAAATAAACCACGCTTATCAAACTTTGCCGACATTTCTATGGGGTACCACCGGTTATCTAGTTAAATATAATGAAATTTTCCTTCATTTCCTTTAGATTCGTCGACATCGGTGGCGGCTATCCTGGCTACCACGGTTTTGAGCCAATCTTCGAGAAGACTTCGAACGCCATCAACTCCGCCCTAGAGATCCACTTCCCAGAAGCTCACGGCTTCGAAATTATCTCAGAACCCGGAACGTTCTTTGTGTCATCGGCGTTTACGTTGTGCGCGAGAATAATCGGAAAGAAGGCAAGTAAATGCTGGAAGAAAATGAAGTTTGCCCACGTAAATATGGCCGGTGCATGTGGCCTATTTCGATTTTGACTTTTTAATTAATAGTTCAACTATCCTGATTATGTAGTCATTCTCGAGGAGACCTCTGACTCAATCTTGCAACCTGCCGGCCTGTTTTAGGTGTTCGAACCAGATGTAGATGCATCCGAATCTTCGGACACCGTCCCAGTCCAATACTACGTGAACGACTCCGTTTACAAATCGTTCAATATCTCCTTCTTCACCGATGCTTGTGTGTCGCCACTCTGTCTCCAAAACGATAAGGTGAGAAAAGGTGGACGACTTACCTGACAACCTTATGAATTAACGTTACACAATCAGCTTATTAGTTATCAACCTTGGTCAAATTATCAACAAGTAAAAGTTTGGTGAGAATTTCAACTGGCGAGACATTTTTACGAGTCAATGGACTATCGGGCTTCTCTAATATCCGTGAGTACTGGAAAACCGGATAACGAAAATATGTAGTATAATAAGCACACTTTGTTCAAAGGTTGATGTGGTAAGACAGTAAGCAGTCACAAAAATTACACAAGTGTATTATATGAAAATTTAATAATATTAAATATCTAGGGATATTACGTAAAATAGCAGATTGTGTCGTTGACGAAGTATGTTCGTTCCTACAAGTTATGAATTCTCCACCCGATATTTAAGTTACAGATCATTGCATTGGTTAAGAAATAATATTAGGTTAGGTATTGAAGAAATCGCTGTTGTTGAGTATCTCATGTCTAATGATAAATGACAGTTTCGAGAGACTTACTTTGGAAAGAATTGTGTAGTTGACTGTGTTTACGATAACTCATCTTAACTAAACTTTTTCGCGGCTGACTCTCAACCTTAAACATCTACCGTACATGGAACCGCTTTCGGTATTGCTCATAAGACGGACCTCCTTAAAAGCAAATGTATATTTATGGTAGAGATCGAACACTCCGATTACACACGAATGCACAACACTACCACAACAACGCTATAACGTATCTAGGTTATATCGATTCAAGGTGTCGGGCGAGCTGCGTGAGACCATCATTTGGGGGAACACTTGTGACGGTGTTGACAAGATTAAAAAGTCATGTCTCCTACCCGAACTAGAGGTAAGGTGACATCGAGTAGCTCATATATATTATTATAGCGTTGTAGCTATGCCATATATTGTATCCTGCTATCGAGTCGAAGGCTCTATATATTCCCGAGATATGATGACAACACCACCTCGTACTGAGGAAGATCACTCATCGAACCTGTCAACCGGAATGTATCTTGTAACATGCGTTCCGAACTTCTACAGATTAGTGACTGGCTGATGTTTGATTCGCTTGGTGCTTACTCGACTACGCTGGAGACGCCCTTCAATGGGATGGAAGCACCAGACAAGTACTACATGTAAATAACTTGTATAGTAATATATCGATTCAACAGTCTCTGCAGAGTAAAGGTACTACTCTGTCAGTTAAGCACAACGGGGGTATTTACAACACTTTTTCAGGCCATATCCAATTAGAATCAATCTAGCTGAGGGTGATCGTAGATAGCCATCGTGATCTATTACCGGCCAACAGCATTGAATACCCCAATCCCGGACCAGACCACATAGTGAATTCTCATTGAAGAACTTCCACTTATTCCAAGACACTGCTTCCAGTATCCTCCATCGCCCTTCTTGTCCATCTCTATTATACAATCGTATGTGAGACATATAAATTCGCAGACCAGCACAAAGTTCAATAGGCGAATAATCACTAACGGTCCACGTACATTCGACGATTACAGGTGCAGCCCCGAAACTGCCGATATGTTCAAATCGATGGTGGTTTACGAAGATGAGGAGGACGTCGCATACGTTCATAGGCACTTCTCCCTGACGAGACAGGCTCAGGGCCTGAGGCAGGCCGCTTAAATCTACTCGATGGTGCGACATCGTATCTCTCATCTCATCTCTGAAGAGAAAGAATATCAACGCGTATGCACGCAGCATATACGACAATAGGATTTTAAACAATATAGCAAATAATTGTGGTGGGGTATTTAATAATGTCGAGTTTCGTTTATGCATTCGTCCGTCGAGGTGCGGCCTACACTTGGCTTGCGTTTGGTTAGTCAAAATTCTCTTGAAACTAGTCGTTCTAATGCCTAACGACAGTGTACGAGCCCATCTACGTTCCGCAAACCGTTTCGGGCGTTATTTTGACCTTAGTTGTATTTCTATCGCAAACGTTACGAGGCATATACGGACAAGCACGATAACGTATTTATCTTGCAGCGCAGTAATATACTATCGTAATTAATCAGTATTCGTAGAATATGTAGATCGCGTCTTGTATTTTGCTCAGTTGGTGATAACAGCAGCAACAAGAGCGACTCTGATGATGCCAACATATAAAGTCTATGGCCTGAGCCGCGACTTGGCCACCACCCTCTGACCGCGGCGAGATAGAGGCAAAGATCAAAGATAAGGGTGAATTCCACATATATATTGCTGCACTCGGAAGTGTATAATATATAGCAACACACCTAGCATATATATATATATATATATATTTGTTAAGCTTGTAATATGGAATAATAAATGACAATAGATAGATGCAATTATTACTAGAGTTTTGAATATGGGACCGCAATCGATGATGACACAAGTCGACAAATATGATACAGGTACCTAAAGGAAATTGTCTATATGATACAAAGGTTAGCCGTACACTCATCTTCATCGATGGACAGAGATTTGTCATTAAAGTTAACATTATTATTATTATTATTATTATTGATATATAGTGTACCTGAGTTAGACTAAAACGACCGTCGACTTCAATTGAAAGTCCAGACAATGGCGACGTATTTGAGAATATCTGATTCGGAAGGTCTGAAATTGAGCGCAGAGATACGAGAATTTGAAGCTACGCCCAGGCGGAAGGCCAACATTCTAAATTTAGATATACGTATAAGCGTTATCTGTGACCTTCTGGGAAAAGGCCGAACCTCCAGGAGTGGCCAGGCGCAAGTAGAGAATGGAAGGCTTTTTGATCCTAACACATCTTGGCAATCGACGACAAGTTAAAACCTGCACCTATTTCAAGGGGTGAGTGAACCTTAGGCATACAAACAGGTATTAAATAAAATAAGAAGCTACTTTATTTTTCGTTGTCTATATCTAGTCTATGCATGTGTTTATTTTGCTCTGCAGTCGGCGATTTTACACTGTCGAGTCGTTCAAGACGAATTATAACTATTATATTAATGATTTGCTTGCATATGATGGCAAGCTATAATTCCCTATTTGGAATTCGTTAACTTGTCAGCTGTATAATTATAATTAGTATAGTATAATAATAATTCAACATGTGAGTTATAATATCGTCAGATGTCAGCCGTCGCCGGGAACTCAGATTATCTTCAATTCGTTGAGGATACTAACTCCAGCATGCGTTCACAATACGATACAGCTCTTCCAAGAGAACGAACTTCCATTACAATGCGTGGCAATAGCCAGGTATGCAGCCAGTTCGTTCAGTTCGCCCGAATTGCAATTATGCCGAATAAAAAACTAAATGGATGAGCCTCCTCGGTTGGTTGCACCATGCGGCCCCTTCAGTTGGAGGTCGTTACTCACCGAGTTTCGGAATCTTCAATTTGGTGGATCACTGCTGGTGAATGAAATGTCAAAAAAATTTGAAAACCGGTGGCAGGTATTGAAGCTATCGGACTGATTCATATCTTCTATAGGTCTCCATCTGGACGAAGCCCACAGATCCAGGAGAGTCTACCTAAGGCAGACAAGACTGAGGATCAGTCGCGGATTAAAAAGCCCCTATTTTAGATTCTCGTTGATAGGTGCACAAGCATAATAAATAGCAAATAAGCAAGGGTGGCCCGACAGGTCCTCATAGGAATAATTTAAGGTTAATTGCTGAGACCTGTCAGATAGGAGTGTAGCTGAGGGTCAGCTCAATAACACGAAAAAAAGTGCACCAAGCATAGTATACCACATGCACGTCTCCGCCAACGGAAAGTTGCATACTACAATATATAAATAATTGCCTCGAGTCTGCAATTAAGTGATCGTTCCGAGATTTCATGGCAAAACGCAATAATTTGCATTTCTTATCTACGCATTCTAGCTGTTCTGTTTCTTATTTCATATATTCATAGGTTCATGTAATCTTAACTGGACTTCTCGGACGTGCGTAATGCAAACATGTGAGGAGTCGAGTATCTGTGTAGGTTTGTGTTGCAATTCATCATAATCTGACACAAAATTTATTCTGCGAACATTCGAGTACACAGTTTGTAGTAGCCCTTAAAATACTTAGTTGTTGGAGGTTAGGCTGACAACCTCAGGGCTTCCGGTAGCTTGCTAGAGCTATTGTCCAGTAAGTCAGGAACTGTCGCGGTAACTTTAGCTCTCTTTTTTCGAGCTGACCCTCAGCTGTTCCCCTATCTGACAGGCCTCAGCTCTTAACCTTTAGGTATTACTATGAGGACCTGTCGGGGCCACCTTTGCTTATTCTCTGCCTTACTCGTACCTGACAAGAATCTTCAGCTTCTTCAGCGGTAACTTTAGCTAACAAATTCGAAAACTCAGTTTATAGAACACAAAGAATCTGAACTAAAGCGAAGCCACGCTAAGTGTATCGCTCCTTAGATAGTCGTTAGGCTGACTTAGCCCTCACCCCCCTGCTGTGCGCTTTCGCAAGACGGCCTCGCAGCAGACGAGCGTTCGCGGGCCTATTTTGACCGTAAATTCACTTTTTCTTCAGAACTTCATTAGTGCGCTTGTCTTGTCCGGGCAGGTACGCTTTTAGATTGAGCGTCTTATGGCCGCTGAGACACAGCAACGTCTCAGCCAAGCCCGAGATGTTGTACGCTCAGCGTGTAACGTAGACAACAGCTTCAAAGTTATCTTCAGTATTTAACCGATAACCCTCCCAAAGCTCTAGACGTAACTAGATCGAGAATGTCGCCGAATTTTCTATTTCGAAAGCTTCGCCGGGATAAATAAAGCCGGGGTCGAGGAGAGGCTAATATTTCAGCGGGAAGCGGAGCTCACTGCCCAATTCGCCTGATGGAGAACTCGGGTGCCGGGGAAAAACCGGCCGACGGCACCGCTGCACCCTCGTATGAGATTTTTTAACTAAGCTAATTTATCGAAGGCAACCTTGCTGGTTTACCGCTGCCTTCCTGACAAGGCCGTACATTATCGTAATCCAGGCTGCATTCGGTTTCGACGACCGTAGAGTTTGAACTGACAGACTAAAGACCTGAGAGCTCGAGTGAGCAATGAATAAACCGGCCGGGCACTATTTTACTACAGAGTGCATATTTTCTAAAGGAGAATTTTCTGATTCATTGAGCCAAACGCTTGCACACAAAGTTTATGAATAAATGACAGAGATGTCAAGGAAGAGGACACTATTTCTCACGACTCGCCAATCGAAAGATCAGGCGGAAAGATTTTTTTGTTTGAAGCAAAGCTTGGATATGCTTGCCAAGCTCTTTTCGAGCATGTGATATTGGTTTATTGGCGGATATTCTTCAACTGCCTAGAACCCAAATTGCCCGGGAGTATGGTATGATAAAATATGCGTGTGTGTTCATACTAAATGAGTTAAGTAATTTGCTAATCCTAAACTATGAACCTAGTACACGTGTATAACTGAATTTTATCTGAAGTTATCTGATCCAGTTGAGAAAGAGGCTGCGGAAGTATCAGCACAAGTCTGTCTATTATTTTGTAGCCTAGGTCTTTCGGGACAAAAGGTCTGCGGATCGACATTCCTTTTTTTTTGTTATAAAAATGAATCCTAATTATAGACTCTCGGCTGTTATGGTGGCTCTTCGTCTAAGAGAAAAAATCAACTTGGAAGCCGTATCGCTCGTGAAATATACAAAGCTAGTTTTTACGATATTTAGATATGTTGTATGAAGCCACCCAGAATTACCTTGGTTATCTGTAAGAAGCACTGCTACTGGTTAACCTTTTCGAAAAGCTTGGATGGCTAGGTTTCAGATTGTAAAATTTTCCTGACATATATGACAACTTGACAACAAGCATTGTAAAACTGCAGCTCCGTTAGTAAACGAATGAAACCTTTACCTTACCCTCATGAGAAAGTCAACATCATGAAATTTGCAACTTGGATTTTCGTTTGCGGCTGACCCTAACCCTTCCACCAGCACACATTCTCAGTACTTCACTAGAAATGTCAGGGGTAATAAGCCACACCTCCTGGAAGAACTAAGTCTGCGACATGGGACGTAGCCCAAATTTGCCAACATAACATAGTCGACCAAAAGGTGACAGAAACAATACGATCAGAGCCGAAAAAAAATTGGCAAAAGTTGTTCTCTCTTTCCAACGTCATCATAGGGTTTGTAAAATAAGGAGAAACTATAAATGGTAGCTGCCGAAAATTTCCAGTACTGATGATACCAACACCGACTCCTCCCGAGATACAGATCGACTATGTAAATTGCTAAAATTACCCTGCCAATTAGCGAAAGCAGATGTCGTTAACTTTCGGTCAGTCATGTTATTCATACAACCTGGCGTCTACCGACTCCATTGTCACTGTGATCTCGGAAGCCTCTTTAAGAGAACACAGAACACGATGGTGCTAAAGGCTGAATAGCCTGGCCCTGCTTTACTCAGCTGTGTCGTAGGAAACAGAGTTGCTCACACGTCACTAGGACTCGCAACTCTGTCTCTTTCTCTCTTGGTTCGATGAGATTATAGTGGATACAACATCTGAGATCCTTGTCATAGCAATCATGGACAGTTCTTTACGACAAGCAGGGTTTCCGGCGGGTAGGGGAAGCTTGGGTATCCGGTTGTTGGGCTGTGGATTATCTTATCCTTTCAGTCTTCTTTTCGTCGCAATATTCTACAAACGAGGTTAGTAACTGCCCCCCTTCCATCTGAGCATAGAGATCTGTTCATTGAACTAAAGGAGGAGATAGCACGCGAGTATCTGGGCCTTGAAATCTTTGCAATGCGACAGAGACGCTGACTGGTTCATACGTGGCATGGACCAGCACCCGCCCAGGACGCGCGGCTGCGCAGGCACATAGCTTCAAGTTGCGCAAGTTTGAGAAGTTATCGGCGAGAGTACAAATTCAAGCATCTAGCTTATTACATTTTATTTGAAATGGGTAATACACTTCCTTATTCAAAATTGACCCGGTAATTGCCCACCACGCGGTAAGGGTTAGCTAGACTCATGAGGGCCACGGGCAACGATTGAGAACGTACATTACTGAATTACCGAGTCCCGGTGCAAAATCGCTAGCTCTAGTGGCATTAAGCTGTCAATCTTAAACTATCCTTTTGAAGTAGAATCAAATCACATAAGCCGACTTGGCCATTCGGCACGTCCCACCAGAAGCCGGCTCTGTGAAGACAACTTGAGCTCGGTCCAGCGTCCATTTCACGTTCGCTCTGTAAGCAGCATAATATATATTAAACAGCTCCTTTTTTAGGGACCAACGTCATGATCGTACCTAAGTCGACAATAGACGCTCGCACTCCTTCTGCAGCCTCGAGACGAGGTAGGTCTGCAGTGGGACAATAGCCCGCTGAAATAAAAATAATTGCGAGCGATTCAATTAAATGACATTTTGTTAATTACATACTGCTCTCTGACCCTGAGCTCTTCTGACTCCTAAGCGACTGGATGGGAAGCCAACGTGCCGCGGGGCACGCTGGCGTTGCCCATGCACGTCGACTGCTCCCAGAGGTGTGATCTCACCCCAGAACCCCTTACTGACATCAGCAAGGCTACTGCCCCTGCCGGTCACATCAACAAAGTTTACTACAAAGAGACAAGAACACTTTGGAATCAACGTGATCATGCATGGTCATGAAGCATAATTGATTATCTCGGTTTTCGGAAGTTTTTGTACTCGCGACGAACAATTAGAAGGGGGATGGGTGGTGGGATTTATTCTCCCCATAGTGGAATACATACGCGGAGCTAATAAAATTAGCCAGAGGATAGGGCGATGTTATGAACGCGTATCTTGAACGGTTACTCGAATATATATAGATAGTGTATGGAATTGATATAGAGATACAAATGTAATATATACATACGAATGGTTATTATAGAGAAGGATGTGGGCAGTGGGGTCATTCTGAAGTGTCATTTAGAAATGAGCCTAAGGACGCTACCAACGTGAGAATCCTTTCAAGTACAAATAAATTTCAATTCTTGTAAGCGAATCAGCGAGAGCAGGGAGGTCGACGCCGATGAACGCATCGTTGTTGAGTAATTAGAAGGTCAAGTAACGTTTTGATTCTGTTTAAAGACTGCTATAGTCAAGATATAACAACCGTGTAGCTTAATACAACGCTACTTAGTGCTTCATGACGAAACTAAGTCGAAGCAATTGTCTAGTCAATAATGAACGCTAAGAGTGAGGGGCTAATTGAAGGTATGGAGAACACCTCTGATAGGTAGCTGTTATCTCTAGGGACAGATGGCCTTGGGCCCGCACACGCGAACTTGTGCATGCATCATGTATGAGAAGGTTTTTGGCTTGTCGGACTTCTAAACAATACGCTCGAAGGTCGCGTGGAGAGGCTTATGCGAAGCGAAGCTGTATTTGGAGCTTACACAAAAGTGGCAGTGTAATATAGAGCATACACAGGTTTCAATCTGAATTTTTTTAAATGTATTGTTGGAGGATAGCAAAATTGCATGACTTCATCTCGGTGGAAGAGAATTTAGGAGATTTACTGTAGAGGACGCAATCAACTTGAATATGTGTTTACTATGCGGGCCATCGTCT
Organism: Stratiolaelaps scimitus; assembly: GCA_019614645.1. NCBI lineage: Eukaryota > Metazoa > Arthropoda > Arachnida > Mesostigmata > Laelapidae > Stratiolaelaps > Stratiolaelaps scimitus. The sequence goes on from JABWDB010000029.1 coordinate 1,842,082, forward strand.
CGTGCCTTGATTACTTACTTTACGCAGCTAACCCACGCTGAAATATACGGAAATTTTCCTCGAAGTATCAAATAGCCTTTGAAGTGACCTTTGTTAAAGCTATGCGAGACTTTAATGCAATGGTTTAACTTTCGACAGAAAATGTAGTGTGTGCAAATCCGCGCCACATCAACCATACAGGCGCTATTTTTCTAATTGTTTCTGGCCCGTTGGTTACTCTCTCTTTGCCAAGCTATTAAACTATTCAAACTTGAGTGCTCACCCGCGGACTTGACCACACGAAGTATAAATGACACCAATGTGCAAACAGATCGAAACTGATCTGACCAAAGATGGATACGGCACGTCGTTGCATCAATAGGGACATTCTCAAAAAGTAGCTAATAGTAATAATAATAATATTACTAATATTATTATTATTGTTATTATAGCAACGTGATCCTTCAGGCTCACGAAAAAGGCGCGAATGCAAATCTCTTTGCCTGAATTTACCCGTCCACAAGATATCATTCCAATTCGTGATTATGCCAGATTTGTAGCTGCTCATGTGCTCACGAACTCGGTCCGCAAGCGGCAGCTGCAGAATTAATCAAAACCGAGAACAACTGACTATGGCCTCTCGAGAAAGCGCTATGGTGAAAAAACATTGCTGGGTGCAATCGGGTTCGAAGCTTCCCCATAGATTTACTTCACTAACGCTTGCAGGAGAAGGGGTGACTTTTTTGGATTCGTTCTTGGGCATTTCTAAGGCATCTCAATGTGACAGATTTCTACTGTTTAAAGCAGCTGACACCGGATCGAATGGGTTTCATTTGCATTGACCGTCGCCGTCACACCTCGTGTCACTCTATAGAAGCCCGTGGCATCTAAAGTCTAAGTTTTTGCCTCATAATTACTACTGTTCAGTTAATAATAGGTAGTAGTACTATGCAGTAGGGATCCGTCTTATGGAGCAATGCCCTGAAACAGTTCCGTGGACGTTAAATGTTGGCTGTGAGTCAGCCTGAAAAATTTACTTTTTTTAGGAACTCTGTCATCCACGTCAACCCTCCCACCCGCCGGTTTGCCTAGGATACGATTAACATTGCAACGCCGTCACATAGGTTCGTGGGAGAAAACCCAGATAAGTCCAGCATAACAGCGACATGATAGGACCCTCGAAGCAATGTAACACAGCGGCACTGAGGCCTCGCATGGAAAGACAGCTGAGGGTCAGTTGTGAAAAAAAAACAAAAATGAGTTCACGGTATAATACATACGAGCCAAAAGCATTTGCTAATTATTTAATGCACTTCGGACACACTTCTCAAATATAAACAGTGCGACGACACCTGTAGACGCGTTCAATATTATCCCACCCTTCTTCTCGTCTATTACTAAACCACACATCATACATCTAACTATATGTATCATGCGTTAAGTTTATGCCACTCGAACTTGAAGCAACCCCATGTAAAGGTAAAGGTAAAGCTTTATTGGTTTATTAAAGGAGCTGAAATTTTATAATGCTTAAGCTCTCTTATATGTCACGCAGCGGATCTCGAACCCGCCGCCTCTGGCTTTCGACAGCCAGAGACTTAGCCGGCCAAGCCACCGCGCTGACGTGGGTTCATGTGTCTCCTCACATGGCCGCAGGTCTGCGATGAGGCGAACTCAGTGAGCTGAATTGCCGTGGAGAGCCTTTCTATTCATAGGCTTCATGTATGACACGTCTCACCGCGTCTCCTTCTGTACTGTGAAAGTGTGGAATATGTTTGTGTCTGTGTGGTCGCCGCCGACCTCATGTCGGCGGAAGCAGCAGATAGAATATGGAATATCCTGATAGCACTGACCGGCGGACCACGTGACCCTATTTCTTGTCAAGCTGCATATTCTCCATTTTTCCTCCTGACGCTACTTGCCACGTTGGTCCTCGTTGCATATACATATCATATGCACAGATACTCATTGTGGTGGTGGACGCTATCCGTTATAGTGTTCGCCCCACTCCACATATTTCGTCAGCTCTGTTTTACCATCGCGCTGTTCTCATCTTTTGAGAAGACGACGCCATCCAATTCTCCGCCCGCGTACCCCGGTGTCATGTTGTTTTTGTCCGAGAACCAAATCCTATTGTCTTCTTCGTTCAGAGCAGCGAAGAAGACCTTCGTACGTTTCGCCGAGGCCGTCAGCACCGTTGCAGCAGTAGCAGTTCGCCGACCGACCCTCACCGTCCCAATGGCAGCCCAACGACCGAGCGCTTACCGACTCCTCCCAGAGGAACAACCGCTGCTTTCTCTAGCTCGCTAGCCACCGCCACCGCCACAACACAATAAATGAGCCACCACGAGGTTTTTCCTGTTCTATTTCTTTCAAGCGCCGCTCCACCGCAGGCGCTTCTTCTATTGCAGACACCGAAGAAACCGCTGAACAACCGCTAACAGAAGCAACGGCAGCAGGATAACGGCACAGTTGGGTTACTCAGCTGGGATGCCCAGCTGACGCACCCAAGAGCTAGCTATACAACTTCGTTGGTACACTTCGTATCTTTCCCCTGTATTTCTCTATCACTCTCTCTCTCTCTCCCTTTCTCGATTTCTCTCGATTATTTTCAAAAGAATTCAAGGGAAATGCCGCTGAAGCACCACCAACACCACGACCATAGCCCTCGTCGGCGGGCGACGCCAGGCGACGCACGTACAAGTGCACTCACACAGACATACAACGGGGCGCATGGGGGTGTCTTTTAAGGACCTTCACTGAAACGCTTAGTAATTGGATCAATGCTGCCCGCCAGAGGAAGTGCAGCAGGGATCTTTGAAGGGGAGGAACTCTGAACACAGTCGTTGGACGAACAACGTGAGATGGCGATGTCGGGAGCGGGCGGGGCGGCAGCGGCGTCATTGTTTGCGAAAACCCGTTCACTCGCTGGCTGGCTGGCGTGAAGCCGGCTCCGTTTCCGCCTTCGCCATCCTCAGCGAACGCCCAGCCGCCCAACGAAAGCCAGCACCAAACTTTATTATAATAACAAATAGGAATAAACGAAGTGCTTCCATTCAGGCAGAATAAGAATACTTCCTAGTACCGAATAGCGTGGTTATTCTGCAATATGACACAGACTATAGAAACAAGTGCTATCTACATCACCGGAGTAGAAGGATAAGTAGATGCTAAATTCGTGTAGAGCTGCTCGCGACGGTAAAATGCGATTCAGATAAAGGATCTAGGTTGCATGCCCGGAACCAAAGGCAAAAATGGTTGTATTACCACTGTCGTTATTCGTATATATCATAGTCCCTTCGTGTGCAATACGGGAGACCTCGAATTGTTGAAGAATGATTTATTGTAGACGTAAATGTGAAGTCATTTATTAAACGAAATGAAAATGTATACCTTATAATTTGTATGGGCACACCTTAAGTCTGGTGGCAATCGTGTGTCTTCGCTAAGCATTGTACAGCTTGAACTAAGCGCTTGCATCCGAGAAGACGCGTAGACACAGGTGAACACAATTACAATTGAATGAATTCCATTAAAAACATCATTGCACATTCATATTTCAACTAGATAAAACTACCCCTCAGTATTAGGAGAATCAACAATTGTGTGACACAGTAACAAGTTGCATAAGGTACAAGCGGAGAAAAATTCGTCCAATTCAAGCAATCGAAACGTCGAGCTTTTTTTCAAGGGTATCTGATTATGAGTTCCGTGTCACAGGAAGCTGATGCTCAGAGCTTTGACACAGTAATTATTTGTGAACGCCATCTAGCCATAGAAACTATGTATCTCGAGAACACTCTAATTGCAGGGAGCATCTCAAATTGGTTCAAAGACTCCATGGCTTACCGAAAATCTATGAACATGGTAGGCTTTGTTAAGAAAGCGGAGACAACTTCAGATAGGTGGACTGATATGTATCCGTTCTACGACATTTGTAATCGGGTAACAGCACAACTGTGACTAGCCCAAAAACAATTGCAAAATATGAGATTAAAAAAAGAGAGAGAGGGGGGGTACTTCATTTACCTGAATCAAACAGGTATGTGCAATAAGATAAACAAGAGAACACAAAACTCGTAAGCGCTTGGAAAGCCGAAGATCCATGGAGGATTGCAAATGTAAGTCTGGAATGAAGTTCCAAACACTACAACCGAACTGATCTGAAAAGAACACGGCGGTGATTTAGCAGCTCTAAGCCTGGAGAAACGAACCAGTTCATAATGGTGATGTTTAAAAATATAGGCTACCAATTTACTAAAGTTAAGTGCTAGTCGAAGGGGACGGTAGGCTTCTGCTATGACAAATAAGAGCATAATAGTAAACAGCAGCAAATAGTAAGTTTCAGCATTAGCCGCATATCGTTGTTCATATGAAGTTTTTATAAGAATATTGGTATGGTTCTCAAGAGTCTAGCAGCTACGTTTCCGTGATTCGTTTCGACAAATAACTCGAATAATGTTAACACTAGAGTTGGCCTTGCCCTACGGGCTGCGGCCAACTCTAGTCCCGCTCGCGATATGCAGTTCTATGGGCAGAACTACTGCCGATTACAGAATATCACAGCTGCCTTTCCAGATGTTTGCATGCCTTTGGCCACCTATAGCCTTCTTTAATTGATGGAAGCAACCATAGTTACACGGGTTTAAATCAGGAGAATAGGGGGGGGGTGACGCCAATCTTGTTGGCCTTAAGCCAAGACATAATTTCATCGGTGGTATGTGCCCTAGCATTGTCGTCGAGCAGCCACACTCGATGCTTCCTATTGCCATGCCATGTATTCATGAATCCCTTCAAGAACTCGAGATATCGAGAAGAAACCCATTTTTTCTTTCGGGCTCAAAATCTCGTAGTAGCCAATTCCGTTGAAATCCATGTCAAGTGCTACCATTACTTTAGGCTCGAATCTATTTGGTACTGCTGCCGCCATTGCCTGTTCACCTCGTCGTAGCCACTGTTTCACTTGATCTTTTCCAGTCCCCTATATAGGCTGACCCATGTCTCGTCCACTGCAACGGTATGCTCTAAGCGACTCTTTTGCTACCTATATATCTTCAAATTGTCTCGCAAACACTCCTCACGCATTTTCAGTTGGCCCGGACCGCATGAGGGAGCCATTTTGCATTCTTTCCCTACATCCTCATATTATTTTTAATAATTGGACGACATATTTCACGAGGTACGCCAATTTCAGCCGAAAAAGCCCTCAATGATCAAACTCTAGTTTAGTCAAAAGCTTTTTCGATTATTTCGATCCGTTCGTCGAATCGAGATTCGGGAAGGGGTGGGCGCCTCCGATGTCCATTCATGATACAGTCCCCTTGCCTAAACTGAGCACACCAGCGATACACCTGTGCTCGACTTAGGTTTTTATGGCCGTGTACACTAACTAACCTTGAATGGATTTTAGCTGAACATTTCTCCTCTTGAAACATAAACCTGACACTTCCCTTCTGAAAATGCAAGTCTGAGGGCCCTGGTCCGCCGGTTGCCATTTCGAACGCCTAACGAAAGCCGAATGCTAGCGACCTTCGCGCCGCCTGCTTGCTAATTGTTGTGTCTCACCACCCGCCAAATTTGGATTCTAACCGACCAATAATAAGAACACGACGCGAGATGATAGCAGTGTAATTTTTTGGGTCAACTTAATATATATATATATATATATTATATATATATATATATATATATTAGGGCATACGGTTCGAACTCGCCGCTCTTTCGAATGGCGCACAATCCGAACTACGCGATACAATGCGTTCATTTTTGGAGTGAGCACGCGGCAGGAACGTGGCTTCCTTTCGGACACAACAATCAGAAAGATGGACACTGCAGCAAAAAGTTCAAATTCCCCCAAAAATCAACGGAAAATCATCAAGTTTTTGTTTCTCCAAAAACACCCTCCAGCTGAAATCCATCAACAATTAGTGAACGCGTACGGCAGGTCTGCCTTATGCCTGCGAACGGTGCGAAGTTGGTGCAAGCAATTTAACAGTGGAGATATGGACACCGATGACCACCGAGGTGGGGACCAGAAATCAGGTGCAACAAGGGACGAGCGAATTGACAGAATCAAGGCAGCTTTTGAGCAAACCAGAACTTCGTCCATGAGGTCTTTGTCGGCTGAAACTGGGATTCCTCAGTCAACATGTCATAGAATTATCACCAATATACTGAAGATGAAGAAAATCAATGCAAAATGGGTTCCCCATATAGAGACTGCTGAGCAGATGAAAATGCGTGTGGAGTGTTCGACATTTAATTTGAAGACTTATACGCAACAAACCAGTCGCTTAGAGCACACCGTGTCGATAGACGAGACATGGGTTAGCCTGGATAGACCCCCTGAGAAGGACCAAGCAAAACAGTGGCTCCGACAAGGTAAAGCGGCAACGTCTGTGGCAGTGCCAGATAGATTCGGACGAAAGGTGTTGATGATACTCGCTCTGGATATCAAGGGTGTTTGCTATTACGAAATATTAGTAGCAAACGAAAAACTCAATGCTCCCCGATATCTCGGCTTCTTGAAAGGATTGATGAACAAATTGCGTGGGGATCGACAGCACCGAGTGTGGTTAGCCGACGACAATGCAAGACCTCACCGTGTGTCAATAAAGCTGGAGAGTACCTCTAACTCATACCAAAAAATCTTTGTTCTACCTCATTTAGTTCAAAAGTTATAGGCATTTAAAGAGCGGCGAGTTCGAACCGTATGCCCTAATATATATATAAATATATATTATATATATATATATATATATATATTTGTAGATTAAGCTAATCAGCGTCAGAAACTTACGCCAAAGCTTCCCGCCACAAGTGCCACAGAGTTGGACATGTATTATTATTGTATCAGTAATAATCGTGTGCCGTAGTCATTTATATAATAATACTACGTCAATGAGCCCTCCTAACAACACAGGCACCGCAGCACCGATCTGCTCACCAGATTCGTGCAGGGTACGTAGGGACGTGTCTAGTGCTGGGACTGATACTACTGGCTTGTCGGAGATGTTCGACTAGTCATCCCATGCTGTTTGGATGGTTCGATGGTTTGAAAGGTGAACCGAGTCCGCCGGTGGCCACTGAGCATGGCAACAGAAACATCACCATCAACAGCAGCAGCAGCAGCGCAACGGCAGTCTCTGGTTTTGCAGATGTATGTTCAGCTCTCTCCGCGCTCTTTCTCTTCGCTTCAACTCGTTTGTGAGTCTGCAGGCTGACATGGCCAAGGGAAAGCGCTCGCGCGGTCGGTCGGTCGAACGAACCTTTGTGCTGTAGCTCCGATTGGAGAGCTAACTGGTATGACCAACGGCAGAGCACAGGGTCGAAAGCAACAGGCAAGGCGGAATCACCAGCAGCAGCACCGCCAACGCCGCCGCCACACAGCGGAAAACGGGAAGATAAGGCAAAGGCAGCGCATGGCTGGTCCTTCCTGCTTCGGTGCCGGTCATGCTGCACGTTGTATGGGTTCGCTGTTTGGGGGTTTCCAGGAGATTCCCGGTTTCTCCAACCCCAGTGCCTGTTCTCCCGCTTTATGGGGAAGATAGTTCCTGTCGGTGCAAACAACCTATCCCCGCGTCCACCCACGCTCTTCCGGACAGCAGTACGCACCGGTAGGACTGACCCTCTCTGTCAAGAGAGGTCCCGAAAAAAATTGTACAATTTTTCCTCCATTATCCTTTACTCCGCCCCGTGCCTTTGTGCTTGAACAAACGAGAGAGGATCTTGTCAGGCGTCTCACACAAGCATGCATCATGAAGGCATCCGATATGCGCCCCGACATTAACATTTATCGATACTACAAGAAGAAAGCTACAAGTGACAAGGGAGGAGAGAAAAAAAAACGCCGGTACGTTGCTATCGGAGGGGGAAGTGACGCGATGCGTACAATGGAGCATGCTTTGGATATGGATGCTTGTCACTCACCTCTCGAGGGATGAGTAACGTGGGAGCTAGACCTGAGCTGGAACTATCTCGATGTTCCTTCCGCCCGATGGACAGCACCTGTGTAGGAGGAAAAGCAAAGGGAAAGGCCATCACAGCGACAGCACACCCCAAAGAGGGCTATCTGGTAGTCACACTGTGGACACACCAGACCATTGGTAAGAATAGACCTTAAAGGTTGCGTACTTCTTGAGTCTCGGCCGAAGGAAACGTTGACAAAATTCACAATCGATTTGAAACGTCAAGAGCATATGAAACAAATATGTGACATCGATGATAGCTAAGCGTACAGATGAAGTTGCTTTTCATGCCTCACATTGCGGTATATTGTCGGAACTGCAATGTTGCAATGCTTGAGCTCACGTTAGAAGAAGGGTAAAATAATTCAAACGTCATAGTTACAATTAGTCACCCCATACCCGGAGGACGCATGATACAGATCGTGTTTCGTGTATCACAAGAAAAAGACGTTTTGTGACAGGAGCCACCGGGATCATCTCACCACAGGGCTGTATCAACTCAACTCGTATTGCACGTTAAGGTGGGCGACATCAACACATGAGTATCAAAAAAAACCACCAAATGCGCCAACAGAAGTAACGCGATTTCTCAACAGAACGGAACAGGAACAAACGAAAAACATGTAGACTAGTAAGAGTTGACAATAACATATATATATATATATATATATATAGATATATATATATATATATATAGATATATATATATATATATAGATATATATATATATATATATATATAGACTCGGCCACGCACTCGAGTTTCTCATTGTTGCTTATCTTTCAATTTACTGATTCTATTATTTGTTGTATTATATATAGATATCGTGACGATCAATGGGGTAGAAACTCGCAACAGCCGGAACTGACCGTGTCAGAGAGAGTGCAATCAACCCATCAATGAGCGGTTACCAAGCGAGCCCAATTTCTGCCCGCGCCGAATCCTGTTAACTCTGGCTCTAGCGAACGCAAATTCAGATTTTGCATGCTGAAGTTCTACACTTACCTACAGGATGTAGGTTGGCCACACCTTTTCACACATACGTGTGCACGAAACAGCCAAGTTAGAGTTTTCCGACAAAGGTTATGACTGCTGTTGAAAAATATACAGAGATTATGGCTTAACGCGGATCTAGCAAAGGGTGGGCGACGCAGTTCTTCCTGCAACTACCAGGTAACGCGGCTATGGCCCTGGATTAATCCGTCGGGAATATCGCTTTTACGTCAAGCTCAGGAATCAGATCACAGCTATGAAGAGATTCTTCAACGGGTACTGTTTGGGCAACTTATTCTGGAGGAATTATGTAAGGCAAGGAATGCGTGGTCTATTATTGATAAGGCGCTAGGTCACGATGGTTTTAACTCTGTTTCCTCTGTCACGTCAATGTCTCGGAAGCCTCGAACGAATATTTTGCTACTTGTGTTTATATTGACCGAAGAACTGAGGATTCCTGCCCCATCCCATCTAGGTGCTGTCTCACCCCTTGGTGTCTCCGTTTATTGTACTGTGTTCCCGAGAAGTTTAAGTTTGCCTTGTCTAAATGTACACTCACCTCTTCTGCTGCCAACCAGATACCGACTGTCGTATTGAAATAGTGCGCTCTTCCGCTTTTTATCCTCGTGGCAATCCTCTCATTAATATTTGCATTGAGTAGAGCAGCACGTTAGTAAATCAGAGAGCGTGCTGCTCTACTCAATGCAAATATTAATGAGAGGATTGCCACGAGGATAGAAAGCGGAAGACGCACTATTTCAATACGACAGTCGGTATCTGGTTGGCAGCAGAAGAGGTGAGTGTACATTCCCACGACATCTTGTTCTGCGCCCATGATACCTCACTCTTCATTAGTGGTTATGATCATGAAGAAGAACCAATGCGTGAAGTCGATGATAATTTAGTCTCTGTTTCCGAGTGGTTTGATAGGAATTGTCCATCAATTAACGTTCTTATACACGCATCCAAGTTATAACTCCAATTACATTATATTTGGAGATATCAGCCTAGAAGGTTTACTCATACCTAGATTCACTAGTGCACGTTTTCTAGGGACAACGTTTGGTGATAGACTCAATGGTGATGCCCATATATGTACCTAAACTGAGAGCGAAGCTTGCTGGTGCTATTCCAGACCTGACTCGTGCCTCCCTTTACAGCATGCTTTTATTAGCTCCGGGGATGGGGTGCTTTGGTTTGAAACATGCTAATTGTATCACCCCCACTTTTACATTGCAAAAAGTGTCCTCAGGTGTATTTTCCGAATGTCACCTACGGATGCCGCCTCTCTTTTGTTTAGCAAATACAATCTTTTTCCCTTCCCACGACATCTTGACTTTCTAATTAATACTCTCATTTTCAAAATTATCCCAGGTTTTTGTCCCAATAAATGTGGAATTGTGGGAATGTTATCATACAATACGCGTAGACGCTCCTCAATATTAGCTTAATGTAGTAACAACGTTGGTCGTGACATATTTACTATTCGTGGTTCGGCCTCTGGAACCCTTTAGCATTGTGAAATTGCAGCTCCTTTGATAAGCCAATAAAGCTTTACCTTCACCTTTAGCTCCTTGTATACGTTCAATTAATACCGCACTTAACATATTTACACTCACTCTTACACAGCACTTGTTCACTTAAGGATCCGTTATTTGAATGCACTGATGGTCCACTTCTCGCCCTATTCTACACCATAATAAATGTATAATAATAATACATATCCATCAATACACATACTAACACACCAGCATGGTTACACATCAACGGGCCATCCTAATGAGGCGTGGGCACATTCACGCGCTACAAATGGCTAATGTGATTCTTTACAACGGAACAATTCATTTCATCAGCACATACGGTAACTTCCTTTAGGAAATTAAAGCTCCAATGTGTCAATCTAGCTCACTCACGAGTAACAGCCACTGGCGAAACGGTTCGTCTGCCAAGTTATGTTAAAGTCAATGTGTACACAACGTATTAACAATGAGAACACCTGAAAACGCCACATGCAATGGACAATGGTGTGTTGGCAGCATTACTAGAACGTAATGAATTCAATTGTTTAAATGATGAAACTAGATTCATTGGATATCATTGGGTATTTATTCAATCATTTTTAGAAATTGCAAACAATGTGTACATGGGACAGGGTAGTAATCATGGCGACGTGCCATAACTACTTCGTGCTACGGCATAAAGTACATAGTTACATATATATCTACAGGTATGTTCACATAATCCATTGTGTGGAATCGAGCAAACCCGTCGAACTTTTTTAATGAAGAACTTGTTCATTCATATCAATCTATGATCTGATTATGTGTTATAAGTATGATCCGTGAAAATCCCCACTTGTCTCTCACGCCACGTATCCGAGTTCCGCCAAAAAGGTTTTATACACCGCCCCATGACGGCGGTCGCCGGAGGTGAAAGCCGATATAAGGCAACTCGGTTTACGCCCACTATGATAATGGGTGTTAGTAGAGGGAGTAACAACGATCCCATAATTCACCTTCATGAAAATGATTTGCCTTAACTACTGACCATGAGTCCCAACAAGCAAATCGAGCCGGAAGAGCCAAAAGAAGAAAATAATATGCCAGCCTTCCATTGTATAATAAGTGCGTCAAATCGAATAATATTCTACTTGCTCTTGTGGTGTGAAAATAACGAGGGTCTCGCAAAAAAAACGACGAAGTTGCGCAAACATTTTCGTCGCTATTACCTACGAATATACCACAGATCAATCTCACTGGTCCAGCTGGTCAGCCAACAATCATAAACTTGTTTATTGTTAGAAGGGTAGGTGCCTTGTTTCCGCGAGCTGACCCCGTGCACGTTTTACTGTTTCAGCCCTTTTTACTATCGTACCACTCACGCGGTATTGTCTTATACCTAGGTATGTATAAGACAATCGCGTGTGAATAAATGATGAATTTGTCATGTAATCTATTTTGAAAATAATATACCATAGTACACAGCAGAGATATGTCCGAATCGAAGAAATTGAACTATTGGCAAGGCGGCAACTGATAACATTACGAAACTGCAGGCCACGTCGTGGCCGTGTGGCCGGAAACGAACGAGAGCCTTTGTATGCTACATGTGGACTACGCGTCTAAATCCATCAGATGTTTACGAGATTTTTTCCACGCATACAACGTCAGATAATGGATTGCAATTTCTGAGGGGTGTATTTAAGGAGTTCCTTCCGAACGAAATAATTTATTACAAATTAATGTTGTTTACGTAGTCTAACAACTAGCAATCAAGCTACACCTTCTATGGAATCCTTGCAATAATACCGACGCCGTAATTGCATTTGCAGATAGTGCACCCCTGAAGTTATTCGAGGAGACCAAGTCGGAAATGCTGCACCAAATTAAACGCTATTTCAACCCAAGTACCGGTTCACGACCGACACCAAGAACTCCCAGTAGAATCAACAAATACTATTTCCCCAAATGTTATGGATTCGCATATTAAGTCCGGGTGGATGTGGTGCTTTTGAACTATGCACATAAATTATAGAAAATATATGCCTACATAATCAATGTAGATAGTGATCGTGTCGTCTATTGCGTGGAATCATATGTAGATCATGATTAGATGCTTCCACGCTGGTCAGTAAAAGTAAAACACGAAAGTATCGGTTAGGGAAATCCACTGTTCAACCTATGTGACGCCTATCGTGCATCAATCTAGTGATGGAACGATGTATTTTGTTGCAGGATCTGAAACCTGTCAATATCAATGTTATCACTCAAGGCCCGTGGCCCGTGTCGTGGTGAGGATCAATTCGAATATGACTTATATATTTCATGGTTTATCAGTGTATAAGGTGCGATGAGCTAAGTCTCATCGAATTCAGTGGCGTATGTGACTTTAATAGAGGAATTGCTGAATGCTGAATGGGTGCGAGGGCGCACGATTCATCATTTGGGCTTTCAAAGAACGTGAGCCAACCTTTGACGATACAGCCTCGTTGATTGCCAGGAACATATACGGATCTAGGCACGCAAATACTTGCGAAGGCAGTGCAAACATCTCAAAGGGTCCGCGTCTGCGATGACAGCCGGCGGGTGCATTACTATTGAGAAATCCTGCTATTCAAAGATAACCAGCTGGGCACACCGAGGTAGACAAGTGACTCCCGTGGGAGGCGAGTCGTATCAAACCTTTTAAGTTGGTCCATCGGGCTCCACAGGGACGTATCGGATGCGCAGACACTACATGTGATTACTCAAATGATCAAAGTCGATTGTCGTATAATGGGCATTCAGATAAGTCAGCTCGGCTAAATTTGTGTTTGATTTGGGCCCGGCACCCTAAAGAATGGGCTCAGGTGACAGAGGGGCACCTCGTTTACTCACGTCTACAGTGAAGTCGCGGCTGTTCGTCGAGTTGTTTCGCACAGTCTGTTTCCGACCTGAGGATGAAGAGGTGTTATGTAAAGGTTAGGCAAAGGATGCTAACGGAGCCCTTCGGTGTACGATTTTTTTTATTTCCCGGAAGGGATCGAGCGATGTAGATCGCTATAAGATCGACCCGAAGGTAAATGGTAAATGTTTATTGGTTTATCAAAGGAGCTGCAATTTTGTAAGGAGGTGTATTGAAACAAAAAAGATCGACCCGAAGGTAAATGGTAAATGTTTATTGGTTTATCAAAGGAGCTGCAATTTTGTAAGGAGGTGTATTGAAATAAAATAGAGCTATTCAGCGTGGACGAACTCTCAGCAGATAAGAAGCAATAGCGGCGTTTGTGGACAAAATTCACATTTCACGATAGACAATGCATATAAATGGTACATACAATATGAAATTTTGCGTACGGTAATGATTCGAGACAACCAGTCGAGTCTTTATGTCAATCTGACTACAAAAAAGTCGTCAGTTAAGTTGTTCCGCACATGGCTTGTGCCACAGCAAGATTCTGTTCAAGCGGATACATCGTGTCACGGGGCTCAAACAAGCGAGCTTCGCCTTTTGGGAGCCAGAGACGCTATAACCATCTAAACCAACGGGTCGATGAAGGAGTATTATTCGTCGAACTGGGATGTATTGCTCCGTTCCCCATTTAGTTCCTATACTAGTCCGGGGGGTTGCCAGCTGTTTCGCCTTTTGGAGAATTATGTTATGAGATAATATTAGAAACCTTCGATTGCTCAGATGGTATGAACATGTATATTGGCCGATATATGAAAATCATGGGTGCCCTTTCCTGAACAGATAAATTGGCAAAAGCAATCGAAAAGCGGAGACAAAACGACACCCGGTGAATGCACCGATTGGAAAAGATGTTGGTTCTTTAAATTTCGAAATGAAGAAACTGTAGTTTGAGGTGGGGGCTCTCGGAACATTGTCATAGTTAGGTGTAGCAACATCCTTTAGTATAAAAGCATTGGCCGATAATGCCCAACAAGAACTATGAAATATACCTAGCCATCACAATTTTATATAATACTAATTTTGCTGTTCCTGCATCCTGGTACCCCGCAGATTTGTCGATAGTCCATTATAGTTATCCTTCTACACTGCCAGAAGTGATCGCTTGAGTTGCCCTCGCAATTATCTCGTCTCGCGGAAGAAGGTGGGTTGGAATTATGGATCGCTTCTCCGGGCTTGCTTCTGCAATCACTGAGCATGTGATTATCCAAACAATAATTACTGAAGAGCGCATCCTTTACATGGCGTTCTCGGCAACTGAAGGACACCCACACCCCAGCAACCGTATTAATACGACAGCCAATAGGGGGAATGATCAACTTCGGATTGACTCAGGTCCCATCGCCCCAGCCCGAGACGCCACCCCAGCCCGAGACGCCACCCCAGCCCGTCGTGCCGCTTCAGCCCGAGACGCCACAGGCCCCCCGCGTGTACCGTGCCCGCATTGCGAGGGCAGATTCTCCCGGCGCGGTCTCAACAGGCACATAACGGTGAGGCACCCGGAGGTCCGTTCGGTGCCTCAGCCAAGTCCAGCGCCCCAACCGCTCGAGCTGCGACTACAGGCGGCCATGCGTGAGGCCCGCGTCTTCAGTATTGTCCCGAAGGCTACGCGTTCCCTAGTCGCCGTGGCCCTCACAGACGTGCTCCGGGACGTTCATACCAATAACGACGTCCCCTCCTGGGAAGCGCTCCTGGCTTTCGCCCGAGTGGTCTTGCAGATGCCGGACAAAGGCGACACCTCCCGCTCCCTCCCAGCCGTGATTCGGGGAAACCTAGCGGCCTTCCGCGCCGGGGCGCGCTTGGAGTACCGCTTGCGTCGTCACTTCCCTCGCGGCCCTCGTCCTCCGCCCACGGATACGGGCCAGAGAGCTGCGCGTATAGCCTCCCAAAAACTCTCCGAGGGTGACATCTCTGGTGCCGCCCGGGCCCTGTGCTCTACCGACTCGGCCACGGACTCGGCTGAGGCTCTCAACGCCCTCAGGGCGAAGCACCCCCCTGCCCCTCCTGATTACTCCTTCCCCGCCCGTCCCCCGCAGGTCGACATTGCCCCAACGTCAACTGATGAGGTTTTGGCGGCCGTTTCCTCTTTCCCCCCGAGCTCGTCAGCCGGCCCCGATGGCCTTCGGCCGCGTCATCTCAGGGACCTGCTCTCTCCGGCACTCGGAGCCGTCGCCACTGCCCTCGCCAAGGCCCTCGCTAAGGTGGTCGACTGCATGCGGGCCGGCACGGTTCCATCGGCGCTACGGCCAATACTCTTCGGCGCGCGCCTCATCGCCCTCAAGAAAAAGGATGGGTCGATACGGCCCATCGCCTGCTCCAGCACGATTCGTCGCCTGGCTGCTAAGATCGCCTGGGTCAACGAGAGGGACGCGGTCGTAACCCTGCTCGGCCCAACCCAGTTGGGTTGCGGCCAGGCGTCTGGGACGGAGATCGCTGCTCACGCGGCTCGCGCCTTTATCCACGCTCATCCGGACGCGGCCCTGGTCAAGCTTGATTTTCGCAATGCCTTCAACACGGTCCGTCGAGATCTCGTTCTGCGTGAGGTCGCTGAGCACGTCCCTGGCCTCTTCCCTCTGGTCGACCTGGCCTATCGTTGCCCCTCCCATCTGATTATGGACAACGCCGTCATCAGCTCAGAGTGCGGTGTCCAGCAGGGGGACCCGCTGGGCCCAGCCCTCTTCTGCCTGGCCCTCCGGCCCCTCGCTGTGTCCCTCCAGTCGCGTCTGCGGCTGTGGTACATGGACGACGGAACGTTGGCAGGTGATCCGGCGACCGTCGCCTCCGACGTTCAGCGAGTACTCGACTACGAGGGGCGCAGCGGCCTTGCCCTCAACCCCACGAAGTGCGAGATCTTCTCTTTAGACGCGCAGCCCGACCTCCAGCGGTCGCTCCCAGGGTGCCGTCTCACTCAGAGGTTGTCCCTCGAGCTCGTCGGCTCCCCTCTCACGGACGAGGCCATCCGGCCGCTATTGGACCGTTGCCTCGAGAGGACGGCCGTGATGCTCGACCGGCTGCCCCTGTTATCGGCTCACCAGGGGCTGTTCCTGCTTCGCTCCTGTTTCTCGGCGGCACGCATGCAGCACTTGCTTAGGACATGCCCGGCCGGCACTGAGGCTTCAGCCCTTCACGAGTATGACGACTTGGTGTTGGAAGCCCTGACGACGATCCTGAACCTCCAGCTCCCTCCGGAAGCGGCGTCGCAGGCTTCCCTTCCAGTCCGCTTCGGTGGCCTCGGCATCCTCAGTGTACGCCGCTTGGCTGACGTTTGCTACGCCGCGTCGCTTACGGCGGTTGCCGACATGGTCGCTACAGTCCTCCCCCCCGAAGCGCTCGCCCACTTCTCCGCTTCCCAGGAAGCTGCCCTTGACCAGACGGGCGTCCGCGCTCGGGTCCCTCCGGACAAACAGAGCAAGCAGCGGGCGTGGTCCGATGCCCTGCACCAGGAGCTGCGGGACTCCCTCCTGGCCTCTGCGCCACACGTTGCTGACCAAGCTCGCCTCCGGGCTGTCGACAGGCCTGGTGCGGGGGCGTGGCTCCACGCGCTGCCCTCGTCGTCCCTTGGTACTGCTCTAGACGATCGCTCCCTCCGCTTCTGTGTGGGCCTTCGCCTCGGGGCCCCTGTAGTTGCGGCCCACAGCTGCGAGCGTTGCGGGGACCCCGTCGCAACGAATGGCCATCACGGTCTCTCGTGCGAACGCAGCGCCGGTCGCCATCCGCGACACACGATGCTTAACGACACGCTCGTGAGGGCCCTCCACTCCGCCGGTATTCCTTGCACAAGGGAGCCACAGGGCCTCGACACCTCTGACGGGCGCCGCCCTGACGGCCTCACCCTTATCCCCTTGCATCGAGGCCTGCACCTGGTCTGGGACGGCACTGTGGTTGACACTCTAGCACCTTCTTATGTCAACCACTGTGCAACCATCCCCGGTTACGCAGTAGCGCGTGCGGAACGGGCAAAGCTAAGGAAGTACGCCGCACTCCAAGCAACCCACCTGTTTTCCCCCCTTGCCTTTGAGACCTTGGGCGGGCACGGCCCTCTCACTGCGAACTTCCTCGAGGGGGTCTACCACAGGTTGATCCGCGCCACCGGGGACAAGCGCGCTGGCTCTTTCCTCCTGCAGCGCCTGTCCCTCGCCGTGCAGAGAGGCAATGCCATCGCCTTCCTCGGGACATTGTCGTCCTCACCCCCCCCCCCATAATCCCTAGAAATACCGACCTACCGTATGTTTGAATAAACGACTTCGGATTGTATTTTCAAAAAACTGTTCAAACGATGCCAATTATGACTACGTTCAAATGGTGCTCAATCGAACGAGGCAAATATTAGATCGGAAATGCAAACCATTCCGGCAGAGGGTCTTTCACAAAAATGAACATAATCTTCGACGATCCGGGATTGCGGTGTTATAAAAATACTTACACACACACACACGCATATACACAATCATTGAATTTTAATAGAACTGTAAGCAGAAAAATTTAGCGCCGTCTACTAACCCTGCAAATAAACCTGGACTTCACTCCTTCACGTGTTTTATGTAAATGTGGCCTCCATATCACAGAGCCATAGAGAAACCTTTCGGCAGCTCCTTTGTAGGGACCAACATCTAAATCCTTTTTTTAATAATAAATAATCTCAAAATCGTGTCAATAATTAGAGCGGTACATTGCAATGCTTCAGTCACACCGAGCGCTGGTTTTAGCAGATAGAGACATTTTGTCATCCGCATCAACCCCTACTTTTGTGGAAATCGAAATGCATTTGACGATGCCCGTGCGTTTGAAGCAAATTTTCTCTCAAAAAAAGTCACAACGAGCTCAAAATGAAAAACAAGATTTGCTATTGCGTCGTAATCATGCACAAAAATTTTACACCCAATTATTTTACAATCAATAGTATATAGTTGTTGTATTGGTTTCTGAGAAGAGATTAATATATCACCCATGCGACACCGCGTAGTCCCAGCGTGAATCGCAATCTGTAATAGTGATCTATTGTTAGAGATACGTATCGATGTCACATATAGAAATGCTTCGGTCAAGAGAGAGAAATATATCTTCTATTTAAATCGAATTAGGCCATTTAGAACGGAAGGCTGTTCTCTTGTTTAAGAGACCATCATTATTATTTTTCTCACATACTCTACATAGGGAGGTAAGTGGTAAACTAGCTTGGCAATTTTTAATTGTGCCGTATTCTTAATTAAATGAGTTATCTATTCACTGGCGAACACTGCCCCCTCACTGCGAACTTCCTCGAAGGGGTCTACCATAGGCTGATCCGCTCGCAGGATTTTTCCTTTTGCAACGCCGGTCCCTCGTTGTGCAGAGAGGCAATGCCATCACCCACCTCGGGAAAATGTCGGCCTCAGCCCCGGTCCCAGCTAATCCCACCCCTATACCCCCCTCCATAATCCCTAGAAATAATTCCTAATTACTGTATGTATTATTAAAAATATGTGCTCTATTCACTGTTTACAACTTCAATAATTTAACTACACTTCACCACAACACTGGGACCGTCGTGCTCAAAAAGCAAGGTCGACCTGGAACCTTGAGACAATTTCTGGTAAATGAGGGCAATGGACTTGACATTGTGGTCGTAAGCAACACATGGCTAAATAGCGTTGATTTTGGGTGCTATGATATTTGTAGGTTCGAGTCGGGAGTTTTACAAATAAGAAAACAACAACTCATTTCAGCAATGTTGACCTTGAGGGATACATCATTGGTTCTATTACAGAGACTCCTTGCTTGATATGTTGGAGGATATGCCATCTAGGAAATGTATGTCACGGTCGTGCAGTGAGGACTACGCAGCCTTCTTTTCCTCAAGAAACTTCATCCCTGTTGCCGATAAGGTCACCGGTCCATGATCACGGATCTGCATCGACCTTATCATGGTAAGCAATTGCGAAGATTTCCATGATATCTCTCCTGAAGGTTGGTCACCTCCTTGTTTTCGGATCATTACCCGCTTGCAGTCACGATCACCGGCAGAATTTCCGCTAGTTCAAGGAATCTCCTACTTGTGATACTGGTATTTGTCAGGCGACACGATCATGACACTATTGCTCGTTTTAAGGAAAATGTTAGGCAATTAAGCTGGCTCAATGTCTATGAAGGGATTGCCCCTGATGCGGCGTTTGATGCCTCCCTGCTCAGTGGCGAATACGAGAGGAACTGCACCTCTGTCGTTGCTAGCAGCCTATGCGTAAATCTCAGTACTTTGCTGCGCTTTCGTTTGAGGAAGAGCGTCTACAAGTTATATCGATGGTATAACGTCAGAACGGCCTCTCAGCAGTTAAAATGTGCCCATTGTCGTGATCTTTTTAGATATAGACAGAGACCCCGTTGTTCCAGAACATCGTTCTATAATAACAGTTTCAGGAGATTTAAAGGCCACAGCTCGCGATTTTGGAAAATTATCAAAAACTTTATCAGAAACCCGACAAGTTATTGCTAATGAGTTGAATCGATATTTCGTTGAGGTTGGTTTGGTGACATTGTCCGCCAATGAGATACACGATGATATTGCTTCTCTTCTCGACTCAATCTGGCCTTCTCAGGGTCGGCCTATTTAACTTCACTTATGTTATGGGGATGGCAATTCTGAAAGCGATTGATCTGACTAAGGCTACCTGGAGCGTAAGAACTAGTTTCAGTCATATTTATCCAATAGAAGGGAGTCGGTCAAAGTAGTCGACTTCGAATCATCTTGGCTTGAGGCAAACATTGAAAAGCCGCAAGGATCTATGATGGGGCCCTTCATATTCATCATCCTGATGAATTTCATATTGCCCAAGGTATCGGCTGTTGGAGACAATGCTGACAAAAAACTGTTCTTACCTTGTTTAGCGCACCTCAAAGAGCAATCCGAGACGATCCAGTTCAGCTCTGTGGGAGCTGATGACATTTTCACAGACTATTTAATCATTGCCCTAATTTTTCATGAGCATCATGTAGAGAATGCTTCTGTTAGACTCATGGCACCCAAATGATGTGTGGCAATCGCGTCCCTCTGGTGTCTCAAGGGGCCCGAATTCCCCGCAGAAAGTCTCCTTCCAATAAACCAAATTATGCTTATTTCTCTTATTCTCTGCTACGGGATCCCAATTTGGGAGAGTGACTATAAGGTTATTAGTTGTGGGACAGACGTATTCAGAACGACGCTCTACGGGCGGTCACTGGAAGGAACCTTGGGGACTTAATCTCAGACGTGTTTCAAGCATAGGCCTCCTCCCCTTGAGAACTTGTGTCAGGTGCATACTGCGCTTCTTATTTTATGATTATTTATAATATCGAAAGTGGGTACATTAATATTTTTTTAATGAGAACTTAAGCATTGTGAGATGCGCCGTTCCATCAATTAACAACAATTAGAAGTGAATTCAAAATAATCTAAATATTAAAAAAGTTCTGCGAATGATTAATGCAGTTTCCATGAAAAGGACCAAAGTTCAAGGCCGTTTCCCTACAACGGGCCAATGTTTAAAATTCATAAGTCGCCCGCGAACAATCCGCTAATCGCCCCCTCTGACGGACGGTTTTTAAAGTATATAGACATAAGATGGATATAACATGCGATGGACAAATGAAGGTAAATACGCATCTAGCCGAATTTGTAAACATGTGCATCTAAACCATCTGTACATCTGTGTTTGTTTAATTTCTACTACCGGCTAATTTCGGACGTCTTTTTTGTCAGAGTATCAATAGCTACCTTGTTAGTTCATGTGTTAATACAAAGCAAATAAACATATCCAACGAGTTCCCCAGAGCGCTCGTCTGGCTTTTGCCTTACAAGATATAATCAGGGCAGCAATTCACTTCATACCGTAGATATGAACAACACAGACCAAATAACTATTCAGCTATTGAACAATTAATTTATGATACAAACCTAAAATCTTTATTTTATAACTCACAATATGGTTAACGGAAGGATATTTTTATAAGGGCGCTAGACCCCTCGAGCAGACGTTGATAAGTTTCCCAGAAGGGCGATGCTGTTTCCTCTCTGCAGGTCCAACAATAGACGTTGACGAAAGAATGACCCTGCACGTTTTTACCCTGTTACAAGTCTATGACAGACTCTTTCCAGTAGGTTGGTTGTAAGGGGTCGTAGGTTCCGTCTAAGATCTCGAAAGCAAGAGGACTTCGTAGGTGAGTCGGGTGCAAATCACTCTATTTCCTCAGTTTCGCTTGAGCTGCTCATGACACAACGCTCCAGGCTTGCTGGCGCAGTAACTGGCGTGGAAATACGAAGCCTCGTACCTAAGAGATGTGAACACACAGACTAAATAACTATTCAGCTATTAAACAATTAATTTATGATACAAACCTAAAATCTTTATTTTATAACTCACTATATGATTAACAGAAAGATATTTTTATAAGGCCGCTAGACCCCTTAAGCAGATGTTGATAAGTTTCCCAGAAGGGCGACACATACATAATAATAACGCTTTATTTCAAAGGTTAGGTTTAACAATATGTGAGTTGGCTGCTATGTGTTTGCCAAAAAGAGGTCGTATGTTTTGAAAAAGCTACCCATCACGTAGGGCTCGAGACACTCTCCAAGGAAATAAGTCATTTACACATTGTTTCTTAGCTATGAATTTAGGTAAGACATTTATACCAGCTCTGGTAGTCGTCACAGTCACATCAAACATTACACTCATTAGCATGGGAAGATGTTTACCAATACAAATATATGTACATGATAAAAATAAATACGATTTTCATAACAAAATTTTCCGTGCAAAGTCTAAAGTTTCCGAGGTTGGGACGGGTAAAAAGATCGAGAACGAAGCTGCATATGTTAACTGGGAAGCGCATAGCTACACTGGTGCTGTAGTTTATCTAGAAGTTAATTTTCGAATGCACTACGTCTTAAGTTATCTATCTCCACCTTGAGTCCTCAAGTCCATTTTATGTCCGTTAGAATTCTGCCACACAACGAACAGTCTGGTATCATCATGCATTGCATTTAACGAACGGATTCCTCAGACGTATTGCGTAAGCACTTTTGCCCGCAATAAGGCTGAAATCACATAGCGAAGGGCTTGGACAAAAAGGCGAGATCGGCCTAGTGTTGTTAGTTCTATGTTTGTCATGCGTGCTACCTACTCTTCAGCGGTGAGCAGGCTGTTTACGGTAAGACGTACCACATATAACAGCATGCGAAACAAGCTGTTAGGCAAGTTGCCCTCTTGATGCTTGGCTCAAGCACATTTATGCCTATTGTGTAACTGAGTGCGTGCGTAGAGTACGGCATGACCTCTGTGTGTGGGTGACACTCATAGACGCGGCATAACGTCTCTCATCTCCGTCGCTCATCGCGGCTTCCGTTCGCTATTCGCTGAGAGTATGGGCCGGCATGGAGGACTACGGCTCTAGGAAAGGCTGCTAGCGCAAAATGCTTACTAAGGCCCCCTGTAGATATGTTCCGCATCCACCAGAGGCTATACAGCAGACAGAGGCTTTGCTGAATCAACCAACCTGCCCCTTGAGATTCATCAGCCATCTACTTCTTCTTTCTTGCTTTCCGTTGTGTTCATACCGAGTATTCCTTCCTCGGTGCTTTCGTTGAAGGCCCAAAAAGGGGAGCTGATACGGCTCGTCCCTGAGGCACACCTCACCATGCCTCCCTAGCCTTGCCCCAGCCCGTAGCAACGAGCACTGCCTCAATGCATGAGTCCGTCCTGTTGGCGCGGCTTTTTTCGTGGCGTCATGTTTCGCTCGCTCGCTCTCTCGCTTGTTTGTTGTCGTATCTTTTCGCCGCTGTCGACGACTCGCCCTCAGTCAAGCCACAAACTCGGCGGTTGCTTCTCGTAAGAGTAGAACCAGGAGCTGGCTCATCGGACGCACAGGGGCCAACGGTAAGCGAACAAGGCCTGCTAACGAGCTAGGCCCCGGCTATGCGTCTCACGTCCGCACGTCGCAACGTTCACCTGCCAACATCTTCGTTGCTGCTGCTGATGCTGATGTCGTCGTCGTCGTCGTCGTCAGTGCCTCTTTTCCATATCCCCTCTTCACATCATCCTCTTCCTCCTGCTCTGGTCTTTATTGCGATTCTCCCCGCATTTCCCTTCTAGACATAAACCTACCCTGGGCGAGCGGTTGCCCCTGTGTAACATTTGCTCCTTGCTCCGATGTCAAAAGCACAACATCCAGGAGGAAAACTCACCCTTTGACTACATACACACTATTGTATAATATCGTATTTAATGGAAAAATCGAGATCAGACCTCAGTAAAGCGAACGTAAGTTAAAATTTAGGTGACAACGTTAACGAATGGGAGCTCGGGTCATGGCTGTATTGTTGGTGGCTGAAACATTAGGTAAATAGCGGTCGTTTGCATAAACGTCGATCTTCATACAGATATAATTTAGTGGTTTCCATTGATCCAAAGCTCCCCATCCTGCGTTTGTGCTCTGTATTGCATATCTGTATTATATAGATTACGATTAATTGAGCAACGTACGCGTCGATGAACTGATCCCATGTTTACAAAATAACGATTATATATATATAATTCTTATATATACGAAAACCGTTATTTATATAAACATTTATTCAAACATACAATAATTAGGGATTATTAGGGGGGGGGGGGGGGTTAGCAGGGACCGGGGCTGAGGCCGACATTATCGCGAGGAAGGCGATGGCATGGCAAAATCGTTATTTTGTAACGTTGTTGTATATATACGATTTTATAAAATATATTTTACATATTTTTTGCATTCGACACAGTGTGAGTACGAAATAATGCTGGAAACTTAAGCTTTATATACAATTTGTTTAAAATGAAAAAGGGATTCATAAAGATTATACCTAATCTGTTGAACAAATGTAACCGACTTATAGCATAAATATACAAGATACTTCTCAGGTTGACCGACAGTGTTCACTGGCAAATGAAGTGTAGTAAAATATAAGAACAAATGAATCGACAACACTAACCGAAGAAAAAGCCTTGGGTGCGCGGTGACTGTGGTGCCAAAGAAAAAGCTAAGCTCCAAGACATACGCTTCGAGTATGAGGCTGTCGCTGATGATGAGGCGTAAAGGGTCAAAGAACAGAGGTCGGAACAGCAAGAAAGCCACGCTTGGCGTCGGGAACCCTGACGTTAGCCGTGATTTCACTTTAAGCAAGTTCGAATCTACAAGACAGCCTTACACTGCTCTTTCATCTTAGAGCCTCGCTGTTTGATCTGCTTTTCAGCTTCGTCCCTCAGCGTCAGTTTCCTTGGAAGCAAGAACTCCTACACAGGCAAGCAAACAACGGACTCCCCACAACAGACCCCTATGCTAGGTCGTTGTGTCGGGCGTTCCACAGGGCCAACGCTGAGTCGCCCTCTCTTCTCGCTGCTGCTGGCTGCCGTTGTTCCTTCGGCCCGTTATTGGCGGCAGCGCCATCCAACTGCGAATCTAGCACTTCTCACTTCATCGCCTCCGAGTCGAGTCGCGCTATCGGAAATATCAGACAGAGACCGAGAAGAGCAACTGCGCCAACACCCATTCAGTGCCACTAGCAGTAGTCAGCGGTCGGAGCGGCGGTCGAGCGCGGGAGATGCAGCGGCTGCCGAGGCAAAGCTGGCGCGCGGCCCGGGCGACCGGTCGTCCGGTCTGCCTCGCGGTTCTGCGTATGAAGCAAACGAACAGGAAAAAAATGAGAAAGACGAAAAGGAGCTGAAGCAGGACGACAGAGGAGGAGAGGAGTTCAGGACTAAGAAAAAAAAGGACAACCAACCAAACCCTGCGGAAAACGACGCGCACAAGAATTCATTTAAGATCTGCGATAATGATGATGATTATCGCATGGATGACGGGCCGCGAAGGAACGAAATATTGGGCAATGGACGGGGCAGACTGAAGGCGAGAGAGGAATCGAGAGGAAGCAAAGAATCACATAGAGTGGTGGTGGTGGCTAGGTGACGGCGGAATAGGGAGAGCGACCTTGCCAAGACTTGGCTTGGATTGTGATGATTATGTTGGACGGTCGGAGGGGCGTCGAGGGGCGGGGGGGGTGGTGGAAATGGTGGCTCGATCTCTCTAGCTGGATGGAAAGGCTAGCTCCCAGGCAGGCAGCGATGGGTTGGCGTTCTGTGATGATTTCCGCGGAAGAAGGAAGCGTACCCGAAAGACGATCTGGCTGAAGTTGGATCCATTAGCGCAAGGCTTGGGTGCGTGTGTCCTAGACGCCTGTTCGAGAGAGAGCGAGAGAGAGAGAATAAGCGAGCTAGAGAGGGAGCTAGGCGAACACGCGTCGGAACCACACAGAGCAGTCTGATCATCACCGCAGAATGATGAGCGATACGATGGCCAGCGATCGTAGAGAGAGATGCGTCGTCGTTCATGATCAGTCCCGTCTATCTCCGTGTTCTCGGATCAAGGAAAGCCTTACGGGACCTCTATTCGAAATCTCGAGGAAATGCTGAGGATGCGAATATTCAAAGAGGCAGTGAGAGGTCTGCCTACCGAAATGACCTGTTGTTACATATATGATAGTGATAATAGTCGATGGTGTTATGGACTCGGTGTTATCTAATAGATACTAGCAGAGCAACTGTATCGGTTACGCAATTTGGACCGGGAGAATCCCAAACAAATAAAAGTCAAATAGATAGTTCCCCCTAGAAACTTGCCCATTGAACCAGAATGTACTATAGTTATCAGATCACATAAAGCTTCAATGCGCATTTGATGCACTGCACACATATATAAGCGGCAATTTACCAATTCATGAATCCACGAATCTATTCGAAGGTTCGTTGTAATCTTGGTAAATACAGGAACCGAAGATTTACTCTATAATTTATTTAAACGCTGTTTTCCAAATTGACTAGACGTTAACATCTTCTCACGTTTGTGTCTATATTGTTCCTACGTAAAGGCCGAGGTCCTAATAATATATCTATTAGTGGTATCAAAATATCACTAGAGTTTAATAGACTTTTTCTTTCTTCCTTATATATGTATTTGACTGTTGAGTAGTCAAGGTTAAAGGAGAATCGGATAAAAAGTTCCCACCCATGGAGCGCGAGCGAGTATGAATGGGGGATAAAATTCACGAAGAGTTAGTATGCATACAACAGTTACCCTAGAACATGGGGATGATTGTTATAGAAAGATCAAATCCTCTCAGTTATAACATCAGTTTGTAATTTTGAGCCGCATTACTGTTCCTCGCTAGCTGCAAACGTGGGCCCGCTTCGGAGTAGTAGTAGTGATAGCAAAAACACAACAATCGTACACAAATTCATTACGACATTCAATCGCGTTGCTTGAGCTCAGTTAACAAGAGCAGATGCGCTTTTTTTCGCTAGGAAATTATTGCAAATATTACTCGTTTCCGCTTCGCTTTCTCGGACCCTCGTCGGCTAACGAGAAACCAGCCTCTGGTTGGAGCCATTGGACCATTTTGCCTCATGTGGCAGCCTCTTTGCCCGGCTAGCCCCTTGAGATAATTCAACACCAGCTATTACGTCACGCTTCAATGGCTGCCTGCTAGATGATGAAATGGGACCCTTATTCTCCGAAACTTTCGAGGATTTTCATACCTCGTGAGAGGTAATAAGCAAAGGAGCACGTTTAGACTGCACGTTCTGAGCCAGCGAGCATCTCTTTTTGGGATCGTTCTCAACAGGATGTCCCAAGGTGGTTAGAATCAGTCGATCTTCAACCGTTTTTCCTTTGTTAATTAATTCGAAGTTAACTCGTTCCGATGATACGCTACGAAAGTTGTCTCACTTCTAAACTTAAAGTCCAGTCACCGTTGAAAAGGATAGATAATGAGGGTAGCTTTGTACATTTTCATTGGATACCCCCCTCCCCTCCTTACATATAAGAAAGCTAATAAAGTATTGTCAGATTACAGCTCCTTTAATAAACCAATAAAGCTTTACCTTTACCCCTGATCATATCATAGACAGCTAAGATTTTCCCACCTTAATTGATTAGGTAAATGATTAACAAATGATTATAGTGGATGAGAAACCGCGAATGGAAAAGACATTTTATTTAGACAATATTGATTTTAATAGTTACTTTATTTCACTCGGTAGATTACTTATTCGTCGTGATATCAATTTGATGGACTACTGTAATACTTAGCCGACGACTTATCGCAAGCCGAATCTTGTGGGGGGCCTCACAGTGTGAGGATTGGGATTGGGTTTCGCGTTGAACCAGCAAAGTGGCAGAGTAGTAATAATAATAGCAATAGTAATTTCATTATATTTTCATTATAATAATTATAATAATAATAATTATTATTATTATTAACTGCCTATATTTATAGAGTGATATTATTGTACATTCCGTCATCTGTAACTAAACTAAGGTTCTCATGCGGAATCGCCGAAGATGAGTTCAATGCAAGCTCAAAGTTCCTCGCTTTGTCCATTGCTAATTAATTGTATTTGTCATAATGACAAACGCACATGAAGCCACTCATTCGCATTACAGACATAACTAGTGTGACAGCTCCAATGTTCAGCTAACAGTTAGTTCGCTTTGTTACGCCTTTGTCATCAATTGTATTGTACCACCGTTACCACCGCAGCTCCATCTGTGGCCTAGTAACATCCATCCACACGTGCACACCATAGTCCTGCCACCATAGTTTCTAAATAGTTCTTCTACCAGCGTGTGCTAACCTAACTACGTATATTTGAGTCCGGAACAAAATTAAAATTGATTTGCTGTTCACTAATAATCTTGTTGTTCCTCACTTCTATGTACTCTTCAAACTAATCACAGCTATCGAGATATTTTTATTATTATTATTACATCGTGTTGCTCGTGTTTTTCTTTAATGATAACGGAAATGAAGAAATTGTTTCCACTTGTTATTTCTATGTTCGTGAAAACAATTACAGGTTTGTGGATCGTACTTATTGGCTAGTATGCAGTGCTGCCGATCGGATCAGCACATCGTATTGCGAATCGGAAACATTCGGTTCACATCTGCTCACCATTATGACTAGGGAAATTCTATTAATGATTATTTAAATAATAATAATATTCATAGTAATAATAATAATAATAGAATCGAAAATCGAAAAAATGTCTCTTCGCACAAATCGAAATCTTGTTTGTTATATAATATTAGTATTACACTCATTACTTAGTCAATTACTCCGCTTCATTAATTATACTTCTTCCTTGTGTATATGACCATGTGTGCTATGTGGTCATATGTTGGTTCTATATTATCACCATACGCTATTCGTTTATCATTCGTTTCATGATAATTAAAATTCTTATTATTGCCATATGTGCGCAGATGGGTAGACAAAATCGGTGAATTCAATTGCTGCCACCCGCCTGGCCACGGTCAAATTCATCAAACAATAGAAAAATAGGTGAAATTCTAATTATACTATTATCGATCATAACGGTGCTTTGCTCG
Organism: Stratiolaelaps scimitus; assembly: GCA_019614645.1. Lineage (NCBI taxonomy): Eukaryota > Metazoa > Arthropoda > Arachnida > Mesostigmata > Laelapidae > Stratiolaelaps > Stratiolaelaps scimitus. The sequence continues at coordinate 1,870,895 of JABWDB010000029.1, forward strand.
ATTGCACGCGCAGTGCCATTCATTGGCCAGTGATCTCAATCAAATCGAACACGAAACAAACACAAAAGACGCTCTATTGTTTAGCCTTAGAGGAAACTAATAGTAACGTCAAGCCGATAATCACACACGAAAAAGACAACTGTATCAAAGTAATTGACTGCTCATATTTGATTCCTTTTTCATTTCAAATTTGGCGCTGGACTCAAATCTGTACTCGATGATTCCTGTGGAGGCTAATCGTTTGGCTCGAAGTAAAAAATGGTCACTATGAGAATGGCTTTGAAAACACACGTTTAGAAATAAGTGACACATTAATAATTATCTCTAATCATAGAATATTTCAGGTTATACCAAACATTATTTTATCGATAGGTGACGGCCATCAGGGTAATCATTATCGAGCACTTTGATCATACCGCAAAAATTAATTTCATGATAAAGCTAGCAGTGGCTGGGACGGGATCAGTGACAGTGTAAGGTTTCTAGAGTCAGTGTTTTATTACTGTTATTATTACTATTATTATTCTCATTATTATTATTATCTTGGTAAAACGTTCGGACAACTCCCGGAGAAGTGAGTTCAGCACGAAATTCACGTGAACCCCATGCAATATCCACCGTTCTCCGTTCTATGCCTGACTCAATGAGAAGATCTGCCATCATTATTGATCCCTCATAATATTCTACTTATTTTAGTCTGCGACCTTTATTTCACATGTGTCCCGTGTCCTCCTTTGTGTATGAGGGGGAGGGGGGTTGTTGCACGTTATTGAGCCATTGTTAATGAATGATGGCCGTCGCGCCAGCCGCCATTTTCTTACTTGGATATTCGAGTCGGCAGAGCAGTCAAGCCACGCAAATGGAGACGTATTAGATCGAAAACACACGGACGTTAAATCTATTTGATCATTGTTCGTCATTCCGTGTTTCAGTATTTCTATTAGGCATACTCATCACTCTCAGGCTCCAGGCTGCCTATCGACAGTAATGACTCAGGCTTAACGCGACTGTCCATCCAGTAAACGCATATATATATATATATATATATATATATATATATATGTGTACCTAACGGATAAATTAATCGATTAGAGAGGACACATTTTTATATGAACTCGGTTGGTTGTTACCTATAGATTTGTAAACGGCAGCAGGTCCGAGTAAAGCTTCAACGAGATTCTCCTCCTGTGCGAATAAGAACCACCTCAACCTCTCCATTTCTCAGTCATATCGTAGAATGAAGGTCAACTCAGTTCGTGTCTGTGCACAGCTCAGGGGGTAAGGATACAACCTGCTTATGTTTCTTTCGGGCAGACATTTGCCGAATTTTTATCTAATTTATTATGTCCGTAACTTGATCAATTTTGTTTCTATACATTGCGTTCAACGACCGCCATTTTACGTATATGAACACTGAACCCATTATATCTGTTTACCTGACCCTTAGCAGAGGTCATCGGGTGGATACCGACGTGTCAAACGTTGGTGAGTCCTCTTCACTCTACGGGAGATCCTTTGTTCCGGCCGCCTGCTATATTAATTGAAAAACATATCCGCTGGCACATTTCCAGCCTTTTTAAGCAGGTAATTAGCACTCGTATGAATTATCTTCTCAGGTAATGAAAACGTCTTTTTCAAGGATATGTTACGCGTGTATGTTAGTTTGCCCGAAATAACACAGCGGCAGGTAAGAAAGCCCACTCGCTTGGTTGGTACTCAGCGCGTGTTGCGTTTTCACCATTTTGGCAGTTTACTTGATCTTCTTGTCTTTGCGACAACTTCCTCCAACCAGTGGTACTTCTTTCAAATAAACTAATAAATACACTAACAAATGAAATAAATCGTCTCGTCCCGTCCATCGTCGAATGCCGATTCTGCAGCAGAATTGGGACGGCCCGACTAATAATCGATCGAACGAACACCATTACTTATGTACCAGTCTTCATCGCCTTCGATCCCTGCACTCTGTGAACTGTCTCGTTCGTTGCGCTGTAGAAGATGCCACCGTCACCACCTACCTCGTTGTCAACATCTTCACATCAATATTATATGTATCGTATGCATGTAGACATGTGTTACAGGTCGACGTCGTCGGTGCCCTAGTCTATGTCTTCATCCTGCATTCATTGTGGGGTCCTCGCGTTGTTCGCACACCAGCTTGGCCACCACACGACTAACAGGATAGAAAACTCTGGTTGTTGACCCATTCGCCGGCGTGGTTATCAACGTTTGCCGGTAGTGTTGTTTGACTAGATGGTTGCTGCTGTTGCTGCTGCTGCTGCTGTTGCTGTCCCGACTGAAGCACCTGAGCACCTGGTCCGCCAGCAGACACCTGTCGATGTTCCGGGCCACCTTTGGCGTCCCCATGACCTGTGGAGCCTGAGTTAGCAGGCTTAACAAGCCGTTCGAGTGTATCCCTCTCGGCAACGGCCTGATGTGCGCTCTGCAGCAGACTCTGCATGAGGGCGTGAAGCTCGCTATCCTCACTCTGCAAATCTTTGATGTGCTGGACTAACGATTGCTTCTGACGCACCGCCTTTCGGTAGCCCTGACCCAGCTGATCTCTTTCTGCGCGCAGTGACGCGATCTCGTCCTCGAGCTGCGATGTATTTGCCTGTTGTTGTTATTGATTTGTACATACACAGATATTAAAACTCGCTATGGGGTGGCTGATACTGAGGAGAAGAAATGATCTGATGTTGAACTATATTCGGCTTTGGAGCATACTTCAGTAATGGTGGGCACAACTGAGATGTTAGAGAAACAAAATGCATCTTCTAAAATAAACGTGCTTTTACCTTTATAGTCATTCGCTCCTGTTCGGCAACTTCCACTCGAAGCAACAAAGCCTCCTTGTCATTTTGATATTTATTTTTAAGTTCTTCCAGGAGTCGTTTAACTTCAAGCATCGCCTGAAAATTAAAATTGAGCGAAATCAGTAAGAACAGTAGCGTCGAGAAGACCGTGAGGAAAGCTGCAACACACGCGCATCTATCTTGGCTGCGCTCATTACCGACTCGTATCTAGGATAGTGAGGTCAACACTTCGCTTAACAATGCCTTTTTTCAACCGTCTACACGCATAACTAAGTGTATTGTACAGTAATAAAGAAGTGAACTCAGCACGAGGTCTCTGTCTTACCTGTGAATGATACTGAAACGATACTGAGTTTTGAGATGAAATCATGAGGCAATCATGCTCTTCTTGTAGTTTTGCTAAAGAACACTCAAGGTCATTGCGTTCCCCATCGAGAATAGCCACCTGTAATAGGTAATTCGAAGTGGAATTGATTGTTAAGTTAAATTCGCTTCCGAAACATCGCGAACTGTTATCTCCATTCATTCCTCAACTTCATCCACCCATATATATATATACATATATATATGATTTTGAATTAATGGAGCTCAACGATTTTTCGAGAAATAGTTGCTCAGAAGTATTTGGTCTTCATCAATAATGGTGCTCATTTAGTATTTTGTTGGTTAGCCTTTTAGCTGGATAACTTCGTTTAGCAAAACGGTGGCGAAACGGTAGCATCCGTACCGTTCTGCCACTACACAGCACTCTGTAGTGGCAAAATACAGAGTGTGCAATGCTCAGAGTGCACTCACACTTTCCAATAGCGTTTTTAGTGTAGTTTTGAACGTTAGTCCTGCAGGTCAATGGTCAATTTCTGTTCGGAGATGTTCAATAGGGTTAAGATGTGGGATCTGAGCTGGTCACTAGAACAGTGGGATCTTCATTGGCGTATGAACCATAATGTGAATACTGCTTAGGTTCGTTGCTTCGTTGGAAAATCTCCAGAGGGATTTCAGTTGTCTTTACTTTCATAGTTTTGCTTCGATATTGTCCCATAGCAAATGGCAATTATATTTGTAGTATGAGACCAATATATTTTAGCATTTAAATGGACGAGCATACACTCGCGTATGTATGTATTTACCTGAACTGACACATTGCACTCATATCTGACAACATTTTAAGCATAACACCGGATGTATAAGCAGAGAACTAAATACTTTTGAGCGACCGCGTTACTGTAGCCATTGAATAAATACGACTCGGTCTCAATTTCCAATGTATAGGCACAATGTGAGGCCCGTGTCGCTGACGGTTGTTGCATGCAAGATTCTTGAGAGCATAATTTGCAAGTCTGTATATGAAAATGCCAACAAGCAAGGCCTAATATCCAACGCCCAATTCGCCTACCGCCCAGGAAGGAGTACGACTCTGCAACTTCTAGAAACGCAGTTCGATTGGGCAAGGGATGTCAATAGATCAAATCGTTTCGACGTTGTTTATTTCGACTTCAAGTCAGCCTTCGAACGGGTGACTCACTCGAAACTCCTCAAGATCCTGCCCTTCTTCGGAGTTGGTGATCTTCTCGTGAAATGGATAAAAGACTTCCTTCGTGATAGGACCTTCAGGGTGCGGGTGAACAGCAAATACTCCAATACTGCGCGAGTGACGTCCGGCTGTCCTCAGGGAACGATACTAGGTCCTCTGATGTATATAATGTACATAAATTCCATAATGTATATATTACCGCAATCCATATCCGTTAAGATATATGCAGATGACGTAAAAATTTATTCTAAAGTTGACACGGACCATGAGAGGGCACAACTTCAAAATGCCCTAGATCAGTTCCTGGAATGGACCTTGGGCCTTGATCTAAAACTATCAATTGAAAAATGTGCAGTACTACACTTTGGTCACGGAAATCCCAAACATGTGTATAGAATTGGTGGACATCCTCTGCGCTCTGCAGAAACAATGCGCGACTTAGGAGTAATTACCTCAACCACATTGAAATATACTGATCATGTTACGGATGTTGTGCTTCGTGCAACGCGCCGTGCGAACTGGATATTACGTTCTTTCGTAGTGAACGACCCGGCCCTATTTGTTAAACTTTTTAAGATTTATGTTGAACCCATTATGACGTATGCAGCGCCAGTATGGTACCCAGGATTAAAACTGGACAAAGAGAGGCTGCAAAAAGTGGGGGATAAATTCGTGAAACGCGTCGCTTTTAAATGTCAATGTACGAGGGAGGAAGTGAATATAATGCCAATATTGGCTAAATTTGACAATATAGATAAGCGCACATATATTTGTATTGGTAAACATCTTCCCATGCTAATGAGTGCAATGTTTGATGTGACTGTGACGGCTACCAGAGCTGGTATAAATGTCTTACCTAAATTCATAGCTAAGAAACAATGTGTAAATGACTTATTTCCTTGGAGAGTGTCTCGAGCCCTACGTGATGGGTAGCTTTTTCAAACATATGACCTCTTCTTGGCAAACACATAGCGGCTAACTCAGATATTGTTAAACCTAACCTTTGAAATAAAGCGTTATTATTATTATTATTATTATAGTCAGCGATGATTACTCTTGAATTTCGTGTATAGAAATAATATGATTAGAAAGCATTTCAAAACTTAAACCTCATTGATTCGAGAAAGACACCTAATACTTTTGATTACTTCTACATATGTATATAGCAGGATAGAACATTCATTGAATTATCCCAGGTTGGAATGTCAGATTCCATCTAAGATCGTACTTCGCATATCATTTCCGTGGTCGACCTAACGTATCCGCTTGGCGTATACATACACCCTGAAACCACTGTCTTGTTGCTCAGACTGTTTGAACATCCGATTGCGTCTTCTCAAGGCAAGCGGGCTCGCAACGACTTTCGTCCACACCAGTACTATCTGAGGCGTTCGTACCAGTCGTGAAAAATTACTTGAACGTATTCAGGATCCCCGATTTTGCAGCAGCACCACCACACCACCACTCCTATTTCGGTTTAAGGCGTTCATTTTACACAAGTAGAGTACCTGTGCATCAACAAATATCGATATTGGTTGACACAGCTTGTAGCCTCATGTCCTCATATGTATTATACTTCAGCACATAGATATATATGGCTGAGCGTGCCGGCCTATTACCGACTATCGCCACTCTGAGCATTGTACACGGCGTTCAGCGATGCAGGGCACTGGAGAGTCAATGTTTCCAAAAGATAGATTGCTACTAAGGATTTCGTAAGGAGCAGAAGCTACATCATCTTTGACTTAGTTATTACACTATCTTTGAGTAATAATGCGATGTGGGGGGGGTCCAGCAAGCCTTCCCAAATTGGTAGAGGAATAATGGTTTTTATTCTTGTTATTGACGCTATGCGTGTGCGCGTTGGTGTCAGAGGCGCTTTCGACAGTTGGAGGATAGCGAACCTGCGAACTGAGTTGGTCCACGTCGAGCTTGTACTGGCGCTGTGCTTCTTTGAGCTGCTCCTGTGCCTCGCGATGCTCTCGCTCGAAACACCGCAACCGAGCATTTTCTTGACTAACTTTATCCACCTGAAATTCATAGCCAAGAAACGATCGGTGAATGACTTCGGCTTGCGTGGCGTATTTGGCGTGCTTTGCGCAACTCAACGACAACATTGCGACACCACAGCAGAAACAATAGTTTGTTCTTGAGACTGCTTATTGTACACATGTCTACCTATGAATAAAGTGCGTTTATTATTAGTTGTTTGAATTGTGAATGTAGTTCACTGTCAATGCTTCCATATAAAGATCCAGCGGGATGCATGTACGACGATACACTCAGCATAGATAGATATAGGTGTAGCCTACTATAGTTTGAGTAATAATCTAGCCTATCCTCATTCTAAGACGCTTCAGTTGAAATGAAAGGTACACCCACCGAGCTGGTACCCTTAAGCATTACAGAGAAAGGAGGGGATGAACTTGCAGGGATAGGCTAGGAGGGTCTCTGGGAGGTCCACAAGGTTTAGTGTAAGAAGGAACTAAGAAAACAAGAGCGAAGTATCACAGAACTATACTTGGTAACCACGACTCGACCTGTTCACACAGAGTTCCGCTCCCGTACCGTATCTTCACTGTACTTCGAACCTAAGTGTGTCTTCCTTTCTTAAGAGTTAAGCAAGAACCTGAGCAAGAGGACCGACGAAAACTTAACATTTTTATTAAATAGTTGAGCCAAGTCGTAGTGCATTTAAGGAGTTGTTTACATATATATATATATATATATATATATATATGTATATATATATATACACCTTCAAACTGAATCTTTTTTTGATTCGACAGCCAAGTCACTTTGTTCCTCTTGTAACTTTTTTTTTAAGAGGAGAACATTTCCTCCAAATGCACAGACACCACCAGAGCCATTTCAATCTCTCCAGAAGTGGGCCTATTCAATGCAGGGTCAACGTGAAGGGCTGATAAAACACCCTTGCCTACTAAAGCCATCCTCTCTTGGGAGTCTGTCTCTATCCCGGACTTGGTACGCTAGGCATTTTTGATATCCCGGGCGATGTGTTACCGACCCAGCAACTGTCCCAGAGCCGGATTTGCCTGTATACTAGCACTCCAAAATTTATCTATGGCATTCATGCCTGACGTTGTATCAATAGTCGTGTTAGCAGCATTGCAACATTATTCATTGCCGTTAAGATTTGTTTACGAATTTCATAGTAATCCTACCTTTCCCTGAAGTTCTTCCACAATAGCTGAAATTCCGTCGAATTGCTCGAGTTTCATTGCCAACGCCTTCATCCGTTCCCGATACGCTAAAATCTCCTGAAGTTTTCATTTGAAGGGTCAAATCGTGAGAATTTAGTCCCCGCTTAGACGAACAAAATGTAAACTAGACACTGAACTCAACAATTTCCCAGCTTTGTCCAGGTACCAGGGGGGACGTTATGCAATCTTCCTGTCGTTTATCCGAGCTAAATTAAGTAAAGATCACATAAAGCAACGGAAAAAGGCTCGTAAAGATTTGACGATTACATGACCATCGTGGGTCAAAATCCTCACAGCGTGTATTGGGTATTTAATGTGTAGACACGTTACAGCAAATAAAGATTGAGCCACGTTTGAAGTTGGAAGAAACAAGAAAGAATTTCACCATTTCTAAGATAGAATAAATCACGAAATTGTTATGTTTTGGTAGTGTTTCGTTTGACAACAAGTGTACACGTTACGATCTGATATTGATGAATTTCGACGCTGATCATCTTAGAGCCAGCTGTTGTATTCTACGAAAAGGCGGTGGAAAACTCTTGAACTCTCTACGGTTCTCTACGAAACAAATGAAATCGTTTTGACGATTCACGACTGCAGGAAAGGGAGAATTTCAAAAAAACTTCATTTACGACATTAATTATGATACTGCTATTATCGAGCACCAGCCTCCGCATAGTCAGAAAAAAACTCTCTTATTGTATAATATCACAGAGATATTGCTCTAATGTGCTTATCGTACACAATTACTCGTCTGCAATCCTACCTGTTTCAGTGCATAGTTCTCCTGTTGGATATCTCGGGTATCCGAGGAAGAGGTCCCAGATCCCGACGAATCTTTGGTTGGCGAAGGGGGAACATTCTCGCGGCTTTTATAGATCTTCAAAGCAGCCCCCCCGTTTGATTTAGGGAATACCTTCATACACGACAAGTAAATCGTTAGTCACGGATAGAATCAATGAAACAAAATGGATTGTTCACCGGAGGAGTTTGCTCTCATAGCTAAGGTACCTCGAAAAAAATATCATACCATAACTGTCATCATCAATATTATTGTTATTTTTTTAGTTCTTGTTGTTGTTGCTCTGAAATTCAAAGAAGTCCAACATTGTTCTTGGACAGTTCAAATAGACTAGTACTTTGTACAAGAAGACAGCATCATTTGTGCGTTACCTTCGTAGGCTTCGTATAGAGGACCTCCATCTGTTTTGGGGGTACCGGTGGTGGGCACTCGTCCGGACATTCATATACCCGCTCCGAGACGTCACCAATCGTCGTATATCTAGTGCGGAAAAATGAAAAATATTCATGTTTTGGTGAATTTGAAAACGAATTGAATTTATGCGTTTCAGTAAATGCAGCCCCCTGCGTTGGAAATCATTAAGGATGAATGTCACATCATATTATGTTTCTTCTTGTTGCTCTGCATGAATATGGATAGATGTTTGCGACTGAACGTCCTTGGTTCTAAAAGTCCCTGCAGCGGACCCATTCCTTCGTGCGATGTATAAGGCAAATGAACAAAATGTTTGTGATTTCTGAATGAAAATACTGATTTCGTACCAGCATTTTGCTATCTCAAATAATCTATCATATTGTCGATTAATTATCATCCGCGTTCAATTTCATATCATGTCACTTTGTTAGAGGTAGTGACACCCTAATTATTATTGTTTCAACTAATTAGTATTATTATTATTATTATATATGCATTAAGATCTACTGGATATATAATAATAATAATAATAATAGTTAAGAATAGTCAGCTAGTTAGAAAACGAAGTAACTTACAGGGAATCCTGACCCATCGGGTTTGCGACGATGTGAACGGGGGGACCAGGTAAGGACATGCCGGGATGTACACTACCGTTACCATTAGCATGGATGAGACCTGGTATTGGCCCGCCTTGTTGAAGCATGCCACCCTGTTGCACGCCTGGAACACCTTGCACATTTGGAACGTTGATTGCGGACTGATTTTGTTGAAGATGCGGAGCGGTTACCTGCATCTGACCCAGCTGACTAAGCTGATTTAGGTGGGCCATCGAGATCATCTCAAATGGATCAAGAGTGATTATACTCTCGTAGACGGCCTCGCCGGTTGTGTTGCCGACACCGCGACGGCCCTTCTGTGAAAATACGGAATAATGTAGCAACAAATGTTGTTGTTACATTCGAACAACATAGTCGTATAGTAATATAGTCGATAGATCTTACTAAATATAGGGCTATTGATAGCTAATATAAAATTTAAGGTTGAGCGTAGCAGTCTATTTCAATGTAACATGTTAATGTTAACAAATGTCAAAATGTTTTGAACGGATATTTTGTGCCGGCGCCAGGTTCGTGTGTCACTTATTCCAGGTGTTCATAGTTTAATCCACAATTCGGGACTTATTTGGAAAGACGAGATAGAAGGTGAGCATTTATTGGTTTATTAAAGCAGCAGGAATTTTTACAATGCTTAAGTTCTTTTACATGTCACGATAGCGTACGATACACTTTATTTTACACAAACAAAGGCTGAAGGAAGAAATGTCTAGGTACAATTCGTGAAGATTGTATTTCACTCGGGAGAAGCATCAACGATTTGTTCAGACAAGACATTTGTTAGAAGGTACAATGCAATGAAATACAATAGAAAGTTTTGGTTTATTATCGGAACTCGTGTTTTTTTTTACAACGCTTAAATTCTCGATATGCCACGCTGCAAGACTCAAACCTTCGACCTCCGGCATGAGAGAATTATATTTAATTTGTTATGACAAATGGTCGATGTGGTCAAAGAAACATTTGAAATAGATAAGCTGGCTTACCTTGTCAACGCTAAAGTCCTTCTCGTTATGACGGTCTCGAAGTGGCTTCGAGACTCTTGAGTAGATGGACTCTTTGGCTAGCTCCTTTTCGCTAGCTGGATATCCTATGGAACCCTGAACGGTGTTCGTTGAATCTCGAGATTGAGGATATACGCCCTAAAAATCATATATAGAGTATCGCGACCTGTTAGCGCCAAGGAAATCAGCGAAGCTTAAAAAACAGATGTCAAACTACTACACGATCCATAAGTTGCGTCTCATCTCAAGCATACATTCATTCTTTTGCTATGTCCTATTTCTAATTGGATAAATGGAATACACGACACAATTACTTACATCCTCCTAAACAAGATCTAATAGCCATTGTTAACATCATTTATATTACACTATATATTTCGAAGTGGCTAATTACTCCCACGTGCTTAGTACAAAATGCTGGGCGGGAGGGGTAGAATATTACGGCATGCCCTCAGGGGTCTCTCTAATTCTGTCAGCGATGTGCAAATGTCTGCAGCGGTTTTTTCCGACCTTACGTTGTTTGCATTAGAGGACAACGCACGCTCCATGGAGAATCAGTATTCTATTCTTCTAGTGTTATCAACATAATCATTCTTGTTTTAAGCGATAACTCAGTGCTTAAAGTAAGGAATCAGCTAAAAGCGGGTACAATGTGATCATCAGTGGCCAGCTATAAACTCTACTTTATTTATGTCTTGAGAGATGTTAACGCAAAAAATCTCGTTCCATTCTTCGAGTAATCCAAATATCGATACTCAACATATGTCTGTAAGTTTGCTATTGGTGTAAACCCTGCCATTAAGAAGTGTCTTTCACATCAGTCTGTGCAGCTCGACTTGAGGTACCTTTGCAGCCAGGTCGTCTTGTAAAACTAGAATAAAATTGTCATTCAGAGAACAATCGCTTATTTGTTCTTTGAAGATGGTAATTGGTGCTAATTGAACGCCGACATCAGATAAAATGACCCGTAACATCTCCGTTACATTTGTGCAGTGTGTCCGCCTAGTCGTGTCCGGCTTACCCTACGAATTGATTTGCTTGTATATTACAACGATCGAATGTAATATACAAGCAAATCAATTCGTATATATACAATCAAATCGAGTCGCTGCATTCGATACTCGAAACGAAATCCATCTCGTCGAGCTTATTGAACCAAAAAAAAACACTCACGCATACATGGTTCTACACTGCGCTAGGTCGCACCCACACACACACACCCCCATAGCATAATGAGCATTGTCTCAAATAGAAACCAACAGCAGCAATTAGCGCTAGCCACCGAAGCTGCTGTGACAGCCGAGCTGTCAACATCATTCCCCATTATGTTTCATGCTGTCTCAAGATAGCTAGATACCTTCAGTTCGACAAATCGCGAAGTCTGCAGACCACAGCGGGCACTGCCCAACCCAATCGTCGTGATGTTCTCCCCGTAGGCCTGTTGCTGCTGCTGCTGATTGTGCGAATGTTGCTGACGCTCCTGCAGCTGTGGTTCTGGAACAATCTGTATCTGATCGCAGTCGAGTTGCGAGGTGCGGGAGTCTCTACGTAGCGCGGGCAATTTGCCTGACAGACTCGAAAGGCTCCAGCACCAAAGCAGCGCATTCTCAGGCATCTCCTGGCCCGCCGTCGCTGAGCTCCGTCATCGGCGCTCGCGTGAGGGCGACAAGCTAAGCCAACCGTGGATGCCTCGGTTTTATTAGCGTTTCTTCGTTCCAAACGTGTGTTACGCTCGCACAGAACAGCAACAACAACAACGGCGATTGCCACACGTCAGCACCTCAATGCACGCAATATCGTCCCAGCTTCCGTTGCTGTGTTCGTTTCGCCTGCTTGATTGACTGATTACGTTACACTATATCACGCTCACATTTATCCGTATCTAGCGTGCGCACACAAGCACGCTCTCGTTATCTATCACTACTTCTCGATGCACTCGCTGATCACTGTGGATCTGACAGCGCTGTTCGTATACACACACACACCCCACACAAACCCCACAGACCCACGTAGACACTGGCGTGCTCACTGACCCAAGTGTCCGTCTGATCCAATAGCGCGGAGCGGTGCGTCGATCTGTTCGTGGTCACCGTTACGTCGAGGGGGGTTGAAACACGGCCAACGCACTCGCGAGCTTAACTACCAAACTACTGACTGCGTGAGGCTGATTCGCCCTCAATGTCGCCGCATCCACAGCCACTCTACAGTGATCTCTGAGCTATTGCTTTGGTCACAGCGTTGATCGGCTCATGGTTGAAACGCTACGCTTGGCACCTGGATCGCGAGCAGGAGGCGACCATCGGGGGTTGTCTGCTGCTCTCAGCCAGCCAGCTAGGCAGTTGGTCGGTCTGTCAGTGAATGTTGTGGAGCAGACAGGAGGATCCGAGCGCAGGAGAGCTGCGCATGCGTCCCCCGACTACGACGACGACACCCCATCGGCGCGCAGTGCCTGTAGGGGAGAGCAAGAGACATCGTACGGGTAAATGCCCACCACAGGGACGCGGCGGCAACAGCAACTCCTCGACCAGAAGCAATAGGGTTACATGCACACACCGATGATCCTAACAATTATCGCATTCGAAGTAAGCTTCGATGTACAGGAAATAAGAATTAATAATAATACTAATAATAACTATGGTTACGACGAGGCTAAAAAAAAACGACTACTATACATATAAAGCAAAAGCGGAGTTGGGCACTGAACCCTTTAGTTTGTGTTTGGTTTAGCTAAACTAGCGCGGAAGGTAATATAACCCCAATATCGAATTGAAATCGCAATTCAATACAGTTCATCAGCAATGTTCACACAGTGAAGCATGTATATAATACTTGCGTGTTGAGGATCACACATCAGTATAGAGTGGCGGATTGGGACTGCATCTGATAGCTCGACTTTTCAAATGACACGTCTTGTCGACCAATTCGATCCATAGAGGACTGACTTGTTCCATCAGGAGATGCTATGATTTTTCATGACAAACCCATTTTACTCTGAAATACAGCATTAACACACACACACATCGCCCCTAATTTCGCGGAAAAAAGACATGCAATTGAGGTCAATTCAATTCGTATTTGAATGACGTCCCTGAGCTCTCTCCAAAAGTTGGAGCCATAGTTTTGGGTCACTGTATATACGATATATATATTTCATTTTCTCTTTTTTAACTTTAGCCTAAAAAAGGCTACATAGGAATTACCTGGCCTTGTGTATCCACATCGCCTATCATCATGCCCCTTCTTTCAGGACCATCAGCGGGACCACAGCGTTAGTCATTGCATGTACGTGGAACAGGCGAAGTTCCTTGAGAACGGGCATTGTGTTCCTACTTTCTCCGTCCGACGAAGAGTCGACGCTGGTTATCGGACACTCGTTAGCATTTTCTAAATGCTTCACGCGTGTTTTCATTGGTGGCCATTGAGCCGATCAGTTTTGCCATAAATTGCCATGTGGCCGACCAACTGTTCGAAACCGCTACGCACTCAAAGGTGATTTTCCCCTACAGCCAAATCAGGCCGCTCGTACCGCGCCAGCGTCCGCGTGTGGCAATGACGCCAGACCCTCGTTGCGCTCGTGATGACAGACACCGATGATTTGTGTCCACAAGTCAGCGAATAGGCATCACGCTATCTGTTACCTGGTGAAAAATACCCTCTCGACGATGACGGTACTCGAACCGCTCGAGGGGAGGCCTCGCTGGTATTTCGACGTGGCCCATGAGCACAGCGACTCATACCAAAGCGTTAACGTTCAAGAAATGCCACCGCTGGATGACGATTTCACGCGGGTCGCAACCGTGGTCTGGTTAACGACAGACAGTGTAACAATCTGCTACTCCATTGATTGGCTATCACACGCCACGGGGAGAGAAACCAGCGGTTCTCGGCAGCAAAGGCTTAAAATTTCCCATTTTCCTTATACTATATAAAATGATATAGGCAGTTTTCATCCATACTACTGACAACCGCCCATACTTCTTAAGTAGACATTATATTATTCTACACCCTGAAACCGAGTGAACGGCCTATCCAAAAACAGTCAAACGATATTGCATCTGGTCAATGAGTTTTTCATTCACATTTATTTAACAATAACAGTAGTAAGCGGTTAGACTTCATCATCACTCGCAATCATCACTCGTTGCAAAAAAGACCCTTCGCGTATCTTATGTCATCAGTTTCGTGTCGTCAACTTCGTGTCACCAGTATCTATTCAGTATGAATTCGATTTGATACAAACAGATATAATGAGCTAATGTGATTTTTAACAAAAAATATGAATATTTTTCGCCGTTTGATAGCAGTTCTCTGTGATGCTTCCTGCCCGAGGTTTATGCGCCAACCATCAAATGAGGTTGAGCCTTGTGGGGCTTGTGTCACTTGCGGGTTCACCCGTATTCGTGTCGCAATTGACGACCGGGAGCTGAGTCGATCTGCAATCACCTCTCATGGTCATCATCGCTAGTCTACTAGCATATCATTACATTATTACGGAATTATAACAGAACTAATAATATTACTACGATATCACCTTGCACGTTCCTATCTTTGTATACATTTCAACAGGGGGGGAACATTATCGCTGTGCCTGGACCAACATCTAACTGATATGTGCGTCATATTAACATAGTAGCACATGTTGGCCTAAGGCTGCAGAGCCAATGTTTGTGTGAATGTTTGATCTCACTCGCAGAAGCAGTACTACGTTCATTGCATTGAGGTATTGTTGATCTAGCTGACAATATAAACGAATCGATTGAACCCTTTCATCAAACGTCGCACGCCACCTGAGATAGTCGGACTAGTTAGCTGCAGTTATTGATTCCGCACGTCAGTCTAGCTGCTACACATGAAATCGAACAATTAATCCATTCGAGCTGAGCGATTTTCGCTGACTGATAGAGTCTCTGGACAATAAGCTTCCTTTTATCCGAGTATCATAGAATGTCGGGCAAACTAACATGAATTCAAATTGGCATGCCCCCCGAATTGTATTCAGAAGTTGGGTAATTTGCCTTAATAGTACACCGGGGTGGGACAGGAGGACGAGGTACAGTTGGGGAAATGCACCGGAATCTCTCGTTTTCTTTCTAAGTTTCGACGTCTTACTTCCATTCTGCGAGTAGATTTTGTCAGCACGAACATCATCGTCGTTATCGGCATCAGCATCGTGGTGTCTACTTGGTTCCTTCGTTGGCTGGTCGATCGGGTTCCAGTCTAGTTATTGCCGGGGTGGAACGCACGCGTTGGCCTCTGCCATCCACCGGCCTGGCCGTAGTACGGGTCGAGGGGCTTATTGCGAGCAGATTCGGTGTTGCCGAACACCTCGCCTTTGTCCATGGACAGGCAGCCGGCACCGCCGCCGAAGCCGACTCCTGGAAATTGCGGAGATTTTTTCGAAATTAGAGAAAACCCGGTACAAGCCCCCTGCCGTAATCGATGGCGTCTGCGAGATTTCCTCGTATTCTGTTACGATTGGTTGACCAGAAGGCGGATTTAGCATTCAATCACAGGGGTGGTGCGACTGATGAAAATGGCCGCGAGGTTTCAGTTCTGGCAGAATTCCGTGAAACCCGCAGGAACAATAGCGATAGATGCAACAAGCATTAGTCTGACACTAAGAAAAAAAGAACCGCGAAAATCGGTTTCCCCCACGAGAACCCTAAAAGGTGTTGGTAGTATTTTGCGGTTGGGCTATTTTAGGCCCGATTGATTCGGGGGTCTCAGCTATAGAAATGCATTTGGTGAGCGCGCCTCAATAATGCAGCATTATCTTGTACAAGCCCAAAGATTATATCTCCCGAGCTATGGGCTATCGTGATTTCTCGTAAAATGATTCTATGTATATTGATAATATGTTGAATGTTTAGGTAAAGTGCACATACCCTTGGGGCCGAACTTCCGTCCGTAGCACTGCTTGCAGTAGATCTCTCCTTCATGCTCAGTAGAGCAAGTGGAGTCAAGTCGCTTTAGGCAGAGGCCACAGTAAAAGCAGATCTTATGCCATTTCTGCCCTCCGGCGAGGATCTCCTCGGCGTGGTAGACCAGCTTAGCGCACTTCGGGCACCTGGACTGCTCCATCGCGGGACGGAAAGGCATCTGCAATAACAGCAAGTTTACAGTTAGTCATTCAAGTGTACGGTAGAAACAGTTACACTTAATTAAATGACTTAGTTTGGTCGTCCTCCTTATCACAAGCACTACTAATGTTATAATAGATAAGAACGTCAGCTCCGATTTGCCAAAAATTTCATTCGAAATACGATGATCGATAATCTAATCGAATCTTGGTGCTGCACAGTACAATTTTGAATGGTTAGTATCCCACTATCAATCTAGAAGGACATCGTTGTTGAGGTCAGCCTCTTGAGAAACAGTGATGAGCATTTCTGGTCCCCCAGGGATGCTGGCGTCTCCCTTCTAAGCACCTAAAGGTTAAGAGCTGAGGCCTGTCAGATAGGGGGGCAGCTGAGGGTCAGCTCGAAAAACAGTAGGGATGCTGGCGTAATGCTTCTGTGTTCGTTGCCAACGGTAAGTTTTAAGCTAAGTAGGTCGGCCAGAATAATCCAAAGATCACACACGTATCTAAAAAATCATAGAGGCTCAGCAGGAATAGCATCGAACGCGTCAAAATCAGTAGGAAATAGTAGAGCTACGATCGCAACACGGAATTACAGGCTTTGGATGCCTTGACCCGTGATGTCAACAACGCTACCACTCTCTTACACGATTGTTGCTTGTCTGTTATCCGCGTGTTGCGTATTCGTGGCGTCAATGTTCATGAGGTAATCCATCTTCCGTAGGTCGTACGGGGCAACGCCTAAACTCCAGAGGTGTTATATATCAATCCGCTTCGTAATGAATATACAAGCAGTCTATACCTACAACCTTGTGTGGATGTCCGAGTGTAGGCTACACGTACTTTTGTTGCTTGTTTGATTGCTGGAGATGTTGCAGAGGAGAAATGGAGAAGAACGAATGAAGACGCTTGTTGGAGCTGGGATCAGATGGAGCCGCTGGTGCAGTTGAAGGGTGTCCGGAGTGCGCTATTGCTCGCCACCCGCTCCTTTGCCGAGTGTACCGTCCAGCCGACAAGAAGCTGACTTTAAAGCGTTTCCAGCCAACAGCGGTTCAGACGTTCGGCCTTGCCACCATCTACGCTCGCAAGCCATAAGATGCTCTCCCTCAGCCTCAGCGCGGAGGCCGATGCCAATGGCCACGGGAGAGGCACGATGCTGTTGAGAAGAGGAAAGCCGAGCTTTCAACTCGACCACGAACTTGGATGCAACAACAACAGGACACACATAGGCCGCAGAATAAGGGACAACACATATATGTGTATAGAAGAACTGCTAAAATTACCACCAGGAGGAAAGGGTATAGGGAATAGCCGTTCACCCAAAAGTGATGAAATACGCTATGTGTTGTTCTAATGCATATACAGATAGGCAAAAGCAGGCCACGTATGAGTCACACTTTGAACATGGCGGGCACGTTAAGCATACACGATCTGACTGGCTATCCACCTGTGTGTGGACCACACGGAGCCTTTGCTGCCATGCTATGATGTGAAATTGACAACGAATATTACGCGCATGTTGGGTATGTTTTGCAGAGGCTGTTTAGAGAATGGTTTTGAGGTTATCGCAAATGAATCCCTACATGTAGAGAGTCGCCCGTAGCAGTATTGTGGCTAGTTCTCCCACAGGAGAAATTTTCCCGGAAAACGGACCCCGTTGAAATTTCGCCCCCAATGAAAGAATTGACGACCAACGGTTGCGTGTACCTATTCAATGATTGCAATGATTGCGTTGTCAAAATCGGGTCCACTCCAGCAGCTTTTACATTATAAGCTCTCCTTTGCTCGAACTCTTACATGATTCGTGAAATAGTTGAGTAAGCCTTGAAATATGTTCTACGATAATTGTAGATTCCTACGGTCGAATGGCAGCAATGTACTGAGATGATACATTGATGATACAACAATGAACAAGACGCCAATGTCGCTAGAAGATTCTAGATCGGCTCGCTATGATCGAACGTAACTGCGAAGCTTTCCTGACAAAATGTTTGGCTGTAACAAAAATCTCTAAACGTCTGCAAGTCATTAAATAAAATTGACAAAGAACTATACTATTAAATGAGCTATTACACAACTTTATTTCCTTATTAAACTTCAATTATTTTACTTGTCTAAGACTTTTTACAATCATCAGTTTCTCGGTTTATCCACTTCAGTTTTTCATCATCCATAAAAATATATGGCCTGAACACGTATGACCTCTGCCCTATTTTCAAATGGTTATAGACATTCTCATGGTCCGCGCATGGACACTAGAATATACGTACTCGTAATGCGCTTTGACTGGCAGAGTATTGGTGCCTTATATTATGTTTAGTGTATGAAGAGTGGATTCGGACGAACGGACCGTGGTCGCTGCGTAGACTTGGTTTCAGTGGAGGATTTTATCATATGATCGTTTTGTAAGTGTTTAACTGCTACCAACCGAGGCGAGTAAATGAACGAATGCTATTGAATGCTATTATGTTTAGTGTACTCATGATGGGAGATGAACTGATTCTGAAATCGTTAAGACAGCCCTTTCTGCTTTGTACCCTGTTGCATTGACACGTATTGAACTAGTATTAGTTTTCGTCTCTACAATTGACCGGCTGGATATAGTATAGCTTATCTCAATATAGTCTCTTCAAAAAAAGGAAAAGCCTTATCAACGCTAACTATTTGTACTCAAAGGTTTCCATCAGTCATATTGGCCAATGCAAGCCCTGCACAACTTCACGTTTCAGTGCGGCTGAGTGCGATTGGGTCTGATTTTCGTCAACGTACGAGGATACCGACATCCCTGCAAATCGGTTGGCTAGAATTGTCGGAAAGAGCGAATACTATATATGGAGCAGCGCTCCTCGTCCGAGTGCTGGAATCCCGCCAGAAATCGAGTCAACGCCGAAGCAAATAGCCCACCAATGTAAATAGGTACCTCTTTCAAAATTAGTCATGTCAATCAATGGTATCATGTACACTCACCAAGGAGGAATGTACATTTCACAATTTTGTCTGCAAGAGACCTTCCCTCTGCTGAGCTGGGCGAATATTCGCTTAGTGTGAACGTCCTAACCAGTTGGGGGCGGGTATCGCTTTACACCCGCTCCTGGGCTAGTGTGAAGAAAGTGCTACTGACGGCTGATTCTACCTTGACCTGAGCGGGTGTCTCGGACCCGTTGGGCAACTCTCGAAACGGCGTTGTCTCGTGCTGCCTTGTGCAATACCACCTTTCCCAGCGTTCGGTGGCTGTATAGAGGTACACGTGTCAGTGTGTCTCTTCATGATCGCTACATTCTAACTAACTAGAGAACTTGAACAGAAAAAAGGTGACTCTGTCAGTAAGCCACTGTGACAAAGTTCAAACTGTTGACGGTTTGTCGAAGATCGTTATGAGTAAAACAACATTAAACTGTAAAACACGAACACGAAGCTCCCAGTGGAGCTTGTGCCGTTGCTCAACACATTAGCTCGCCCTAACCTTTATTTAAATAGAATATAAATCGGTGTGTTGTTTGTTGAAAGGTCAGCTGAAATTAAAGTCAATGCATTCGTTTATGGAGAACTTCTTCGAGAATGAGATGAAAATAAATTACCTTGATTTTTTTCTATCGTATCCCGTTGTCGGACCATTTTTATATGAAGTTATTATAATGACATTCGTTCGGAATCTATTCAGGACGTGGCAATTAAAAATTAGTAAGTCGAACAGTCTCGATAATTATCACTCTAACAGGGCGAACTTGCGTCGGTTGATCGAGGAACTCATACGCGTAGGAGTTCAGGTTCGATACCTGGGGTAGACCAAATGCTTCTGTAAATTATCTGATTTTTCGCGACCACATCACCGTGCAGTTAGATTTGGCCAGCGTGAACATCAGTACACTCTCTACCAGTAACCTATACAAAATATGTGCCCAGTATACAGCTCACTAAGTAAAGTAAATTTTCCGGACATACTCACAGCCAACATCTAACGTCCATTTAATGGCACTGCTTCCGGCATTGCTTTATAAGCGGACCTCTTTAAACCTAAATGTGCCACGGTGCAGATCGAACCCACTAGTATAGTCCCTTAGTACACGTCTCCGGTGCTGAGATGTTTCAGCCCTTACAGTAAAAGTAGCAGGATGTATGCTATAGGAAGCCGGTTTTTGTGTAAAATGTGTGTCCTTATTAATTACGAGCTGTGAAGTAAAATACAATAAAACATATCGTATGATTCTTATATATATCATTATATATTATATTTCTACTGCATCTGATACATATAGTACATATTAAAGTGAATATATGTTGCAAATTGAAACTAATCATTGTATGTTTGAATAAATGTTGTTTTAATTGAAACTTCATCACCGCTAGGACGAAGGCGCCCAGATACTCATCGAAGCTGTGCGATTGTTCGAAGCGTCGAACAACCCGCCGGCGTGTTACTTTTTCTCTACCAGCGGTAAGCTGAGATCACGCTCAGGCTATAGGACGTATCGAGGTGCGGCGCGAGCGCGTTTTAAACGTGTGTGTGTTGATATCTGGCGACCACAGTGACACGTCGAGAGACGGCGCCGGAATACCGAGAAATAAATTGTAACACACAATCTTCGCTGTGTGATGCTATAATACGTACCGTTTATGTTTCTAATGCGCAGAATACATCATACACCGTTGCGTATCAACCAATTGCTTAGATGAATTAATAGTGGCTAAATTAAGTTTACTCAGTTACATTCTACTCGAGCTGGCCTATTCTCTCATCGTTAGCATCTATTGTGTCACGAAGCTAATACCAACGCAATCGGGACCGACGCCACGGTCCGTTCATGGGCCTATCTCGCTCTTTCTCGCTCTCCGTGTCCATCAGACACATCTGTTCCACTCTTCGTATAACCATCGCCGTGGTCGTCCATTTCCTTCGTTTGGGCTGCCGCGGAGTAGTTGTAGTACTGCTGGTGGTAGAGGAAGAAGCGACTTAAAAGCAAGCAAAATATCGACCGCTTTTCGTCACCTTCGCCTCTCGGGCTTGAACGTACGCCCGCCCTCCCGCCCGCCGGCTCATACTCGTGCCTGTCATGTCCTGCTCAATACTAACAGCCCGCTGGCGCGTTTTTCCTTGAGAAATTCGCCCCTTTTTACCAATGCCCACGGCGGCAGGCGACCCAACACGATAGCTTCACTCGTTCTGGTTTAGGGCTCTGCCCTGGCTCTGACCTTCCGACCGGCGGCCAGCACGCTAGTCTGGTACCAGCCACGGTCCATAGTCTGAGGCCTATGCTATTCGTCAGAGACGATGCGGCTGGCCAAAGACCAAGAGCGGTAGAGATAGCTAGAGAGAGAGAGAGAGAATACAGGAGAAATGGCCAGAGTTCGACCACCATGACGGGACGGCGAATCGCGTCAGTCAGTGCTCCCCCGCTCTTTGCGGTCGTTACTTAATATTATTGATGCCGCATACCTACTAAAAACACATCTTCAGAACAGCTTCTATAGCCTAGAGTAGTCGCTCTTCAATCGTCTATGTCTTTTTTCCAAACACGATCATCCCCCGGTCGACTCCCTCTCACACTATCTATGGTTCCGCTTCGCCCGTTCGTGGTTTTCGGTAATCGCTCATCCAACGACAATATCTACCGATTGCCGTTTTTAATGATTTCCCTGTTGTTCTATACTTATAGAATTTTGTTTGTCTAAATGCTCAAACCTTGGCATGGCCTTGGCTTCGGTTGAGCACCGCGTGATGGATTCATAGCCCTCGAGGAAAAGTCAAGCTGAACATCATTGTGACAACGGGCTCGTGTAGATGGCGTTAAAGCTCAAGCTCGTTGCGCTTTTAGTTAATTACTCTCGAGAGGGCCGACTGATTTGGGGTGAGTATCTCGGCAGAAGAACAACAACTAGATCTTTATTGTTCGCGTTTAATTTCATTTGCGTTTGATTTATTATCGTTACAGTTATTATTGAGTCATATTTATATCCACACCGTCATTATTACTATTATCATCATTCTTATTACTGGTATTATTATGTGGTTGATTTTCGTTAATAATAAACAATGTAGAATAATATTATCATCATTATCATTATTATTATTAATTATTATTTTCCGTTATATTTTGTCTGTCGGTGCCATTTGTAGTTTAACAGCGGTGTTAACGGTTCAGGATTCGCCACCTTTTCTTCGTATTCGCCACGGTGTTTCGTATCATATTAATTGCTTTTAATTATTATGATTTGTGTTCTCGACATTCGATGGTGTTCTGTTTCGTCAGTAACTTACCTACGCATAAATAGTATGGGTATGCCATATTTCAGTAGACCGACGTCAGCCGACTGAACATTTATTACTGGATCATTGTGAATCTCGCTCCAATTCACTTCGGCTGATGTCATGCAGAAATCCTTGTTCAAAAAAAAAAAGTCTTTATTCAGTCAGGATTCCATATTGATTCACCTTCTATCTTGCATCTGGCCATGATTTTCGTGAGCGGTTATAACTGTCCCCAGATACACATATACACACAGGGTTGACGTCCAGCTAATGTCTCATATCATCAAGTTCCAACGGCGGATTGGACAATGGAACTTAAAATTTGTCTATAGCGAGTATTTGAGTGATACTGAACATGAGCCCACAAAGAATCGATGTTGATCAATATTGGACGCAATTCGGATGCGCCAGCTCCTTCAAAACGATCCGATCACATTTACATAGAGAGTGGCTCTTGCTGTTTAGATACAATGATGGTAGGTAATCCTTATATAGTTATTGTTACACACCCGACCAACTGTACAATTCATCAGCTGGTGTATTAAGGTTTCTTTTGTATTTATTATCATATCGACGCTATCCATCGGTGTATTCCGCAGATGGGCTAAGGAGTGATATGATTAATAATATCGGCGTGCTTCGACCTTGGTTACTTTTCTTGAAGGGGCTTCATTATATTGGGGTGCCTGCATCCAGCCATCCTCTCACTATTATCGATTTTATTATCATTATATAATTATAATATTATGACGATTGTTCCTTTAGATCTTATGCATTAAGAATTCAGGTATTTTATTTCGTTCTTTCACAAATTGCTTATCACGTAAAATACTCAAGTATATTATCGACATTAGTATGAATTATAACACAGCTAGATAGGAGACAAATGTAAGGATTAAGAAAAAAATGATCGATTCAACACAACAAAAGCAACAACAACAAAAAATCAGGATATGGGTTGAGGCAGATATTAGAAGGATGTCGCCTAGACATCATCCCCGTTCATCCCCGTTGTGCACATCGCTGAAATATCCGATATATCATTAAACAACGCCACTGCGCTTGCAATGAACCTGAAAAGTGTACGCTCCATAAAATGAATCGCTGGGACGATGACGTCAATTCTCGTCATCCTCACTGTTTCTGTTGTTCTCACTGCTACGCCTTTGTTATGGTACCATCTTTAATTCAATCAAATGAACATTTTTCAAACCACTTCAACCAACGGTTTAATTCTTGCAAATAAAGATGGGCACCCTTTCGATCAAATAAAATAGTCTTCATATATTCTAGCAGCTCAGCCGGCGATGTACACTTGGCTTCGAAAGTATCCGATTTGATGGTGAACATCTCTGATTTATAGGAAATTCAAGACGATCTCCTAGCCTAGAGATATACAATGCGGTCCCAACGAAATCGATATTGAAAATTATCTCTATCTAGAGTTTAGCCCTTGTATCAGTTTCGTCCCGAGTATAATTTCTAATTATGATAACAACACATCAATTAACATAATCATTAATTGTGATCTGTGACACGGACTACGGTATTTGTTCGACCTGCTTTTTTATAGCGCATTCTCTCTTGTCATTATCTCAGTTTCGCGACCTATTTCACATGAACAGCTTACTTGATTAATGAATAGGCATTATATTATATCCGCGCCACTAGAGACTCATTGTATAGCCGTAGTTGAAGCACATATTATTGTTATTTATGTATATATATCTATATATATATATATCGTGTATGTCGAGGAGGATTCATACGGTCATATTTGTGCACAATTATCAGACGCAGAGACCCGCTCGTGTGGCTGGAGAGGTGTGCTTTCACGTCAAGTATTTTCTACGCTGACAGCGACGTGACGAGTGCGGATCGTAAGGTGGCACGCCAAGGTACAAATTAGGACGAACTAGTGTCATCCAAATCTCATTTTCTAAGCGCTGTAACCTTGTGTACGTCACACTTGCCTGGCGGCCACTTTGAAGGGGAACCCGATCACAATTTGGAGGTGTACACCAATTTCAAAACGTCCATCGACCGACGCAGCAGCATCGACACCCTGCCGCCCTAAACTAGCTCTCTATCATTTCTTCATCTCGTAACCAATCGTGCCCCTGATCACTTTCCTTTTTTGAGGTGTGAGAGAAAAACGCCCACCTCACACAGTTCGTTCTCATACCGGCGAGGTCTGACCGAATGTCGATCTTCCGAGTTGTTCGTGAGTATCTATTTGTGACCGCAATAGACAATAGTGCGTGTACACAAGATGCGATACGTCTATCCTCTCGGTTACCCACACAGACTCCCCACTGAGTGTGAACAAGGAAATAGAACGCGGAGTCCGGAAGGGAACTTGGGTGTCTAAGTATGTATCATTTTATATGTACAACAGCATATGGAAAAAGTGTCTTGTCTCTGTCTTCGGGCGTGTGCTTGATTATAGAGGAAATTGTCGATACTGCAAAGTACCGCATCGGGATCACATCACAGCAATTACCGCCACCATATCTTACCTACCAATAGTAGTGGATTCGCCTGAAAGCCTCATTTCGTATTTCAGACCTTTTCTCACCATTTTTTGTTCATTTATACCCCGACATTGTTATGTTTACACTGGAGAATAGTTCTCAAGTCTCATACTTATATAAGGTAAGGCACACAAGCAAATGGTGCATAGAGGGTACCCTAGCTATCCACACGCTGTGGAGCATTGGGCGAGGCACTATGTGATGCCAATATTTTATGATTTTATATATATGTATATATATATATATATATGCATGTACTCTATTTTTGTGTTATATACAATACATATTGTTACACATTGTGTGATAATCATCTACCACCACTCGACAGTTCACGATCAGCGCCTTCGATATCGATTAAAGTTTACTATCATAGATAGATAACTGACATGGTTCAAAGTACGTGAATAATTCGCAATCCAATTCGAGTGCAGTTTTCTTGTATCGCGACAGTGCTGTTCGGTGGATCGTCCCATATTGATGAGTTGTGTAAAGGCACAATTGTAAACATTACTTTTCCTCTAGTATTTCTAACCCGTTCATGTGCTAGGTTGTATAAGACATGGTTTGTATGTACATGTTCACTATGTTCGTTTTGGGTTCCAGTTGAAATCAGGTTTTATTGCAGTTTTGACGGTCGACGATCCGCGTTTCCTCGTTCCACCGTCAGCATGTAGTGGACAAACCTCGATTGGATTTCGTAGAACAGAAGTGTCGGAGACAAGCCAACTTAACACGCTAACAGATCTACAAAGGTAGAACTACTACTGGTGTGTCATACACGTAACACAACGATCATCTGCAGCTGGCAGGAATAACCAAGAACACAGTATAAACAAAAATTATGAATTTATTCGTTCAGCAATGAGAAGAATAATTATAGTACTAATAATAATAACAACAACAATAACAACAACAGCATTAATAAAACAAATCATAATAGTATAAAATGGATAATCAACACATTTATGCGTCTATCCTTTAATAATCACAGAGTCCGCAATTTACCATACTTGTGTCAACGAACTTCGGAGACTAGGACGAACGCAACAGAGGTAGCGGCTAATTAGATTCGCTATGGATTTTCTTCTGAAATAATTCAAACCTTCAACGTATCACTGCGATAACTTTCGATATATCGACATCTAATCCAATATGGTCGATCAGTAACTCGTCGGATTGCGGTTGAGTACACTGGACTGTTTGTTCCTGTTTGATTACACACATTATATAGGGCCTTATATTCTATTCTCGCAGTGTCGTTGTTGATATTGTTAGGGACCAGGACAATAATAGGGAAACTAGTAACAACTAAACAGTGACAAAACAATGAAAAAACAAATGCAATTTATATATATACATATGTATATATGCATATATAGCACTAATGTAACTTAGTGTCATTCACAACGTTTTGACAGCCTCTAAGACTATTTTTGTTTCTTTTGTCTTCTCAGAATAAATGCACTCACAATTCCACAACCCAGAGCGTGGCTTCGCCGAAACTCCTGTCAGGACATCGGTTAGGGCGAACATGGGACGGGTATTGACAGGGATGAATCGTGTAAATTAGACTATGGACTACGCACCGTACATTCAAACACGATCTGTGCGAAGTCAGCTGGAACTCGCGAGCTGATTACTCAATTGATTTCATCCGCGTATAACGATAATCAGTCGTCTGAAGATTCAGTGGAATACCATAATACTATTTAGTTGTTGGTGCTGGAGGACGATCACCCTCCATTCTATATCCCGTAGATCGGCGAGAGCCACCTTTTTTTGTGACGGTCTGTATATCGTGACTTAGTTGTCAGCAAAATCAGGGATGCATTTTGTAAGAATCACCGGCTGCTGTCGCCAGTAACATTTACCACAGTCCGGTGATTTCCTCTGGTCGACATTTAACCGGTCCACGTTATGCGTTATTATATGCACTGCTGTTAGATAGGCGAATCAGAAGTTGTGTGTTAAGTACCCGTAAAATGTTCACCCGTCAATAATGACCTAGCTCGCTAGGTTTATCAATAAGCTAAGATAGAATTCTATCTTCTTCTGAGTTTTTTTTTTGTTATGTATGTATATTATCGAAGATAATTATAAATATGTACATTTAGACCCCATCTCAGTAGGTTGCATATTGTACAGTACTAATTCAATCGAACGTCTAATTCGAGTTCAATGAATATATCTAATTACAGCTACACTAGCGTCCCGCTATAAGTAAATCTCGTTCTAAGAAATAGGCGTTGCGAACCGGCAAGAACACCGTAAAAATCGGATGGCCAACGAAAATTCTGACTATTTAGATAAAACAAGCAAATCTCAAGCAATGTGACCGTATTAAAGATCCTATATATCTTGATCAAGAAGAACAATTTCCTGTTAATCCGAGTTGTTTCCACAAAACAAAACGCATTCTCAAGTGACTCCTAACCACAGTACTACCATAATTGGACAAGGACATGGATTCTTGCCTAGGGCTGCCAGCAATAATTTTTCAGTATCACCCCCCCCCCACACCCGCGCTCTATGAGAATTGACGATCGTTATACTATCGACATATTTACAAGTTGTGTATTTTGTTCTAAAAGACTAGAAAATATCACGGGTTGTATCGTCTGGATGCTATTCGACATCGAGCGACACAAAATTATAGCTTCTCCGAGACGTGCTAGGCATCGAGACGCCACGGACATATATCTGTTCTAATCCCTACAGACGAAGGACGCTGACTCGTGACGAGCCCTTACCACGATGAGGTTATTCCTCGCGGTTCGTTTGTTTACAATGTCATCCCAATGGTCGCCGGTATCTTGTTCTATCAGTTCCGACATGATCTGCCCCTTACAGATCGAACAGGCTATTAAGCACATTATCAACACATCTCGGAACATCCCGTTGACATGAGATAAAATAGATGAAAAAAAACTGACTCAACACACCCGCGACATCATGCAGATATGGTGAGCAGAGGACACACCGGTTTGGGCCGATGCGAACCATCACCATTACCCACTACCCCCGAGTGTTCTCTCCATGGATACGAACGTAGACAACCGAAGAGTTCGCGGAGGGGAACCCCCACTTGGACGTCGCGTAACCTAGCCGCTTAAGTCAACTATTGTTTAGACAGTAACAACGTTATGTCTGGATATCAGTTCACAGGTTGATAGCATCCCTGTTGTTCTCGCAATAATAATACTAATAATAATGATATTTACGAATCAGATAAAATTCCATTGTCATAGCCAGTTATTCCTCTACGCGGAGGGCCTGACAGCCTGTTGGTTAGCAGTGCCCCTGTGGTCAGCATTTCGAAGCTCGTGCTCATAAACACTGCCACCGTTGCTGCTGCTGCTACTGCTGCTGTTGCTGTTATTGTTATTATTGTTATCGTCGCTGTCTGTGCCGTGTGCCGTTCGGAAATGCGACTGTAAAATCGTAGCCTCGACAGGCTGAAGACACACGAAGCATCGAGAAGTTCCGTTGGTTTCGGTCGATTCTGCAGCACCAGCAGTAGCAGCAGACGAGGAGGAGGAGGACACTGAATGAAGCAGAATATGCAGATCGTGGACTCGTCGTGCGTGTTGAGCGCACTCCTGCGCCTCCCTGAAGAGTTCGCAGCATACCATACAGCGGAACGGTCTTCCTGGTTGTCGGAGATGTTCAGCAAGCGATCCCTCGCTTCGGAATGACCGTGAGCAACATGGGCAGGACACACGAAGTCGGCGACTAGAACCGCCTACGACTGCGTTCGCGCTCGAGGCCGACGCGCGGGTTGCCAATGGTAGCGAGCTGCCTCGCGTACGGGATGCCTTGGCCAGCTTGTCATGCTTGCGCAGCAGATGGCGCTCACAGTTCGACTTCGTAGTGAAGTAGATCGGACAATGGGGACACTTGAACGGTTTCTGTCCCGTATGCGTTAGCAAATGGCGACGCAACGAACTTGTCCACGGGAATTTTCGCCGGCAGTATTTGCACGAAACGGAATTTGCTGCGTCTTTACGACTCTGAAATACACCGTGAATAAAAGAAGGCAGGTTTAAAAACGCTAGGAAATAACAGGCGTGCCAATGGGGAAATTGCGCGCATGGTGTAGCACACTCGACCTCGGACCCGCGTACGTGCCCGGGCGCTCGTCAAGGATCTAACATATGAACTCGTAATATTGTATTAGCATGGTGTGATACTGAACTCTGTGTCTGGTGATGGGGCTCACCTCATTTCTGTGTTCGACGATTTCGGTAGTAGTGCCTTTCTTCGATATGATCACCGGATCCGGCCGGCTGACCTTGACCGTGACCTCTTTGTCGTTCTCACCAATCATGTGCTGCAGCATCAGGTGGGAATTGGCAGCGTTTAATAAAGCCGACACGGACGCCAGGTCATGCTGCTCCTGTTCGTCGAAAGGCCGAACCTCATCAGACTTCTTAGCGTTCACCAGGATCTTCAACGCTGTTCGGGTTTTGTCGGAAAGAATGAAGGTCTTGGTCAATGGAATACCTATTTCCTTCCTAACGGGCTCGCTCGCGATCTTTGGGGGTGCGACTGTAGTGACAGGAGATGTCGTTGCTGTTGTGGGCGCCTCAGGGACGTACTTTGCCGCTGTAAGAATGGCATCAATGAAGTTATTCTTTGGTGTATAAGGCACAGGCTTCGCTTGTTGAATATCGTTCTTTCGGCTGAGATCAAGCGCGTGTACGGCCAAATCAAGCGGCTCGTCCTGCGGGGGAGGTGGCGGCTCGATCTTTCCAGGATGTTGCTCCTTGACTTTCTGATGGGCGGCTGGAATCACAGTGACCTTAGGTTCAGGAGTTGGAGGGGCTATCTTAACTTCGATTTCAGACGTCTTTAGGGTAGTGAGCACGACGGGAGCGGCGGTCTTGACCACATCGATCGCAACAGGAGACACCGTGACTTTGTGCAGTGTACCAATGACCTGATTCACGGGACCCAGTATGACAGTGGTCGGCTTTAGCACTTCGGCCTTCGTCAGAACCGATTCACTTTCATGGTTCTCGCTCCGCGGAACGATATGGTCTGAGCTATTGTCATCTTCCATGTCCTCCATTTCATCAACGTCTTCATGGTCATTGTCTTGCTCGTTGTTATCGTTGTCGTTATCGAACGTAAGTGGCACAGGAGGATCTTGACCGCTGGCCTCATCCACTGGCAACGGCTTCGAACTGACCGCCTCGGACAGCTTATGCTGAAATTCGGGATGCTGCTTCAGCACATGCCGAATGCAGTTGTTCTTTGTGGAAAAGCCCAGCTTGCACACGATGCAACAAAATGGCTTCCTACTGCACGAGTTATTTAGGGATCGCAGATGATGACGAAGGACACGATTGAATTTGAAGTCCTTGTTGCAATACTTGCAGACTGTACTACCCGAATCGCTGTGTGCTGAAAATGTGGGCGACAGTCGTTGACTCTGCATGTGTGGGTTATATTGCATAGCGGACCGAATCTCAGCCTGAAATAACGAGAACAACAGACACACAGTTGTGAGACGTTAACACATTTTGCCTGGGCACAAAGGTTCTCTAAAAACGTAAAAACGTGAGTAGATGCAGAACGGGGACACGGGAACGACATTTATGGTCAAATATGCAGAATAAAACAAGCGAGCATATTTTACTAATTGACGAGATAACTCGGAGGGGGGCATATGTACACACGCATATATATATATATATATATATATATGCATATATATGCAAATTGGATCGAGAGTCGTAGAGTGACAATCGCTACTGACCTTCGTTTGTTTGTTGTGCCGTTTACGTACATGTCGTTCACAGTTCGCCTTT
Source organism: Stratiolaelaps scimitus (assembly GCA_019614645.1). Lineage (NCBI taxonomy): Eukaryota > Metazoa > Arthropoda > Arachnida > Mesostigmata > Laelapidae > Stratiolaelaps > Stratiolaelaps scimitus. Next base: position 1,901,973 of record JABWDB010000029.1, read on the forward strand.
GTCGTGAACGCGTATTTGCAGATGGCACATTGAAACGGACGCTCGCCATTGTGTGTTCGAAGATGCCGCACCAGAGTGCTCTTATCAGTGCTGATATATGGGCAGAGTGAGCACGCGAACGGCGTATTCGCGTGCAGCTGCAGGTGGCGCTTGAGCAATTGGACGTTCTTGAAAGCAAGTCCGCACATGGTGCACGTTGAGTCCTCGGCGTCACCAGCGCCGACACCGAGCAGTGTCGAATCGGTGAACGAATCACACGAATTCTCCGATGTGGGCTCCCCGACACTGTACGTCTTCACAGCCGGAATCGTATTGGCTAGGCTAAGAAGTGTCTGCACGTCGCTAAGGTCGTGTCGCGACGCTGTGTTTGTCGCATGAAGATGCAACGCTGCCATTAAGCGCGCCTTGTCGTCAACGAGCTCTCGATGCAGCTCCGCCTGGTGTCGCTGCAGATCGACGCTGGTCGTGTACGACGTCCGGCATACAACACAAAATGTCTGCCGTTCGTCGTGTCGTTGTCGGTGAATGGCCAACGAATCCTTCGACGGAAACGATCGTGCGCAACGCTCGCAGTCGTGATCGCCAACGGCTGAGGGGCAACGCCGAGGTCGTCGATCGCATTCGACCGCGCAGATAAGACTGAACTTGCTCGAGGAGAAGTCAACATTCGTGAGGTCCTCGAAGTTTGAGCTGCTGCCGACTGCCGCCGAGTGCTCGATACACGTATGTAACCCATTGATGAGACCGGAATATGAGGCGCAGCGAGCAAAACACTTCGGGCAAGATACGGACACGTCGTCATGAGCTGCAAGCACGTGCTTCTCCAGAGCGGTCTTACTCAAGAAGAGACGTCCACAAATTAGACAGCGGAAATCTTGCGGCGAAGGCTGCGAAACGGCCGGCTGATTGCTCGTAGGCGCCGGTGAGCCATGCGCAGGCGGATGTACCTGTAGCAGTTGGCCATGCGCATGCAGCTGACCAATGAGAGGCCCGATCAACGGAGCACCACTATGAGTTCGCATATGACGATGCATATTGCCGTTTGTGGTAAAAGCCATCCCGCAGATCTTGCCTGTAGAACAACATATCATTGTATGTGTTTTAGAGGTCAGTAAAATGTTTCCTTCAACACATCCATCCATCTTTGCTTTGTACTGTTTTGTAAAGCTCAGACAGCATCTCTGCTACATCACGCTTGAGAAGCTATCGATGCACTTGACGCTGCTTAGTAAACATTGAGACATTATAAATGTAAACATAACTGAACATGTTCAAGTATACGGACACACACATATATATATATATATATATATATATATATATATATATAATATATATATTACTAGTGTCGCGGTCTTTTTATCCATTAATTTTGCTGTCAATTATAGCTACTATTGTAACTCGTAGCAGACCAATGGACAGTTCTAATCTCAAACAGTGAATCACGCTCAGTGCAAGGCAGTGTTAAGCATCTGTGGTCAAACAATGGCAAATATGGCCATATGAAAGTAGGTAATTGAGAGAAAACTCCTGAAAAACGACTAAGACTTGATGGCCCGTTTATTCGTCTGAAACTTTCTCGTAGAACCTACTTTGGCCCAAACATTAAACGCGAGGAGCACCCGGTCTCAGCCTCTCAACTCATTGATTACCTATCCACGGCGCGCGCTATTCGAAGCTATACACTAGCCGACTTGCTTACAACTAGTTAAACTTGTATATCTAATAATTTGCAATATATATTATCATTATTGTTTATGTTATTACGTCTCGAGATAGTCATTCCTCACATTTGAATGGACGCTCGCCAGAATGCACAAGCATGTGACGGTCAAGGCTACTGGCTGATGAGAGGCTTTTCCCGCAGAGCTTGCAGGTGTGCTGCGTTGGATTGAGTTGCGAACTTGTGCATGAGATCACATCGTGCACCCTGCGCAGATGCAATGATAGACCATGGGCTGAGGCAGCCGCTTCTCCGCACACATGACATCGATGTGCTGATAACGACGCTGTGCCGGTTGAAGCTGCCGAGGAGCACCCAGCTCGATTTGTGTCCGCCTCTTCATTGCTGACCGCGCCACAGTCCGTATCTGAAATATGAAAATATATCAACACAATAGTAACATGACTTCGTGTTTAGCATAAAAGCTACCCTTAAATTTGACCATTACCGTCTAACTACAGAGAAACGAAAGTTTTGTCTAATCTGTCCACTTCCCTATGAACACCATGCCCCAAGGATGGCAGCCATTTTTAAGCTATATGAAAAACAATGAATATAATTATTATTATTTCTTCATATCCTTCGTCGAACAAATAAATAATATTGACGTAGTGTAGTTGTGGTTGTCAATGAAAACGAGACCGCGCTCTTATATATAGGGCATCTAGAGTTTGGTTCGGGATGTTACACCAGGCTTAGAGGTGGTTACTGCAAGTTCGACGACCGAGTCGACAAGAAGACGTGATACTATTGTAGGATGGTAGTGAAATTGGCATGATCTCAATGTCAAACGGAAAGCATACGAAATGTGGTCTCCGACTTGCACTACAAACTAGTGACAGAGGTGTAGTCTCAATGCTAAGTTTGCATTTGATAATTGAACTAGCTAATTAACACGCACACACACAGTCTTTCCCTCTCTATATTTCTTGATCAACGATTTTAATAAAAGGTAAACACTGCTTTGTGCAAATAACACCTGCTAGTCTTTGGAGCGTGCCGCAACCACCTTCAGAAAGGAGACAAACAGCCGTCTCTAAAATTTGAACCAAAACAATTTACGAAGTCCTCGAAATAAATGATACACTCACTCACTGTGAGAGGGAACAACGATCCCAAATCCGATCAGCGCCACCCTATGTTTACCATTTTAGCGCAGTAAAATACTGACGAATATGTTTATCCTGACTTTCTTAAGCTAAAACGTGCAAAACATCATATCTATGGGACTATACTAAATCCTATACATACTTAATAATATTGGGTGTTCAAGCTGACCCCCTATCTGACAGGCCTCAGGTCTTAACCTTCCTACGTGTTACTATGAGAACCTATCGGCGCCAACTTTTTCCCTATACATACTTCGAAAATTTTAAATTGCAATGATTTCAAAATTTCACTGTAAGACACAGGCACTCGCGAATTCAACAGTTTACTACCGATAAACAGCGTCTAATCGTTACTCCGTGTTTCTCATTGCGGCACAATCGTTTGTCTTACTCTGATCCGATATTTTCAAGGGGAGATCTCGTTATAGTCATCACACAGTGTGTATTGAACGACTCGTTTGAGGAGAATTCCATTCCACAGTGGTTCACGGCACAAATCAAGTTGTTGCAAAATAGTTCCTCACACCAATATAAGTGCCTCTGAACGGGTATTACCAGTGTCCTTCAAAATACGAAATGTAGTCAAGTCAGAGTGACGTTCAAGACGGATGAACGTTAGTGGGACGGCGCACGCCCACATCCTAATTCGCGATTGTAGCGTAGTATGATTTGTGCTTTAATTAAACAACTAGCTATGGCCCTCGAGAAACAAACGTACCGGTGATCGTAAGCCGCATGTCATCATCATCTGATTCGTGGCCCTCGGATGAGGAGCTAGGCCCTGGTTCAGGTCCGGTTCCAGATCGGGTGGTCAGACCACGTTCCGCTGTCGCTGTCATCCTGGCTTGCATCCAGCGTCGCACCCGGCTGAGACGAGAGATCAACTGTTGTTGTCCTTCTGACCCGCGTGCGCGATGTGCTGGTTTCACCGCTCAATCTCTACCTACTGCTGATGCTGCTGCTGCTGCTTGATCTCAGCTCTCAAGGAACGGGCACCCTCGCCGACGGCTGCGTAAAACAACGGCACGGTGCCACTCCTTGTCGTCCTCCTGTAACAGGCCAAACAGCGAAGCCAGAGACAAAAGCACACGAGCGGTGAGTTGGTTCGAGGAGCCGACACGAATGAAAGTGAGCAATAACGCTAAAGACAATGGAGAAAAGAGGTGAGAGTTAAAAGGGCCACTATGCTTTGGCCACACAGAGGAGGAGAGATCGATCGAGCGATAGGTCGATCCTCCGCTTCAGCGCAAGAGACAAAACAATCTTGTGACTCACTTCGGGTAAAAGCTGGATGGATGAGCCAAAATCAGTGAATGACGCCTAACGGGCGGACAAAGATGCGTTGCCTCTTTCGACTACCACGAATAGACTCTAACCAACGAGTTTCACCGCTCCTGGCTGACAGGGCCACAGCAGGCTGGCCAGTTTCCATGGCCAACAAGTGGGAGCCGGGTGAGACACATACCGGGATATCGAAGCACCTGCACTTCGTGACACTTCGACAGCAACGTCACATTACGGAAACTGTACACAGATGTGTATATATACATATAAGAGAATACTCCACGTGCGTATCTCGTCGATGAGATCACTTCCAACTGGATGAGCCGCCGGCTGAATTGCTCCGAATCTTCGCTGTCGTTTATTGCTTAACGCGAACGAGACTCCCGGGATGGAGAGCGGGCATCTTGTTTTCGCTCGCGCGGGAACTTCAAACAGCAACGATGCTGAGACATCTTATGAAGGAAAACAGAGAACTCGATCGACGCTGCTGTCGATAGATGATGGCAACGTGTCTTTCTCTCGAACGACGCCCTCCGTCGGCTGTCGTTTAATTTGAGTGGTTCAGCTGGAGGACGATGTAGCCGAGATAAAGGTCTAGAGCACCACAGGCAGACAAACGTGTGCACGCATACCCAATAGAAACAAAGCCTTCCCTTAAGACCGTTTTTACTGTGCTTGTCTCGTCCTGACGCTTACAGCGAATAGATGAATGGTAAATGCTCAGTAACGTTCATTCTAGTTCTGGCATGGGACGTCCATTAAAAAGTTACAGCACGAAACATCTTTCGTCCGCAAACAACCGTTTTATCTCAGTGGAGCAAATGATAGCTTCGCAGGGATGGAGGATTCTGATTTGGATGAAAACGAGGTCTGGGTTGGTTGGGCCCGTTGGTTGGTTGGTACGAGCGACTTGTGGCAACTCTCGATTTAATCGTGCCTCTATAGCGTTGTGCTGGAGAGTATCGGCGGGTTATCATTGTGGGCTGTAGCCAAGACATGCTATGAGCGTGGCGGCGGTTGTGGGTGATTGCCTTTCGTCGATAATAATGATTCTTGATCTGTCTGGTCAAATGAAAATTGACATTATTTCACACGAGTTGTGTGGCATATCGTTCATTATATTAAACAGTTTGAACCAACGATCCTCAGCTTTTCTCAGCCGGAAATTTAGACACGCATGCCATAGTGCAGACAAGCTGCATCGCTTAGGGTGCTCATATCAGCCAGTTGCTGGGTGCTGTCAATGTTTGTTCTATGCTCGCCACTTGAGGCGTCCATGGCACAGCAAAATAACCCGATATCTGCTCGATTTTTAGCATCCGTCGAAAATCGAGCCGAAGTTCACCTCAACCAGAGTCCTGAGATGACACTTCGTCCTTTAGTGCTACATAGATTAATAACACTTCTTCTTTTTTTACTATTCGACCCAGCAACATTAACGAACTTCCTTGTACGGTATTGATTACACATGCTTTGCACGTTACCATTATAGCGTTCGAACGGACGGCTATGCCCATTTTCACCAATGAACGAAGCCCTCCACGTGCAACCGATATACGGGACAGTGTGCCAGCATAGCTCTAATGAAATCATATTTTTGCGTTGGATAGCATAGTCCCAATGAATCATTGGGATTCATTGAAACTTCCATCGGAGTTCTTTTTCATCGGAATCGTTCGCCAGCTTGAAGATTCATATGTCCATAAAGGGATCAACTCGATCAATCATCGAGATCAATATACGCGTGAGAAAGGTCCATACGAGCGATATTGCACTGGACTTTCGTTTGCGGAATCCCCTCGCGCCTCCAGTCCTTCTCTCGCTATTACGCTATTAGTTGTCAATGGATATAAATATATAACCACATACGATTTCAGCCCCTCTGAGCTATTGCATCCCCGAGCTTTTGGTTCGTGCTTGTTGTGGACGACACCACTCGCTGGGATGACCTCGTCACCCAGTGCGCTGGAGAGCGATCGTCCACCGTTCTTGGCACGTTCAAGAGCCGCTCGGCAGGCAGTAGCCAGGAACAATATAGCCCGCAACAGTAACAACGCTCCTGAGCGTCATTACTACTGGGATCATTGGGATCACTGGCTACTCATCGCTCAACCCGCGCACACACACACACACTCACATTCGTACATAGGTTAGATTGTTGTTGCTGTTTTTCTTTGCCAGCGACTCGATGAACTGACTCGATCTTGACAACCTGTCGCTGATAGTGTCGACTACTCCTACGTATGCATTGTCGCATCGGTCATTATCTCGCACTTCTAAAGTGGTTCAGTGCCTCTTAAGGTGACGCGATACATTGGACCAAGTGGGTGACGGCAGCGAGGCGTGTGGTCTACCAATTCGAATTCTATTCGACGATCACCTGGTAACAATTGTGGATGTGTAGTGGTAGTGATCGTACTCGTAGGGTGGTGGTGCATCCTAAAATGATCAAACAATGACTGAAAAGATCGACAATCGACAACCTGGAAGGACCCTTAAGGAGACGCCCCCTCGTCTCCGCCTCCTCCAGGGCGGAATTCTGGTACCGATAGGGTACCTTAACACACACATACACACACACGCCCACACATGTACCAGGGGAAATCTCAGGAGCTGGATAGACCCTTGTCGACGGCTCAATGTAACCGTGTAAATGATACACATGGTAGTCCAGCAATTGAGATGACGTTTTAGCACAAAGGCCATATCACGTAGGTCGTAGGAATCACAAAAGGAAACCTCTATAGCGATGAAGAGCATTATTTTAGAAATGTACGAGATTTGACTCATTCGACACAGGGATGCAGTATCCTAATTAAATGGAACAGACTGTACGAAAAGATGCATTTAAACAGCATGAATTATCGTTGCTTGATACCCCGCAAATTGGTTTAATCGCCTTCTGAACGACACGTGGCCAGCCTCGCATTTATAGTGTCCGCACCTACATCGAGAAGCGGCGACTGTCACCTTATGATGCTCCGGGATTCGGGAAAATAGGATTCTTCCCAGATTATTGAACCGCGAGATAATCTATTTATAAACAACGATAAGGCAAGCGTTACATCATGATTATCTTTATAAATATAAGTTATTAAAATAGACTCCGATGAAGCACCTGCTTGGTTATATCACTTGCATGACTTTTAATGCATTATAGCAAACAGTACCGTATATATCTGATTGTAATATTGATTATACTTGACAATATGGCATTGTTTTTTATTCCCATTTGAAACCCTGCCCTCGATCTCCTACTACACATGGATGACCCTACAACAGAGCGAATTCTTTTCCCTAGCATTACCGCAAATTTGTGTCCATCTCTCCCGTCATTCCCAATGAGAGCACGAATCAGAACAGAGGTATTATGGCTCTCGCAAGTATCCATCTCCTTTTATTTCTTGCCTTGTGGAGTTAGTCGCTCGTTATCGCAGTTGAGTCTTTGTCCTCCAGTCTAGCTCTTATTATTATTATTATTATTATTATTATGATTAGCAATAGTGGTGGTAACAATTGCATTAGGACTGGTCATCCCCCGATGTCTTCGACATCTCGAAGAGGTCGTTTGAGTAGGACGATGTAGTGAGCAGCAGGAAAGAATGAGAGCAGTCGTTCCATTCTGGACCTCGCACCAAGCAACTAGAGCAGAGCTATGACAGTGTCGATCGAACCATGATCGACGCCATCGTTACAGCAGAGAACGTGCACGAGAACAGCTGCTTGCCAGGAGAGGCCGCAACTGAACAGTCACTGTGGCCACTTGACGGGGTGCCGCCGATTGAACGATTCAAGAGCGACGACAAGGCACCTATCCCATCCAAGATCGTTGTCCATTGTTCATCTCTCGACGATCTCCTGCGATCTAACGACAGTGAATTCCGAGATCGCATAACACTGGATGATGCTTGCATGTGTCTCAATGTATTGGCCCTAGACGTTCAAATCGATCGGTACCCGAGCCGTTGCCACGACAATGCTTCACGTATATTATATAAAGCTGACGTGTACCTGACGTAATCAAATCGTCTGTTTAGCGCAGCGACAGTTTATATATATATATATATATATATATATATATATTTAAGTTTAAAATACCTCTAATGTTTGTGTTAGTTGGAAATGTTTATTGGGTTTGCCTTCTGTCTTGGACCATCAGAGATTGCGCCGACGAAAGGGAAGGCCACGCTGGAAGGTTCGAAACGAGGCGTCTTTACATGTTAGCTGATAAAAATCCATTATTATTATAATTATTATCGGATATATATTGATACTTTGTCACAAATAAAATAGCCATAGTATTCCTTAGAAAGTTTTTCAACAATTTATTACTCAATTATGAAGGTGGGCGACAAATGTGCTCGCTGAACGTGAAATACATCTAAGAACACTTTCCTTAGAAATATTTCTTATCCTATTGATTAACAAGTAAGATATTCCTTAATTTATACAAAATCACATAACGAGTACTCTGGGCCATTTCTTGGAACCGGCCAAACCCACTTAACAGTCATAACAAAAATGTAACACGCAATGATTTTCTATGAAGCTCTTAATAATATTTAATTAGCAGTCTCAGAGTCTACCATCCACGTTGCTGTATAATCCACGGTTCTGCCATGGCACTACCAATGAACCTTGGTATCCCAGTCTACCTGTGAACTGGGAGGCTGTTAGAGCGAGTCGCGCCGGAGTAGCTCCGCAGGGGTCAGCCAGCTCTGAGCTGTCGACGTCGTTATGGCAACCCCGTGGCAAACAGTTGTCCACTATACCCCACTCTGAACGGAGGAACGGGAGTGCTGCTGCTTTGAGAACTCGCTCCGAAGTGGCCACCACAACAGAAATGATCGCTAGCCTCCTCCGGCTTCGCGAACGCCCGAGCTAGGCTAGGTCACCTAGCTCAAGCGTGAGCCGATTCAAAGCTGACAATGTAAACATGGTTACCAGGTCGAGTATTGAGGTTCCGCCAGCAGAAGTACATAATTGAATGAAGCAAACGGTGTATACAGTGCTGTATATAAGATGCCGATGTGAAGAACAATACATTTGCTAGCGGCAAGCCATAGAGTATGTTCAATTAAAAAATCCGACAACCCACTCGAATAGGTGAGAGGTTGCATGTATTAGCCATGTCATTGAACTGTCGGCTACATGTTTCAATTCTCTATCTATCAGTATATAAATAAATACTATTCACATCTGTAGGCGCCATTAAATCATGGAATGATGACACTGAAAGCTTTCAGCTTCGAAATAAAAGTAAAAAAAAGCAGACAAAATGCTATACTAAAAACCATACGATCTACTTTGCTGGCTGAGCCCTATTAAACATCGATGTCGAATGAAGGTCGCCCAATTCCAATGAAGCTTTCCACCAATAAGTTGTTCTCTATCTCTCTCTCTAGGCCGATTAAATAGTTCGATCTGTTTTCATGGCTTAGAATTGCATAGCGGTTTTAACTTTATGCTGAGGAACAAAATCGACAAAAATGAGAGGGAGGGCCTTTTTAGTCTGCGTATCAAACGCACCATCTTAGCCATCCTGTACGATCCTACTCCTGTTCTATCAGGCGTCCGTTGACGCTGGCGTTTCCTACTAACGTCCTTGTCAAGGTCAATTACAAGCTCGATCGTTTCGAAAGTGCAGTTTTTCTGTTGAATTGCGTCTCGGAGTTTCAACTAGCGTCGGACATGAATGTTTCATAGGTTCGCATCGTTCGTCAAATTATAGCAACGAATTCAATTTCATCGAGCTTAGTAGAGATACAAAAAATATATAGATGCTTGAACTAGCTGCAAGGCACGGAAGTCACAAACTATCAATAAACCGCTCTCAGATTTGATCTCCTATTGGGCAAGAAACACCGAATCAAGGCTTTATGAATGAACTACTTCTGTCGTTGTGGCAAGGGTCTGAAAAGTCGGACGCAGTCCCATCCGCCAAGAGGGTTGTTCAACACGACTCTACAATTGAAACGAGATCGAAATCTTGAGTAGAGCGTTATCCCATGCGGGGATCAATGCTAAACGTGTTCACTTGTGTTACCCTAAATCCATAGAAGGAATAATTGGAAAAAGAGAGGAAAAACAGGACGGGTGGAGGGCCAAGATTGAATGGACGGTAAGGTTAGACCGATCCTGCTCTCAGATCCTGCTCTCCTGCCCTTCGTGGTCCTGAAGTAATAGGTCTGAAAATAGATCCAGGGCATGTCCCCAGCCCTTGCGGTCCAACGTTTAATGGGTGAGAGTTCCACACCTTGTGCACAAAGGCATTTGCCTTAAACATCTAGAAAAAAATCCATACAGGAACTATAGTGCTCTTGTTCGCCATCCATATTGCGTCAAGTTATATCCACGCAAATGTACATATGCACATCGGCTTCACTAATGCTCTTAGAAGAATATGTAGCAAAGTTTTGTACAGATATTTGTATACGTAGGTGTGGTATTTTCTGAACTGGTTCTGGCAGCTGGCAGCAAATTAGTGGACCACTCTGATTGCATTCAATTGATTCAAGTGCTATATTCAGTTCAATTTTTTTTTCAATTTAATGTGAGGTTTATTTACGGAACTTGCAATATACATATGCTCCTGTTCTCGTCTTAAAAAATATGTTAAAAGTAAAATAATATAAATGGGACACGTGGCCCCGAGAAAAATGCAAGCACACTGAGTCAATTGACAGGACTCTCCAGTAGATATATATATATATATATATATATATATATATATCAGCTCCTCAAACACAATATACTATGAATTATTTACAAAAAATTATATTTTTATAAAAAATAAGCCTTTTTTTTGGTGTGGAGAGTGATCGAATCTCGTGAGGAAGCATGCCCCAGACAGCATGGGCAGTTGGTAAGTGAGAAAATGGCGGCTAGATTCCTTAACGGAAAAAGGTGTCACGAATACAGTCGGCCTGTCGATCCTTCCTTTCCTCATAGGAACAATGGGGAAAGTTATGTCAGCAGGAGTAACTCCCTTCGACATTTTAAAGGCAAGAAGCGCAACGTGGACGTAGTACATTACCCTCAGTTTAGGCAGCCCGTACTTCTTCGTGATGCCAGAGGCTGACCCCGTGCGGCGTTCACATAGCATAGCTTGAATGGCGTCCCCCTGAACAACTTCTCCTCTACGAAAGATCATCCTATACCCACCTCTCCAGGCCGATAAACCGTAGCATTGAAGTGGTACCAGCAGCATGTTATAGATACGTAATAGGTCTTCCAATGGGATACCTAGGTCTTTAAGGCGTCTCAGCAGCGCCAACATTTAGGCAAGAACGCGCCCATATGGTTCTGCCAACGGAGGTTCTAATGCATGGTGATGCCCAGACACACCAGTCCATGGGAGCGTTATTCCGCAGAGCTGAATCGGAACCATTTGAACAGTTCTTTGAGGTGAGCGAAATAGTGAGACGCTCGTTTTTTGTTGGTATTGATGGCAAAGCCAACCCTAACAAACAGTCGGACGATCTCTTCTACCCTTAGCAACGCTTTATAAATATCTTCCTGCTGCATCTCAGTCGGCCGAATTCAATTATATTTCTAATTTGCATTTGCCAACAACGGACTGCGAGTGAACTGTCGAGGTACAGCTGTCAATGGCTGACCAAGTCGCCACTGTTTAATTATACCTCCATCACTATCTCATTTGTTCGAAGCACTATATAGAATACTACGTGACGATTTACAACCAAAAATCAAACTTTCGATTTCGTTCGATTTTACCTTTATTTAGAGGTAGATGTTTTACGTAAGTTATTTGCACATTGACGCCACCTCAATCAGACAATCGCCAAGGCCAAAGTATGAATGTGAAGCTTGGCCTGCAAATGAATACACTTCATAAGTAGTCATTGTGGCTTGCTGCTGCGAATCGCCCATTGGACACTTCATGGTAGGTCTATGTATTGCTATGAGAAATTGCGGAGGAGAAAAATCCACGCCTCCTTGACGCCCCGTGACTAAAACTGCGATATCCGGTCGATTTACCTAAGCTGTTTTCCCGAAACAAAATTTTCCCGGCTGACTAACAGCCAACATTTAACGACCACGATACAGCTTTTGGTTGTTTTCGTTTAATAACCTACTAATAACTTCTTCTAATTTAGCTCAAGCGTAATTGCAAAAGAAGTGTGCTTCGATCGGTGGAGTTTCGAATTATGATTGATATAACAATCTTTAATTTACTAATACCTCGAATTATTGTGTCGCGTTGTTTCTCGGAGGCTTATCATAGTTATCAAAGCTCTGTGAGCAGAAAGCACCACAGGGCCGTACACGTGGCTGCCAGTGGTCTGACTCTCTCCTCGGGTGATGCTGGTGTCTAGGTTGACTTGGACACGAGGATCCTTTCGTGCATCCTGATACTGTTAAACTAAACAAAAATTCAAATTTGCCTCAGTCTAAACTGACACCCTGTATAGCTACTGACTAAAACATAGCAAACATATCGATGGACACCATCTATGAGCAACATCTATTTGCTTCCCAAGTAAGTAGCATTGTTTACAAATGCAAATAGTAATTACGGGGTTCGTTAAACTCACTTATGTTCACCATTCTTCTCTTCTTTTTATCTTATTTTTTAATACGAGAACTTAAACGTTGTAATATTTCGCAGTTCCGTCAATAAAGAAGTAATTGAATTGAATTGAATTCTAATCGATTATACGATTTGATCGACTGACTTTTCAGCAGTACTATTTTGTCGGTATTTTTCTAGCGATGCGTCCAGAAAATCCTGAAGTCCGCAGTTTTGAAAAGAATCTATCATAGGTATATCTGTGGGATTCAATCACCCACATCAGTTCACCATTCGCGCCGTAGCCTGCTTATCGTTAGCACTCAGCACACGAGGACATAAAATATTAATTAAGAACTACCAAATGAAGATGTCTCGCTGGAAGGCTTATTTTCCAGAGAACATCCAGTGGCACATTTGAACTGATATTCGTTTATATCTTTCACCCAAATAGATCTTTCGTCTTTCATCAACATCGTCCATCCAATATCCTTCCACTGCTTATGGGTCATGACCCCCACCTTGGTTTCATCTACACAAAATGCGAAGGGCCACCTTCATCACAGTGTATGCCAGCAGTAGTTCGTCGTCAAACGTTCAGGATAACGAGGTAAGATCTACAAAATTCACTCCATTGTGCATCTCCTTCCAGCCACGCTACCTAGGTTTAATAGATTCCTGTCACATCGAGTGATAAGTGGAGCTAAGTTGAAGGAGGCTCGTTCTTGACAACGTTTACGCGGCCTCTAACGCGCGTTTCCCAAACGAGATGTCTTATCCCTGCCCGATAAATAAATACTTCAAATAAGCACGCGATGCATGTATCCTAAATATGCGCGGGGGCACGAATCTCGAATCGGCGTCATGAGGGCACAGCACCGACGATTTACGGATGACAAGAGCTTAATGTACCTTGATCATACAGACAAACAGATTTGCACAGGGCTATAATCTCAGCAAGCGGTGTTCGCCATACTGCCATCCTGTGATTGTCCCAGGAAGAATGACAAATAAGCATAAACCAGTGAGGGTCACCATGTACGCAGATGACTGGCACTTCGTACCTCTCAGAAATAGAGATATAGATTAACACATAGCAAACGGAAGACGTGAAGGCCCGTTTGGAGAATCCGACACACTTCGACTAAATGGAGAAGCACCTGCGCACGTCAGAAAATGCACGTCCGTAAAGTCGTCCAACCCCGACCGTAAAGTCGTTCGGAGCGCATGTAGAGGAGTGAGTTGGCCAAGATGTTCGTGAACGCCTTCAAGATCAAAGACACACACAGACACGCTCCCTACACATCGCACTATGCCTTTTCCGGATGAAGGTCGCGCCAACTTGCTTCCTGAGTCACCTATGAACCGACTAGTGCACCTACTCGCAGATACGCAGCTCTTTGCCGAAGAACTCCGCCAGGTACCCACTAGCTATGCGCTTGACGTGTACCACCACCATCTCCTCTGCACAACAGATGGCTATCTCAGCCCGAGCGACACGGGTTTCTGTCAATATCGTAACCCGTCGTATTTCCAATATCATGGAAACAATTACAGTATACTGATACCATTCATAAGTCCAGCAGCAGCAGCAGCAACAGCACAAGGCTTCAATATGTAGTCATTATGCGAAATGTGATACCACACGTATATGTTATAAGTGTAAGTCACAAGCAGGTATATGTCAGATTTTAGTTATTGCTTTTCGGTCTTCCTCTACCCAATCTGGTGTGAAAATACATTGATTGACTGAGGATATAATTATCCGATTCAGATGGCTATACTAAGCTCGACGGGGAAGAAGTTAACGATTCTACCTTGTTATCAAACGGAGTGAAAGAATCATGAGCATTCGTAATTAGTTTGCGCGTGCCAGTAAATCAACAAACTCGGGTCCCTGTCCTGTATATGTAACATGAACCGGTTACAACACTGTGGCTTGATGATAGGTACGGGACGTTTACATTATCATGGATTTAAGTTTGAATCACCATAGATCGACATAAATACAACAATGTCATGGTGCATGTCGAAGCCTTTCCAATCTTCTTCATGAGATCAACTATTTTTATACTCTTTCTTTGTTATGAATACGGCCTACGATATAAGGTCAATGAAATACATGACTTATTTAAAACTTGGCATTGCGCCAAGACAGTGATAAGCCAACTTGCATCCATTCGAAATGTGCTGAGTGTACACCTGCAATTGTTTAATATATTGTATGTTGGTGTACGCTGCAGCATTTCTTAGTCGTTTGCCAATAGGCGGCTTAGGACGGCCCTATGCCAATGGTGAGTGGGTACTATACGAGACTATACATATTATATATTCGCGCTACTTCTTTTAGTTGTTCGATTGGCTGACTAAAGACGCGAACCACTTTAATGAATGAAACGCACTTGTACTACTACTATTGCATAGGCTTTGCATTGTCGAAGACGAAAGGATCGTTGGTGAGAAGAAATTACCCGTTTGTGCACCCCACAGCGACGAAGGTTCCAATCCCAACGAAGTTCCTGTGATGACAATGTAACCTATTTCAAGTTTTTGTCGTACCTTACAACTTCGCCCTGATATTCGTTGTGACATATGAGGAAGGAGCCGCCCACGGTTTTTACGGAATACGTAAAACACGGGGGCGTGTCCACTTCGTTTTTTTCCGTCTGCCTTGCACATTTTGTTCCCTCTGTGCGTCGGGTCTATGTAGGGACGTTTTTTTCTAGGTGTATACAGATCTCTAAAAGGTTTTCGACTCTCCGTGTGAGCGAGCCCTGTGTATGAGGGGTAAGTGCTGTTGGGGGGGCGGGGGTGGGGGGGGGTAGTTGCCAGCTCTGTCATTTTCCCATCTTCGAGGCTTTCGCTTAGCCGTCGCACATCGTCGGACTCTGCGCCGGATCGATCAGCTCGGCCAGCGGCTCGGAGACCTGCGCGCGCTGCTTGCTCATAGGGAACAGAAACAACAGCAGCAGCCAGTGGAACTGCATGGTTGGCAGCGCAGAAACAGCAGCAGCAGCAGCGGCGGCGGTGGAGACTAGGACAACAGAGCCTAACAATCTGAGCGCCGCTACAAACCGCCGGCAGGCTCGAATAGCAGCTCATGGCTGCCTACTACGATCCATCCGTAGGCCAACATAGCATGCCGCCGTGCGGGCGAGCATGGCGAGTCAGGCCGCTCGGGCTCAGGCTTGGCCTTAGTCAGAATCAACCTCAACCTCGCCCGCTCTGTGGGTCGCTGCCTCCTCGTCTTCCGAGCGCTTGCTGCGGCTGCTGCTGCCAATGTGGGGGGAGCAGGCGAGCCAGCCTTACTGACTGGCTCCCTACAGCTCACGCGGGATCCGACAGCAGCAGTGCCATAACCACCAAAGGACACTTTGGAACAAGCCAGGATAGGACAGCAGTCTCCGTGATGAGAGCGACAGAACCTACAGTCCTGAAGCCTCCTGTAAGTCCGTTCCATCGTGGCCTAGATCCCGATAGACGCCATCCGGGCAAGCTCGGGTGACCCAGACAATGGGGACGTATCACAACTTAGAAAGAAAATCATTTTCTCAATCTCACGATACAATTAGCTCGCTATAAGTACTTTGACGTCAATGATAAGCTTCTGAAATTACGATCTTCCGTGATAGCAAGTGACTAGGGTGATTCAGCAACGGGTATACGAGTATTTATGACCTTTCAGGATGAACTACAACCATGATGGCTTGAGGCGAGATTTCACAATTATCTGCACATCTAATACACTCGCACAGAAACCTACGGACCGTCTCAGTTTAGCCGCTCTGAATTACTTATTGTTGGCATCTTGCCTCGTATGTTCAATGTTCACCTGTCCATGAACGCAATGATGATTCCCACCAATTTGATCCAACCGACCCAACTGAATCTGCCCATCCATTTGTGAAACAAACTGAAATAAAAGGAGTTACGCTCAAAATATACAGCACCTTATTTACGCTAAGCAACGTTATGCTTCGTATATCAGCTTAACGCCATATTTCTCAACCTGTTGTTAAACTGTAATTATAGTTCAGAGCAACATTCAACTAAGAAGATTATCGACGAGAGAACTTTTAGTATAAGGACCAAACAAAGACAGTCCCTTTTTTGGCGCTCCTGGCGGAAGAGCGTGACCACTGATAACGACCGTACAACGTTATCTCCGCTCAACAATCAATCATCGTATGTAAGCAGGTAATGTTGTCGGGTATCAGCTTTCCATTTTAAGAGCATCTTTCATGTCGATGTCAGCCACCGTAGACAGATATGCCGAACTCGGTGACTCATTACCAACATCCTAGCATTGTTACAATTAAAAAAAACGAAGTGATAATACAGGTTTTTGGCCTAGGACGACAGCAAGAGATTAATGAAAGGAAATCACACCGAACATAACTGGAAAGCATACGAGTTTCATAATTGTTTCGTTAATAGTAAAAATCAAAGAAACGCTTACCGCGCACGATGTCCATGAGGTCGATGTGTCCACTTGTTCTTAAGAGTGAGGCTTTTACGTCAGAACTCAGTTACGCACGCGGCCAACAAGTCAATTCGACGGTTGGTAGACAATCCAAGCGGTATTACCAGGGCTCGGATTTTCCGATGGCCGACCGGTAGAGTGCTGTCGAACGCACAGTTTGTCTGTTCTCTTCTCGGCTCGCACTCGCTCCGGCGTCACCGTCGACGACGGTCACCCTGTTCTTACGTGTCTGCACAGATTTTCCTTACGACGCGAAAATTATGGCTGATTCACCTTGACTCTCGATGGTCGGACGGTCGACAGACGAGTAGCCGGCTCGAGCCGTTCCTCCTGGCCACTGGCACCATGTACCGTCACGCCAACCACCGTGAAGAAGATGACGGGCCTAACCTAGCCTATGGGCTGGCCTGAGGTGGTCCTTGTCGATGCTCTGCAGCGGTTGGCACTGGCGCTCCCGTGCTGAATCCAACTGACGGCAGGCAGCAAACGGCCTGCCGGATCCTGCCTCCTTCCTGACTCCTGTCTCGATCCTGGCCTCGGATGTGGGCCTGCTCTCTCGGCCGTCGCAGCGAAGGAGGAGGCTAACTGGGCTCTCCCTCCGCGCCCTCCGTGTTTTCACGATCTCCATGACAACCGGCGGGACTCCACCGAGAGGATGGTACGGAGCAAGCTCACGACTACTCCGGCGGCAGCGCCGCTCGGTAGCGGCGGCGCAGTCAACTCCACTACCCCCATCTCCCACCCCCGACGCCCTACGGCCCGCTACTCTGATGGCCCCTACCCAACCCTACCAGAGCCCTGACTACTCCACTCTCCCTCAGCAGCAGCAGCAGCAACCGTGTGAGGCCTTAGGAATCAGGCTGCTGCTGCTGCTACTGGCCCTTCCTTGCCTGTCGTGCACCCGGCTCAGGCTTCAGGCCTCGGAACTCCGGAGCGGCAGCGGCGTTGGCCGCCATTGCAGCCGTAGCGGCCACCCAGCAGTCGTCGGTCCATCGTCATTGTCTCCCATCTTGCCTCCGCTGTCCCGCTGCCGGCAGGCAGCACGAAGAGCCCGTGAGTCCTTTCGCCATCCGAGCCCGACCCCCGTGAGCCCCGGTGTGCTCACGGTGTCCCCCACCCGCCCCCCCACCTCCATGGCTTCTACATTCCCTATGCTTGGCTCGGCTTTGCTCCACTCCGTTTCGTTGCCTCACGCAGCAACGATGACGTCGGCATCAACCACCCAACAGATACCGTCAGCGTTCCTATCATCAGACGGGGAGATACGTACAGCTACATACAATCACACACGCTCTCACTCATCGCAACCTGCGGACCATCACGACCCCACCGTATATGGCACCTTCCCCAACAGCAGCAGCAGCGGTCGTGGCAAGAGGGCCGACCGAGCAAATGCACCATCTCATATTGCATCAGATGCAGCAGCTATGATCGTGCATAGAAGAAGAGCAACAATGACAACAGTATACGGCTCGTTAGGTATACGCGAGTTATACGCCGTCATCGAGATTTCGTCGACCACGCCGGCATCGCGGCATCGTCATCTACATACCCACAACCGTAACTTCAGCATAGACATTCGTCTCTTATCACATAACTATAAACAAATAAAGTAAGCTATGTCTACTCAACAAACGATCCGTATACTGGCATATTGGGGTTTAGCCTACATTGCCGTGTAGGATGTATCTAATGACACTGATTGTGTGAAATGTGCTTCACAAACAAACCCCATTGTAACTAGATTTGTGGAGAGGTATGCGCGACCATCGGCGGCCCAGCAGGATGATACATCTCCAATACAACTTGGCCCAGTAATCATGTACGCAGAGCAGCGTCATCCGCATAAATGTTTGTCAACATCAGCAGGGCTCACCGTACGCAAGCATTGTGATGCCCGTTACAAGTTTCAATTAATAATCCAAAACGGAGCACACAGTAGTGGATCGAGGCGATGACGGATTAGCAGTATTAGATTGTCTTAAATTTAGCCCCCCCTGACGCGCTCATATTGATAAAGGGGCTTATTACATAATCACGGCTACCGTAGATGTTACATCACAAGTCCAATGAAACGTAGCCAATGCCGCCCGAAGCTAAATTGAAATAATCGGACTAAATTACACTGCATAAATTTCAATTCAAATCGTTCGGCAGCCAAAAGCAACAACAGCACATGATTAGCTCTTATTTTTTTTAGAAATAAATAACTACACATTCTCCCGAATCAAAATAAAGAAAAATGCAATAGCTATATAACCAATGTGTAATAACTGGATTCTATGCTATATGAGTGGGAAATTATAACATATAAACAGCAACTTTCGCATCCACTTTCGTCGGACAGCGCCACCCGACTCAGCGGAGTATGTGATTAAAAAACAATAATAATATTTAAACCACCGCGGATGTACAATGGAGTGGGAGACGAATGTTTTGTAATAATTTGATTATCTTTACTAACGTGTTGTCACTCGTATTTGCTACGCTTGTCTGCGTCTGGCTATCCATATAAATGGATTGGTCTTCACGGGAGTGCAGTTGTAAAAGCGGCTAACAATTCGGATCGATTCGCCGTACGGTAATATCCACTATTGATTCACCGTGATGCCAAATAACTAAATATATAATATATAAGTTAAGCTTAATTAGGTTTCTAGGCTGTTGGCTGAGCGTCAGCCCGAAAAACTGTTTTTTAATTAGGTTTCTAGAAGCGGACTTCGTCAGTATCGTCCCCCCATTTGACAATTGACCATTGACCGGTAAAATCGTAAACTCAGATTTATCTCATTCATACCAACTGGGAGAGAGCTCATTTCAAACAGACTGTTATGCTACATTCTCTCTAGAGAGAGGTAAGTTTCGGCCCCAATTGATTAGGCTTGCGCAACTTTATCTAGTAACAAGCAGGGGACCGGTTCACTGGGTCCAATACTGAAATCCTGAATTTCCAGTAAATATTCTTTCGTGCACTTGATTCGCCGTCTACCACCGTTAGAAATCATCAGCTATCGTATGACAGCTATCTCCAGTGACAGTGACTTAACTGTGGGTGTGTGACACCCACCGATTGAGATAGATTCGTAGTTGGCTCAGTAACTTATTGGTTTGCGACCAACATCAATCCACACGCGCCCTGCGCCAAATATCTGGGTCTATTCGGCCTGCCTATGGTAGCATGTAAATGTTGCTCTCCCATTCTCAATTCTTGATGGAGTATAACTTGGCCACATACAAAGGTGGAAGTACATTTTGCAATTTTCACTGCGCAGGAGAATACACGAGACGCTCCACATCGTGACCTAGATAATCTTTGAGCACAAAATTAATTTTGATAAATACAAGGGGTATATGCCTCCCTCTATCTCTCCATTCCCCATCTAACTCAGCAAAGTTACAGCAGTATCGACCGATTTATACGACATATACGTACGCTATATGCGTCACAACGTCCGCGTGCAAAAAATATGAACGGTACGTTAATTTTAAATAGATTTATTGATCGTTGGTAACTTTGATGATGTACTACGAGACTTTGACGTTGAACCTCATATATTCTAACACCCTGTCAACCACCGTAGACATGATATAATACGAGTTCATCATGCACCCAACGTAAGATGCCTGAATTGCGCCCCACTGTTATGATACTCACTGACGTTGTAATGAGTTGACTCTCATAAAGCTTCCCTGTGGGCAGCTTTATGAGAAAACCATCATTGAAAAATCATACCGTATAGGTTATATTCAAAATAATGTTTTTTATATATATATAGATAGATTTATATATTATCAGTGTCTTTGTTTCTAAGCAGTAAGATCACTTGCTTGATCGTTTACTTCATGCTATTGAAATTCGAACGCAATATGTCACACAATATGGACATATTCAGTGAGGAGCAAGCTGTTATAATGAAAAATCATGTAAATTATACGCGTCATCACTAGAGTTACTCTTTCGTCCATTGTTTAATACAACGCGCTGGCGTGCTCTAATGATAGTAGCTAGTAAAATCCACCCTCGGAAGTGTGTTGTCCATTGTCAGGCTCTCATCTGCACCACGTGCATTTGTGTTAAGGCGTTGTAAGAATTCTAGATGTTTGCTTATTTCTCGCCGTCGGGAGCTCCGCGTGCTCCGCACTCAGCTGCCGCGTTAGCTGCTGCCGTTTCTGCTGGCCTTAGCTATTCGATTTGGCCCGTGGCCGGTGCGCGTAGTCTCGTCGTGTCGATGCTCGCGCCATCATCGGCCTGTGTTCGGCGGACAGGCTGGCCGCTGAGGAGGCGGCTCCTCCTCCTTGGAACGCCCTTCCTCTTATAGGGCCGCCACCTAAACTCGGCAGCAATGTCCTCCTTGTCCTGTTTGCCTGGCCGCCAGCTCCTTCTATTTTCTTCTTCTTCTAACTCGGACTCGGCAGCCCTAGGTGGTGGTGGTGGTGGTGGCGGTCAAGACGGCGGCCGCTGCAGCCGTGTCATCCTTTATCGTCTCCCGGAGGAGAGAGAGGAGACTAACAGTGGACGGTCCATTGAGACCCATTGGGCTACTCGGCCCGGATCAGCAGAGCGGTCGATTCCACGCGGCCAGCCACAGCTCTCTTTCTCCGTCTGACAAAGCGAAGTGAAGAACTCTCCTTTGGTGAGCTGAGTCGTCGCAAAGCAGACCTGCAGGCAGGCAGGCAGGCAGGCAGGCACCCAACGATACAGCCGCACCGGCACCTACGAAAGAACGACCGTGCGGTGGAGGGGTGAAGTCGTGGGGCGCATCGGGTTCGGGATAGTCGAACAGGCAGAGAATCTGGAGGGTAGGGAGTGGTTAGGGGGAGAAATAGCAAACGGGGGATGAACCAGCGGCAGCAGCAGCCAGGGAGGAGGCATGAGAGCGACTCCACCCAGAGGAGGCGCAGGCTGGCCGGAGCGTAGCCAGAGAGCCTCCGTCCTGCATCCGACACTACCTTCACCACACTGGCACACTCAGTTTCTGCTAGTACAGTCCTCTGGCAGCTTGTGCGTGGCTGTACTGGCAACAGAGACAGGCAGCCGGGCTTTGTCGTAGCCCCATATTGCTGCTGGCAGAGGTAGCGGTTTGCAAGGAACCACCGCCCGATGGCTGGTGCTCTGTGCCTCTCTCTTTCTCGCTCTCACGTCTTTCAGATCTATCGCAGTCAGTTCCTCTCATCCCGAACAGCAGCAGCTTTGCAGGCACTGGAGATTGCCCAGCCCTAGCCACCATCGACATATTCTGGGCTGGACCATAACCTCGGCGCGCCATCGGCAGCCGATCGCTGCGGCAGCAGCATTGCAGGATAAGGGCCGAACTATGGGCGCCGCCGAGGGAAGGGCTCGATCCGAGACGAAAGGGCTTCGGCGTCAGAGAGATGAACCTCATCTCTTGCCGCCGAACGAGATGGACACTCTGACATTTCCCCCCCACGGCGAACTCCGTCTCTCCTCCTGCGCCTACGGACGCATCGAGCAGGAAGAGCTAACGACGTAGATATGTGCTTGTGACCGGCAGGACTGACAAATAGACACCCTCCGGGGAGTTACAGCGTGACACTGGATCTCTGCACAGTCATGAGCAGGAGTTTAACTCGTGACGAGATCAAATGCTATATCTCTGCAGGCTGAACCGAACGATATATATTATATATATGTCGAAACATCCAAGTGAAGTGCATGTCTCATATATGACTTATTAAAGAGAACTCAGTATGGGCAGGTTCATTGCTGGCCAAAAGACTTTCGGAGTAATGAACAGTACTTCTTACGTGCAATACAGCAATGCAGTGGGGCAAGGTCCAGCCGATGTCGGCCACACGCGACAGTCTAAAAACGTTTCATCGAATATCTGCCGAGTTTTCGGTCCTTGAATTTGTTATTGATTGTCTGGTGGTAGTCGTACAGATACAACGCATCATATTACCATAAAAACCTCGACAAAAACCCCAGTACAATTATAGGATATCATTATTGCGAGCCACGATATCATCTAGGACGCATAATCTAATGATTAATAACCTGTGTTTCTATCCAAATAAATACACAGTTGGGATCAGATATCATATTTAGATGTCGAAGGGTCTAAAATTAGTTATTGTTTTTCTTTTATTCCGTCCCTCTATGACCTGCAACTAGAGCTCGGGTTTGCCTCTCTATGTACACGCACGTACTGCGCTAATCGGAGAACAAAGGTAGTGCACTTTGTCGAGTCTCTTACATTTCGTTAGCAGCTTCATAGGCCTATGTATAATATATCGCACATGGCGGATTGAAGGTTCGAACCGTGACAGTGTCATGGCGCTCAGAGAAGTCTGTTATCCTTGCACTGGCGATTCAGTTCTATTCGCTCCAAATCTTCTTGTGGCTTCAGACAAAACGAAGCCAGCAACGCTTACCCTTCGAATACAACAGTGAAAGCCGTCCACGCCCACTGGTGAAGTGCACATCATCATTGAGAGACGAACACACAATCGGAAACAAGTCTTGACTTCTTCACAATATCCAGTTAGATCTAACGACGTGAGAGATCGAGAGAAAGATTAGGGGAGGGGGTACATAAATATATATAACACAGATACAATATCACTTACGCTTTGCAACTTTCCCTTGACGAACACAGAATCGAGTAAAAACCTCATATTTGTTCCTCAAATAGGGAACTTAGGCATTTCGAGATTGCAGTCCCGGAGATAAGTTAAGATAAGTTGAGATAAGTTCTCGAGTCATGATGACATGCAAATGTTCTCACATTATGTTAAAACAAAGTTGGGGTAAATATTTTGTACAAATGTATATTGTGCTCAACCGCAGGATACTGTAATGTACACGTACTACGAGGTATTACACTGTTTCTATTATTATATGTACGAGAACCCTAAGCACTACACAACAGCACTCCCGTCAATAAACCTCACTGAAAGAATGACTGTTCAGCCTACTGAATACTCAGCTCCGAGCGGGAGCGGTTTCGTTAGGCGCCAAGGAGGATTGGATGAGATTAGCAAATAACGTTGTCAATGTGAACAGATGTTGTGTGATATTCACATCGAAATCAGAATTGTGTTCATTTGAGTTTGGTCTTTGATCAGCCCGTTTTACACGATGTCATGAACAATATCCATCCCCTGATTTAGGCTAGGATATGTTCTCTGACTGTGTGTCTCGCTGTTGAAATTTTGAGGGTCGGAAATTTCGAGACGATTATTTCGACATCTGTCGTAAAATCTAACCAATCTTAGAATCAGTATGAAGTGTAATTACCAACAGTACTTATATATGTAGATGAACAAGACAGTGTTTCATTAATCTTAGAAAATATTAATAACTCTTTTATTTAGATTATTATTATTATTATTATTTACTATTTACATGCTTTCACGTATGAATACCTGTTGTGCGCAATACTCTGCATCATTTTGTTTCATGTCGTGAATCTCGCGAGATGAATTTGCATAACCTGCGTTATTATGTTTTGCTTGCTAGGTATGACACTGTTCAACGTCGACAAAGCGACACAAGATACGCGCAATTCACTTTAGATCACGTACACATACAGACACTGACCGAAAAAATCACACAAACCTACAGACTTACAACTTTCTAATTTTACACCGGGACTCAACCTAGGTTAAGGTAGCTGGCCGGCACTGCGTCAATGGGCGCAACCATCCGCCAGGCTTTGTTCTCAGTCGCTTTTGACGCTGCGCCCTTTTGTCGGCACTTTCTACCTGTGGACACGTTTACATCCATAATGAAAAATGGAAGTCCACAGCGGTCTCTGCTCCACTGACGACAATCCGCCACGGATCCGAGCAGCATGAACAATTAATTCGTAAGCTCTTTGTTTGTCTTGGAACACGGAGGGCGAGAACAGCCACAGATATTCGAAGTGTTCGTCGTCGTCAACCGCCACGAGATGTGGCTACCAGGCGAATCGACTCACCGAACTCACTCGTCGTTGCTTTGGCCATGCCCAAACTTCGGCGAACTGCGGCCAAGTTCTACGTGGCGTTGTATGGTATTAGACGAAACGCAGGAATGACAAAGCAAAAATAAGTTCAGTTCTTGAAGTCGACGTCATTGCGTTTGGTCTATTTTGCGCAACATCGACGAAGATTTGTGGTGAAGACACTCGAGGCAATGTTCGCATAGGACAAGTTAATTATGCTAGAGATAACCGGGTAATACGGCTAACATGTATTTACTCGAGATTACTTCGTTAGTTCACGCTCAATATAGTTAGCTAATATATATATATTTCAGATATGTGTGTATTTAATTATCATTGTTGTCAATCTTTTAAATCATTTCATGTAATACATGTTCCTTTTTTCTCCTATAATTATTTATATATAGATAGAGCATCTGTTTAAAGCGGTCGTGATCATCCACTCAGTACATATATACTTATAGTAATCTATACTATACACATGCAAACGGCACAGACAACTGTCTGCATATTTATTGAGTCACATATTCATATATATATATGTATATATACACAAGTGATAGAGTCACTGCCAATGCAAGCCGACTGAAGGTTTTAGAGGCGGCATCGCGCTAAAAAATGCGCACATTTGCACGGACGCCAATGCTTAGTGACCCCATTGTTACATGGTGAAGTCGTAGCTCTAGCATAGCCATAAATGAAGCAACGGGTATCATTGTACCCCCGTTGTCAATAGTCACGTCGCCTATGTTTGGGTGGCAGACTCTCTTCTGTCGGCTCGGCGCAGAAATTTGATCATCAAGGCCCCGTAGTAGTAGTAATTACCTCATCGGCTACATTCAACAGGATCTATGACTAAGGTACGATAAGTGTTCGTTTTAGCCATTGTCACCTTGGGATGGTCATCAGGTCATTTTTCAGGTGACGCATCGTGGCAGAAGTGCAGCTGTTGTTGTGGACAGTGGATTGGTTTAACGTCTACATGTTGTAGTCGTTGCGAAGTTGAGCGAGGCGGGCATAGATCTTTGCTGCAGGGCCAACTTTCATGTTCATCTGGGACATCAGGTGACGCTCAGTTGAAAGGAATATCAGCGCCTCTCCGTCAATTTCCTGCACCCGGAACTCTTCGGCGTAGGCGGCACATCCTGGTACGCTCTTGATGAACTCGTACACGTCCTGGACGTTCCACTCCGATGGGTTTCGGTTTACGCCGCCACCGGTGGAGGCATCGCCTGCTCCAGGTGCTCCCACCACTTCCGGCTGGGCCAGTCCCACGGCGACTGATGATACGGACTCGGTACGCTACGAACAAAACGTATTTGCAAGGGTGTCCTATTAATTAATTTGCTTCATAAGCTATGTGCGTTCCGTCCAACTATATGAATGTCGCCGTATATTTTACTAGCTAAGTGCACCCTATGAGCTTGACGTAAGAAAAGTGAAATTAATTTATGGCTGGCAATACCGCTATGTTCATCACCGCAGTGCCAACGACCATACATCTACTAGATGAGCCCGGACGTTCTAGTTGAACAATTGGCCGTGGGCGTCAAAGTTACTCACCCTATTCTCGGAGACACTCTCGGCTGGGACCGCAGGGTTCACTACTGTCTCCGTGTCCTTTTCTTTGGTGTCCTTAGCCAATTCAGTGGCTCCCGACTTCGAACCGTTGTCCAGACCAAGCTGGTCAATGCCGAGACCCAGATTGGCCGCGGCAGCTGCAGCAGCTGTCCCAGAGCTAATGGCGTAGCTCGTTGACGAAATGGCGCCCGCTGCCGAAGTATTCGTCGCGGTGGCTGTGCCGGCTGTCGTTGTTGCAGTTGTTGTTATTGTTGTTGCTGCTGCTGCAGTTGTAGCGGTTACAGTTTTATTTGCATTATTGTTATTCTCCAGCTTGCGTTTACGTTCCTTACTACCGGCGCATACTTGCTCACGACGGATCATCTCGCTGAGCAGGGCACTTCGACTCACCGGGAAGGGCTCTGAACTTTCACGGATTACGTAACCCTCGATGATATGCGTCAAGATCTCTGATGCCTGTTCAATAGTATCCGGCACGTTGCCCGCATCCTCTGGGAATGGGGCACCGATGGCAGGCGACGCGGAGCTCCCCTCCGGCAGATCGAGGACGTCGGGTAATGTCACCTTGAAGCACCGATACAATGTGATTACGAAAAGAACGAAACTATGCTAGCAAACAGTGACGTACGTTGAGGTAACGTAACTAGACCAATATCTATTGGTTGACTAGAAACATAGACGTGACTCACATTAACCCGCCGACGCACCATACGGAAACACCTAAGAAAATAAATTGCAAATTCATCCATCCACCGTTGGCGTACCATAAAACTCTCTCGACGGCTCCGCTATAGCATTCAACAGGGAATTTTACCTTCGTTGAATTGCTCGCCTCAGAACATCTTGTTCATGCAGCGGCACTTTTGTGCATATTTCGAATCCTTGAGAACAGATGGTTCCGTGAACCTCATTCGATACCTCTCACACTGCACTTACCACGGGGACCGTCGTAATTGGCTGTTGGACGAGTTCAAGGTTCTGAACCGCGGTAGCCGGTGGTAGCGATGAATTTGCTCCCGTATCCTTGCCGACCGAGCTAGCAACACCGACCGTTGTGCCAATGAGTGGACCACCGATCTGACTCTCCTGCAGGCCCAAGAAAAGTAATTTGCGTCAGAAGGGAGGTGTGTGTGTATACATTAGACATATGCTATACCAGTACTGGTAGACTGTACATATACTATTTGAATAGTATAACATACTCTCCTACTTACTATGAGAGTTCATTCGAAAGCAATAGTCAGCAATAGCCAGCAATTTTTATTGAATAATACATATTAAATAAAAATTGCTGGCTATCGCCCAGTCACTTCTACTTGCAGGGCATGATTGTTCGAGTCGAAATTATGAACACATTGTAAGGAATACAATTATGTCATACTTGAAATGCAACCGATAGAACGATGTTTGCAAAATTCTCAAATGTCGCCCATCATTATCAGTAATATAACATAATTAGACATTGAACAGCTGCCTAAACTCAGTGTGGATATAGAAAATTAACAACGCACAAGAGTGACTCAATGGATCATGTCTTGGTTGTAAACCCAATGGGTTAAGTTTAGTTGTCAACTAGTCGAAATTTAGAGAGTTGTGCATGAAGCAGTGAGACCTTTACTCGTTAGCAATTTAATAAAATTGCTAACGAGTAAAGATCCCGGCTTTAATATATATATATATATATATATATATATATATATATATATATATATACATATCTTGCGAAAGAACAAAGCTATAGATCCATTCGCACATGAATGTTGACGGCTGTGATTGTAGGCTTTACGTCCGCGCAGGCTGCTGCAGTTTTCGCGGCGGAGCTGGTATCCATAATTATGATATCTTGCTTTTTATCCTCCATCATTGAGGCTGGTTGAGCAACCGGCATCGATTTGATGTTTTCAGCGTCTGGCGAAGGCGTCGGGGTCACCGAGGCACCAGGAGTTGGCGGCTGTGAATTTGGTGGCGTTGCGGTGTTCGGTGTTCCAGCCGAACCGGTCGCGGCGGCAGGTCGAGCCGCGATACCCCGAACGCCTCGGGAGCCTGCTGAGACTTTAACTCCAACTGCTGCTGCCGGCTGTTGGGGCTACAGAAACAAAATACGTAAACGCGTGAGCGATAAGGCAAAACCCCATTTGATATATATTTCTCTGGCAGAATAAAAATACGATATGAAAATAGATGCGCAGTACCGCAAACTTGTTAGCTTGTCCGAGAGAAAGATCAGTTACATCTGAGATGTATCCGTGTTCAGTAAAAATCACTATTCTTTTTTAGAGAACGTTTGAAGTGAAAGTCGAGAATTTGTTCCGAAGGCATTGCCCCCCATCGTTCACCGATGCCACCAAGGGACGCTGGTTGCTGTGTCTTCTGCCAATTGACACTAAATGTAAAGTCTATGTCAAATGAGCAATTGGAGAATTGACATCAAAGAGCTGACTCTCTGTAGATGTTTCAAAACGATGCCATACACATCTATCCGAAAAGTTAAGACAAGGTGTAATCGAACCCATAATTCAATGGAGCTACCATTGGTCCGCCGATTTCAATCTGTTTCCCAGAAATATTTCGTGATGAATCAGTATTTGACGATCAGTTCGACCAACTACAGCTATTCATGTCAGTAGCCGTGATCAAGCAGAACAAGGTCAAGCGTAGGTTCACATGACGAATTGCACCGTTGTCAAATCGACATCTTGCTTCCGTTCACACCCGTTGTGAATAATACATCTGCGGAAATGCAACTGACCGCTGATAAATATTGTACATGAATGTTCAACACTCCGTAGTCCGTCTATACGATTATTTGACCAGTTGTAACCTGTACATAGTTGCAGTCCCTGAGCCTGGTCATACATCCTCGCGGCAATTAAGAACGTCGACATGCGCATCTGTGCGCTCCAGTCAAACTGACTGTGCTGTAAACATCTACCTTTGTTCACCATTAGCTATACGGCCATTTCACAACAGGAAACTTAGTTACGGACCCAAATAGTAGAGAATATAAGATATATTTCATGATTGTTCATTTTACCATGAAGACGTTTATTACCTATTAGACAAATTTCGACTATTGCCTATATATATATAATCACGTGATGTATACCACACTCTGTAAATCTGTCTATCGAAATCAATTTTATGTACCATTAATGTGTAGATTTTAAGCAATTCCACAAGTGGAGGCGATTTCAGTTGAAGGAAAACCTGCACTCACCGTTATAGGACGCTGGACACGGGGCGCAACAGCTGCCTGAATGGGACTCTGAACAGCTGTGACAATCTGGCCATTTGCCTGAACCTTCATACAACGAGAGAGAATGCCAATTAGCAGTAGTAGTAGTAGTAGCAACTAATAGGAACTCATACCAACATCGGAATATCTGTTTCGCTTTATGTGTTCGCCTAAACTCATGGTCTATGCACTGACGAAGTTGCAACACAGAATTGAATGATGAACACTGTACACAGCCTACGTTGGATCTACAATCATCCTCTACGATGCTTTGATGTTGAGCGTGTATATATATATACAGTGGTGTGAATAAACATAACCCACCCCCTATATTTCAACAAATCGTTACAAAGAATACACATTTGAGGCATTTATTCTGTGTCAGATTAATGTAGGTGTCAAATAACATACATACGACAAAGAACAGCGCATATGACATCGCATGCAATCTGCTACAGCAAAATGTGTCCTATTTCGGTGGTGAAAAATGATAGCACACCATCAGTTATCGAGTGTTCTCGCTGAATTAATTCAGTTTGTGTTGAGCATTTAAGCAGTACTGTAGTCATGGGACGCGCTTCGAGCCTTACTGATGCAGAGAAAGAAGCTATTACCGCTTTACACCGTGCAGGAAAGACCCAAGCTGCAATTGCCAGAGAAACTGGCAGAAGTCGTCGCGTAGTGCAAAATTATTTACGCAGTCCGTCCACGTATGGTACTAAGAAGTCTACAGGACGTCCACGAAAGATCAGCCAGCGAACTGCCATTCACATTTGTCGATTGGCCTCGAATTCGACCATAAGTTGTGAAGCAATAAGGCAAGAGTTGAACCTTCAGGTTCATAGATCAACAGTTTTAAATACAATTAAGCGTCATCCGCATATCATACGGGCGCAAATGAAAACAAGACCTCGTCTTCAACAACGCCACATGATTGCCCGACTAAACTTCGCCCGCAAAAATATGGCCAGAGACTGGAAATTGGTGAGTATTGGGGCCACGCTCTTTAAAGATTGTCTTGTGAGTACACATCTATTTGAAATGTACTGTATTGTTTCAGATCATCTTCAGTGACGAGAAGAAGTTCAATTTGGACGGGCCAGATGGATTTAACGGTTATTGGCATGATGTACATAAAGAGCCGCGGTACTTCTCAAAGCGCAACGTCGGTGGCGGGACCCTTATGGTTTGGGGAGCTTTCACTTCTCTTGGCAGGCTCCCACTCGCTTTCATCTCATCTCGAATGAATAGCGAGGAGTATCAGCAGATGTTGACCAACAACCTACTACCGTTTAGGAGCAGATTTCATCGATTGCCAATTGTTTTTCAACAATATAACGCTTCAATTCACGTCAGCGCTAGTACACGTGTGTGGTTAGGACGACATGACATTGAAACCCTAGAGTTGCCAGCATGTTCTCCTGGTCTCAATCCGATGGAGAACCTCTGGGGCATTCTTGTCCGACGGGTATATGCGTCGAATCGACAGTATACATCTGTGGAAGCACTACGAGAGGCGTTGTTGGAAGCCTGGGGAGGTGTCAGCGATCAGATCCTGCTAAATCTCGTTGATACTATGCCAAACCGAGTCTTCGACGTTATAATTAGCAAGGGTGGGGCTACACGGTACTGATTAGCACAAGAAAACAGGAATTAATTCAGCGAGAACACTCGATAACTTTTTCACCACCGAAATATGACAGATTTTGCTGTAGCAGATTGCATGCGATGTCATATGCGCTGTTCTTTGTCGTATGTATGTTATTTGACACCTACATTAATCTGACACAGAATAAATACCTCAAATGTGTATTCTTTGTAACGATTTGTTGAAATATAGGGGGTGGGTTATGTTTATTCACACCACTGTATTATCCGAGTTAGGAACTAAACCAAGTCGGAAATGCTCGTATGATTGATACTCACTGAGAGATGCTGCATTGGGTGGAAGGCACCGTGTTGTTGCGGTTGCGATGGCGAAGCAGCTGGAGGAGGCCCTGCTCCGGTTGCTACCGTCGCATGTTGAGTGATTTGTTGTGGACCTGACGGTTGACCCGGCGGTGGGGTTTGGCCTAACGTGGGTGTTTGCTGCGCCGATTGTGTCTGTTGTGGCGTTTGCTGCGCTGACGGAGGCTGCTGGGCCTGCATAAGCGTCGAAACGGTGCCAGCGTGCATGATTGTGCCTGGCAAAACGCCTGTCACGCCCGCCTGCATCTGCTGAACCGTGGACACCCCCGGGTGACCACCTAGCTGCTTGCACAATCGCAATAAACAGGGTTGACTGTTTTAGATAAAAGTCAGATCATTCATGGTTGATACGCTCATCATCTGGCGATCGCAAGTACCGCTAAGGTCATGATATCTATCAATGAGTTTTGGTACTAAAAAACATTCTTTGAGCTGACTCTCTCTCATCATATGTGAAAGGCCTCGGCTCGGAACCTTTAGTTATTATATGCGGACATGTCGGAGGCAGTCTGCAAGTGTTACGACTTAAGTTAGGACAACATCAACAATTCTAATGTGTTGCCCGCGATGACTAGCTAGTGATCCTGCGCGAGTACTAATCAAAATGAAGCATCCTCCCCATCTCCAAAGTATAACACGAGACAAAGATGCCACATCACAGAAACTTACCTGTCCTGTGGCGTTCTGCAATTGCTGTTGGGGCTGCACCTGCACTGTAGTGGTAGCGGCAGTTGGATGGAGCTGATGCTGCTGTTGCGCATGCGGAGCCGCCGGAGCGCTTTGTATGTAGACGCTGCCGTCGTGTTGATTACGGATGAGGATGGGCGATTGCAGCAGAGGCTGGCCCGACAGCTGTCCTGAAGCCCACGGTAGACCTGACCCAAACGCATTGAATGTTTGGAGGGAACCCAGAATCGTTTGGGCCTGGCCGAGCACTGGTTGGCCAACGGCACCCACCTGGCCAACGCCAACCTGACCCGCAATCAGCTGTTGTTGTCCAGCAGGACTAAGGTGGCGGTATTGTGTCCCAGGAGGAAGGCCGGTAAGCTGCAGCGGAGCGGGATTATGAGCGCCCTTCTGCTGTCCCGCGGGTAGAAACTTGTGCGTCACCTGTGTCTGCTGACCCTGACCGGCCTTGCCCACTTGCCCCTGTGGTGAATGGGCCGCCTGAAGCATGCCACCCATACTTCCAACCATACCACCTTGGGTGCCAAGCATGCCCAGCGGGCTAATGAGAAGTGTCTGACCATTGCCGCCTGTCTGAGTGACGAACTGTGCCTGCTGCGTAACAATCTGACCCGTCGGCTGGGGGCTGCCTTTGTGCGGTCCACCAATGTTAGCCATAATGTTGCTCGCCATTGTCATCTTCCCACCAACCGCGGACACTGTGCCGGCTTGAGTGGTGATTACCTGGCCACCTTTATTCGGTTGACCGGCCGCTACACTCGTCAATACAGTTTTGCCTTGGCTGTCCTGGGTGATCTTTTGTGGCGCATTTTGCGTCTGCGGGCCCGCCATCACGGTGATTTGACCCTGGCCAAGTTGTTGTTGGAGCGCCAAACTGCTAGCGGGAGACAACAGCATTTGCTGCTGCCCCGTTGGGGTTGTCTGGTAAAGTGGCTGGAGATAGCCGGCAGGACTCAGAGTCCCCTGCTGAAGAACCGGCATCTGCGAAGGGAACTGAGTGCCGTCGTTGTATACAACATCAGATAACGTAGATAAAGAATCGACAATAAAATGCACAAGGTTAATTATATAAGTACCTTTTGAGTTGTGCACAACGGCAAGTAGGCTTAAAAGAGAAATGAGAAAAATTTTATTTTGAGGATTTCAGCTAAGGTTGGACAGGTTGAGACTTAATCCCAAAACCGACAAGGACGTTATAAGTCATGAACTACTCACATGTAATATAGTATAAAATATCGATGACGCACAGGAATCAATAAGATGTAATAAGAACAATAGGATCACCAATATGTGATAGCATCTTACACAAGTTACAGTATTATATATATATGTATATAGAGTGATTACATGATTTACTTGTAAGGTGGTGCCTCCCTGTGCCATCGTCTGGATGACCGTAGGTGACTGCGACATGACAGTCCCCTGCGAGAACTGGATGCTAGTGGCTCCCGATGGCACCGGTGACGAAGCCATATGAGGACTGGCAACGTGTGGAGGTGTTGAAATGGTCATCTGCACAGGATATTTTACGAAATTTACGTAAGTTATCTTGTTGTTGAACCACGCCAAGCAGCCATGTCTCTGGCTGTATCACAAAGAAAAATAAGGGAACCGCTCGTATAAACAGCGACACGCCGTTTAAACCGGAAGGCCTGTTTACCTGTTGAGCTGTGGGCGTCGATGTCGCAGGAGATTCCGGCGGGGCCATATGACTGTGAGGACTCATCGTTGGTTGGGACAGCACTGGATTTCGATATGGGTAGACACAGAATTTTTATTATTATTGACATTAGGGTACATAAAAATACGCAAGTACGCTCATACATATTGCTTTATGTTCCAGCTAGAACGGAACAGGAAACAGGCTAAGGAACACAGACCTACGCCGAAGGGTCGGTTTGGATAGAAAAAGGGGGTTTGTTATCGTTTCCAACTATTGTCAGATAACAGAGTGCCATTGTCAGCCTCTATGGTATTATACCAAGGATAGTGCTTTTAGAAAATGGCACCTAACAACGTTCAAATAAAGATCTGCACTCTAATTCGATTATGCCCCCCCCGCGACAGCTACTGCTGAATACTAGAATAAGTTCAAAAATGCAACTACGACTAGGCATCATATCAACCACCAGATGAACGTCTGTCCGCACATTCTGCCAAGTTCGGTTCTGAGCAAGGTTGGGATAAACTGCAACTGGCTAGAATACGACGCGTGCCAAACGTGCACGAAACGGCTTTCACATTTCATCCAATGAGGGCAAACGAGCCAACGACGTGACGCTTTATACGTCATGTACACGGGGAGAGCATCGTGTGGAACATCCGTGCTCCATGTCCGTGACACACTCGTGAGACAACTCCCTACGCTGGCTTCGAATGTAGACTCAGCATTAGGCTTCAAGAACCTGGGACCTTTAGCGGAAGCCACCGGGGCCTTCCAAATGGAGATCTCAAAAAAGATCCAACATACCAAATTTCAAGGCGTGCTGGAGAATACTTTCTCCAACGATATTGTCTCTTTGCGTCCAGTGTGGAATGGCGCTCTGTGCGTGCTCGGCAGCGTGAACCAAGACCGAACGAGGAGCGGAGAGCTGACTAGGTTATTAAGGTTGAAGTGACCGGTGGATCGTACGTTGGCGCGCACGCTTTCATTTGGGCTAATAATTTGCCCATAAAATGGATAAATAATAGCTTCTAAGTAATTGTAAAATTCGATTAGTGCTCTGTTATTATAGCTGTATTGACTTATCTAGTCGACACTCACCGTAGCTGGTGCCTGCCGAGCTCACAATTGGAACATTCATCTCTGGTCGTGCTGCCGAAGTAGGCAGCTGTCGGCTGAAATAGTCAGACAGAAATCATCACAAAGATCATCACCACTGTTATTTGTACAACTAAGATGCAATTATAGTATAATAAGCACCATAAGGTGCAAGTCAATTCATTTTATTCGACTTGCGTTGAACTCTCGCAATATTCTCACGAGCCTTTTGCTATGGGGGCTTTTACAAGTTGAACAATACAAATATCAATAATATAGCTGTGCACACCTAACGCAATGAGCAGCTATTTAACACAAAGTGAACGGCATGCCGAACCTACAATCGATGTTATAGGCGACTCTGTGGACCAAATGACAACGCCTCATCATAGTCGTATTCGTCAAATTTGAAAATTCTCCATTGGTATCGTGAAATCGTCGATTTTTCCAAGATGCTCTTAATGTTTAGAACGCCGATTAATTTTTTCTTATGAACGTACTTTCTTTTATAAGAGATAACTTGCTAATGGCTCCATATAGATGAGCCTGCACCCTGTAGGCGATCTAGACGACCAATGGGGAGACCACTATACCAAACGAACAAAACGATTCCAAGGGAAATCATCAGGAGAGAACATGACGGTGTGCCAAATCATTTTGATTATTTCTAGACGTGTCTGAATCATAAATAATGCACTTGTTGCCTTTGACTATTTCGTCTTCCCGATAGGATCGAAGGGCGTCACCAACCTATATCTGCATGTTGCATGCGACTGAGTACAAAATTAATTAGGTAATACGAATAAATCGAAATCGGTAAGATCTTCAATGTTCTTAATTGTTCACTAATGACGAGTACAGAGCACTGATCCATATTCGATGCATTTCGCGAAACATTGATTTCACAGATTGTCATTATATCAGCGGAGGTCCAAATAAAAGCCCCCCCCTATCCAACACTCAACTAACGATGCTTAGCTCGCCGGGCCCACTCATTTAATATGAGTAATATAATGTACAAATCATAAATGATGAATATATTTGTTGCACAGGGGTGGTGTCTCTACAAAGTTCGTATAATGCTCTAGTGTATCTAAATCAACTTTTCGCCATCAGACCTTCACATACCTGTTGTACTTGTGTATCTGCGGGACAAAGCCCCGTTTAGGTACCAAATTTATGAGGGCGGCTGGTCGTTCATTCGCTGCGATGACTTATGAGAAGATGCATAATTGTCGAAAGAGTTCTGCTTCACATGCCGCTGGTGTCCGTGTATAGTGACAGCAACGGCAGCGGTAAGCGATATGATACTGTCGATAAGAGCCGAGTATTTTGGCGAACCGGTCCACATACGAATGATGTCCCATAGACCGCTGTATAGCTCGGAGAAATTGTCGGTATCTAATCACCACTGTGCCGTCCGATCTACATCTGATCGTCTGTAGTCATCACTTGTCGTGAATGCGCCTGCAATAACGCCCTGATCACAACGACATCTTCACCAGAACAACGCACACGTTCGGGACACCGCCGTCGGGGAAGAACTTTCACTTCAGAGCAATTGAGGACTCGGCATGTGCACACCCGGCTGGCAGATCACCGGACACACAACTGTAACGATGTCGAACACTCGTCCAAGTCACTTGATAGCTTGCGAACGGTCGCCGAGACGCGAGCATGTTGACAGATGAGTATACCAACAAAAAGTTGAGGCGCTTCGAACAGGATCAGCTTCACGTCACGTCGGAAAAAAATCAACCGGTTTCAGCGTGTCACCAGTTTCTCAGCGAGCTTGCCAAGCCCCTACCATGGCAATTTGACTTGACACAATTACTTACACACAACAATTTGCCTCGCATATCCAAGGCTAAATATATACAGTGATTATAATCGACTGTCGCACTCGCAGCAGCACTGTCGGACGGTGAACGAAAATAGAGGCAGCGGCGACGGCGGTGGCGGTGGGGGGGGGCTTGCTTATAGTTATCTTCTATCTGCTTGGTGGTATCTTCGTTCTGATGCCTTCGTCCGAACGAACGCGGCAGACAGTCATATGGCCGAATGGATGAATTGTTTTGCTGCGATTGTTTTGATACAACGCCACCGCTTACGATCGGGCGCTTGCTCAAAAGATGGAGAGGGTACGTTGACTTGTTTTTCACTTTGTGTTTATTTTTTTATAATGACATTTTTTTGTTTTGGTACCTCGCTCCAAAATAGCAGTGGTCACGTGGCGTCCGGCGTTCGAGCTAGATGATGAGGCGATTGAGATAGCTACTAGATAATTGGTGTATAATAGTGTGTGTTGTGTAGTTCTCGTTCGTTGTTGCGCCCCGTCGAAATTCGCGGGGAGAGCAACTGTAGATTTAATAATTAAATTTTTCTCATTTTTACAAAAATTAACAGTGACACACAGAAAAGTGCCGTTCCATCTGGGCCGCTGTTAGCGCTATTCTAATAAGTGTTTACCTACTGAATGCTG
Source organism: Stratiolaelaps scimitus (assembly GCA_019614645.1). Lineage (NCBI taxonomy): Eukaryota > Metazoa > Arthropoda > Arachnida > Mesostigmata > Laelapidae > Stratiolaelaps > Stratiolaelaps scimitus. Next base: position 1,939,765 of record JABWDB010000029.1, read on the forward strand.
CAGCAGCAGTTGGGGCTTAGCAGGGAACGATCGGTGCCGTGTACGGTAGTGATTGTAATGTGTAAATATATTTGATTTTATTGCAAAGGAAATCACGCTGAGGAACATTAATATCATTGACTGATAATTAGACCTATTTTTTTAAAATTAATTTAGAGAATTATTTAACTCTACTGGTTTATTTCGAAAAAAACGAACTCTATGTTTGTTAATTACTAATCGGTTTTGCAACGTACTATGCTTAAACAAGAATACGTGTGGTACGAGAATAATGACCTGTTTTACCTCACGTAAAATTAGCTCTCATCATTGGGCGACAATTGCGTCCCGTGAACATGTACTGTGCGCAATCTGTCATTATACGTGACACACAAATGGAATTGATTCTTTCTATGGTACGTTATGGAATCTTACAATGCAGTCGAAATAGATTGTGTGCCAATTCGGCATGTTCATGGTAGGCAGGCATGTCGACGCTAAGGATAACACATTGTTTATTACGAACGTGTAACCGGCATTCGATCTTCGCGATCGTCACATTACAATAAAAAAGCTTAGCTCTATTTAGGCTACCTTCGGGCGCATTTGAATACGAGGCGAATACACAACCCTATGGAAGATCCTATGATAATGGTCCATGCGTTTTTCGTTTTGATTTGAAAAATCATACCTAAATAGTAACTTGTACTTCAAAATGAAGAACGAGAGAGAGAGAAATATACTAAACGAATATATATCACCAGCTGAAGAGTTTATTTTCAAGAAATATAACATTTTTCTCAATAAAAATTGTGCCTCGGTTCTGCACGTGGCCAACGTAAACATTTAATTGCCACGGAGAAATTGTTCTACTATTCTTGTTCTAGTATCTGTCTATGTGACCATTCATGTATTTATCTTAAAGGTACAACCGTAAATGAGTAACATAACGGATCCCATTCAATTCATTATCATTAAATATTCGTCATGTAAAAGCCAGTGCAAATTGCATACTCGTAACCGCAGTTGCGTAGATACAGTTCAGTCTTGTCCAGTTTCACATTGATATGCAGACGTCCTAAAATTCTCATACACACTGTATATTTGCATTTCGACCATAGAGGAAACGGAGAAACCTCACCAGGAGCTCGAACAATCTGTTTTCTCATAATAACAGGGTCTCTCTTCCTTTCTCAATATATATGTATATATATATATGTGTGTGCGTGATGTATAAAGCTGCCCCCTCCAATTTCTTCTTAGAGTTTGTTCCCTACGAGTTACTGGAACGTCTTCGCTCTTTCATGTTTGGCGCATACGTGAAAATCAGCCTATGCTAAATTGTGATTAATATTAGTATTCGACATTTCGGGAGCACCGGTATAGAATATTGAAAATACTTCCCACGGTGAATATGTTCACCCCGCTAAGATGTCGTGTGCTGATCCACCACTGACTAACATCGCCGTGCTGATTTCTGTGGCGCAGTCAATTCTACGCACACGACTCGGGGGTGAGGCCCGTTCCGACAAACATTGGCTGACATCTTATTGACTTCGCTAGTCACTCTCCTCCCATTTACTTCGTCAATTGCATATAAATTGCCTACTGCAATTTCTGGAACGTTTTAATATCAGCTGCACGTCAAGATAGTCTATCAGCAAAACTAGACCAGCTCTCGTAGAGGTCACCATCCCCAATGTCTTGTTGTGTTCAGCAGCGAGTTATCGTCAGGACTCCATACACTCCTACCATTGTTTAGAGACCTTCTTAGACAAGCTCAAGTAGCTGAATAGTGCCTCGTGAATTGGCTGCCATCACAACGTCAGTTCCAGGCATCCAGCACACCGATGACACGAAATCTTGAACTTCACCTGGTAGACCCACATTATTAGCATATGTCCGGGCGCCACCGTACAGTGTCGAGAATGACCACGTCTGTACCTCCGTTGATAAACCCTTGTAGTAGACGTACAACGAGTTGTTCTCGCTGCCACACGCGATGTAGTCACCCCCTGTGGATAAACCTACAAACATCCTCTCGTTGATGTGTCCTTTGAACGTGCGAAGACATCTTGGGTCGTCTGTTTTCCACAGTTTTAGCTGACTATCGGCTGACGCTGAGACCAGCTCTCCGGCATTCAGGAACTTGACGTATGACACTGACTTCCTATGGCCCATGAATACGTTCAATGCTGTTTTACAAGATCTCAGATCGTAGTAGTGTACACAGTGGTCGGCCGAACCCACGGCCAGGTGAAATCTCGACTCTGGATTAAATCGTACACTGCACACACTGAACTTACTTGGGATCGATGTCACCGAGTGAGGCGTATTGGGCGCCCACAATTTCACAGATGTATCGTCGGAGCCTGAGGCCAGCATATTTGTGTCGACATTGTTGAAATGAACGGACCAGCACCGCCTTTCATGCTCCTGAAACGTTCGGATTCTCTGCGCTCGATAGGCGTCCCACAGCGTCACGGAGCCCTCGTAGTCACTCGAGGCTAGCATGCCCTTATGATAGTTCGACCATGATACCGAGCTGACCTTCGCGCGGCATGGAATCTCAGTGATGGGATAGTGAGTGGTGACATCGTTGCGAATCACGTTCGAGTACTCAAACATTTTTATTCGCATGTCAGCGCCGGATATTGCGAAGTACTCGTTGTCTCTGTCAAATTCGATGGTGGACACAAGGCCCGGTTCGTTCAGCATATCTGAGACGGAACTTATCGTGCTGAGTCGGCGAAGTTCCGTGTACTGGGTGAACTTGGTCAGACTTTTGGCGAACAGCTCAAGGCCTTCGGGAGGACTTGACCATTTGATCGGCGCAGTCATCTGGACATCTTTAGCTGCTTCTGGCGATTCGGCTGGTTCGGACGAGGTCGGCTTCTTCACCCCGGATAGTCTTCGGGTCGACAGGTAGCAATCGTCTAGACAATGAAAATCCGCTAGCATCTTGCGGCGTCGTCGACTCAGTATAGCTTCAGTGTCTTCATGGCTATCACCATTACTGCTCGACTGCTGTTCACTTTGATCGGCAGGTCGTGGTGATTGCGTTGAAGTAGCCTGACTAATCACTTGAGGATCAGTGTAGTCGTCGAGCTTGCACTCTGCCGTACCGTTGTCAAGTGAATCAAGAAATGAGAGATCTTGTTGAATCAAATTGATGTCATTTGTAATTCGATTGATCTCTCGACGCTTGGCCTTGCACGACCGCGTGAGGAACTCGCGCAGCAACTGCACTTCGACTGACTTCGTCTCCATTTGGTGCTCTCGCGAGAGAAACCTTTTGTTATATCTGCCTGTGAATCCAAAACGTTTATGTTATGACTGCCTGTGTTTACAGCACGCAAACACTGTAGACACTGCGATCGGCAGTTGCTGAGATTCAATTGGCAGGGACGTTCGAACCCCACAGCAATGATCGTAGGAGAGCACGCAAGGCTGCCGCAGCATACGTATCGGAAACCGCCACATGGATCGCCACACGCTGCGGTAAGCAGGACATGCGTACGCACTCTCCGGTGAAGCTCGTCTGCGCTAAATGAAGCTACAGCGTGAGATGCAACATCAAAGTAGATCTTGCTATGTGATGAGCGGACGAAATAACAATGCAGTGAGGCAAATGAGAGTGGCCTTCTATCGAGATCGGCTGTAGTAAGCCATTATGAAACACGTTTAATATATTATAATAAATGTGATTATAATCTTGAAAGATAGATTTTCCGTCAATTTCCATTCTTTTTTCTGATAGCGAGTGTCGCCTCAAAAGGAGGTCCATTCATATCAGCCTCCCGCCGAAGATAACCTAACTATGGTATCAACTGTCAACTATCATGTACTTATCAATTAATTAGATCAAGTTACAAAGTTATTGTGTTAAGATGAGCGCCTTTGCAGCATCAATGTATGGAGGGTGAACATTTTAAACATGTTTAGAAAATTTGGAACAGGCCTAGGTGCGTACGAATAACAGGATCAATCATGACGCACCCTTCTTCCAAAGTGAACAATATATATCTGGCTTGATGTCAACGATGTTTGGGTACTAACGTAAGTAGAAAAGTTCATAAACATTAACTTTTTTGCAAATACGAGTCGAATACGGAAGATTAAAGTACTCAATTTGTACCTCACGCATGCAGCACTTGCTTAGGATATGCCCGGCCGGCACTGAGGCTTCAGCCCTTCACGCGTATGACGACTTGGTGTTGGACGCCCTGACCACGATTCTGAACCTCCAGCTTCCTCCGGAAGCGGCGTCGCAGGCTACCCTTCCGGTTCGCTTCGGTGGCCTCGGCATCCTCAGTGTACGCCGCTTGGCTGACGTTTGCTACGCAGCGCCGCTTATGGCGGTCGCCGACATGATTGCTACAGTCCTCCCCCACGAAGCTCTCGCCCACTTCTCCGCTTCCTGTGAAGCTGCCCTTGACCAGACGAGCGTCCGCGCCCGGGTCCCTCAGGACAAACAGAGCAAGCAGCGGGTATGGTCCGATGCCCTGCACCAGGAGCTGCGGGACTCCCTCCTGGCCTCTGCGCCACACGTTGCTGACCAAGCTCGCCTCCGGGCTGTCGACAGGCCTGGTGCGGGGGCGTGGCTCCACGCGCTGCCCTCCTCGTCCCTTGGTACTGCTCTGGACGATCGCTCCCTCCGCTTCTGTGTGGGCCTTCGCCTCGGGCCCCTGTCGTTGCGGCCCACAGCTGCGAGCGTTGCGGGGACCCCGTCGCCACGAATGGCCATCACGGTCTCTCGTGCGAATGCAGCGCCGGTCGCCATCCGCGACACACGATGCTTAATGACACGCTCGTGAGGGCCCTCCACTCCGCCGGTATCCCTTGCACAAGGGAGCCACAGGGCCTCGACACCTCTGACGGGCGCCGCCCTGACGGCCTCACCCTTATCCCCTTCCATCGAGGCCAGCACCTGGTTTGGGACGGTACTGTGGTTGACACTCTAGCACCTTCATATGTCAACCACTGTGCAACCATCCCCGGTTACGCAGTAGCGCGTGCGGAGCGGGCAAAGCTGAGAAAGTACGCCGCACTCCAAGCAACGCACCTGTTTTCCCCCCTTGCCTTTGAGACCCTGGGCGGGCACGGCCCTCTCACTGCGAACTTCCTCGAGGGGGTCTTCCATAGGTTGATCCGCGCCACCGGGGACAAGCGCGCTGGCTCTTTCCTCCTGCAGCGCCTGTCCCTCGCTGTGCAGAGAGGCAATGCCATCGCCTTCCTCGGGACATAGTCGTCCTCACCCCCCCCCCCCCACCCCCATAATCCCTAGAAATTCCGACCTATTGTAACGTTTAATATATTATAATAAATGTATATTTGTACCTCATATTACTAAGCGTGAATTGCTCCCCCAGGGAAACCCTTGGCATCTACCGAGCTCATTTGAAGTAATTAACCGGGTCTGAGCAAGCCATACTCAAAGATTTCTCCTTTTTGACAACACCCTTCCTCGAGCCCGCTGCGCTGGATCGGTAGGTAACCAGAGATCACCGCCGCGCAATCTCCGAAAGCAATTCACCAAACATATGGCCAAGATGCAAAGTTTCAACAGACGAATGTGAACGTGTGTGTAGAGCTGTACCGATCGAATTGCAGAACACAAAACAAAGTAATCATGTTAGCATTAACACACCGGGAAAATGGTGACAAAATGCGTGGAATGAACGCTTTCTCATGAATAAGACGGGTAAGGGCAACGAGTGGTTCTTCTTAAACCTCTTCTGTTCGCTCGGGTGGCCATCCTCAGGGAGGGACCTAACCTGATTCCGCCACGCGTAGCAGCCTATGATGATGATGATGAACAAGGTTGTTTTTCTTATCGTGTGAGTACTCGACTCGTACTGTAATTGATCGGTATCACGCATATGTTTTGGATCGGGTGTGCGACTTGTAGCAGAGAGAGAGAGAGAGAGCTTGGGGAAGCTCGAAGTTTACAGATTACCGTTCACGTGAGACGAGCCTTGAGGTCGGTAGCTCGCGGTCGATGGGACGCTGCTTTGCTCACAATGTCACCGTAAACATCGAATCGTTTCGATCGATGCATATCGGTTTTCAATCCAACTGAGACACGACTTTATCGATAGCTTGTTACCGCGTGAATATAGAAGAATGTATTAAATTACCGTTTAGCAACACATCCCACACGTCGCGTGCATATGTAGTGATCGTCTATTTGCCCAGTAGCTGGGTGATGCTGCCCCTGGTACTACTTCCAATGGATACTGTTCAGCCGGAGCGTATATGGACATGCAAGATAGTTTCTACATCAATCTGCTAGAAGAGTTTTCGAGTTCCGTAAATTTGCCGCTGCCAGTTCTTGACATACAATCTCGTTTTGTCACTCTTCTTTCTTTTGTTCCATACAGTATTGTTTTAAACTAATTTACAAACTTACCTAATACGTTCTGGGCCATTGTTGCCGGCTTGTCATTGTTCACTCTTAGCGAAGCAATCGTGCAGATGCCGAGTCTTGACAATATTGTGGCATGCAAAGAACGGCGCGGGACTCGATCCGTGCAATTCAGATGTTACTGACCGAGCGAGATTTTATTCTTGTAATAATCATTTAGATGAACAGTTTAAACATGCAAATTAGCATCGTATTGCTTGCTATTCCACGAAACCTTTAACTCCCTGTTGAGCACACAATAATCCTTCCACAGGTATCGAAACGGCAGAGAACACACACAATATTTCCTTGCACTGAGAGGTATAATCACTTTACAAACTTTATTATTATTATTATTAATTATTATTATTAAAACTAAACTAAACTTTTTCTGGCTAACTCTCAGCCAACATTGCCCCACCGTTGCACATTTGCATTATTATTATTATTATTATTATATTCCATTTTTATATGGACTTGTATACGTGTTGTATACTCGAGTACACTTCAAACAAGAAGTAGCCCTATAAGTGGGGGTGGCAATGAACGTACAGTCATTGGGTAGGGTCAGACAATGCAAATTCTAAATAATGGTCGCTTTCACAATGGACTTCAGAGGATGTTGACGTACTTCAGTTATCTCAGTAACCAGCGTGTGGCACGTTCCCTCCACTGAGCAAGCTCATGGCTATCGACCGGCATGTGCTGAATCGCGAACAGCTCGGTGTCGCATGCTTTTAGCTCTTTCCAAATGTTCGTATAACACAATCACACACATTATATCGCCTACTGCGGTGGTCAATTCCCATACGGAATCCTCAAATGGCTCAAAATCATAAAACGTAATCACGGGACCCACTGGATTGTACAGGTATGAAATGTTTGACGATGCGAAGTCACTTCGAAATATGACCGAGGGCCCGCTAAATTGGTAGAAATTACAAAGAAATCATGTCGCTAATAGACTTCCTCCTCATTACAGTGCCGTGACTCTTGTTTTTGACTCGTTGGTATGTTCATTTTACATCGAAGAGCCTGATTGTCTGCATGTCGAATTCGATTTGAACGTCGGTGCCGAATCATGTCGTCCACCCAAACTTTGTAGATTATTTTGCCGGGTCCTATGAGAATCGTACTTTCTGTTCAACTTGGTGTTCCAGGCATGTGTTACAGCATTTTGCAGGGGTTCCATGTTACATATATATAGAAGGTCCATGTTTACTAACCTCTAGATTAAAACGTGTCGTCATCGGCGGACAGCGAAGGCTATCTCAAGGATACCATACCTATATCTAAGACCATCCACGACAATATATATATATATATCTTATATATCTAGTGTGTGTGTTAGTGTTTGGTCGGCCCATTACTCGATTGCCATTACATACTGCCAACTGAAAAAATATAAACTCTAATTGCATTTTCACAACGAATCGGCTTAAATCACAACTTATCATCTCGGCCGTCATATTGACCTTTCTAGAGCTGACTACACTCATATTGCGCTCGGCTTCAGGAAGATTGCGACGTTGAAAGTTCACTGAATATCATTTATGTAATAGTAATCATCATGCCATCTTCTTTCTCTTCATTAAAACGAACATCTCCAGGGTGACTGACTTGAAGCCACTCAGGGTAGATTGGGTCCATTTGGGATAGTAGAAACTTCCTGCTTCTTTAATCGACCAATTGCTTTAGCACTTCCGAGCCAAACGGGGCCCCTGAGGTATACGTAGCTCTAAAACCAACGTTAGAACCATTGGTAGTGTCACATTGGCTTTCAACCACACAGCTAATTTGAACGTGATGAAAATCTGATTTGTTTGAATATCGAGCACATTGCCTTTCTGCAGGCTTTACTCATTGGTCTCACCATCGCATTTGTGTGTTGAATTTGTGTCCATCTTTAAGCTTATATCCGTGCTGGGGAACAAGTACTTATTCAGCTTTGGTGTTGTATGACAGGTATAAACTATCATAGCTGTTCTGTCAGTTTTTTTTCAATTCATATTTACAAGTTTCCTCTGAGCCTCTCGCACCCCCAAGACAGCCATAGACTAGTGCGACGCCTGCATGACTTTTCAAAGGTTAGAAAAGCTGTTCGAAATGATGTTGTTAGTGTAAGTTGTTGGAACGTGACACAGTAGGAGGACTCCATGCTACAAAAGAGGTCCTCGTTTAGGTGTTTGTGATTGCTACTTCAGACGATCTTCACGACTCTGGAAGATCTCGTTAGTCTTAGCTAGGACCGAAGACACCTCCCGAAGACATTGATATCCGGAATGTAAATTCATGAATTGCTCTAACAATCTCTCGACATTGCTTCAATTCAAAAGGTATGCTCAGGCATATAAGGGCAAAGGGGACACTATGCATTTGTCAAGATAGCCGAACACGCCCAGAGACACTTCTTATCAATATATCGTTAGCGAGGACGTCTGCTAACGAACAGGATATGTTTGTCAGTTTTGAAAAACAGACCCCACATCGCGGATTAATAATAATAATGAAGTTCATGGTATATAATCAGTAATGCTTGCCTGGACTCGCAAGTCATGACAGTTACCGTGACGCCACTAGGCGGCGCTGGCTTGGTTTATATTTAGGAAAGTTCGAAGCCTGTATTGCTTGATATGGCGTAGCGGAGTTTATCTCGTAGAGTGTCCTTGCGCTGATAGTTCGGTAGCTTCAGGAGATTAAAGCAAGTTGATGATGTTGGCAGACGATCAACAGGATCTTTCTTACGAACTCGGAAGAACGTCCGCATGAACGACGCCAAAGTGTCACCTGTATCATGGAAACGGAATCACGCACAATCGTCCAAGAGAACGCATCAAAACGCATATCCACCTATTGGTTCTCGCTGATCAATACATATCAGTAGATCAATATTTCAATAGTGATGCTCGTTTTCCAAATATTGTCAATAATGTTATTATTGTAATGATGATTATTATTAGACATAAGGTTTTACTAGTACTACTGCTACTAACAACTCCTCGACGATGACAATGGTAGTTATATTCATAATGTGGTAGTTCGGCTACAATATTATATCGTTTGCCATGATTGCATAAAATAGCGGATCCTATGCACTAAGAAAGCTCGTACCATTGTCCAGATCATCGGCCACTTCGACACAGCGAATTGAGAAGGGCGGCTCTAAATTGGCGAAGCCAAGCAACGGTGGCTTGGAGCAGGATGTCACGAATTTGAGAAATAGACGGCATTCTTCCGGTGAAAAGTCACTTCGAAGTATATCCCACAACCAGCATATAACGCGGTGGTTATTGTGAAAACCGCCAAAGTATTTGGTATTCGCTCGTAGGTCCTGTAATGATGACCACATCAAAAACAGCAATCATGAGTCGATTCTCCTATCGCACCGTTGGCTCATACGATTTGCGTCTGAAGTAGTTAGAATTATATTCGTTTCTTCCGCTATACGCATTGAACGGTCAAGTTTCGTTACTGCAGTACTCAATACTTTGCAATAGTTCACAATACTAATTAATAATTATTTCTTTGGGCAGTGTGGACGGTCGCAAGCTTACCGCCAGGTCAATGCCAGTATCATCGCCTGAGATCAGCCTCTGCAGCTCAGGCGCTGAGAACATGGTCACCCATTCTGGCCTGATAAGGGATCGAAATCCGCGGATAAACGCTTTCGTCTGCTCCGCGATCTGGGTCTGCATCTTGTACTGCGCCGTCAAATGAATGTACCTGTAAATTTAATATGGATAGATTGAAGTGCCAATGTGTAAGCTCCAATGCCCCACGCTAGAAAACGATGCTTACTGCTCCATGAGACTGCTATTACGAGTGAGATCGAAGGGGAGGAACTGGGCCATACCTTACAATTGAAGCGCTTGATATGATACACCTTACTAAAGGAGAATATTTAGTTCGCATTGATTTTCACGTGCCAAATTCGAATACCAGATACCTGATCTTATTCTCGTTAGTGACCGCCATGGTTCTTCCCGCTGGAACGAGTTCGTGAGTGACAATCCTCCCTAGTGAATCGTCGTCAATGCAGAAAAATAGCGATAGGCTCTGTACGTCGCCCCTGTAGTTCTTGATATATGTCAATGATTTGTAGAGCTGTTCGTCAAGTGAAGGTAGCTCATCAATATACGAGTAATACTGTATGTTCTGATGATGCCCGAGTATCTGGCTGAGGAAGAATGTAGCAAATGGCACATCGACAACAATGCCCTCGTAGACAGCTTTGGCGAGCATCTTGCCAACGAACTCAAATAACGCCAGATGGTTTTCATTGATGTACGACGTGGCCGATGGATAGAGATGCTGTTCGTTGGTCATGCGAAATAGATTTAGGGCAGGGTCGAACACACGCTTGATTGTTTCCTCGAGAAACTCTTTGAAGACACCGTCCTGATCGATACCTGCTTCGTCCAGTCCCTGGAGGTTGACGAAACGCACCCGAATTATACCCTTCAACTCTTGGGGCGACAGGGCGTTCAGCTGTTGAAAGCCATCTTCTACAATTCGTGTACGATGCACAGAGATGTGTGTTGACTCGGCTCCGTTTAAGACGCACATACGCTCGTGTTGAACGCGCCGTCGGAACAGCTGTACGCGATCCCGGTGTGGTAGAACATGGGGCAGTTTGTGGATCACCAGCTGTGCCCACGGCTTGCCATTCTCCAGATCGGTGAGGAGTGTGGCAAATTTGGCCTTAACGAGCCAGTGATCACGAGGGGTGAAGCTTCGTCGCGAATCCCGCCGGTACAGTAGCATTAGCAAAGAGTGTGACGCAGTAAATAGGGGGCAACTTGACAACGATTTCAGATCGAGAAGCTGATTGACAATGATCTTATAGAGGAATATGTTCAGAAACGCCGATATAGCGACCAGATCCGCAAGGGAAAATGGTCGCTGTTCCTCATAGAGTTCCCTATCGTCGAGGACGACGATTAGATGCGACGTGCAATTGCAGAATAACTTCAATATTTGAAATTCAAGCGAGTTCGCCTTGACGTTCTGCTGCAGCAAATCAAGGAACGCTTTGGCCTTGCCGGATGCTGGCCCGCTAAGGGCGCTAATCAGTCTCCAAAGCCGTGGCAGGAGATCGCTTGACTGGAACGATAACCCTGTGAGGATGTCGAGCCGAAGCTCGCTCAGACTAGCTATGGCCGTCTCATATAGCTGACATGTGTGAGCAACACTGTTGACTTCTGGACTAGAGATTTTCATCAAGGCCGAACCGTTTCGGGAACCGCTTCCGCGAATTATATTGATCACCTATAATGTAATACTATTTGATTAGAATATGGTATTTAGAATTATGCAATACTTCACGGTTTAAGTACACGCCTGAGAGGAATGGGAATCTGATATCCACAAACCCTTAACTTAATACTTGACCCTTAACTTAGCCTTAACTTAATCTGCATCTATACCTCGTGTTCGTGAACTCAAGGGTTTTGCCGCTCTGATGGCAAACGCCCTGACATTATCTCTTTGATTCCCCCCTCTAGAGGAAAATCCTGGTCTCCGACTCAGCCGTTGACTGATACTTTACCACCTTCTTATGTCAGTCAAGGAGCACCACAACCCGGCTATGCAGCTGACACTGCCGAACATTTAATGAGTAGAAAGGTCACTACATACGATAAGAAGTAACTTAAGACCTGCAGATTATTTACTATTAACCTAATCCTCCTTTAGAATTTTGACCAATTATCCAAATTCATCCGAGGAACGCAAGTTTACGCTTGCCATTTCTAACAGATATTATACGTATAACTGAATTGACTCGTAACTAATCACGTGTATACAGGACACATTGCGTAAAGTACGATTCACGATAAATTACCTCGTTGAATTGCGCCTTAGCTGAACTCTCAACGGTTGATGGTGGGCTCTCCTTTTGTTTGAACTGCATCACGAACAAAGGTTTGAAGAGAAGCTGGGACAATGAGCTGCCCCACAAGAGCTGCAACTGTGTCTTAATGTGAGGGATGACCTGTGGATCGTAACGAGTAAAAAACGGAACATATGCCTTTATTTTATCATATGCCTTTTTTTTAGCTATCACTACGAGATCGCACAGTCCAATATATACTCAACTTAACCAGACCTTGGACAGAGGTAAAGAATGAGAAATTGATATCTGTTATAGAAAGCAAGAGAGAGAGAGAGAGACCAGAGTATAATTCTTTGAAAAACTGCTTACCTCTTGATGGCCGGAGTCAACCTTCTGAGAGAACCAGCCCAAAAGTGGGTGGTAATGACTAAGCGCTGATTGCTTCTTGCCCACATACTGTTGACAGCTTTCAAGAATCTGAAAGAAGGAACGGACAAATTCATTAATGTCTCTCGCCATGACTTGGCAAGCAGGTCGCACATTTCTTCCGCTGACTCTTAATCTCTATTTTTCCTTAAACATATTTACATACACAACTCAAATACACGATATATGTCAAATAGAAGCTATTTGATAGACGCGGTAGCGTTTTTATACACAAGTAGGCTGGATGGATGGGGTGTGTGTGTGTGTGAATGTAGAAAAAGCCTAGTTATAATATATTTGTCATCCTCTAATGCACGCACCATGGTGGCAACCGCGATGAAACCTGTAGCCATCGACTCTAGCGTTTCCGCCTCTTCCAACGCCGTTTGCTGGGCAAGGTCCACCAGATTAGCAAACAGACATAACGCAAAACTCGCCGCGAGCGCATTGAACACGATACGCAACTTTTGCGGGTTGTTTAACAATGCTACAGATCGCGCCAGCACATCGTATTGGCGTAATAGCGTAAGGCTGTCCGGCGCGATCGAGCGTAGCTGGTGAACGACCGCAGGCACGGACAGGAAATGCATGACAAGGAGGTTGGTCGCCTCTTCGACGGCAGGGCTTGTACCACCTTCACCAGTTCCTGCAGCGGCTAACGCCGAACTGGCGTCGGCCAAGGGGCGCAACGCTAGCGAGGCAACCGCTGTCAGCGACGCACGACCCAGGAGTGGACGTTGACGAACGACAGCCGCCAGGAGCAGGCATCGAAGATTCGCCGAGAGTCCTCGCGAGAACAGGTGAGCGACGAATTTGCCCTCGAGCTGTTTTAGAGCGGGCTTTAATGGCTCGAGCGGCGCGCGGAGTTTCCACGAGTTAACATTTGTCATCGTCACCTGAGTGGTGACCGATGCGAATGTCGAACACAACAACGCATGTTGAACAGAATCAAATAGAAATTAGATTTGAGCGTATCGTTCCATTATGCCGATTGTTCGCTTACGGCAATTTACTAAGTACTACTCGTTTGCTATATTTCGACCAAAGATATCTCAGAGATTAAAGACGACGCGAGCAACGTTCGTGCAGCATAGGGATACTGACCAGAACGTGAAGGTAAAGAGCGATTGCGTTCAGGTGGGCGTTCACCGCTGGCTGAAGCCGCTTAAGATTGTCTGACACCGTGGCAAGTAGCTTCTTCGTCAGTGCGATCCACTGTACTGAGATCTTCTGATCGCTCATCGCTTCTACATAGCTCTGCAATTCCCATAAGGAAATAGGTAGGTTATATCGAAATGATCCCATATGCATTTGACTTCAGGAACTGTTCACAACGAGGCACAGTGTTGGCAATGAGAGATACAAACACTAACGGATTCTCGAGCGTTATCATTACCGGGTCAGGAAAACAATATTGTCTATCTACATTTTTCGGATTTACTTCTGCTACCGTCTGATGAGATTACAGGTCATTGGGTACCTGATCATTCGATGTGCCCTCCATGGACTTGACAATACGAGAGCACATTGCCTGCAGTCGATCGTTATCCTTGTCGAGTTTTTTGTCAGGGGTGCCGGCCTCCCTCCAAACATAAAAATACATCAGCTTCCTGAAACAGCCAACACCAAGAATATCAAACACGATTTCATAGATGAAAAAATTGTTCAAACTACACAGGCGCCCCGTATATGCCACATAGCGTCGCCCTAATGATTATAGTAAAATAAATACATCCTCAAAGAATGTGAATTTACAACTTGATGACAAGTGGCAATGTTAATGAATACCGCTCGAATGTACAGAGTGCAATAGTGACGAGACGCACTTGGCTTGAGGCATGAGCTAGAGTTATTAAATCCATAATAATGCTTATTCGATAACATTAAATATTCAATAAAAATGTTACTAAAAGACTTCGGGCAATGTACGCCTGCTACAATCCACGTACGTTCGCAAAGCAGTTTTTATTCACAACGGATTAGTCGCTTCGTCACTTTCAACAAACCTGGTGTTGTAATAGAGTTGAGCAGCGGTCGCCGACTCATCGTTGGCCAGAAATGCGTCCAGCTCTTCTCGGGTGCGACGCCCCACGCGGCGCCGTTCCAGAAAGCCGCGTGCCATGGAGCTGATGCGTGTGGCTGCATCCTCTCGTCTGAAATATCGTTTCAATAGTAATTGCAATTTTAGATTCGGGCAACCTTTGCTTATTGGGTTTGTTTGGATTGCACGTCATTGCAGGTCGAGACGATACGGGGCACTGATTCATGGCGATATAGCCGACGAACACTTGGGAAGCTGTCACAGAAAATCGTATGGAGTGGTCATATTGCGAAAGGGGCTTGTAATCTACTTCGACAAAAGCTACATGTAGCAGAGGAATATTTGACAAATTTACACATGTACATGAGGTCTATATGTTAGGATGATTCAAAGTTTCCAACCTTGAACCGATAAATAACCGAAAGAGAACATAACACTCTCTAGCTTAGCTTCGAGAGCGAATGTAACCAGTGGGCAATCATGTCTAGTCAAATCGAAATTAGCCCAAATCCGGCGTCAATGAGGTGAGACGGTAATTCCAGATAGGCGCGGGTCTAATTTCAGCGATCATAGCTGCCACCTATATTAAAGATGTACCTATTTCGAGTTAATTGTGGAAAATTAAAAACAGATTATTTATTCAAAAATGTTAGTTAATATTTGGCCTTAACCTATCTCAGCTAGGTGAAGGTGTTTTTTTTGCCTAAATTACGCCACGGCCAATCAGTGCATGTATTTGTATTCGACCCTGGCGACTTTTAGGCCTTAAAATGATTTTTAAAAGTCTTGAAACGAAAAACTGGACAAAATACTTCTGCGCCTTCTAACAGCGAAACACACATTGTTCAAAGCAACGAAACCCTTGAATTTCTGTCACTGTCGTTCCAACTTTCGATACAATGATCATATTCGCTTTAATCAAGGCCTACATATCTTGTTTATGAACTAAACCACAGCTTACTGCGGTATTCCGCACATCATTATGCTATTTCTACGTCAGTCCAAATTAATGTTTTTGTTATTTTCGTTTCAAAAGGGTCTGTACTTTCAAGGGCTACAGTTTGAAGGGCTTCGTAGACAAGTTGTGCTTATAAGTTATCACTTCTCTAACGAGCATCTGTAATCAGATGTCCGTGCCCATAGGAAGCTTCACGGTAAGCGCTCACTTAGGTCAAGCATGTCCCCAAGATGCTTGGTTGTATTCTGTCGCGGTGCATTGGCGATTTTCATTTTCGACAATCTAAGGAGGACGTGTTTAGTATACGCGAACTAGCTGAACACGCTTAGACTTCCCCAAGAGCAGCAATCAGAGAACAATCTTTTCTTTTGGAGACAAACATTGTGCGAGAAGAACCTATACTTATGCAAGGATTAACCTGTAATCTACCTGTGGATAAACGTACGCTGAATCTGCACATAAGACGGTAGGTAGTCCACGACACTTTTAGGTTTAAGGTTGTATTAGGGTCAATTGACGACGACTAGAAACCTCGTCAAAGGTTTCGAGTTATTTAGCGATTACGGTGTTACAGATTTGTATTGGCTATGGCGATGTCATGGGGCGGGCAGCTTTGAAAGCTAAACCAACACCCTTCAGGTGCAGATCGACTTTATATCGTTCTCTAGCTCCTATTTTTAATGCATATCTTAATTATTTGTACAATGAAAAGAGTTCATTTTTATATCCAAAGCACGAGCGGCATCGCGGTGTCACACAAGCAATAAACAAATTTTCATAATTCATAGCTCCACAAAAACACCCACCTAGCAATACTAAATTAATTCTTATAGCGACATATTACGACTACTATTATTGGGTAGCTCGGAGTTGTTTTTTACATGGAAAAACGTTGATAGCACTTGAACAAATATAACTAGAATTATGATTTTTTTTAGTATAAAAGGACTCTTATTTGTTATTTTGCACCACGGAGCGAGCACTTTGAGAGGTTTTTGACCGGCACCACACTTTTCATTTCGTGAGATGTCCGGGGGGTCATTGCCGCCGAATTCAAGTCACTCCTCCTGAATCGATGAAAACAATAGTAGGTATTTTGCCAAGTGAAGGCTTGCCTCTCTATTCAACGTGCTCACCAACTTTCGATTAATTTCATTCGGACTCGATTCCTTCGAGAAACAAGAAAAAATTATTACCACTGAACGCTAAACAACGTTTCAGATTCATGGCTGTTCTAAGAAACTGAACCACTGCTGAGCTGAATGCAAGCAGGGGACTCAGGTGTCAACAGGTCAAATGTCACCAGGCTACGCCGCGTACTCTAAAGGTTATCAAATAAGTTCTTCGATGTACACATGTTACTCCAAACGACCCGATATCATCAGTATGCTGTAAGTGAGAACGCAATGACAGATATTTTAACAACTGCACAGTTTATTCTCAGGGCACATCATTAGGGTCACCTTTTGTTCTCTATTTAAAATTGTGCACCGGTTCTGTACATCGTTAGACCTAGCCAACGGACATAGAATCTACTATATTTTTTGTTTCCACTATCTATCTATCTATATATCAATCAATCAATGTAAGTATCTCATGTATTTCTTTTCATCGTACGACCATAAAATCAGTAATATAGTAATATATCGGACTTATTTCATTCATCGTCACAGCAGCCACACGATGTGAAAGCGGATGTCACGACCGCACACTGCAATCATCATTCTATTAGATACATTTCCGCCTTCGTTTTCACATTCACGGCCAGTCGTCCTAAAATTATACTAAATACATTTTGCATTTCTTCGTAGAGACCCCGTATGAACATCGGCTGGCGAAATCCCAGAAGTGGTAGCTGGAACAGGTGGAACAATTCGTTTTCTAATAATGACCGGCTATGTCTGTCTCTCTATTTCTCATTGGAGTACACACACATATATATATATATATATATATATATATATATATATATATATAAGATGCACACAGTTGATAGCAGCCTCTCGTTAACCATCCATACATGTTTTTCTTTTTCCTAAAGGTTGTTGGAATGTCTTCGCTCATTCATATTTGCCGCATACTTGAAAATCATCCTATGCTATATTGTTTTTATTATTATTAGTATTCGACATTTCGGGAGCACCGGTATAGAATAGTGAAAATACTTCACGCGGTGAATATGTTCACCCCGCTAAGATGTCGTGTGCTGATCCACCACTGACTAACACCGCCCTGCTGATTTCTGTGGCGCAGTCAATTCGACGCACACGACTTGGGGGTCGAGGCCTGTTCCGGCAAACATTGGCTGACATTTTATTGACCACATTATGTCGTGTTACTTCCTTGGTAGATAAAACTAAGATTTGCTTATTTCCAGCTCGTCGATTGTATGGGAATGCTTATTGAATATATATTTACTGGAACCTCCTCATATTAGCTGCATATAAAGATCACTAGAAAAACGTGGAAACCATCCATTTCTAATGCCTTGTTGTATGTTTTTTTAGCAGTGACTCCTGTAGGTTCTTTTCCTCTCACGGGTTCGCGTGGCGGGTCCTCTTCAGACGAGCTCGAGAAGCTTGATAGTTCCCTGAGAGTTGG
The DNA here is from genome assembly GCA_019614645.1 of Stratiolaelaps scimitus. Lineage (NCBI taxonomy): Eukaryota > Metazoa > Arthropoda > Arachnida > Mesostigmata > Laelapidae > Stratiolaelaps > Stratiolaelaps scimitus. The sequence continues at coordinate 1,958,009 of JABWDB010000029.1, forward strand.
CCGCAACTACAACGGCACTCCCGGTCATCCAGCAAACCGCTGACACGAACTCATTCGTTTCACCAGCGGCGACAGGAACAGTGCCATCCTCTCGGGCTCCACCGGAAGCTGTTCGGAACGACCACGTCTGTATCTGCGTTGATAGACCCTTGTAGTAGATGTACAGCGAGTTGTTCTCGCTGCCACAGGCGATGTAGTCGCCGTCGGTTGCCAGACCTACAAAGTTCTTCTCGTTCACGTGTCCCGTAAACGAACGAAGACACTGCGGATCGTCTGTTTTCCACAGTTTTAGCTGACTGTCGGTTGATGCCGACACCAGCTCCTTGGCATTAAGGAACTTGACGTATGACACGGCCTTCTTGTGTCCCTTGAACACACCCAGTGATGTTTTGCAGTTTCTGAGATCATAGTAATGTACACAGTGGTCGGCTGAACCCATCGCCAAATGGTACATCGAGTCGGGATTAAACCGTACACAGCAAACGTTGGCCTTCGCCTCAATCGATGTTACCGAGTGCTCTTGATTAATCGCCCAAAGTTTGACTTTTGTATCGTCGGAGCCGGATGCCAGTAGCTTCGTATCGACCTTGTTGAAGTCAACGGACCAGCACCGTTTTTCATGCTCTTGGAACGTCTTGATTCTCTGCGTTCGGTAGGCGTCCCACAGCGTCACAGTCCCTTCATAGTCACTGCAAGCCAGCATGCTTTTATGGTAGCTTGACCATGATATGCAGCTGATCTTTGAGCTGCACGTCATCTCATTGATGGGGTAGTGCATGTCAACATCGTTGCGAATCACCCTCGAATACTCAAACATTTTTATCCGCTTCGTTACGCCAGCTATTGCGAAGTACTCGTTGTCCTTGTCGAACTCGATACTGGAAACAATACTTGTGCTATTGAGCAGATCCGAGGCGTAATTCAGTGTGCTCAGTGAGCGCAGCTGCGAATAGCGCGTGAACTTCGTTAGACTTTCGGCGAATCGCTCGAGACCACGGGGTGGGCGTGACCGTCGAACGGGAACCGGCATGTCGACACCCTCAGACGTATCAGCCGGCTGTTGTGGTTCGGGCGAGGCGACGTCCTCCTCTCGGGGTATCTGCCTGGCCGAAAAGTAGCAATCTTCTAGACACTGAAAGTGCGCGTGCATCCTGAAACGTCGCTGTGACAGTACTGACTGAACACTAGTGCCAGGGCCGTCGTCGGGCGACTCAGCGATTCGACCGGCTGGAAGCAGGGCTTTCATCGACGTCGTTTGGATAGAATGGGGTGGCCCGACGTCCGCGAGTCTCCAATCGACAGCGTTCTTGTCGAACGTATCGAGAAATGAGAGATCCTGCTCCAGCAGAACGATGTCAGTCTTAATTCGCTTGAGCTCCTCGTGCTTGATCTTGTACGAGTGGTCGAGAAATTCACGCAGCAGTGTAAGCTGTACCTCGCGTGAGGTAGCCTCCATCTGGCGTTTTCTCGTTTGCAGTACGCTGAGTGCCTGGTCGACGTCGCTGACGCTCACATCTTTTTCGGTGGCAAGTATCTCGAGGATTCGGTCGCCCAGCTCGGGACCACCCAGCCTTGGCTTCTTCTCACTCTTCGTCGCCCGAGAAGCCAGCTCGTTGAGGGTCCGGTTCGGAAATATCTGCTCTTTTCCGTCACTATCGATCAGGTCGCATGAACACAGCGGGCACAGTGGCCGCTTCTCGAGGCAGCGCTTGATGCAATCGTGACAGAACGAGTGTCCACATTTGGTCATGTACGCGTCCTGGATCAGACTGTAGCAAATCGGGCAATCGAGTGACGAATCGGACGGCGAATCCGACCCTGAGGGAACAACACCCAAGCTGCGTTTTCGCATTAGTGGCCGTGGTTTCGCAGGGGGCCTGGACGCTGCTGAGGACGACATACTATGTTGAAAGCAGAATTCTTTGTCGCGCAGAGTCACGTAGATCGCCGCGGGTCAGTCACTTGGTCGAACCACCGATGAGTTCTTGTCCTGGCTATAGTCGGCCCCTGATTTGATACCTTGCCAGATTCGGCGGGGACGTATGTATCGTCGATGTATCACTGCCGTTTACGATTTGCCCACCGAGTCCTTTCGTGCACAGCCACTTTCACTCGCTCTCTCTCTCTCTCTCAATATCTCAACAATACGGCGAAGTGGCGGATCCAGAGTAGTGGTAGTGGACTACCTGAAAGCGAATAAATCAACCCAGGTGCCCCCGTTAGAATATGTTCGTCAAAGCGAAGACGCTACACTCCACCTTTGGCCATCCAAACGATGCCACGTTATATAAAGATCGGCAATAGGGTTTTATTTTTAATTACTGCAACAGTTGTCGACTTTGTAGGTAAGTAGATTGGGAGCAAATGCTACTACGGACATCAACCCCAATTCTCCATTCGTTGCTGTTGTCCGGCCCATAATAATTTCAGATTCGAACAGAGGAACAGTACTTCTATATCTGCTTGTCAATACGAATATCTGTCAACCCCGAAAAGGCGTCAGGAAAGAAATTACGATTTGGCATTTGACATTTACCAAATTGTCTCACTCTCGTTAGCTATTCTCTCTGCTGGGTATTGAAAGAAATCGGACCAAAAGCAAAATGCCAAAGGAAAACATCGGATCTCTGATCATGGAGCAAAACTGAAGCAGGTAGCACGAGGGGAGCGACTCCGCCTTGACGAACCTGCACTAGAACCGAAATCCACTTTAAACCCAACCCACACATTATAGCTTATTGAAATATCGCCAGCGTTTAATTTAATGATGGTGAAGTTCCGTTTTATCGATTACACGGTGATTTAGTTGACCCAGTTGATTGATGCCTCGCACAACACCTGTATACACATGTATATACACACATTAAATATATATATATATATATATATATATATATATATATATATATTGTTAGCATAGCTGAAGACACAAAAAGATGATACAATTTCACTTTATCTAATTAAGATCGCTGAGTGGTCATTTTACGCGCATGATTACTGGATATGTGATGTAAGGTTTGCGGTCAAATCGGATCGCTCCGCCAATTAATTTGGCGCTAATTCTTTGCAAATGTGTATATGAAGAACGACTATCAGTTCAAGGAAATCCAGCACTAGTATGTGGGGGGATGATATCAAAGTTAGGTATCAGCACTGATATCCAAGATGTGTGGGACTATCTACCAAAGTCAGATAAATTAGATATATCACTAGTGTTAGGCAAACGGTAATAGACTGCAGAGTGATACAATACCTTGGCAACAGCCAAGGTACTGAGAAAGGAATGATCCAGTGCCACAGATCTCCCATCGGCTATTTAAGAAATCCGAAGTCTGCTATTTTCAAGTAAGGCTCGTTTCGAAACAGAATAATAGCGTCTAATATGTAAGTCAAGTGATTTATGAGAATTAGCAGTAAGAAAATTCATCCCAATTAATTCTGTTCACTTCGAGCCTCATCATGACTGGAATACTCATAGTCATGTTTTTTTCTTCAAAAGGAAAAAAAACTCATATATATATATATATATATATATACATGTAGCTATAATATAACATATATATATTGACTCTCACAGATGTTCAGGTTAAACTACACCAGTCGTATGATCTATATGGTCATCCCACTATCGAAAGACACGATTGCACAAATACAACCAACTGTACGTGAGATTGCAGCTTCCAACAAATATCACAGTGAAGTTTTCATGCAAACAAAAATCACTTCGACAGAAGTCACAGATCAACGACCTGTGAATGCGGTCCACTTAAAGGAAAATTAATTTCTCTTAAACCAAACAGCGCCTGACTAAAATGCTTATCTTGAGCGTCACCGAACGACGATCAACATCAGCTAATCAGAGAACTCAGAGGATTCCACTAATGGGTTGTCCCAAGCACACGACACATCTCGGCTGTGTTGCAGTACCACGAAATTAACCATATGACTTTCGCCTGTAAATGGACGGAATCTATATTCCGACGTCCACATTGAGAAGGCCAAATGCATTATTCACGTAATGAGAATGTTGCCATTAATCATACCTTTAGGCAAAGGCGAGTTCCAACACTTTCATCTACGCTTGGCACGCGTTGTGTTTACACGATTGGTTTGAACCCTCTCTCTCTCTCTCTATATATATATATATATATATATATATGGTTATGCACTTGGTTGGCTGGGTTTATTTAACAGTCCTTGGCAGCAGCTTGCCTACGCTCAAACGTGGGGGCCGAAAAGCAGCATATCCGACACCGCCCTAAGTTGTAAAAGAATTGCGGAGCTGAGACCTGGACGATTGTGCATGAGATTACACGGGAGTGCACAGTATCTGTAGCAGTTTATCGAAACTCATTCCACATCCCTCAGGATGGAGATTTCGATTCGAACCACAAACCCTAGAGAACTTAGCATTGCAAGACTGCTGTAGTTCCGTAAGTAAACCAATAAAACCTTTAATCCCACTTCGAGCGGCCACAACACGATAAACCACAAGCGCTACTGTGTGAAACTTCATCGCCTCCAGATTAAGAGCTCTTTGAAGAGCTCCGGGCTTATCCACACGACTGTCTTAATCGGCTGGATGCATTAGAAAGGAGGCCAAAGAGTGACCGGTGGGTCCCGCGTATACACACACACAGTAAAAATACCATTAGCAACTTCTTAAATCTCACCCATACATACACACGCACGTAATTGTTTGCTCGAGAGAAAAGAAAGTAATTCATCCGCGATAACGTAACCATGGATTAAAGATTGATCTTTTACGATAATTCTCCAGGGCAAGGCAGAACGGTTTCACCCGGGACAATACATCAACGATCAGAAGGTGACCTGCATTTGGTAGAATCTGAAGGCGCACTCCACTGTGAGATCCTAAAACGTGAGAAAACCTGTTGTATCTGTATACTAACGAAGCTCACCGCACATGAACATGTTGGCTCACTTTTAGCGGTTACGAACACACATACTGAACGCAAGGTAAGACAACCTGCTTTCATGATGCTCGAACCAAGTCTGACTCCACTTGAACTGAGTTTGAACGAATGCGTAACATTCACATAAACATTTTATATCAACTTTCGGCAAAAATAACATCATAGTAGACCCAGTAGTAGAACAAGCAAGATTAAATGTTACCTATAGACAATCAAGTATATATTCATACAACGATGTATTTGCAAGCTGATTGCACAGAGCTTGACAACGTGGTATACATTAGTGGGAGTAGTGACTGGAGTCTTTACAGAATGGCCTAAAAGTAATATTTTCCACAGCTGCCAGCTGCCTTTCCGTGAGAACCTCTTTTATACTTTCGTACATGAGCCTGCTTTTGTCAGCTATGTTGTTTACACGGGACGGTACTTCGTCGGCATATATATATATATATATATATATACATATGTTCTGACGGAGTTGATAAATGACATCTTCACACAACTATCGCCGGCCGTTCAGTGACTCAGATGCGACACTCGTTCCAAGCGTTAGTTCCCGACTCAGTATGAAGTTGAACTCGGCGTCGATAATTTCTAATCCGTAGTATGGAACGGGTGTGTGTGTGAGTATGCGAAGGTTACATGTTACCATGGGTAGTTTCGCGAGTCAACGAGCATTTCGAGCAAAACGCGGCCGAGCGAATGAAGTAACTAGTTGACGCTATCAACTCACGTTAAGTAACATTTGCTTTCTCTACGTGTGGCCAACATCGGCGAAGGTAAAACCTTGATTGACGTTCGGCGGGCGAACGAAACGTCAACTCATTCTATAGAACAAAGACACCAACGAAACAAAGCAAATAGCCGCGGGTTTTTTCGCGAAATATAGCCACAGCTGTACGCCAAACTATGATATCTGGTCGTACCAATCTGAACGGAAAGGTTGGTTCGTCGTTATGAACCACAAACACATAATACAGCCCAAGTACACGCTCTTTGCTTCGGGCCAACATTACCAATCGGTCGCAGGTGTAAGCTGAGATGGGGTTCGCCAACCAATTATAGTAATTAGCGTACTCGACACAGGAAAATCAGAACTACATGACCAGGTACGGTTGCCCGATGGAGGCTCAACAATTAGCATATTGTATCCCTTCTCCCGTGGGAAACCATAAATCAATGACAGCAGACACACAACACCAAACCTCTTGGGCAACATATGTAACTAGCGAAAGCATAATCACTCGCAAACCTATACGATAGTCATCACACTTGCACTAAATCCTGTGCCCTTAGAATAGAGGGCGCTTGTCTATGGCACAAGGGCAACACGCATCATAAAACGTAAGAGCATATTGACATATCTTTCAAATTCTGTCAACAACAAACCCGTGGCATAAAAAAAAAGGCCAAAATGCAACAAACCACTCTACTTGTTGTCCGTTACTAACTGACGATAGACAACGCCGTGATCGTCGAGTTCGGACCTTGGCAACAGTGGTTGCTTTCTTTTCTAGATAAGAAATTATCATATGTGTGCCTTTATCATATATTGATTACGCTACCCGCCGTCGCAGAATACTCATATATCGGGTTTCTGCCTCTTCAACACAGTTGCCACCTGTCTATGGTCCCGTTTCTCGTCGATTTAACAGCTTGCTGCATCGTCCCGATATGAAACATAATGCTGCATGATCGTCACACGACTAACATGGACGAGTGCAGCCGAGCTGAGCAAGGGTGATTCCAAATAAGATGAGCCCGAAGTGGACGCCGCTCACTGATCGCCTCGCTGGCTAGGTGGACAAGGCCAGCAGCCCTGAGTGTCACTCTGTCAAGCCAGCGTTTGACATTGCTTAGCTGTGGCGAGAATGCCCTAAAAAGACTTAATGCATTTCCATGTTACAACGGCAACGGGATTCCCGGACACACTCTGCCGACATGCGGTCGAAACTCACTCAGCTGGCCCGTGAGTCGTATGCAGTGCTGTAAAATGACAACACAGCCAAGACAGGGGTCCACGAAGCCATATAAAGAGCTCGGGGCAATTTAGAGCCGCAGTCATACGAATGTAGAGATCCATTACCGCCGATATGAGCGTTTCTTTATTTGGAAGTTTCTATCGAAACTCTCCCTGAGCAAAATGTTGCAAAAACCTCAATTTCACCATTCATCGGATTGGACAGGTGCCAACTATGCTCCACTGAATGACAATTTTAATAAATGATAATTTTATGCCTCTCGCATGAAATGGTCTCGTTTTTTTTTGCACTGGTAAAACTATACAGTGCAATTCTATTGAGCCTCCGTGTTCACGCACCCAGCATAGATCGATGCTGTGAAATTATTGGGTTTTCTCTTGCGATCCAAGACATTTTTTCGCGTCCATTTCAGCGCACTTTTCAATAATAGTCGGATAGATGATTGATAAACTGCAGAACCACCAACAAGATTTAGAATCTTTTCCACATTGTTTTTCGACTATTATATGACTAGATGTAATTGTCTCAAGTAGTCATAAGTCACCCAATTAAAGAAGGAATCAGCCCTGATATAAACGAGGTTTTAAGCAATCAGTTAGATTTCTATCTTTGTTATGTTCAACGTTATATTCAATCAATTGAAACCTGCTACCAAAACACTAACAGACTGCGTCACACTGGCCACTGCCTATCATGGGCCACATACTCTCTATCCTTCCTGCACCATATGATTAATTTATTCTCTCTCTATATTTTTATCGTTCGCATTCGTATTTCCCATCAGTTATATTATATTAATATATGAGACTATAATTTAGATAAATCGAATAGTTTAACAATACCCACATGAAGCTTTCAAGTGGAAACTTTCAGACGTGACCTCTATATTCATATAATAATATATACCAAACGTAGATTTATGTATATTTTTATGAATATTGTTGTGTATCACTGTGAATAGTGTGTGTGTGTTTGTTTGTTATTTCTTTCTATGACATCCGTGAATGAGCCGGATGAACTACTCAATGGTATCGCTCTTACCTGCGTTCTCTCTCGCGTTCATCTCGGGCAGCCCTGGCGTTCTCGAGAAACTGCTGCTTATCCGAGCCGCACACCGAACTGCTGGCGAACATTGCCGTTGTCTAGACGATTTTCTTCAGCACGATTCACGCTATAGTATACAGGTAGCGCGTCGGTTACTGTGCGGGTCGGCACCCGTTCGCTGCTAGTATTCACCGTCCGGCCTCCATATAGCGGCACCGCTGTCGCTGCTCCAGGGACTCTTCAGGCGAGGAACGAACACGATCCACGCGGCGGTTTGCAGCTGACCAATTGGTGTTACGTTTCTGTGCTATTTAACTCAAACGTCGGCAGCTGAACTAATCTCAACAGTAGCGTATCACCACAGCATCAGCGGACACCAGCTTAGTGTCTCCGATTCAGTGAGTCAATCAGTCAATCAATCAATCAAGCATTCATTCATTTGTTTGTTCGGTCATGCGTCCATTCATTCAGATGGTCACAGGTTTTACGACAAATACGGCGACGGCGGTGGCGACGGCGGCGGCGGCAGCTTACCGTATTTGCGTCTCGCGTATTTCCGAGTTAGAGAAAATAGATTGACAGTTTCGAGTGTGGCTTCGGTTTTCGTCTGCTTGGTCTTTAACAGCGCCAATGTGGTACGCCACTGCTGTGACGACGAGAGCCGAGACACACTTTCGCGTGCGTAAATGAATCTCCTTGAGTGCCCCAGTGGCCTGCGGGCGATCTGGTTCCCATTCAAAGTTCGGCTTGCGCACAACGTCCGCAGCTGAGCGCCACAGCACGACAAAGCGCAGCACGACAAGGCGCAGCACGGAGCAGCAGACAGTTACCGGGGAGAGATCAACCAGAAATTATTGGCCCACACGAACACACAGCCACTCAGACACAGATAGCCACAGAATGGAAGAGGGAGGTTCGGGCGGGGGGGGGGACACGATTATAGATATAAAGATTGAGATAGAGAGAAAGATGGACAGATTCACGCACTCAGACGCTCTCTAGCCGACTCGTTGGTTGGCTCATACAGCCGATCCGATGCGTACGGCACACAGCAACAGAGGCCGTTCTAATTTCTTTATTGTATTGTCAAATACAAAAAGCGGTATATCGAGATGGCGGTGGCTGCTGCTGCTTCTGCTGCTGCTGTTGTTGTTGTTGTTGTCTGTTCTAGGTACTGCAAGTGGCCGTAGTGTGCTTTGTTGCGTTATGGGTTTGTAGTCGTCTACGCCTCGCTATGCTGCTGTTACTGTGTTGTATCGACGGCTGGCGGCGGCGGCGGCGGCAGCGGCGTCGTCGTCCTCGTCAGCTGTGCGTCGCCGAGCCCACGGTGACAGCCCTGCTGCGACGGCTGGAGCACTCGCAGTGAACGAATCCGCTCGCTCTGCTTACTCCGCTGCTGGAATACAGTGTCGCCGTCGTTGGCTCACGCTCCGGATAAAACAGACGGAGGGTGATGACGAAGCCTGCTACACCTGCCGCGCTACTTCTGAGCTATCCTGGGTAGCTATGTCACCGAGTGGTCATGTGGCAGGGGGTCTCGCCCGCCTAGTCAACGATCCAATAAGATGATTTAGAGCACCTGCCCGGAGCAAGCTCGTTTCTGTACGCTGCTAGTAGATATGATAGTACTCGCCGAAAATACAACTGCGAGGCTGTTGAACACAACGCTATGAGTAGCCGTTATCGGCCAATACTGTCGGCACTTCACTGCACTTCAGATGCTCGAACTTGAACAATGCTTTTATAATTACATTAGCTACAAAGCATCATGTCCCTATTGTACTTTGGCGAAGACGGCAAAACATTATAAAATAATATTTTCTATGGTCGAGTGGTCGTGTATTGGGCCGGCAATACAACAGAAATACGATAGGCGCTGATTTTTCTGGTCTCAATATATGAACACTTGAATGAACTCGGTCACGTCGACTAGGTTGAATATTTCTTCTAGTTCCGCACAACGTGAGCCGATGTCGTCAACTTCGACGGCCACAATGAGCAATAATGCCACCGCAGTGGACAACTACGACAGCCATCACCATGAGGAGCTCTATGGTGAGGCACCACTCAGCCTCCGATGGAATACTCGCGGAACGTCTCGTTTTGCCTCGTATGGTCGTCGTACAGGCAGCAGCGACGGTTGATGGTGGTCGGTCCTCCTAAACGGACACAGTGCCACTGCAGCGGCGGCGACAGCGGCGACAGCGGCGGCGGCGACGGCAATATTTTCTCGGGGTGTCGGTCGCAGACGAACGCGAACCCAATGAATGAGTAGGAAGAAGAAATAGAATAGTTGCTGCTACAGCTATTTCTGCTACGGCCAGCGGCAGGAGAAGGCCGAAGCCGAAACACTTCAGTGACCGGTAGACTTCGGCGGGGAAGGCAGACGCCACTGGGGTTCTCTATCATTTGTTGGCTGCTGCTGCTGCTTTTCTTGGGAGGTTTTAGCGGCTGCTACTGCTGCTGCTGTTACTACTGCTGCTTCTGGGATCAGCTGCTGCTGACGGACATCCCTAGTATCACAGAGCAGCCGACTGGGAGCAACGCCGAAGCTGCAGTGGTTGTCGCTCCGGCCGCAAACGAACGGAGCCGCCGCCAGACTGACGGACTGACCGACAGGCCAACATACGGATAGAACACTATAGCGCAGCCAGAGCAGTAGAACAACACACGCAGCAAGCAATCAGCCAGCCAGCCAGCCAACCAACCAACGAACTCAGCACTCTGCGACAGCCAATAGCGCTCTACTTCTACACTCATCAGCGGCGGTGGCTGCGGCGGCGGCGGCGGCGGCCACGACCCGTTTCGAGGTTACGCTTGCTTCGGCTGCTGCTGCTGATGACGGCGGGCGCGCCCGCTTCGACAAATGCGGCTGCTTCGATTGATGGTAGAGGGGGGGGGTGGTCTCTCTCAGCATTACTCGCTGCCGCACCCTTTGTGTGCCCACTGCACTCGTCAATGTTCAGCTAAAATATCTATGTATGTGTGTATCGATATAGAGTTGGGTAGTCGTCGATCGCTGCTGTTTTTCTCTCCTCCTCCTCCTGCTTGTCTTCTTATTGCTTTATCTCACCGCTCAGCGGCGTTTTCTGGATGACACCCGCAGAATAGTGTAACTGCTGTTGAAACAGCAATTTGAGCAGGCGAACAAAGCTGCTGGACACCGACAGGGTAGATCGACACCAGCAGTTAGTTCACTCACAATCATTTTCGCTCGCGGTAACAACAGCGCCGCGGCGCGGCGGCGGCGTCGCAGGTAGCTCGGTGCCACCCGGCTGCGTCTATCCAGGAACACAGGCTGTCCATATAGGCTGGCAACGAGCCACGAATGGTAAGCCCTCCTCTCCCTTGCCATCATCGAAACACCAGACATGCAACACTTACGCATATCGTATTTATACATCGGCCAGACTACACACATACGGTTACAGAGGGGACACGCGCAGAGAGAATTGGTCTGTGTGTGTGTGGAACAACGAAAAAGATTGGGAGGAACTAGTCTACCACCACACACGCACACAGTACACATTCATGCAAATATCCACGCCCGCTCACATACCCAGACCCTCCCAAAGTGGCCAAAGGCGGATACAGAAAAGGGAAGGCTGGCTATCGCACAGCCGCGATGGGTGAGAGTGCGTCGCTCTTTTTAATAAAGCAAACACGGATTGGCTGCCCGCCGTACTGAACTGGCTGAGTTACGACACCAAACCAGGATAATAGCAGAAGCTTACGGTGGCCGCCGTCGCCGGGAAGGAGGGTACACACATCGTACCTCGGCCGCCTTGTGATTGGGCCACAGAATCGGGTGGATGGACGATGTTGCTGATGATGTCTTTATTTGATCCAGTTAGCGCGCGCGCGCACATTTGAGTGGGGATCTTATTGCAACATCCGTCCCGTAGGTAGAACGTCTTTGATTATTGGACGGAGGGAACACACGGCTTGAGTTCAAATTGTGCCAGAAGGTTAGAGTGCTGCTATGCTCGATCATCTTTCGATTATCTATGGATTCTTACGAGGTACGACACAGTTGAAAAAAAAGCAAATGTGGCTCCGATTGAAAATCAGCTCAAAAAGGTTATTATTGCAACATACACATTCCGAATTAACTGAAAATGATTTCGATGAGATCTTTGATATAAGACACACGCATAGCAGAGCTGGTGTTTGTAGTTACAGCCCACCACTAAAGTACGCCCCATAAAAAGAATGAATAAGTTCCTACCACGGAGATCAGAATTTACTCGGGGTATTTCGCATAACTTTCGTCTCTAACTTTTTGACGAGATATTCCGTTGGGAACAATAATAATAAATTTGTCAAAAATAAGACGATATACTACGCCTATTGTCTACTGGCATACACATGTGAGGCTGGTGTGATATCTGTCCTTACCTCTAATTCGACTTATACCTCTAATTCAAATTAAAAAACGAGTTTTTCCTACAAAATAATGGCATGGTGGATGCTAAACGTTAGTAAGGATCGCTTAAATAATTAAATGCTTTTCTAAAAGAAACGAAACAATGTGTGTTTCATGATTATTCAAATCAGTTATTGATTATCTGAAATACATTAACTTTATTTATAAAATAAAAGGATTACAATTGCAAGTGGACGTAGTAATGGGGGATTTCAAATCTTCCATCTTCATAACATATGAACAAAAGCACATCTATACTCGAAGAGAGTTGCTGATTCACATCCCTAGCATCTCATTATAGCGACTTCGATCAGCGAGGCCCAACTTTTGTAAACGACCCCAGAGAACGAATACACCATACACTCCGCTCGCAGATCTGCAGTATAGTATTCATCTGCACCGCTTGACACGCGAGCTCTTATCACATACATCAATGTATGTAGCGTCGCGCAACAACTACCAGGCTGTAACTCACGAGGACAGAGCCCCGCCCACACACGCGCAGGCCGATCGTCTGCATCCAAATGTTGGGCGCGAATTTCGATTTCCCCCAGCTCCCGCCACCTCGGTCTGTTGATAAACAGACGATGAGGTCGATGAAGTTGCCCAGCTGACACGAACGGACGAAAGCCGACTCGAGTTTTGCAATAAGTACGACGAGGACGAGTGTGTTGCATTTCGTCACAGAGATTTGCTCTCATCGTTGCCAACGTCCCGTTAACAGTCAGTCCCGTCCTTATTGCTTCACCTGATCCACATCGTTGGCGACGTTCGCGCCAATCGAACTATCAGGTAAGTGGTGAAAACAGCGGGGAGAAATTAGCATTTCAGGTGCTGCTGTTAGAATGCATACGTAGTTTGATTGATGTGAAATGCACGCTCGTCAAGAGAGCGGGGCGACGAAATATCGTCTCCAGAAGCACATGCTGACAAAGAAACAACGACAGATCGAACGCTAATTCTGCGTTAGTACAGTGGCACGTTTGCGCACTGATTAATTCGAATAAGAGTGTAGTTTTTTTCTCATTCGCCGGTGATGACGAAAAAAATCGGTACAAGGTAATAACAAACCGGCGAACAAGTTTTCCACGTTCAATGAGTAGTCGTGTGTAAACACGCAATAACAGGAGACGGCATTGAGCACAATTTTTAGACGATTTTATCACTTACCAGTGACATGATTTAATCTCTTAATTAAGAATTGACAAAATTCAGCAGTTCCCTTATTGAATCTTTGCTTTTAAATGTTACAGATATCTCTGGAAATAGACTCGAGAGCGAAATACCGAGTCGATTCGTATTCATTCTTTTCAACAATTTCTTAGTCAATAATTATGCTCAGTCTTTTATCCAAAATACGAACAGAAAAGCCAAAAACAGCTACCTTATATGACATCAGTTTTCCCTTTTTTAGTACTGGAGTCCTTGTGGGATTTTAACCAAAGCTTTGCTGTAATATCTAATAACTTCCTTGAGAGATTTTCTGTTTCTTTTTTTGTATCAAGTCACACTTTACTATGTAGTTATATCTTTACAAAAATCAAGAAAGTAAAACTTTTTGAAAAAAGTAAAGTAAAACCAGAAACGTCAAACTTTGCTTAAATTGATCTTCTACATGTACTTAAAGTGGACAACATCGTGCAAAACGAGTTAAAAAATTCAACTAAATTACAGTCTAGGTTTTATTTATGTCAGACCTTACGTCCTATAAATCGTAAGGTGTATATATATTTTTATATATATATATATATCGTCTAGGGATGTTATCAATCGTGTGATGAACTGCAACAAAAACATGGGACGCCTTTAAGAGTTATGTTTTTACTTATAATTGTGTTCTGTACGGAATGTTCTATACGACGTACTTGTTGTCATTTTATGTGATAGTTAACTATATACTATGCTTTGGGCCGGGGGATTTCAAAGAGATTACAGGATGTCGACAAACCAAGGACATCAAGGTGACCAGAAGCCTCGAAAGAAGGAATCAATCGTAGATCTTTCGAAATACAGAGACAAACTTATTCGCGTCAAATTCCAGGTACTAATCACAATATGCCCCAATTAAAACGATAATTTGACAGATAAAGATGACAAATAGTAGTCAAGTATATTTGCTCTAGTCCTGATAATACGTTCGCGTTAATCAAATAACATTTTTGGGTCATTTAGAGAGGGAGCATTAAACTTTGAAAACGTGAAGTAATTGTGATATAGAAATTAAAGTGCGCTTAACGACTACTGAGATGACCCTTCACTGATAATAATAATATATAATTTAATAATGATAATATATATTCATGTTTGATTGTCTGTATTTCAGGGTGGTAGAGAGGTCACGGGGATTCTAAAAGGATTTGACCCGCTGCTTAATTTGGTCATCGATAACACCACAGGTGAGATAGTAGTTATTAGTCGCCTATCACCACAAGGCACTGCATATCCCTTGGTTTCTTATGCGCTGGTGATTCGGCATACGGGACGTGCAATGGAATTTAGTTAGTTCAATTAGTTAAACATAATGATGTCTTGCTGATGCGAGATGCGGAAGTACCCTCGAGACAGGAAGATCGTACTGTTGTAACGAGTCTAGTTTTCGATAACTAATCCTATACGAAGGTGGCGATAGTCACCGCTCGACCACGTGCAATGATCCCAAGGTGATTGAGAGCGTCAGGCAAAGTGACATTTTGTGAAGTGCAAATTTGTGCAAATGTACAAGTGATGACTAACGGGGTGAAACATTAAATTTCGTTCTTCATATGTAACAAGAAATAATTCAAACCGTTTGTATTTATATGAACTATGTGTTTAAGATGTACACTTAAACAGTATTTGTTGTTTTCTTTCTGTTTTTCTTTAGATCTAAAATATTTACAAATAATGTGATATTTTTCCTCCTAATCCTCCAGAATTTCTTCGTGATCCGGACGATTCGCTAAAACTAACAGACGACACTCGCTCGTTGGGTCTAGTAGTGTGTCGGGGGACAGCAATCATTGTCATTCATCCCCAGGACTCAATGGAACAGATACCGAATCCGTTCGTGCAACAGGCACTCGACTAACTGTTTCGTCTAACCGATCAATTGAGTTGTCTCTGCGCCCAAGGCGAATAGGCCGTGGAACCGCCCCAGAGCAGCAACGCGTAGCATTTCTGTCCCATGTTTTTTTTGAACGAATTGCTCTACTAGAAGATGAAACGTAACTTAAATATTATAGCTCTCTCATTTAAGTCATTAGTAAAACAACTGCAGATGGGCGGCTCGAGTGGAATTGCGAGAGCATTGCCCATATATGAGCTGTAACATTCACCTGAACTAGATGCAATGGGCCCGTGTGTTGAACACTGGCACTGTGCGTTACATCAGTGGTTATGACGTTATCATGAAGTTCGAAGACGATGACAAAAAAAAGACCAACGGAAACCAACCAAACTGATAATGAACGGTACATCTGTTCAAGTTGGAGCAAACGTTGGAACCATGACACATGATCGCTCGGTCCGTTGCGCCCATTATCAGCAAGGGTCGCGTCGTACAGTGTATGAGATGGGCAGCCATTTTCACATTATGTTCATCCTGGTGAAGCCTTCTTCGAGATGTACTATGTATATACCTATAAATATTCATATATATATATATGGGACGCAATTCAAAGGGTTCACTAACATATCCCCAAATCTGAGTATGGCGTCTGTATATATAATGCCAATATCCGAGTGTGTCTCGATGTGTGCGAGTGTATATTCTGAATGTGCATGGGGCGTTCTCAAGCGAGGGCGGAACTCTCAGGACAGCAGTTACGTTAACAATATGAGACTCGGATGCAACGATAAGGAAGATCTACACATGAAACCTGTTGAAAATAAATCAAGTTTTATTTGTGAGCCAAACTAAGTTATTGTTGTCTACCTGATAGACATAACCGATAAGTAGGATGCGTCTGTAGCGTTGATGATATTATTAGTTGAACTTACCATGGAAATAATTGCCGCCAATCACTTCCGCGTGAAATTCCGGTAACTTGCCAGATACTGTTATACCGAGCTTATTTTTAGACATTATCTGGTTGTACATCCACAAGGAAAGTGGAACAGTAGCTACTAAGGTGTCAGTTACAGAGCTATCCATTTTCGTTATAATCTCTTAGCGAAATTTTGCTTGAACTTTTCATTCTTGTACCTGCTACAAAATGTCCATCAGATCCTTCAATAGCTTTTTTTTTCATTGAATACGAGAAGCGAAGACACATTTAAATAATGACTTTTATCAATTTAGCTACCAAGGGAGCACAATGCACGCCCACAGATTCCGAGTCTCGTGACCTGGCTATATATACCTATCGAGAGAACTTAAGCGTTGGAAAAAAACGACAGTTCCCTTAATAAACTGACAACTTTACATTGTATTTTATCGTATTATATCTTGTTCTCTATGTTTTTCTATTCGGTCGAAATAAATGCAACGACACTTCATATGCTTGGTGATTTAAATAAATTTATTGAACATAGTTATAATGATAATAATTATCATCCTCATTGTGTTGGGGAATCAGTGATGTATCTCTCCATTATTTCCATTATTAGAATAATAACCATAATGATAATTATATCACCGCGGAGATGAATCTCAAGGACGACCTTCGTTCATAAGTCGTCAATGCTTAACGTGCACGACTCGGCGTTTCGTCTCAACACATCAGTAAGACATATATTAATTGCGCACATTTCTAATCATTATCATCAGCCTTGTCGCTATAATCGTCACCGTAATCACCAAATCGACCCGAATTTTTGTCCGTCAGCGAAATCGATATCTTGAAGTCATGAACTAATTAGGGCAGAGTGAGACACATTATTGTTATTATATACAAATGTACAGTATCAGTTAACTAACTGGTCAACTAACTACCCAACCAGGCTGTCATTATTTCATTATTGTTATATATTGTCAGTATACTGCCATCCCCGGAGGACAGGAGGATAAGCGGCTCAAACTGCAAGTTCTCAAACATCATTCGAGGAACCGTATGATTTCAATGATCAATTCTTCTGTGACGACGTCCAGAGCTTTCGATATCTCCAATGTTCAATATAGACCTATTTTTGCACTGATTCCTATCGATAATATTATAGCCAGTCTTAGGTCTGCTCGCAAAATCCCCCAGCAAGCGAGATAATTTCCCGAGGACATATACCGTCTCAAGGTTGTCCAACGAAACCAACTACTTGTTTGCGTTTTCCATATTTCGAGATCATACGATATTTCCACTTGTGCCAAATGGTAAATTCATAGAACGCTACGAATTTCGATCAACAACGTTCGTCCACCATGACACCAGCTGCAGTAGTAGCAACTGAGGTTACCCACAATCACTATGTTGTCTTCGGAGTGCTTGAGTAGTCGCTGTCCGCTCCGTTGTGTCTGTCCACGCCAGGGCAAATCATAATAATTCTAGGACAATAACATTCATGTCGTTTAATGTTGTTGGATTCGTCCAAAATGTTCTATATTCGCTAGGTGGTGTTGCTAGTACTGCTTCACTGTGCTCGCTATACACGCATCGTAATGCTCAGAAAATAAAGACATACTTTCAATTGAAATTTCTGCTGTGGTTGCGGTGCTGTCGGCTGTTGTTGCTATTCTATTTTTAGGGTTATAGCTGTGATTATTAAAACGTACCGCCCCTTAATCATCTCACTATTATCAGGATATTGATCCGCCATTTACTAGGTCTCCGTAGGTGTTACGAGAATATTTCAACAGTTTCAACAGATACTCGGAAAACAATCGGCTAAACAAAGCATTCTGGTCACTAGTCGTACAGTAGGTCTCTCTCTATGTCGATCAAAATGTTCCCTCATTCTATGAATAAATGATAAATAAACTATTTCGTCGTTTTTCTGCTTGCTCATCTAATCGACGTTCGCTTTGAGATGTAGAGGGGACAGAGCATACTAAGATTGTATTTACAATTCAGCTTCGTCGAATTCAATAGCAATAATTGACGCCCTCTCGCACAGGACACATTTCTACATTCGATCATAAACGAGCATTAGATTCATCGTGCATAGCATGTACATACACACCCACACACATTGCAGCAGCATTGCAGTGATGATCTTCAGTAGTAGTAATAATAATATCGTTTTACGTTCTTTGTTTTGTGTTTCTCTTCACAAACCGCTTTCGCCAGCAGCAGTGTCATCAGTCAACAATATTCACTCGGCTGCAGCGTGCCACTGCAACCTTTTATCGTTTGTAGTAAATATCCATATTAAATCATATTTTGATTCGTTCTTAGTAGATAATCATCTAGCGGCGATGGTAGATCATGATACGGGTTGAGTTCTGAAGGCGAGGCATGCAACCATGACTCGATTGCTCGCTCTCGCTCTCTTACTTGCTAACCGTACTTTTATCTCAGTATTTTTGAGCTAGCAACTCTTGAGACAGAGAAGTGTCAAATTGGAGAAGAAGAAGAAGAAATTGTGGGTCAGCGCCATTTGTCAACCCTTCAAAACTCGCACCGCATCAATTCTACAACCAACCCTATATATCCACTACACGTGGAAACGACCCCGGGGCTGTTTCTATCTTTCTCTCCTTCTATATTGATATATAGCAAAAATAAGCTTTCCAAAAGACATACATAGGCTTCAGTCACGTTACCACCACGGTATTCCGAAGCAGCGTATAACGCTTAAGCTTCTCTTGAGAATTAGAACCACTGCTCGCTCTAGCCATAATAATAATAATAATAATACGTTTACTTCTTTTGTTAAGTCGGCTTTCCATTGGTTGAGCCTATATAGTCTTGTTTAATTTCTCCATATGTTTATATATATATATATATATATATGCGTCTGTATATATATATTTTTTTCTTCATATATGTTTTCTGTCACGCTCTCTTTTGCAGGATTTTGTGTTCCCCTCGTGGCACGGGAATACTCTGTTCCGAGGAGGAGAGATGCAATATCTCTCGCGTTCTCGTTGGATCACTTCATCGTTCTCGCCGCTCGCTTCTGTTTCAATTGTCATCGATTAATTGATTGACGCGATGCTTTGATCGAGTCACCAACAAACGTCATCATCATATATGGGCATACAGAACGTACACGAGTTCATTTCTATGATGGGATTTTTGTGTCTGTGTGTGTGTTTGTGTAAGTCTGTGTCTGCTTGTCCGTCTGTGACACCCTCTCGTCGGTTTCCTATTTACTGTTGCCGGGAACCCTATAATAATAATGATAAATAATGATAACACGTAGCTCTAATCGTCCACTGTGCTATACGGCGACTTCTGCTTAGAATCAATCAGCTGGCTTGTTTTTCAACCTCGCGCAAGCCAGTGATTCTCTCTTTCGTTTCATAAATTCGCAAAATTCACATGTATTGTATTAAAGTCCATTAGAAACTGTCTCTCCGTTTCTCATCAGACACGCATCCTTCTCCCTCCATTTCTGGCTTGATTTCCACAGTAGTTCGTATCGGTTATATATATATATATATATATATATTCAGCACATACGTTCCTCATCGTCTCCGTTCTCGTCCCTCTGACTCATTGTGTGTCGTTTTTTTTCGCCCCTCACGAGCAGCATATTAAATACGTGTCATTTGTAAAAATAATGATAATAATATAATAATTATATCAATAATGACCACCTTTCGGGCTTATCTTATTATTCACCCTCCCCCATACAGCTTGGCATTTATTTTCGTCATATAACACCAGAACGTGGAAGGGTCGTGGGTAGAGAGAAGGACAGCAATGTTGGCTAATTAATAATAATGGTACATTTACCCTAGGTAGTGCAACAGTGTCTCAACATTCGAGCAAAAAAGGCGTTTTCCCCGTACTCTTCAACATGTTCGCTCTATTCAACACTTCCGCTCGTGACTAACGTCGATAGTATGCCATTATATCGTCACAATAGAATATGCACATCTCAGCATACATATATAGAGGGAATATCACTTTACATCGGGGGTTACTTTTTGCGAGATGTATATATATAATATATATATATATATATATATTAACTAAAATGATGTATTCCTTGCGGCACATTGGACATATACACACGCGAACATACACATACGTCCCAACGAAATGTCGACCAACCAGTGGATGTTACCATTTCGTTATAAGGGTCTGCTATTATTCATTCCCAACGACACCGTATCACTGGCCGAACTGGTCGTACATCTGCGTACCTATACATGCAGCTTTCAGACGCCATCCGGTGAAACAGCTCTACGAAGATATCTATGCCAGCAACAGCAGTCATAGTACTTGTTGTTCCGTAATAATATTGCAGAATGTTGTTTAGAAGGCTCGTGATGGCCTATGGCCGTATTCGGACAATATCTTCTGACGACACCTTCTGCTTGATTGCAAAGCTCTCCCCCACCGAACGAAGTGCTCCTACGGCTGGTAACGTCATCACCCTTTTCTAGCAGCGGAACTAACCATTTTAAAGGACTATATTATATATTGTGAAGATGAACTTATTAAATGAAAATCGTAAAAAGGCGACTATATCTCGGAAATAGGTCTTCTGGGTAGGCTTAAGGCGAACTTGATCTCGTGATAGTTTACGATGCATACGGAATAGCCATATTGTCGTTGTGTTAATCATATGGTTATTCATGTGTGGAGAGCCTAGCAACGGAAAACGGAACTAACGCCGATCTTGCAAAAGTTGTCATCTCGTCGTTCGCCGATTCAGTTCAGAATAACAAATCAAAGGGTGCATTGCAACTTCTAGTAGACCATCTCGATTCGAGGTAGGGTGGATTTTTCCGTTAGGATTTGTTTTCATTTACTCACGTTGATCTGATCTTCGGTAGATATCGTTGATCGAGTCGATGTATGTAAAGGCTAATTATCTTGCGACTAACAGGAACAAACTGCATCGTAATTTGAGTAGATTTATTTCGCATCATAGTTGAAGGTAGCTGCATTTCAAAGAGTCAGGGTGTGCATCACGCTTGTCGCCCGCCATAACGTATACTGTGATTACTACGGCAAACATGAGAAGACATTCTCAAACAACAATAATAGTAACAAGCATGTTATCACTGGCCACCGTTGGCCAGGATGAGTAAAGGGGGTTTTTTGAAGGACGCACTATCGTCCGGGAGCGAACACGCAATTTTTTTAACATTCATTACGAGCAGGGACGCTTCACTTTGCTGGGTTTAAATATCTAGAGCAGGAGATGGGCTTAGGGTAGGTGCTCATTCACGAGGAAATAGTCAAATATTCATCTTGTGCAGCACTTCTTATCATTTGCGTCCATTCATTCATAGTTCCTTTACTTCGATGGGTACACAGTTGATCCCATCATATACACACACACACACATGTACTCATACACACCAGAAACACACGCTTCGGCTCGCAGAGGGACACCTACGTTCTCATCACCATTATTACTTGAAATCCATATATATATATATATATATATATATATATATATATATATATATAGATACATATATAACTACATAGTTTCTTTCTCTATTGACATGCAATGGTGTCCATGTGTGTGTGTGTGTGTGTGTTGCGAATCCCATTTAATTCTTTACTTCAAATAATAATACGACCCATCGATAGTTCTTCATCCAGTGGCAACATTTGATTTTGGTTTCCTCTGCTGAAAATACGCCGACATTCATCCGAGCCCACCACCATCCCCCACATCACCACCACCGATCCCAGTCTTCTCGCTCGCACTGCGAGTCCCGAGTGAGAGCCTCGCGGAGAGTAACATGCCAACCAATTGCGCGCGGATCGAGCTGGTAGTGTTTGTTGTGCAGGTTTTGTCGTGTTGCATTTTTGTTGAATGGGAAGATTGCATGAGCAAGTCATCTGTCATCCGGAGAACGAAGAACACATGAAGACGCTCAGGGAAGAGATACGTCACGTCGTCCAGCTGCTGTTGTTGTTGCCGTCGTCTGATCATGGTCATCATCGTCACTATCATCATGGTGGTCATCAGGCGGGCAGTCAGCATCATTACTAGTATCTCTCAGGATCATGCACACTCTCCGTTGAACACCTAATTTACGAATAATGGCCGATGAGTGAAACACCCTTAAAAGACTGATCTACAATATTGATCGAGCAGTGATGAAAATACATGGGTCATTCATGCACTGGACAACTTCAGCACAACTGAACAACCAAAGATCTAAGAAGAAAATCGTTAATCAATGATCGAAGCGAGGAGAATGTCAAACGGCGAAAAGTACCAATAGCGGTATAGGGTGATAATACACTTTGGGTATTGGGTAATAATAATGCCGAGTACGGTTGAAAAACGGTAGGAGAAACTGAAATCGATATGGCATCTTAGAATAACTGTCATGTTGAGGTGTAATTAATGATTGTACGTGCAAAAATGAAATCGAAATATGAGGCTAACCATTAAAGGAAAGTATGTGCGTACACCGCACGAACGGAAAGTCGAGTGCTCTAGTCTGGTGATAATGGCAACAATCGGGATAAGGCTGGGTTTATAAGGTTTAGTTGCATGAGATCTCTGGGGGTGGAGATCCGATTGAAAAGCTTCACCTTCGCGTAGTCAACGCTATGAGTAAACAACAATTCAGGGCTAGAGTTCATATTTGGCTGCTTTCAGATTTCAAACATTGCTGCTGTAGGCTTTTAATGCGGCGAGCCAGCTATTTCGCTGTGCTTGTGAGTTTTCGTTCCGAGGCACTCGGTGACCGAATTTCTATTTCAGATGTTTCAGCTGTACCTTATATTCCAGAGGTTTGTTGAGAGTTCCTAACATGATTTTTGTTTATCGGCATGGTGTCAAGAATACAAGTATTCGTTGGACCTGACTAAGCTCGTAAAAGGAACCATAACCGACCCTTATTAGTATGGGAAATCTTGAAAGTGGAATCTGAACAGTGAACACAGTTGGTTAACAATTGACTAATCTCAATAGTTAAGCGATCTAACTGGAAAGAGCCGGTAGTCGAAGCACGCATGTCGAATCTCGGTGAGGTGTTTCGGCTTGGAAACTGCTTGAGGCCAGCGGTGAGTCTATGCACATACACACACACACACACAAGACACACTCGGGCTTACCGCGTATTTTCCATTATTTCTATGTCAGTTCGCCTATCTTTCTGTGTTAGCTTGGCACACACATAGATACACATACACATGAGTGTGTCGACGATGCTTGTCGGCGAAGAAAGAGAACGGCCAAGGCCGAACCGCAAAGGTCTTCAGAGCTCCTGTCGACTGAGCAGTTCGGCGGACTCCTCCAGGTCCGCCGCACCGTATTGTTTTCCACGTCAGATGCTACAACCAATCAAGGGTAAGTGTCAACAATATGCCCTTACGTTTCTCTAGGGTATTTGACAAACAGCTGGTTTACGGTAACAGCGCCAAACGCAAGTAACACTTAAGCCGGAAATCTAGTTCAAAGAATTGAAAACGGCTAGTGATACTGACATAAGTCGTCTTTGCTTTTCGGACTCTCATCGCCACCTCTCTAATATTTCAATGGTACCTTAGAATCCACAGCCTTCTCCCAGATGACAGCACAGAGAATCTTATCACAGAAATTGTGTAAATGCCAATAGGATACGAGTCATGGGCCTCGGAGACTAAGAGGAGGCCCACTGACGTGTTCTACGACGGCGCAGAGATAATTAAAGAGCGCCAGTTAGTTCGAATCGTGAGACATCAAGCTGATGAGCACCCAACACTAAATTATTGTTAATTTGAATATTCGGAGGTTCAATAGCCTAAATCAGTAGGTTAGCCAATCAATATCAGCAGTAGTTGTCGTAGAACAATTAATACCAAATGTTTATAACATCATCAGTGTCATACGTAGTGTTAATTTAATGTAATAATTAGTGTTGAATGGATGTGCAAACGTAATGACGATAAGCAGTCAAGTGATCGAGCAATTTCAAGTTCATTGTTGTTGATGTTGTTGTTATTGTTGCTGTTGTTGTTGTTGTTGTTGTTGGATTCGATTTAAGCATGCACATAATGTATTGATTTGTAAAACCCACCACCAGGTGCGACAGGAAGCTGGTGCCTTGTGCAGTGATGAGAGTGAAAGCTGAGAGGCAGTTGACTGGCTGAAGGTGCACAAGGCTGAAACGATGCGAGCCCACAGCCATCTCTCACGTCTTTACTATGGCTGTGTCAGGTCTGGGCAAGGAGTCCAGACCGGCGTCTGGCCCCTCCTGGCCGAGAGCTCGACGTTGCCTTCTTAGTCGTCGGCCGGTACTGCGCTATCTCCTGAGTGTAGCCCATTCATCATCGTCCGACCTGAATTTTACGGGGGGGGTTGGGTTGTGAAATTTTGTAGTGGTTCTCTCTCTCTCTCTCTCTTTCAATCTACTGCTGCTATGTAGTTTACTTTTAGATTGAAAGTTCACGAGATTGCCGTTCTATTCAGATTTCGTCGTTCGTGCGTTACAGCGTGAAGCCTTAGAACGTCGTAATGGACGGTACAGATTGCTAGCACATATACGCGGTATAGATCGTCGAGACGGGACAGGGGGCAGAACACAGACAATTGATATGCAAAGCCACTCATATTTTTAGCGCGTACGTGTAAACTCGTCCAATTGATCGATAGCGAACGGCAACAATACGAGCGCTCAGCATCACGCACCGTCCTGTAGATAATGTCATGGTAGTGCAGTGTCAGGAAGAACATGCATTTTGGCGAAATCCCGTGCATACAACGTGTAGACGATATCATTGTCATCATGACATGCAGGCGACAACGTTTGCGAGTAATCACACATGCAGGGCGGAGTGACATTGGCTGGAAAAACCGAAAATTGACATTGCTGAAAATCGCACAGAGATTCAAGCCGAGGTATAGAAACAAAATCCGGGCGTGTTCCGTACCATGAACAACATGTTCAGACGGCGTTGTATCCGGCAAAACGGTCTGTCTGAAATCGTAACCCGTTGATCGCGGGTTACGATTTCATCTCTAACCGACGTCGCTCGAAGCCAACAGTAAATTCTGCTAGAAATTGATCGGGGTAATTCCGTATGCTTCGATAGCTGCGTGTATAGATAACAGATTTTAAGTTGTCGATTGTTGTGCTGTCACTTGGAGACCTTCGTTGTGTAGGTAGGCATTGCACCCGTAGAGAGTTTCGTTTTGACAACGTTAGTAGCAGCAGTAGCAGTAGTCGTCGAAGTTTAGTAGTAATAATATTCATATAATATTTCATGGATCACTGGTTAGTAATATGATTGCACCTTTCCCAGTGACACAAACAAGACATCACATCCCAGACAGCAACAATGAAAGCTGACAGTTACAGAGCGATAGCATCCTCGGAAAATTCATAAGTAGATAGAGAGAGACTCGATTAAGAGAGATGATTCTAAAAAAATTGTCCAGTGTAAAACAGTGGACTCGCATAGGTCGCGATCTAATATGGATCTCAAACGCGTCAAAGCAACATGGCGGAAATGCACGTGGCAACCGCACGCGAACAAATTTAGCGAATTTCGTTGTAACCAATCTTCGCTGTGAAGAATACACATGTATACAGATATGAGATATAAGATTCGACAGCAGAGTTGTACAGCAGCTGGCGAAACAGCGAGGCAAAATAAGAACAACCATATCGAGTTTGCGAAACACAACCCGTAATTAATATTCTGGCCCCTGATCACATATGGGCAGCTGTTCGATATTCAGGGCGTTAGCAGAACACACACACACACAGAGACATGCGCGCGTAATGAATGAGACATAAGCTCAGTAAAACCGTGGTGGCAATCGAGTCGCTGTAGTTGTCGTCGTGTCAGCAGTTAATATCGGGGGCAGCTAATATCGGTCAGGTTAGATTGTCTGGCTTATTCGTAAATATTCAATTGCTTGGCCTCTGTACACAGGCGAGCAAAATAACTTGCTATTGATTATAGGTAACCGGTGGCATTATGAATATCTCGTAATACAGAGGCTACCCACGCTTGTTGACTTCCTACCGAGAAGGGACAAACAAACTCATGAGAGAGAGAGAGAGAGAGCGGCTGCATTTTTAAAAGAAAACATTTCTGAATAAGCCAGTCATTGACACTGTTGATTCGATTCATAAGGGTAACTGCAGCAATAATATAGTCTATACATATATATATATATATATATATAGATATATACATATAGTACTTTTGGTTTTTGATGAGGAATGATCACATCTGACAGCAACAACAACAACGAAAATATAATTCATTAGATGATAGCAGAATCCACATTCTCACATCGTCTAGCAATTAACTTCGTCTCTAAAAGCGAAAGTCCCCTGCGTTGCTCCAATGAAAAGCCGCGTCACATAAAATTAGGTTACGATTTTCATCGCCAAAAACACAGGGTTAATTGTCGGCGGCGGACACACACATACTTCATTACACCATTGTGATTTCGTCTTGCTTTGTTGTTTTGTTAGTGCGTGCGGCGGCGGCGGCGGCTGGCCGACTGCTATTGCGCAGGCTGCGGATTGCGTCGATGATTGATTGATTCACTGACTGACAGATAGATCGATACATACATACATAACAGCTACGGGTTGTTCTAGCGACTGCAAGTCACCAGCGCCCCTGTGGTGAATTAGGGCACGCCGATGCAATGTGGTGGCGTCGCCAGTATCGAATGGTCAGCTGTACCCCTCGCACACGAGACATTTGGAAATTATTTGCATTCTATAATAGCGAATCTGTTCGATAATGTTCTACTGTGTGTTTGTATCTTGCCATTACGATTATTAAACTCTCACCGGGGAGGCGGGGGGTGTCTGACGGGTTGTCCGCTGATGCGGGAAAGTATGTTATTGCAGAGTAGAACTGAGATGGCAGTAGTAATCTAATTAATGCCATTGGCAAAAGAGAAGCGTAGTGTTCAATTAACGAAAGGCGTTCAGCGGCGCTCTCCTCCCAACCAAATGATGACATCACACACAGAGGCGAAAATTTTGTCAATAAATAAAGGTGATCCTCACGACGATGCTGATATTGCCATGTGTCATAAGCTGTTATAAATCTGATTGACCAGTCATTTTCAGTCATCCGCAAAGACAATCTACGGAGCCGTCGAACTGCAGTCACCCGCGCGCTGAGCGCATAAATCATGCATTCGCTTGGAGACTGGCCACAGCCGATATGCGGTGATGCTATGTATTATTACACAAACTACTACCGTTCAAATTCTCGTTTATAATGCTAATCATGGAGTGCTTATGCTGTATTGTAAAATATCACGAGGGACATTATTTAATAAAGTTGCTCTCCATGTGACAAGGAAGAGCGGGGCGCGTATGTCCCATCTCGTTCGCTGTCTACTTCAGTCCTCTAGGGGCTGTTGGATAAATGCATCCAATGCACGCCTGGTACCACGATTCGAACGATCTATTTGTGATGGACATTTTCAGCATGACTCCTTCAATTTTCATGAGCTTTCGAGATATATCCCTACACTTGTGTGTATATTTACTTCGCGAGATGAACGGGGCGTGACACACCGTCATATTGTTAACAATTCATCTCGTTTGTTTGACTTGAGCATTCACATCATAGATGCTGATGATAATAATAATAATAATAATAATAATAATAGTAGTGGCGCTTTTTTATTGCCTCCTAAATGCTTATCAATGGTACATTATACCATTCTCATCTGTATGCCCGCCTACAACGCAGGCCACTACGTGTATGCTTCGGCCACAGCACAGCATATCCATAGATCACACACGATTCAGAAACAATCCATCCTATATCCATACAACCATTCGTTCGTGCCGGGTGCAACAACACATCGTAAATGCCATCTTTTCAGGAGCTTTGTTCATTTGTGTGTTTTCTGAGAGACTCTTGCGACTGTAGGTGGTGAGGTTGCTGGCAACCTAGGCAGCTGACTACCTAGCTAGGTCGGTGCGATACGATGTAGGCGTTAGCCGTGTATTGTGTTTCCCCTCACCGCGGAACGCCCGTTCATCGGGCGTTCAATTATGATTGCAGGTGTGTGTGCCTTCAGTGCGTCAGTGAACGGGGCCTAACCATCCGATGATGGCGAACGCCAGGCGCAAACTTTGATGCATTGCCATGATCCAAGCAGCAACATTTGTAATTAACATAATTCTCTGCAATTTGTTATATATAGATATATATATATATATATCGTCGTTATATCGATGATGGACGATGCTCAGCGTTCGTTAGTGGTGCCAGCGTGCAGCACGTGTCTGACGACGTCTCAAGTTGTTGGATGGCCCTATGGTGTTTGTGACATAGACGCCTATGTCCACAGGCGCGTTCCGTCTGTCTCTTGTGTTCGTATGTTCGTTCGTATGTTGAACGGGACGGCCTGCCGCCGACGCGAGCGAGCCGCCAGTCAAACGCTGCTGAACTGGACTGCCTTCGACTGCCGGCCGATTGAGCGCCGGCGTTATTGTGAAGACTGAGTGTAGTGGTGGTGGTGGAATAACTTACTGGAACTCGTCGTCTGAGCTGAGAAGTGTCGTCTTCTCAGTATGCCCTGGGGGATGTTGTCCGACCATTCGGTTGATACCTGATCGGATCATTGAAGCCATCCCGCCGCCGCTGTTGCCACCGCCAATTCCTCCACCGATGTTGCCACCTGAGACAGAGCTGGTGGAGAGTTGACCGGGCCCTGAACCGGTCCCCGAACTCGCTCCACCTAAAACGTCCCCGCCTGATTCAGCCGATTTGTTAGATCAACGCTAACAACGAATATCACGATAGCTGTGGCAATAATGATAGTAATTCAAGATGTGGGAGTACGTTGATGAATCACATTGGATAACAGACATCCTCTGGATTATACGCGTCATTATCAGGTAGCTGTTTGTTCATATTTAGGAAAAAAACGCCCTAATTTTCGATAAAACAACACGTTTCCCTGACAGCATCGATGGCCCCCAATGGTCGAACAAACCTTGTGTAGCGGGTTGTGCCGCTGGCGGCTGTTGAGGTGAGGTCACCTGAGGCTGCGGATGGTGTCCGCCATGTCCTCCTTGTGGAGCCGTGTATTGCGTATACTGCTGGTACTGCGGATGGAAGTTGTGAATTGCATCATTCATGATGTCCTTTGGGTTCATCGTCTCCTGCAAAAAAAAAAAGGGAAACAGGAACGAAGTGGAATGACAACGTGAACAGTGGATGAACATCATGAAACTCCGACCCAAAGTTGGTTAACCTCAGTGAGCGCTATCAGATTAACAACTCCCCTGCATGCTACTCAAAATCGAACAATTATTAGCCAATCTATAATCCAACTACAATATAAGCAAGTGGCAAACCATGTTATATACATATATATATGTTAAATGTTGGCTGCGGGTCAGCCCGTAAAATTTATTTTTATATATGTATATATATATATATATATACATCAGATATAGACCTGCAAAACAGATAAGGGCTTTACTGTAAAAGCGAACGGCAGGCCAAAAATTAGTACGGTTGTTTGGTTCTCATAACCAAACGCGTACTTAACTTGAGCCAATCACAAATTAAATATCGCTGTGTGCGCTGGAGGGCTGCTGTCTTTGATCAAGCTTTGTGTGTGTATTGACTCGTATCATAAAACACAGTAACGTGATCTTTTTGACATCACCGATTTGCCATCATTATCACTATGTGTCGTTGCTACTGCTGCTGCTGCTGCTGCCGTTCTCTGAAGAATGAACAACATTGCCTACCTTCAGGCTGGATGAGATCGATTGCATCGTGACCGTGCGCCCTGTTTGCATGCCACTGCCGTGTGCGTAGACCCGAACAGGGAACGCGTAGCGAAGAGCGAGTGCCGCGAAGAACATCTCCACGCAAATGAGGAAATTCTGATAGGCTGCCGATACAGCTCCGGCCGATACCGAATGTGTCGTCTCGTTGCTTCCGGGAAGGCCGAAGATCGGCGGCGAGTCCTTGATGAAACTATACTTCTCCAATATGGCCAAGAGTACGCCCTGCCAGAACGACAGGAAGATCACCGACTTGACCGTGAAGAACTTCCAAACGGGATCGAACGGCTTCAGCAAGTCCTTCGTCGCAAAGTAGAACAGTACGAGACCGTAGAGGGCGAGCGACACCGAGAAGTTGTAGATAATCGTAATATATAGATAAGCTGTATCGGGCCGCCAGTCCCCATCTGTATACTTGCCGAATGGCTGCAGTATGAGTATGATGAGGCTCATCAATGGCTTGACTGCGCAAAATTGCAATGTGGCCTGTTTGCAGAATCGTAGAAAGCCGATCGTGTACGTTCGGCCCTGAAGGCAACAGGTCCCATACCAGAACGAGGATTGGATCGCTTTACCACGGATCTCGGACATGATATTGCCCTCCCCGCCAAGGTACTCATAGCAGAGCGACAAAAAGCTGTAGATCACGAACGCTTCGTACCAATCGCGGACAGAGTTGAAATAGATGTAATAGTTCTCTCTGAAGAATAGCAATGACAGCCACGAGTCAAAACCGTATATGGGGATAAAGAAGAGAATTCGGATGATCCATCGCTGTTCCGATGGTAGCGTGTAGAAACGTAGGTGTTGATAAATCTGCAAACGACGTCGAAGATAGATTACTGCCCGTTACGAATCCATTTACCAATGAAATAACAATAATCACAATCGTAATAATAGTAGCAATTGACAGAGATAATATAATCAATAGCAATAATAATAATATCGAACGATACATTTGATCAGTCCATAACGTTAACACATCTACAAGCGTATTCAATGTTCAGCTCGAAGTGTGGCACATAATGTAGTACGGTGGATTATATTATATTCGTATACCTGGTGGCATGTGATAAGTAGTGCTGCCCAGACAAAAGCTCCGGATATAGCTTGCGCGCCAGTCGTCTGTAGGAACGTGGGCGGCTGATCGTGTGCCGATGGTGAGGCTGACCCTGAGCTACTCGCACCTCCCGTTGCTGTGCCATTGGTCAGCGTCGCGATCGCAGAGGCTGTCGTGTTTCCTAACGCCGTTAGAACCGACTCTGTCGTAGCTGAACTCATCTCGTATGACCGATCGCCTGTGGAGGAGAAGGCAGGGGGTCGGGAGAGCGTACAGGGTTGGCGTACATAGACTTAGTACAGGGTTACAACGTGACGCAAGGGCAGACCTGTCAATCGTAGAAAAAATATCGTCGGTGCGTTTGTCCGGTGTGTGCGGTAATGTGCTAGCGTATATTGCAACTTGATGGATTCTGAGTTTAAGCTGATCCTATTAAGTCTTTGCTAAATCGTTAACTAAATATGTACCAGCATTGTTATTTGCAAACACTAGCGATGACGGTATTTAATCAATTCAGTTATGGGACATTTCGAGTAAATGCAGCTTCTCCCATAGCGATACCTTCTTGAAGAACGGCAAATGAATATGCAGATTACAATATATAGATGTCTACCTTGGTTTGTTAGCATAGTCATACCCATGTATATATATATATATATGACGACGGACTAGAGTGATACCGGCTGAATTAGATGCTGGTTCATAGGGAATAATTATACACCACCCCATTAATAAAGCATAACGTTTCCCCTATAGTATCGCTCTAACCGTCGCTGAAATACAATGCAGCATGCCCAACTTGGTATGAGCTTCTATGGCAAACGTGTTCGAGGCTGCCGCCGGTCACATGAAAGTCTTCAGCTTCATACATTACCCTAATGGGATCTGAGGGTCATAAAACGCGACACAACGTATCACCGTCTCGCCTATTCCTCCGTCCAAGCGATATCCGGGTGAGGTTGTATATGCCGTCCGCAATATATTCCCAATTATTATTATTATTATTATTATTACGATTAGTATTTGCTTGGATACGGCAATCATTGAGCAACCTCTGCCTCGACCTTAGATTCTCATCATAGATTGAATGAGCAGACTTATCTAAAGTCAGAACGTGTTCTGTTCTGCTAGACATCAGACAACATATACTAAGGACGCATTCAACGAGTTCGACCTCAACAAAGTCCAGACGCCTGCTCTATAATAGACGACATTTAGATAATGTACAAAGTTGTGTTATTCGCAGAACACACCCGTCTACATTAGTTATGACCCCCCCTCCTCCCAGCGCGCGATCAAGCACTTTTTTTTGTACGACGATAAGTGACCATGCCACGATGTAGCTCTGACACGTATATACAATACGAAATTATACACATAGCGAAAATCGCAAAGTAAATGTGCATGTATTAATCAGATGACTTGTGCCGTTGTGCGAAAGAACAGCGACTAACTACAAATGACATTTTTTTCGATGCGTTTTTAAATGTTGAGAAACGCACAGGAAGAATCAGGATGCTCGGCGAAAATGTTTGTCAAGTCAAAGTGTACCCTTGTTTATTTACGCCCAAACAGTTAGGGTGTAGGTTGCCTTTCGAGAGGGTTGCTCCACTCGTATGAATATCGTTAAGATTATTATCGAAAGCGAATATATTGTACGAATCTGGGTAGCTCACCATGTAGAAAAGGCACCATTGGCTATATCGCCTCAGTGCTTACACACACATAGATTATTCGTATTGCGTAGCTAAAACGACTCTCTAATGAGATGTATCATGTACTCCAGTTTGTTAACCAATTGGTTTGTTAACTAATCAAACGGTTGAGGGTATATAGGGCGGGTGCAGGCGAGCCCAATGCCATATAATGATATAACTAACATCATTCATCGCACAATCAATAATCGTTTTATAGCTCTCTACCACCACCACCAGCACTTGATACTGTGGTTGTTATTGCTCCGTAGAGGACGGTAACAACGGGTAAATTCACAAGTGAAAATATCCCTCGTTCGTCCTGTTCATACTTGGGGACCTGTTTCCCGTTGATGGACGACCCGACGTCAAATGGGTGGGTTCGTTTGACGCAAGATTTCTCCATATGCGAGTATCAGGCCACCCAGACCAAACGATCTTGCCCGAAGTATCCTTATTGCTGATGGCACTCTTGGGTTCGGGGTGAAATTTTGACAAATCACAGGCAAGATTATGTGTGAAATCGAAATGATCTATTGGACAACAATCCATAGTACGAAGCTATGATGTTATGATTTGTTCAAAACATTCGTGTAAAACAAATTATACTGGTATAAAACTGAGGCAAATCAAGGGCACGGTATACCAATAGTGTATAATTCACATCTCGTTAACTGAATGAGCCCGGATAACCAGACTTATATGTCTGCGTATAAATACAATAATATACCTAAGCTCTAAGCTATTTCGACGATGATGTGTATTTATATTTGGCGCTGACTTCAATCAATGCGGCGCCTGCTCGAGCGCTATTGCCAACGCAGTTACGATTTGGACTCGGCAAGTTCGCGTCGGCTAATCCGATTGAGAGTCGTTTGTGGTAACCACCGATATTGCCCTTAGAACCTTAGTCGTGGTTTTGACGAACTGCCTGAGATGAAAGATAAGCGATACAGCTTGAGAACGAATAACGGCAACCATTGGAATAGTACCATAAGAGACGTGTGCCAAAGTACGAAATTTTCCCAGTCGCCGTGTTTCTGAGATTAACAGCTAACTTAAGGATGATGCAATCGCTACAAAGAATGGATGAGATTAGATCATCATGAGTAGTTATCAGGCGCGTGAGTGGCAGAGCTGAGGGCGACTTAAGAACGATCGATATTGATCACTAGCAAGATCAAAGAGATTAAATATGAGGCGAGTTTTTTGTTCATTATGGTTGTTTCTGACACGTTGGATAAATAGTGTGAGAAAAACACTGTTAAACCTTAATTCTACCCACAACAACTATAGACTTCATAAATTCAGCTTCTTAGTATTACGCATGTTCATGACTGCAACTTTCACTACTTGCCTATATCCAAACCGATGATATCTGGGATTAAGCAGATGACTATCAGGATAGGGCTCAAAGGCATAAGTTGTTCCGTAAGCTAGTATATTAGTCACCTGCACATATATTACACCACTTTGTACTCTGCATCAACCAGCTTTTCGACGACCAATTACCTCTCACAACGCGTGACTGAAGTTGGTTTTGTTAGAAAAAAAAACGTGTGCTAGCTCCATTGCGGCGGTTTATACCGTTGATTAAAATAAGCATGCACATTGTATGGTAATGCTAGCACAAACAAGCGTATGCCCTGCGTGGGTCCAAAGCAACGTTTTGGCTTCCATTATGAAAACGAGATTCATAAACAACCAACCAAACAGCTGCGTACCGAATGCATTGCAGATGCCTTGGAGACGGCCACGAGATGGACCTGCCCATGTATTCGCTATCACGTCGCGGC
Organism: Stratiolaelaps scimitus; assembly: GCA_019614645.1. NCBI lineage: Eukaryota > Metazoa > Arthropoda > Arachnida > Mesostigmata > Laelapidae > Stratiolaelaps > Stratiolaelaps scimitus. The sequence goes on from JABWDB010000029.1 coordinate 1,992,724, forward strand.
TTATCGAACTGAGTCGTGTGCTGTGTGTGTGTGTGTGTTCAAAACGCGATAGCTGAAGATGAGTATCCTCTTACAAGGAAGATCGTAGGTGTCCGCATTGAGCAAAACTTAGTTGACACTGAACAGGTCTACTGTTGCCAGCAAGGATATTACAACGTGCCTTTATTTATGTTCGACTGCAAATGGTTAAAACATGGGACGAGCCTTGTCTATAACACGCAATCAAGCGCCGGAAACACAATGCTGTACGGCATACCCATATAATTAAAAGGACTATTTACTATTCACACAAAATCCTCATCCAGTTAGAATTCTCGTCCATTATAGGAGAGAGCTTATCTGGACAGTGAAGACAACGCCAAATTAATTTCGCTCATCTCGATATCGATTCATCCACGCCACTAAAATAGAATCGGTAGAATGTATTCCTGGTGGAAATTCATAGAAGTATTATACGGTCTGTTTACAGAGCCCTTCGACCTGAATGCATGATAGGACAATGAGTGTATATTACGGTCCTTAATATTAATAATGCAGAATAGGATTAATTACACGCTCAAGTCGCACGGGTTAACGTGGCATATTATTTCGTGGACTTCCGACTAATACGCAGCAGTAAGTACGGGGATGTTACCCACTTGAATAGTTGGTACTCGAGTTTTCTGCTGACTCCTCTAACTCGTCGAATCTTTTCAGTACTGTCCTTCGGTTATGATAATTATAATAATAATAATCATAATGAAAATCAAAGATTGTGCTGACAGTGTACTCCGACAACGTTGTCCCCGAACAAGAAGATTTGAATAGCGCAACAAAGTTCTACAACCATTCCGTCTGGCCTCCAATTGAGTTTTCGAATTTCACAACAAACTCGTGAGGTTCTCTACCCTTTAGATATATAGCCGTACTGAGAAGCAACGCTCACTAATTGCAGTTAGTATCTAACGTCGTATTACTCTTAATAGGAGTAATTTTCCAATGTATTACTGTACTTTACTGCCAGCTCGGGTTTGTCTCACGACCCACGGCTAATCGTCTCAAACTAGCTGTTAAAACATAGACGCAATTTTAGGCGCGCTGGTCGCTATTTGAGAATAACACAGCACATTATTGTTATTAATCAATTACTAATTTTTGAAATAATCTCCATTTCATCGAAGAACACCACAATGTAAAAGCTAAAATAATCAGGAGGTCCATAATATTATCGAAAGCAACTGACATGATAACGATTGAAGGCAGGTGAGTGCAAGTCACTAAAAATAGATCACGTCACCAAATACAACTAGAGTATTGTGTATGATACCTGGCCCACAGTTATGCTCCCATCACGTCCAGGTTCTTCCTATACAACGCACCCCCCCAGGGGACAGATTCAATCGTTCAGCACAGTGTGCGGCACAACGCAGGCTACGTCTAGTGTCCACGTCGTATGTCTAATTTTCAGCTTCACAAATTATTGGGTTCACTAAACACTTGGTATCTATGCTTCAGCGCACCGTCATAATTAACGGCGGCGCCGGCGTCCAGATTCATATGGTCTTCGTTATTGATCCGGAATACTTCTAGCCTGTTTATTAGTGACATCGTACCAAATGTTGGGCTCCTTTTGTTCCACCTCCCAATATCTTAACCATACGACAAAGTCGACAGGCAACAGATTCAACGTAATTCGTCCGTCCAACGGTCGTCATTATACAGCGCCTACTCTTGTTGGCGTTAACTATACGGGCAATGCTATGGCAGCAGTGATAGCTAGTTGATTCGCTGGGTAAAAATGACGACGAAGTAAAATGCTGTGAAAACAGCCTCCTCTAACTGATAGAGTCTATCCTGAAGATGGTGAGCATCTTCGATTATTAGACAGGAGGGATATCCGGGTTGGATTAAAATCCTGCTGCCAGACGCGGAGAATGTTTGGATTGCTTTATCATATTTCGTTGTCACTGTTTTTTTTTTTGCCAGGTACAATATGGTTGAAAAATGTCGCAGAGGTCACCCCCCACCATCTCCTCGTAGTAATACCTAAAGGCTCAGAGCTGATATCTGTCACGGCCCAAAGAATGTCGTAACACCTAGAGTCTATAATCATTACGTAGGGGTAATGTATGCACACAGTAACATGCGATTATCTCGCGGTTCCTCCTGATAATACTCGGAACACTGGTTTAACACAATATGATTATCGCTCTACGAAGATGCAGAAACTCGCAATAAAAGAAACAATTACTGTTAGACAAAATAACATCTAGAACGCCTGAGCTAAATCTGGCTCATCTCTCCACGTGTACCGTACACAAGATGCACGATGCAAGACGCCGCACGTCAATGCGTTAATGCTACGACATATGGAAACCCTTATTGGTCATCTCTCGCTCCCTACGAATTCGCGCAACCCTCAGGCTCCCTTAGTCGGGGTCCATATACGTGTCCCGACGCCGAGAGGTCGCCATGTACGAAGGATGGCAAAGGCCGTCAGAGACCATGCCTGCTTTTGGGATCTGACTGTTCAGCCAACAGGAAGGTCGGCCTGGCAATGTGTCGGTCAAGCGTTGATGAGTAGTGTTGCATTACAAAACCCACCCCACAAATTGCACGCTCGATATAAGTCTGCCACCTAAGGCAACCGTAGGAGTAAGGGCAATCGTAGTAGCAGCAGCAGTAGTCTGCCAACAGACCACGTAACCTGTGATAGAGCTCTCTGCTCTGCTTTGCTTTACTTCCTGTGTGACAGCGAACACCATATGTTGCCTTCACTGCTCTGCTAACCTCGAAGCCCGAACGAACAACGGTGGCCGAACCTTCCACCACAGGGCGGTTCGTCGGCTCGTCCATCGAATAGAGCCGACAGACACACTCGACAAATCTGCCCCTATACTAACAGGACTGGTTTCCACGCATACACGAGCGCTATGTATATTGACCTTACACGGGAATCCCAATCACGGATACATTACCTTCAACGAACATAACCGTGATGCCATTTTGATCAACATCGAAACAGTACAACATACACAATATATGAATCTCTGAAAATGGCACGGCATTCATATTTTTGTTTTCACTCCGTTGAACGCTAAAAAAAAAAAGCACGTCACCTTCAACCAGCTGCACTCGCTTGCCGCTGAAGCGATTTATCAGACTGAGGAAAAAAGGTTACATTTTCTTGTGTTTCCTTCATTAATTTCCCTATTTTTCCTTATCAGAACCGGAGCAGAGAACAAAGTTCCCATTTCCCAAACGTGACTGCCTACCACTCCCACATATGCTCTCGATCTCTCTCTCTCTCTCTCTCCGTACGGCAACGAACATAGGTTTAAACGGGCAAAACACTACACAACAGCCATGTGTGTGTGTGTGTATCCGTCTGCCTCTGTAGCGACACCCTGCAATGCTAACAGGGATCAACTGCGATGCCTCCGTAGCCACAGCCACTGTGCATTCATTCGGGTGCACAGCGCTGATGAATCATGAACCCCGCGCGGTGGCGACAGCAACGAATGGGCCGCGCTGATCATCACCCGGGCACACACCACCCATCGTGGTCATGTTGTGTATGCTGACCGGCTGGCTTCTGGCGGACTTTGGCGCTGCGGGTCTCGACGCTATGGCGGACAGAAATAGCCAGAAGAAGCGCCACTACCGTAGCTGGAGTCGTAGTAGCTAGTAGTTGTTGTAGTAGCAGCAGCAACAGGACCGAGCCAGCCTTCATCCGATGATTCGGACTGAGAAAGCGACAATGCCGATAGCTGGTTAACAACTGCTGTCGCTGCTGCCAGCCGGTAGCGGCGGCGGCGGCGAAGCCGACTTCTACATGGACCGCCACCGTCGCTGCCGTAGTACAACGGCAGATCGACGGACAGACAAAGCCACCGAACAACAACAAACAGCCTTGACAAGGGGTCCGCCGCATAACGAAGACTTCAGCGAGAGCGAGGCAGGCGACAGGCAGTTGCTAGCTGTGAGACAGATCACTTACGGCTGTGTATATGTACACAATATTATAGTATAGCCACACACACACACACATCCACTAGGACGTTGGCAGGAATAATGAAGAACGATAAGCTGTGCTTGGTTGGCCTGTTGGGTACACGGGGGATTAGTGTTTGATAACGATATACGCTCGTCTCAGACAGAAGTCAAGACTGCGTACCACAGCGGCTACGAAGATAGCCGTTCAACAGATGAACACTAATTACTACGGGCGGCTACAGCTGGAGCAGGAGTTTGATATCTAGCTAGACACAGCGATGGCTGCCTTGGAGTCTCGCCTGACATCCGCCCTCTGTACAAATTGAGTGCAACAGCTGGTGACAGGTGGACCCACAATCGAAAACAATTACAGTAGCAGAGTTTCGATGAGAGCGGGCCAACACTCGAATGTGTGTGCTCAAAAGCATCGATTCAATAGATACCACTAACCTCGTCACTGGAACAGACAGATGAACGATGATAAATGTAACAGCCTAGAGATCATGGGTGGATTAGACGTGGTGACGTACTAGGAAACTGGCTCCCGTTGAAATAGAAACAGGGCCTAAATCAATGAGAGAACGTAAAACTAGAATCAAGGCGGTACAATCACCATACTGAATTGCGGCTATTCGCAACCTGTCAGTTGAACTTTCGCGTGCACCACTCTACGCATCACTCTCATCGTCATCATCAAAATCATAATTAGAATGACTTGATTGATAATAGCAGATGTCTTTTAAAAAGGCAAGGATGTAGCACAATGGGCCCTCTGTACAGCAGCTCTCTAGCTGATACCGCATTGCTTTGCACACCTGGTGCTGCTCAACGGGAAACTAGTCAATAAACGGAGGCTTCACGCGACGTCATTCATTCTTTCTGCCTAAAAATGACGAATCCTAAATGGCAAACTACAGCTGCGAGGCCTTGTCAGTCCTTTCTCCGAGGGTTTATCGATTCACAATGACTGAGAGGCTACTCAATCTTATATGTGTGTGTGTATATATATACATATATAAATATACCTATGATCTATACTATACTACTTGCTTGTCGTCGTTAAATGTCGTACGTGTTAGGGGTATGCAGCAGAAGGTACGGAAGGAATCGGGGTTCCTGGTCCAGGTGCTCAGTTGCGGCCTGCGCAGGCCGGGGCCTTGTACATTGCCGTAACGAGGGTACTAACACTACGGCTATTCAAGATCTGCACCAGGCGAGAAAACGACGAGCTGCACCGAAAGAGAACCTCGTCCACTCTGTTTCGTATCTGTAGGCCACCGCCGCTGCTGCTGCCGCCACTACCACCACTATCAACCGCCACAGTCACCGTTCGCTAAAAGACACAGCAGCAGCACTCCAACACTCTCTGTTGCTCTCACCGTCGCAGGTTAGAAAGCACCACCTCTGACGACATACTCTCTGTTCTACTCCAACGACAACTTGGAATAAGTCTGCTTCAGCTCCAACAGTCGGACCTGTCAAACATCCGCGCAATTTTGTCTAAGCCGTCGGAAGGCGGCAGCAACGTCGGCACTGTCCGAACTCGCCAGAGGCGCAACAAATGACGCAGGAGCTTAACGAAGATAGACGAACAAAAGCAATTGGCAGCACAAAGGAATAGGCCCCATCGTTTACACTTGAGTCACCCGAACTCAAGGACGCCACCGGCTATTGTTCGGAGAATATAGAAACAAACCCATGTTATAGAAATCATCTATAATGACATATAATATAAATCATGTATAGGGGGAATAGTTCATTTTAATCTCAGCGACTACAGAAAAAAGTATAGGAAAATAACAGCTTTTTTTCCCAACAGGGTTCGTTGGCGCAGTTGCTCGGTATTGTTCATTACTATATTTCATATTTCATTCTTTTTCTCTATTCATTATTGGACAAATTCAGTTCAATATGATACACATTTTTCGTTTCTTTTTCATATGCCCCCAAGGATATTTTAACATTCTAGGCAATATCATTATCATTATGAATTACTCATATGTTAACCAAAACAATAGTCAATGCATTGAATAATTATCCGCACCACATTCGTATCGCGTGCGCCGTACGCAACGCGACAGCCCTTGGGTAAAGTAATCACTCTTCCATATTACATATCATATCATAATCAAATGTTTATTCTTGGAACTGCAATATACATACATATGCTTAAGTTATCGGAAAAAAAAGTAAAAGGTTGTAAAAAAAAGTAAAAAGGTTGATTGCACCTCGTTTGGCTATTGCCGTTTGACACAAATGTATGACCTCAACGAAGTCGAGCAGAATGTGAAGTCAAACAACCAATACAATATGCACATATATACACCACATCCACTGTGTATGTTAGTATTAGTAAATCATCGAAATAATCACAAGTTTGTTCCTGTTGCCGTCTTAAGCGCACGCGAATTAACACGCATTATATACCTATCAGTCTTTCCCCACCAAATACCTCCCCACTTCACAGGCAAACTTTTTAGCTGTAGGGAGGGAACGAATCTCGCGAGGGAGCGAGCCCCAGACGAACGGTAGACGATAAGCTAAGGCACGACGGCTAGACTCTTTGATGGTAAATGGCTTCATGAACGCCGTCGGGCGCCGGGTTGAGCGTTTCATCGTAGTAACTATAGGGAAGGAGATGTCTTCGGGTATCATACCACGTTGGATTTTGAAAGCAAGGAGGGCCGTCTGCATTGTACAGATGTTATAAGTTATATTTAGTGAGGGTAAAGGCTTTATTGGTTAATTAAAGGAGCTGCAGTTTTACAATGCTTAAATTATCATATATGTCACGCCGCTGGACTCGAAACCTGCGGCTTTAAGCTTTTTACAGACGCCCACGGCACCGCGCTGAATATCGGTATAATAGTATTATCTGGTCTAAATATACACAATAATTAGTGATGCAATAGGGTGTTAGCCCGCGGCCGTCATGGTGACCCCCGAGACAGGCGATGGCATTGCCGCTTTGCACATACACAGCGAAGGAAAGACCCTGCGCTCTTGCCCCGGATTGCTGGTGCAGACCAGCTTGTTGTATAGCCCTTCGATGAAATTGTCGGTGTTGCCTTAGGTTTTGAAGGCAGGAAGGGACAACGAGGTCGTCGGGAGCGCGGTGTGCTTCGGTAGATTGGTCTGCTCCGCACGAGGTACCGTGTAACTGGGGGTCGTTGCGCCGGTACTGGCACTGGTCCTATTCGATGACGACGATTTTTTGTGCGGTTGCTTGTGTTGACGAGAACACAGATGGAGAAAAACAGGTTCATACTGTTTATCTGACTACATATATAGTCAATATATGAAAGTCTCCATGTGAGTAACGTCAGTAAAGTATGACTCTTTGGATAGTTATTTCGACAACGGAAATTCGAAAATTTGTGAAACATCCATATGTCAACGTTACTAAGTTTTTAGAGCTCTACACAATATGCACACAAATGAAGCACACATTTTCCAAAAAAAGCCGGTCGAATATCTCAAGCAGGACAATCGAATAACAGCGTTTAGGTAACTGAATTAATTGAACATTACAGTGCATTTATTGGAATATGTTAATGCCCATTAAAGGTGGGCCGATGTATTTCTTTTAAAAAACGATTGCGGATTTATGAAGCATACAGATGTGAAAGTTTCTTAGTTTTGAAAGTTCAACGCAAGTGATATAAGACTAATTTTTGCTGATTTTGGAAGTGAAGGTCAATGTTACTCTGAGAAAGCGGATCGGTAAGTCCGCTTATATAATATGTAAACATATTTTCAATTTGTTGTTTTCGATATGAGTTTGCATTGGTTGTATTTACAAATGGGGGGTTCCACAGGGTGCACTCGTGCACGTACTGTTGTCTGATCGCTTCACTGTATAATTAGTTCGCCGAAGTGGTCCGATTGCCTCCCTTTAAATATACATCTTAGATCAATGTCGTCGAAACAGTCTGACATATCAAATACTCTTGGAGTTTTTGAGGCAGTTTACATACCTACGCCAAGTCTCGTTTTGAGTCGAGGCGCACTGGAGAAATGTACCCGTCAGATACTCGGGTCGCTCTGGTTTGAAACAATACATGTAGCCATTACTAGTTTTTTTTTATTCACTGTGAATTGCTGCACCATTTTGAAGGAATGAACGGATCTGAATCAATATAGGGTCCCTCTCTTTCTATGACTCTCGCCCTTCGATCAGGGGCAGCATGTGGATCTCGCGGTGGAAAACACATCTCGTCATTGGAGGCGATCCAGCCAATTTCGGACCTCTGGTTGGTTTTGAAGCTCTTCCCCAGCGGGCAGTACTCCATGGATCTGAGTAGATGGTGACTTTATGGAGCAATGTCTTGGCTATACGCCTAGGTGCGGCCAAATTTCCGAGCCAAGATCGGTTTCAGTGAAGGGCATGCTTTCCAATTGATTGGTCCGGATTTTTATTCAAGAAATCCATCATTGCCGTCAGTATCTCGTGGCCATCCGTAGCGTTCTTTGCGCTGAGACCATTTTCCACAGTGTCCTCCTACAACTGCGAATTCCCCTTCCGCGTACACACAACCTTGGCGATTTTCAGGGGCATTATACAGCACGAAAGTAGTAAATAAGAAAACAATGTCGGATATGCGTCTATCTGGTCTCGAACTTCGATGGATTGGGCAACTGCTGCTAAGGCACCCAACCCAAATATAAACAGCCGCAAATAGCTGCCCCCACCAAATTTGAAACCCATAGCGTTGGTGTTAGTGAAACCACGCAACTTTTTAAGATGGCGATCGTCACTTACAACGCAAGCTAATGTATGCTTTTGTTTTGTCACCATGCCACTAATAGCTTCTATAGCAACGGACTCGATCCACGCTTCGTGTTAGGCGGAGCTATGGTTTTTCTTATTTATCAGTGCGCCTTGTGGATTTCGGCGTTCCGCAAGTCTACAGGACTGATGTAATTCACTCGAATTTGGTAAACTCGTTAGGCCGGCAGGCCTTGTCCCCAAATAGTGTAACGGCATAGTGTACCTAAGTTTAAGACGGCAGAGACAGGGCCTTTTCTATTAAAGATAAACGCCGACCTGCTTTGCAAGAATCCACCTGATACATAAATATACAACTGCTTAATTAATAAAGAAGGACAATTTAAGTAAAATCCTCTGTAATTTTTATTATTATTATGGATAATTATATCGTTCTATTTTGTGTCTGTAAACGTGTGTACATAGTTCTCAACGTTAATATATAGAAGAATTCATTATTATTACTATTAGCATGACTACTAAAAGCATATACAGGTCGGTCAAGCAGCGTTACGACGTTTCTATGACCCTGGCAAGATCCGCCGCGAGCGAAGATAATTCACTTTCAAGACACAGGAGCATCCCGGTTGTGGCAGCTGATGACGCGAACAACTGAACGCACACCTAGAACATACAGAACGAGAGAAACACAAAGGGACTTGTCGACAATAAGCGCAAAATCATTTCGGTGGGCGTGAAGCTGCTATGAAATATATATATATATATAAAACAAACAAAATACTGAAATTGTGTAATCGTCGACTTAGCCATATAGAAAATGTTGTGATGATAGACAATGTAGAAGTTACACTGCAATCATTCGCTCCCTCCCAGCATTGATAAAAATTAATCTGATAGCCGGTCCTGAAATCCAAAGGCGAACTTAGTAGAAACGTGTAAAACTCATCTTATCCCTGTTCGGTGCGCGAATATTCAAGAATGATTAATGATTCTCACCTGCTTCTTGTTAAAGCACACCAACTGGTTGGACTCTTTGCAAACAACCATACGCTTGACATTACCTGCAAACGGATAGATGAAATAGGTTGCACATAAAAACAACACATAATACACAGTGTCAGTTCGAAGCTAAGATCACTAGCGATCGAAGACGCACGAACTTCGTATTGCCACTGTTTGTTATCGATTTTTATTTGTCGTGCGGTGTTTTCTGATTGAATCTGTGCTGTTCTTTGTGTGATAACGACAGACAGGCGATCTTACCCATGCCGAGCCTTGCAGCCTGTGTCATGGCTAATACGGAGCTGGATAACGCTTCAGGCTTGATCTGGTTTCCGAACGCATCTTGTCCTAATCGGCAAACCTGAAGTAAGAGAACAAAATCCGATAAGACCCGTAGTGCTTCTACTTGGAAGAAGTTCGAAACGCACAATGGAAGCAAAAAGCTTAATGGGGTAGAAGAACCTTGAAGTTCACGGTAATTATTGGTTTTGCCGCTACAAGATGGGATCAGTACTCAGAGGACCTGAGCAGCTGCTTACCTTGACAATAGGAACACCGTCCCGGTCCGAGAACACAATCGCATTCAGGCCATCCACCCTCTGCATGAGCTGCTGTAATTGTTCTCGAACGTCCTGCAAGCAAAGCATAGTAAACGCAGCACTCGACAGTGAATTTCATTATTGGAAATTGCTTTTTCTCTCGATTTTTTCATGTTGGCTCCACTTCGACTGTTGAGCACATCGCACACATTTTTATGTCGTTCAACACGCTTGACCCAATATGCAGAGCTAAGAAAAATTGACACCCAACCCCCCATGAGTGCGAAGACAAGCTGCTTGTTCAATGTTATTAGATGCCTATAATACGGTACCAGTGCGTGATTAGAGGGGTCAATTAGAGCTGCTATTTATGCAAGGTTTTATATTGCAGCATGTTGATAATGAATGGAAGGAGAGCGAACGTTATCTGTCTGCCATTCATGAGATTGTTGTCATCCGCACCAGTCAATGATAGACAGATATATATAGAGAACAAGCCGTACTGCGAAGTATCTGTTATACGTTGGAGAGATGTTGAAATTCGTTCACAACGTACTAAGAACTGTGGAAATACTATTGGCATCAAAGAAATTGTTAACAATGATTCAACTTACTTCGAAGCCCATCTTGTTCAACTGTTGACGAGTTAACGCTGGCGAATACTATTTTATTATTACGCGTAGATCAGATATCACCGTGCGTTCTTTCGTTGAAAGCGGTCGCACAGATAATTGCAACTGAGCAAAATACCTAATTATGAATCTTCAGCTGTAATAATGACTGCTTAACACAGGGGAGTTTCACTTCCAGCTGATATTTCGAATCCGCTTATGAGAGGGGGGAGATACCACTTGATGTGTGTTTGTTTACAATTGGCATTGACTGCTAGATGCATGGACGGGCGGCCCTGCACGACGTGGAGAGGGACTGATGGTGACGTTCAGCGACGCTCTCCACATCCGAGGCCCGCCGGGGGACAGCTGTAGATCGCGCGGATGGCAGGGGATCGAGCGACTGTTATGTGTACACCGAAAAAGCGTCGAGTGCTTTAGCGTACGTCAACGGGAATAGAAACAGCACCTGCGGTAAATGTTTCAGCTCGAACATTCGACGTGAGCTTTGACACGATGTCAAGGCTCGAGTCGCAATTTGCGAACTGCGGATGAGAAACGCTCGAATTATTCTAGTAGTTCAATCCCGTACCGAACCGGATTGAATTATAAGAGCTGGCAGGACCAACTGGACATCCCTGAGAGACCATCCTTTCAGCGTCCTTGACAACCCTGAGTGACCCTTATGGCAATTGCCATTACCGCTCTAAGACAGGAGTCATAGAGAGTTTTCAAAGATTGTCGATTTATAAAGAATTTTTAGTAAACTGTACATTTGTATATCTGCTCTGTAAGCATATCATGTGTTATAGTATCATTATTGATGGTGAGTCAAGTTACGCATGTACACTGTTCGGATTTGCTATCGTTGTCCTAACTGATATTTTGAAATATTGCCCAATGAAACTGTGGAGAAGTTCGGTAAACTGCAATAAAAAACTTCGGAAAAATACAATATCGGAACAGCTTCATGATCACAAACAGCAAGACGACATGAAGCAAGGACCAAATCTGTATTTGGAAATTTCAGAGAGATTGTATTGCCGAACACCTATACCGATCTCGTCGTTGAGAGAAATCGTTATTCAATATTTTGTCTTGGATCGAATAATGACAGGAGCGCAGATGTTGCTTCGCCTATAGTTTATATTATATTCTGGTGATTCTCTGTAGCGGCAAGTTCCTGCTAGGCACGACCGGTGTAAAGAGACAAGCAAAGACAGTCCCCCCTAGTAATACCTAAAGGTCAAATAGTGAAGTCTGTCATATAGAAGAAGAGGCAACGAGGTCTGCTAAATAATCGAAGCTGCTTCGTAAATGAAATGGTCCATACATTTCAGCCATTTGTGCCTGGAAATTTGTGTCTAACGTGCAGAAAGGGTACACATTCATCACTTACTTGTATTGTGTTGTTGCCACCTGGGCTGACCATGTCACCATTCTTTGCCATTTTTGCTCACGTTGTTTTTAGACTGTGTGACATAAGGCTCAATTTCGGTCCTATAAGCGGCCTGCTCGATAATTATGCAACGCACTCCTTTCAAGTTGCCCGTGTTAATGTATAATAAATATATCATAAATCTATTTCGGTGCCTATTTATCTAAATATATATATGACGACACCAACTGCTGTCTCCGCTGCAAACACGAAACTGCTCACTTCAGTGATCGAATTGCTCGTTGACGAAGGCACACACAGCTTTTGCGGAAACGGTCACATTTGTAATTAATACAAGGCCTGAATCGTGAGAAAATCAGATTGTTTTACACAGCTCTTTCATAGCTATTCGGTCATAGTTAGCTACACTTACTCCTAAGTGACCAAAAGTGGTTGCAAGGGGTAGATGAAATTGTATATGTAGAAGGATCTATATGATGGAGGAGAAGCACGCATTATGATATGGGCAGAGCAAGAGACAGAGCAATTAACTAATAAATAATTCTCTTTTTACAACCCCAATAATAATAATAATAAAATGTTATGTAGGGGGGGGGGGGGTAATGATACCCGAATCGTCAATGAGGCACTAAAATAGAGAAATGGGCAAATGAGATAAGAATAGACGCATCTTTGTCTTTCCGTTGTATTTGTGGAGAATGATGATGAAGCCAAGGTCGTCTTTGATACCGAGGGTTAGGGCCGGGGGTCGAAGGATGTCACACCCCTGTGCGGAAACTTGGTAAAAAAATACCCGATATTATTATATCTCAACGTATTTGAGGGCACGCTTGCTAACCGAAAAATCTGCTCACCAGATTGCTTGTATGGTGCCGTCGTTTATCCTGAACTCTGATAAGTAACTAACTAACTACGATAGCATAAGCGTATCGGTGAAACATGAGGTTAATATAAGTATAGCAATTACCTACTTAGCGTTGCCGCCAGTGGAGAAAGAACGTAATTAATTACAGCGTTCTGCATTGAACTAGTCATAGAGGGAAAACGCTTAGGTTTTTCTTAGCGTGGACATTTATCTGTGAAGGCAAAACCGTGCATTCATCATAGTACCTAACGAGAACTCTATACGCGATCTATAAAGAACACTCGTCTTGGTGGTCCCTCCACATACAATTTGTATTTCATCGCACGTGGTCACTCTCAAAAAAACAGGCCATTGTTAGCGTTTCTATTTACACTATGTACAATACAAGCGATCAGATCATTTTCGATCAGTTTTTCGGTCAACTTGCAGCCGACGGCGTAAGATCTATTCGATACTTTCTATCTAGTTATCTCTCATCTTCCTCATACGGAATAAAACTGATGGCTATCCGTTTGCTAGAAATCAAATGGCGTTTAGCCTTCATCGAGCCTTCACTCGTGCACTACTTCCATTGCTCGCTGTATATGTACATTCAAATGGGACTACGGAAGAAAGACTTCGAGGTAGTGCCTGAGTGAGCCTCCACCTTGAATGCGCTTTAACTTAAGAGATGATCTAACGAGAAACTGGACCAGCTTCGTGATGGCGGGCCACAATAAAATAGACCAAACGAGAGAGGCGTGCATGACCGTGGATAACGGTCGCGGCCGGGAGGGGTTGTCAATATCGCAGTAACGTAATAAATTAGCATTTATGGTTCTATTCACATGACGAGAGGATGCGCTGGACTGTGACCTAACGCGAGTTGCAGGACTTGCCCGTGACGGCCCGTCAGGCGGGCAGTGTTAGTCTCCCGTCTGACGCGAGGAAATGCTGGCGTGTCACTTCTTCGCAGGCATCCCGAACAGAACGGTTGACACAATGACAATGGTCGTTCCAACAAAAAAATTCACTGAAGGCTCAAAATCGTTGAGAATACACCACGACGCTACGGTTGACAGAATGATAGAGATCGAGGTGGCGAAACCCTTGAGAATCGCATCCGCGTATTTCGTTGCGTAGGATACCGCCAGGCCGCCAAACGTCTGCAGGAGAATCACCGCCCACGTAATGTAATTGTATCCCTGAGAATAGTCGCCGAAAACAAAACAGGATAGACCACGTTGAGGCACGCACGTCAGTGAGCGATGAACAGATACGCATCACGTTCGAGGTAGTTATTCCTCGTTGAATCTCTCAGTGTATACAATATACAATAAGGTAGAATAATACCGGCCAAGGGAGGCGATATAATCATATAATATAACATAGGAAACTATGTTAGCAATTAAACAATATTATTAGCAACGCAATCAGTGCACCACTCCCCAGGTCAGAAGGAGTTATTAACGCGCTCACTGCAAACGACTTCTGTCGCACTTATGATTGTGCAACTAGATCGACTACTATAGCGAATGACTAGAAATTGATTGTGGAAATTAAAAATAAAATTGAAGTTGTCTTATAGGACGGGACACCACTAGCTCTGTAGGAGCGTTAGACACGGCACTGACGCTTCGCATAAACCTGTTCTTGATTCTGTCCAGGGCTTCGGTATGCTTCTTGGGATATGAGCGAAATATTTCAGAGTATGATTATTATTTTATAGTACAGGTACATATAAAAATCAAATTTTAGGCAATCAAACAGTGATAGACCATATTACATTAATATTATTGCGGGTACGCCACCCTCACAGCGTCAGTAATGTGTAAGTCAAAGGCCTTAGCAAGGGCTGGTGAGAACATCCAGATCCCGAACAAGCGTAATTTTAGGAAAATTCGCGACATCCGAACGGAGGCAGATTCGCTTTTGTTCATACCTGGAAGAATCCGCCCTCAAGAACGCGTTCCAGATCGACAATGACGACAGCCCCGGCTCCCAGAAGGATTCCGAACAGAGCGAGTTGGGTATTGCGAACCCAAAGCTCCTGTGTGGACCGTTTCAGTAGACGCTCGTAGAATACCCCGGCGAAGCCTGATGATAAACTTGCCAGTAGGACAGCGGCTAGGCCCACAAGCCGTGTTAGGGTCATTCCTCCGGACCCTGCCTGATCACCGGCTCCTTCGCCAATTTTATAATCGGCTGGCAATTGGACAAGCGCCACCCCGAGCATAAGCATGATTAATGAGATCCACTGTTGTAGCGAGAGACGCCGTTTGAGCAATAATACACTAAACACTGCTGTGGTCAGTATCTTCAACTGATAAGTCACCTGCAAACACAGATGCGGAGGGGTGGAACAATGAAAACGTATTCGTAGTTAGTACATAGTGTACATCGAGGTTACGTTGGAACGCTGACAAAATGAATGGTTCAGAGAATTACCATAAGTGCTGCTGATATGTTTGGTACAAGCTATCTGATGATGAGCATTTGATATGAGGTGCTGTTAGGCAAGGGCCTACTTAGTACCTGAATGACGACCTCGAATTAGGTATATTGGACATATTTTTTTCAAACAAAACA
This sequence comes from Stratiolaelaps scimitus, assembly GCA_019614645.1. Taxonomy (NCBI): domain Eukaryota; kingdom Metazoa; phylum Arthropoda; class Arachnida; order Mesostigmata; family Laelapidae; genus Stratiolaelaps; species Stratiolaelaps scimitus. The sequence continues at coordinate 2,008,412 of JABWDB010000029.1, forward strand.
TTATGTTTTGCTCCTATACAGCTGTCAATCGCGCATGTTGGCTCTAGAAGCACTTGCATGAATTCTAATCACTTTTGTGATTTAGAAAGCTCACGCAGACCTGGCTTCACTGCATGGTATTTGCCAGATACTGTTCGACTCCTGCTTGAGGGGCTGATCCACCCACAAAATTAGCGTCCAACTTCGCTCTCTGCTACATCATGATAGTACTATGCACTAATTCTAATCTAGCTTCGCTTAATTCTAAGCCACATTTCCTTCACATCTGACATCTATCTTCGCTGTATATAGAACAGAGCCTACCTGATATGTTGCCGCATCAAGTCGACTCAGAGCGAGGAACAGTAGATTATTCTGCATCGTATATAGGCCTGTTCAAAAATGGAAATACATATATATATATATATATATAGTTAATTACAATTGGCTAAATTTCGAATTTGTATATTTCTTCAAAGATAATACGGTGCTTGTAATTGAAGCAGGAACGCACAAATTCCCCCAAAAATACGTACATGCAAATAGATTTCTTAATAATAGAGCGGTTGTTTTCTAAAATTGTGCTTTCCATAAAAACTCACCCGGTCGTCAAATGAGGAAGGATAAAAGAAAACATAACCCAATTGATGCTTGGGATTGTTCCACAACTCCTAAGTCTATTTATATGATTAAATCAAATTACATCGAGACGGTTACACCAACTACACCGAAAGCAAATGTGATTTATAAAAAATCAGTGAATATCTAGACAAAGACACGCCCCTGATTTTTACGGGGATCCCCCCTGTATCGAACTTGGAGGAGGAGGCTCGCTAGGCTATATCAACAAATGACATGAAGAGGCTAGTTGAATACAAGGGAGTGTTGCCATGCCCATACTTACCAGCAGGTACAAGCAACTTGCAAGTTTCTATAGGTTTTCCATAGACTTCAAGATGCAGAGTCCGCAACAGGCCGCTGAGTCCTCCGCCACTGCTGCCGATAATCCCTTGTTCATTGATTCGGGCGGGATAGGCCAACACCGCGAAGCATACGAGCAATTTAAATACTTCGCTGACGACGATCGCTGTCGAAGATAGATATCTCCCTTTACCCTCACTCAACTTTGTCAGCAACAGCAACAAAGACAACACCAACAGCAGTAGCAGCAACAATTATTATTGTTATTATTATTATTATATTTAAAAGAAAAACTTACAATAAATGAGCTATCATTCTCTCTATTTTTGTTGTACGTTCAGGAAGTTGTTGGAGCGAATTTATATTACCGTTTTTGGCTAAGCTTCATCAGCGAAGCTGCTTAGTACATCAACCAGACTTGACTGTCATGAAGGGGTCATTAAAAATTTACTACATTCGAATCATTCCTTACATTTTCGGGACTATCAATGGCAATTCACCATGAAGCTTTTAAGAGTTCAAGTCGTGCTTGAGATCGGGTAGTACTTCATATGATGGACTACTAATCTCTAACTAATGTTAAAATAAAGCTACGAAACATACACTCCTACTCCAATAGTGCAGCTTTCCGTTTAAGGCTGTGCTGTCACTAACAGAAGCGTTAATAAATTATGGCTGATGTTTACATGGAATTTCTTCCACAAGTGGTGCACCTGCCTTCTGGTAAGTAACAAACACGCACATCCATAATGATTCTCTATTTTTCATCGCCATGTTAATTGCGTTGTGTTGGCCCTGACTTCAACGGCTTTCGAAGCGTGTAATTCGCTTAGTACATCTAAATATGGGCCAATTTGTTCATGCTTTGCTACAAAGTTGTACTTCCTAGTAGTAAAAGTATGGTTGGCCAGCCTAGACAAACTTAACTCTACAGGATCTTTACAGCGATCCTATATTGGATACAGAAACCAACACCAATGACGTGTTCATCAAATAGGTCAAACGAACCATTACTCTCTTTCAACAGCAGACTCTGTAAGATGATCAATATCGATATGAGCCCATATTAAAGTGCATTAAGATGATTAAATATTTATGGCCCAATCGGAGGTCTCACACAATCCGACCGAGTAGTGAGTGAGTGAGGCCACCAGTGAATCGCGGAATGGCTCTTAAAGCAGCGGGTCTATTAATATAAGACAGTATCGTCTATCTTCTACCATGTTTCCATATGTAGAGGCAGCATTCGATAAAAACTCCGACCGTAATGATGTTCGTTTAAGAAACTGAACTCAGCAAAGAATCTTCCAGTCGATTCAGCAAGTGAATCCAGTCAAATTGAGTGAATTACGTGCAAACGAGTCATTCGGGCGAATGTCGTCAAAATGGACCAAAAAAGACTAGCCCAGTCTAAATGTGCGGCCGTTTTGCTGCAAAAAAGAGCCTGTCTTGCCGTAATTCTCGGGGTTTTGGAGATAGAAGCAGTTGAACCCGCGAGATATATGGGAGATCACCAAACACATGTTGGGAATGTATCACCCCAAAGGTTGGCAGGCTGGATCCTTGCCGTGGGACCTGAGGGTCAAGAAGAGAAGAAAAACTTGATCGAACCAGCTAGGACAAATGAGATAGCCTGGCAGAAAGTCTATAAAGCATGGCAGGAAGAATGGGCAACAGCAATGAGCGAAGGAATCCGAGGTTTTGTTAAATACATAAATGCAGAAAGTAGAGAGCAGTGGTCATTGGGGGTAATAATGACCAGATAGATTCAACAGGGAGAGATCGTCTGGAAAGAAAAAGGATTGCTAGACTTGTCAGACAATCAGACGAGCTGTCAAAAGGCGCGGTAGCCAGTTCGGGTTCGGAGGAAGAGCGAGGCACAAGACCTCACTTGGTACTTAAAGTATCTGCGGTAGAGGGGAAACGGACGAGAAGAGGGATGGTGATACCAACTGAGAGTACCGCTTCTTCGAGCGCTGGCGTGAAGTATTAACAATCAGTTCCACACATTGGGCCAAGTTTTTGAGGTCCTCTGAGAATTTTAGAGTAAATAGGAGTCTCACACTACCGTGGCATAAACTGCCGAAGTAAAGCCTGGTATCCGTGATGAATTCTTGCCTTGAACCCCTCTTTAAAAATGGATTCAGTAAAAACTACATGAATACGCTCTGTCAAGCACAGATCAGACAGATGTTAATAATGCTATTTCCTTATAAAACTACATCAGTCGTACGACACAAACGCTGCGTACAAGACGTTCCCTTGCCAACGATTTACGAGTTATGCATATAGGACTAATATAGCAAATGAACAAGTCCCGAATATCGAATTGTTCGTAGGGAATGAAGAGTTCGGTTCATGTTGGGCGACGTCGTGAGTTGTGATGATACCTAAGCGTATGCGACTTCTGTTATAGGACAATTGATGTATGGACAGCTAGACTAAGTATATTACCTTTTGCGTTTTCGAGTAGCGAAGTAACAGAACCATGACGGTGGTTTGCAGGACGATGACAATCAATGAGGTGTACTTGTAGAGGACACGGTTTCCCCCCACGGGATGATGCAGGGTGTTGCCTCGACCACCTGCTAACACTGGTTCGATCAGAGGGACCTTGTCCTTCGCATCATCGTCTCGGCCCATTGTGACTATTAGCAATCGTCAACTGGCTGAGATGAAGGGCTGACCTGCGACTGGCAGAACACATAAAACCAATAGTTAGTACAATACCCCATATGAAGTGTACCTATACGATGGTATTGATCTGGTAAAAAGGACTGCATCTTCGCTACAAATATCGTTTTCACATGAACATCAAACTAACTACTACGTTATGCTCATTTGAGACAAAAATACCATTATCCAAACTACATCAAATAGAGGAAACGTAATCACAATTCATTAGACATGCTTTTTTTTTGAGTGGTTCCACAGGAGAAAGGTATCTACAACGTGTATGAATTCAAAAATGATTCATAAACGTTTTCAGTAGAATTATGTCTCCCAGCAAAACAATGTAAGCTAAATCCAAAAAAAAAACTAAGGTCAACTGAAGATGATTATTCGACGTTCTTTACGGTGCACTCGAGCAAAAAATAGCGACGATTATTACTAACTCATGCGAGTGCACCGGTAGATCAAGTCTTACAATAATAATGTGTGCCAATAAAAAGTATTTCTAACATATTATTAAATCGTTAAATTTCTATCATTAATATATCATGTAATTAATGTTCCCTTTTGATTTATGCTTATACAATATAGCTAGACTACTTTGTGCTGTATAAATTATAAATACCATACTTTCAATCAATTCAATTGTATGTGTATCAGTTGAGAAACGCCTACGCATCTTTGTAGCAGGTTTCATTTCCTCATGTGAGCGAAAAATTGAATTAATCTACGCTTAACTATGTGCTACTATCACAACATAAATATTAATATGAATGGTTCAGATCAATCTACTAACGAACATCACAATCGAGCTGCGTCTGAAGTTCAGAGTGTAATAATTTGTTAGTATATTGTAAAAATTCGTATTGATTATCACTGTTACGAATGAATTGCCACATGTGAACGATGTGTCCACGGAATTACAATCATCTGATATTCGCCCACTAGAGACACACAGAGAGAGACCCCGTCCACTCATGTGATTTGATCTACACGGACCTATGTGGCCACACTCGTGTAGCCACAGCTACTTTCCTCATACACGTAGAGACACCACGATATTTGCTCCCCGTGACGGGACTGGTGACAAGCTCAGAGACACACAATACCGAACACAACCGCCCCCAAAGGCCTCGCGCACCAGCACCGGCCTTCTCCGACCAGCTAGCTGCACCGTCAGCTGAGCTCATCCACTTACACAGGTTTCAGTAGAAATGATACTGCTCACAGCCGATGATCATCATCCATCTGTCTCATTGCGTTTTGCACACGCGTCCCCAGCTCGAATCGGAACAATGCCGGGCCAACTGTACTCTCACTAAACTGTGGCTGGTGCAGCCGTCGTCGCCGCCGCCACCGCCAACAATCTCAATCGAACGACAGACCGTTCATCGCCTCATCCAGCACACACCGGAACATTGGCCGAAGCTAGATGTAGCCGACGTGTTCCACGAGTGTGCGGCGAGAGGCGAACGACACACGCGACGCGGAAGCGAACACAGACCCAACCGGCCGCCTTAGCCTGATCGCCCGCCCAACCGACGACCCGTTGAGTGCACAGCCAAAACGAACCAAAGCCGGAGAAATCGAAGCAACACTGCTGCATCGAACGACAACAAAGACACGGAAAAAAAGGGACGATTGCTGCAGCGTCGACACGTTGCCTGTTCAACTTGGTGAGTCGATAGAAATCGACAGAAGACGATGCGCCACTGCATGTATTCGAGCCACAGGATAGGGCCTTGTCAAGTTCAACGCGATGAATGATGTGCACGCGTTTGAATCGCGCGCCGAAAGCAGGTGAAATATGGAACCAATCGGAAAATGGGGTATCGTTTGTGTGAGTGCATATGGCGGGCGGGCGGCGGCGGCCGCCGCACGCATTATACGTATGACGTGTCGTTAGGCATAGTAGTGCCTAGGTGTCCGTGATAGACCACGTGAGGTGTGAACCTAACGGGTGACGGTTAAGTAATAAATGAATAAATATAACTTCTTGGCCAGCGACGCTTGTTAACCTAGCTCCAAGATGAACTGATGTAGTATATTGGGGTTTGAATTACTTGTTGTTCACATGTGGGAGTGTGTGGATTCGTTTTGGTTCAGGGAAAGCTCATTGTAAACGAATATGAAATTAATTACAACATCTGAATAACAGAGAAGAAAACCAAAGCAATAAAAAAGCGAAATTATTATAATTGCGATTTTTTGTCAGTAAATGAAACATAAGAATAGTTTGCGGCCCACGTCTGCGAGCGTTGCGGGGACCCCGTTGCTACGAATGGCCACCATGGACTCTCGTGCGAACGCAGCGCCGGTCGCCATCCACGACACACGATGCTTAATGACGCGCTCGTGAGGGCCCTCCACTCCGCCGGTATCCCTTGCACAAGGGAGCCACAGGGCCTCGACACCTCTTACGGTCTCACCCTTGTCCCCTTCCATCGAGGCCAGCACCTTGTTTGGGACGGCAGGGTGGTTGACACCCTAGCACCTTCTTATGTCAACCACTGTGCAACCACCCCCGGTTACGCGTGCGGAGCGTGCCAAACTAAGGACTTTCCTTCTGCAGCGCCTGTCCCTCGCTGTGCAGAGGGGCAATGCCATCGCCTTCCTCGGGACATTGTCGACCTCAGCCCCCCCCCCCCCCCATAATCGCTAGGATTAACTCCTAACTACTGTATGTTTGAATAAACTTTTGTTAGTTACTAAGCATAAGAATTGAATTAAATACGTGAACAGCTGAGGGTCATCTCGAAAAAACATAAAAATACGTGAAAGGTGAAAGGTAACAGAAAGGAAACAGTAAAAAGCAGGAGAAAAAATGGAAACGAATGTAAACCTGAGCGAAACCCTCAAATAACGTGGCCTGCCCTGGAAAATAGGCTGAGGGTCAGCTAATAAAAAATAGCTTCTAGTATGTGTAATATAATATATCACGATTTCAGCGACTAGATTTGTTGTCGCCAAAACTTGTTCGTCTTATGGAGCAAATACTCGCGCTCGCCGCAAATATAGGGATCGAGATAGTTCCAATTGAACGTCTCCAGTCGCTCAGCATGAAACATGCACTTTGCCAAGTGTGTGTACCCTTCGTTCCCCGGCGAAGTGAATTGATAACGATATGGAGTCGCTTCGAGTTCCTGGCTAGCCTGACGCGGCTTGTATTGCTTGGTAATCAAAGAAACGTGTGGCCTATCGTTGTCCTGGTAAAGGTAAAGGATTAATTAATTTTACAATGGTGGAACACAACAACCTCTCTATCCATCAACTCGGGGCGATTCTAATCGATTGTTCTCTTTTATTTGGCCAATTGTGAGCAGTAGTCACTTGGTCGAATCAATCGGTCTTTGTGGCTTTGATTTTATCGAAATCGGTAGTCACTGGTTGACAGGAACGAGGAACATCTTCGACATCAAAATCTCCACAACGAAATCTTGCAAACAACTTTCAACACACCGCTTCGCTTACGGCAACCTCTCCGTACGCGTCCCATATCTATTTTGGAGTTTGCGCCGAGAGTTTTCGCCCTTTTGGGAATCAAAAAATTAAATGTATCGAAAATACTCATTTTTTCCTCCATCTTCAAAATATAATCTTACCTAGTGCACGTCACCGATCTCGATGAATACGATCTTGAAATGTGAGCACTCATTTGATGTTCGACACTTGATATGATTGACACAGGCGCGAGCGGAAAGACAACTGGGATCGGACCGCTACGGGCTTATGTACCAACCCAATACTTCCACTGGATGTAAGAGAAAGCTCGGTGATCAAACCTAGCTTTCGTAATCATATGATAATTAAGCAAAAACATGGCGATTCTCCTAGAGGTTCTAGTTACAAAGGAAAGACACGATAGGTGAATTTGAAAAAAATAACGATAATAGCTTCGAAGAAGCTGCTTTTCACTGAGTCGATGGTTCTTCGTGAGGAAAGTACACATGCATGGCCCATATTCGGTGTCATTCGTGCTAGCCGCCGAAGATGTTGATAACGAAAATTCGCGCCCCGGCAAGTCCGAATGTGTAAGAAATGTTGTAACTTCTCGAAAATTGAAAAATGCTTAGGAAATGGTCGTGTCTAGTCATTTAAAACAACTGTCAAGTTAGAGTCATAAAAGTACTTCTAAATAAAAGTCCTGCATCGCTCCCTCACAACCCACGTGAAGACGAAATGCAGGAAAGCTCTCACCGCGATGTCTGTTGTTCAAGAACCATATCCACTGTCACTAATAACGTCCTACTCATAAAGGTTGCCATGGTGCCATGGTATGGAAGAAGTGATTTGGGATGACCTCATTATCGAAAACCTAAAGTAAATTTTCCTAAATACAATAGTAGGGATCGAACCAGTGAACCTACGTGCCTCCTCCGATTATAAGACGCGTACGAGTACACCAAGCTACCGGGTTCATTATCGAAAACCTGGAAACTCGCAACAAGCTGCAGGTATCCTTCTTAAAGCGTGCATCTGCACAGTAGTTTGTGTCCACCACCGTACCGTCCCAAACAAGGTGTTGGCCTCGGCGCAAGGGGATTAGGGTGAGGCCTTCAGGGCGGCGCCCCTCCGTAGAGTCGATTTCTTGCGACTCCCTTGTGCAAGGGATACCGGAGGAGCGGAAGGCCCTCACGAGCATGTCATTAAGCATCGTATGACGCAGCTGGCGAACGGTGCTGCGCTCGTACGACAGGCCGTGGTGGTCATTCGTCGCGACAAGGTCCCTGCAACGTCCGCAGCTGTGGGCTGCAACCACAGGAGCCCCAAGCTCGAGGGACCCTCATGGGAAGCGGAGAAGTGGGCGAGAACCTTGAGCAGAAGGAGTGTGGCAACTATGTTGGCGATCGACGTGAGCGAGGCGGCGTAGTAAACGTCATCTAAAAGGTGCATACGAGGGATGCCGAGGCTACCAAAGCGGACCGGCAGGGCTGCCTGCGATGCCCCCGCCGCCGGGGGAAGCTGGAGGTTGAGGATCATCGTAAGGGCGTCCAGCACCATATCGCCAAAGGAACGCCGAAGACCATATCGCGTGGGGGGCCGAAGCCTCGGTGCTGACCGGGCTAGTCCTGAGCAAGTTCTGCATGCGTGCCGCCGAAAAGGAGGACCAAAGGAGGAATAGCTGCTCGTGAGGCCCAAGCAGGGACAGTCAGTCAAGCATCACCGAAATCTTTTTGAGGCAAAGGTAAAGGAGGGGCCGGATGGCCTCCTCCGTGAAAGCCGCCAATCCCGGATGCGGGGTGCAGCAGGGGGACCCACTGGACTCGGCCCTCTTCTGCTTGGCCCTCCAGCCCCACCTTCAACTGTGGATGATGGGAAGTTGGCGGCTGATCCTGCGACCTTCTCCGAAGCTGCCGAAAACGACAATGTCTGGAGGCATGAGCGCCTTAAATGAACCTACAAGCATAGACTCGCCTTGCAACTATGTAAAAAGGTAACCTTTTTACTTCATGTAAAAAGGTTAATCATGTGATTTGAATCGCCCCGCGTCATGATTAAAACCACTAGCTTATGACCTCTGTCCCTAGACGAATGAAGGCATATACAAAAGACAGTCCCATGGGGTGATATTACTCGATTTTCTGTCACCTAACTACACGGCAGACGACAATGAATGTAAGCACACCTTGCAGATGTGGAGAGGGTAATTTAGCTGGAAAGACAAGGTAGACTTTTGCGTGCATGTGGGTGTAGAAAAGTGTGTGAGAGTGTGGAACATGTAAAGGCGGAGAGGGCAACTCAGCATGTAACTTGTAAAGATTACGACGACGGTAGTCTAGCAGACAACAAAATGTGCTGGTGAATTTGGAAAAGCGCGGACCCCCTAGTGGTGGCCAGGGTCCGCCTGGCGGCAGTAGTGGTGTGGGCAGGGGGTACTACACGCGTATGTGTGTGGAGGGCGGAGGTGAGCGGAGCATAAGACAAGTTGACGCTCCGCCATTGACAGCGTCGATCGCAATACATTTTAGTTTATGACTTCACATTCAATATTTTTGATGTCACTCGGTTTTCATAACCACATATGAAATTCATGTTTTTTTTGTCAGTTAGTGTCACAGCAGACGACGCAGAATATAAACAAACATGACGGTTGTCAAAAGGGTAATTTAACGGCGGTGAAGAGGACAAAGTTTGTGTTGCATGAAAGGATTGTGCGTATGTGGAAAAGTGCGCGCCCGCTATTTCAAATACACTCGCCACTACCTTTTGTTTACATGTCGGCGTGAACTTGATTTACCCTTCTATCACGTCGTCTGCGACGCTCACGCACGCTAAATTACCCTCCCTCGTTCGCTGTATCTCCCACACTCCCACAACATCTTATCCAGACACACTCATTTCTCCTCCTCTCACCCGATTCTCTCTCACTCTCCACATCCGCCATTTTGTTGCATCCTGCGTTGCTTGCTGTAACTCTAAATAACATCAAACGCGATTGTTTTTTCATAGTACTTGTTATCTACGTGATCAATCGTCTAGAGAGCTCGAAGAGTATCGAAATCTTGATTTCTGAATTGAGCTATTCTGGCCCCGAACTCCTCCATTGAATTATCGTAGTCGAACGGGTCCTACACGGTAGACAGTCTCCTCTCCCTATAGGTCGACTGCCGCAAAGAACGCTACGGTATATCTTTCATGCTCGTTGCACAATACGTGCGACACAATGACTTGCATCTAAACGGAAAAATATTTATATAGAAGCTACCGAAAAATAAATAAGGGCTAAATCGACCCATATTATGAGTTACTTTCAGGGAACAGACACACACACACAGTCTGCCTATGCTTTCGCATCTTATCTATCCCACCAGAAAAAAAAGAGCTTTAGATTCAAAGTCGTTATCACCATTATTCTTTATTCATCTTTCCGTTGCGTGTAGATACGTAGCAGTATAATAGTAGTACTAGTAATTGTTGTTGTTATTATTTATTAGACATTTTCATTAGAATTTCATCCATTTCAATCCAATGTTTCACGTTCCCTGTTCCATTTTTCGTGTCGTTCAGACGCGCGCTGCTATGGCCGTGTCTATTCGTGTTCTTGGTTTGTGTACGCGTACGTGTCTTCGATAATATCGATACAATCATGATTTCCGCGTTGTGTTAACTTGCTCCCGATCGTCTCATATCGTCTGTGTCTATCGAACCGCCATGTCGCTAATTAAACAGTCTGCCGCCCGTATACTATTACAATGATTACACTAATCGCACACGCTCCGATGAACGTTTCCAGCAGTCGTAAGATACTAATTAGAAAATAATCATAATACGTGACGACTCAAAAGTTACGCAATATTGTAACATACACACCATCTCATGAACAATTCACCCCTTCGGCTACTCTGGCTGTATGCTTTGTCAGTTTGTCGTTGCGTTTGAGTGCGTGTTCATTATTAACCTCTGTCATCGTGTGTCCATTGTGCTAAAAAGGTTGTCGTTCTTCCTTTATATAGTATCCTAATAAATCGGCATCTGTCCATTTATATATATATATATATCTCTCTCGTCTCTCTCTCTCTCTCTCTCCCTTTCTCGCTTTTTTTCTCTAAACTTTTGTGTATATAAATGTTGGTCGTTCATACGACAAATATTTTGCTTTTCCCATTCGACTCTGTTCATTTACGTCGTGTGACGATTGTAGTAATGATAACGCTCATTGCCATAGTCAGTCAACCGATCTTCCTGCTTTGCGCGTCCCCCTACTCCCCACCCTATGTAGTATTAGTAATGGTAGTTGTTGCTTTTACTCTATCGTCTTTCAAATTGCGCACTCCGTTTATGGGCATCACCATTGCTCGTGCTCCCCCCCTCTCTGTCTCTCTCTCTATCGGTCTGCACAGTGACGACACCACTCGTGACAGGCTCCACTACCTTCCTCTCTCGGAGACCTTTTTTTCGGACAGTATTCGTATTCGCCGTTGACTTAGCTCCAAACGACCGTCTAATTGATCCGCTTACTCAGCTTAGCATAGGATCATCGTCTGAGCGTTATTATTTTCTCCTAGCTAGGGAGTCATGGGGCATAATACCCAATACGTCGCCGCCTGGATGCCAAGGACGCTTCGTTTCCTTGAAACTGCACCCTCCGCCATTAGCTCACAGCCCCTTCCCTCCAAAGCCCCCCACCTTGACTGACCGCCAGTCAACTCGTCACTGATGTTCATTTCCTACTTTTATTTGACAAATCTAGCAAATAGTGATGATAGCCTTATGTACGCATGTCGTCTCCATGTGTAAAATAACAATAATTATGACAATCGTAACAGTCATGATAACCTATCGCCGCCGCCGCCGCTAAAAACACTTTCCACTGTTGCTCGTTGTTGCTTAGCTCGTTCTAGCCTGGTTCAGTCCATACCCGTGAATTTTATTCAAACCTCTACCCCCCCGCCCCCCCATCACCAAAACTAAGCCGATTTCAAGTCTACAAAGACATTGCAACCCAGTCCTTGTCATGCCTAGCAAGAATAAAAGAACATGTCCCACGCTACAGTTACTTATTGAACCTGCTTAGCTTCGTCATGTTTTTTCATGTGGATCCCTGTGTATTACTGCACCGACTCGAGAATTTCGCCATCGACCCGATTCTGTTATCGCAGCGGTACACGCCGCTGTTGACAATTTCGAAACCTTCCTTCACTGTTGTGAACTCTCTGCATTACGAGTTCATTACTAGGTTTCCTTGAAGATGTGTTTTTATTTTTTCGTCTTGTACACTAAGTGAGTGAGTGATGTAGCCTAATCTCACGCGAATGCACGCGGGGCCGTGCTTTAAGGTTGCGGATCTCGCCGCCACCTGGCGGCAGGTTTCATGTCTCACTGAATTCATCACGTCACCTCTCGTAATCGCACTCTCATCGCGCCTTCCTCCATCTGCGCTAATCTATTTAGCTGGATTTCGTCTATACCGACGTTTGCTGCTCAGGTACAACACCGACAACGTGGCCGATGTCTTCCACATGAAGACTCTCTCTCTCTCTCCCGTCCTTTCTCCATTGCTTCGTTAGCTCCACTTATATCTGGGCACACCAAGGGCATCCTCTCTGATGAACCGCCTTCGTCGCGGCCCCGGCCAAGTTTTCACGGATGTCATCAAATGCCAGCGAAAAAAAATGATTTCTTTTTTTTATCTTGGTAAAAAACACTTACGGTTTGCTTGTTTTGCTGTGCCCATCGATTTTCCCGTTCAGGCGTACCGTAGATCGTATTGAAATAACTGGCACTCGACGCTCAACAGAGTTTAGGAAACACAGGCAAGCAGTGCATTTTAACGGGAACAGATAGGCGCGCGCTCGCGCGCTCCGTGAGAGCAGTACGATACTTTAGTCAATTAGCTAAATGGTATATGACAGAGTCGTCCACCGACGCGGCAAGTACAATCGAAGAGCTTTAGAGACGAAACATACCTGATGTTTATCCGGTTCTCATTACGAGCCTTATTCAATTGTCTCCAATATTGATTTTATAATCAGCAATCAAACTTTAGCCTAAAGGAACCGAGTTATTCTTTTCTCTTCAAGAACGCACGCGCCGGCTCAACGTCATCGCTATATTCTGTCATCTTTAGCAAGACCATTGAGCACTCTGAAAGCCTGTTTTTGTTGATGAATAATTATGTAAACTCCACCATCACTATTGCCATGGAATTGCTGAAATTCGTCGATAACACCGGTTTGTACGAGCTCATGGACAACTACGAACCTGAACAGAATCAACTCCTGTGAATTTGACCACTTTCGGATACTACCTCTGTTCGCCACTAGAGATTTTCTTAGTATTGTTATGATGGCACTGATCCCATTCTTCCTATCGTGTCATACAATATTATTACTGTTCTAATCGTTTGCTTGTGATTATTTGTCGTTCGCACATTACGCTGCTGACAGTGTAATGACCCTGGATAGCGCGAATCTTTCTGGGGTGTTCAGGACAGGGACGTGAGGATGGAACAGGTGAAATATCGAATCGAATCCATAAACGAAGCTACCAAAGTACAAAAACAAAACCAAACAAACAACGCTCGTGCTGCGACGAGCTGGCATTTCGTCCTCTACGGCGCAATGTTGTCAGGGCGAACGTGGCCAACACAACGCGATACACCACTGCGAATCAGCAATCACACGCTCGAAGGTAACATCCATGACACGTGCAGAAATTGTAGAAATGATTGACTCAATCCCTTTTCAGTGGTCTCCATATCTCTCTCTCTCTCTCAGTATGCATCATGTGTCAGTGTATGTATGTATAGATATTCTCCAACCGCTATTGTCCCGCCTCCTGTTGTTCCTACCATGAATTAGTATTGACCAGCTATAGTAGTAGTGATAGTGGTAGTAGTTATAATAATAATGATAATTCTATAATAACCGCTGTAACGTCTGTCGTTGAATATCATTGCAGAAAATGCTTCAAATCCTTTCCCTATGGCTTCCATCGTTGAGTTCAACAAGCAGAATAATAATTATTTGTTTATTGTCACATGTTTGATTCTCCATCCGTTGCTGTTTGGTGGCTGGTGATGTTTTGCTTGTTGTTGTTGTTGGTTTTTCATAATACTACTGCTACAAGTATTAATTAATAATAATTAATAATAACAATAATACGCATCATAATAAGAGTAATAGTAATAATAATAAGGATTCGTTTACATTGTTTCTTTTGTCGTCATTCTTGTGTTACTAACTATTCTTGTTCATTATTCTATATAGATATATATATATGTATATATATATATATATATAATATGGAATTCCACCCTCTGTCTCTTTTTCTTTCTTTCTTAATTAATCCATAACCTGCATTCTCACCCTCATCGGTAATAATGGTGATTAATCATAATCCTTATTACTATCATTATCGTCATCCCATCTATTTATATATAATAAAAATAATCATTAATAATAGTTCATTCTTTTATATCAGCGTATTCACCATTATTATTATTATTATTATCTGTCTTGCTTTCTCTCTCTCTCTCTCTCCCTTCCTCTTGTTTCTCATCCTCTTCTACCTTCTCCTTGCTCTTCTTCACCATTATTATTATTATTATTATTATTATTATCATCCTCAGCAATAGTAACTTATCAATCATAATAATAATCATCATCATCATCATTGCCATCAATATCAGTTGTTGCTGTTGTTGTTATTTATGTTTTATATTTATAATATTTTTAATCGCCATATCAGTATTTTCGACATGTATTCACTCGTTCTCTCTCTCTCTCTCTCGTTTCCTTGCTTTCTCTCGCGTTCGTTCGCTCGCTCGCTCCCTTTCAATCTGTTTCGTTTTGTATTTTTTCCCCAAGCACAAATTTCCTGCTCCCCCCCCCCAATTACCACCCACCCGCGTCCGGTTGCCCTCGGTGTCTCATCTCACCAACCCGAGCGAGTGGTCACCGATGTTCGGCCTCTCCGCTTTAGCACACATGCCATCTTATGCACCACAACACCCAATGTGATGGGAGTCGACATTCATATCGTCCGTGCTGCTGCTGCTGTTGTTGTTGTTGGCGGCGGCGGTGGCATAGACGATTTTTCTCCTGCTTTGTTTCCTCTCGTTCGTCAGTTCGCGAGTTTTCTTGTTTTTGTTATTTCACTTTAGCCTTCTCCCTTCTTCGTCCTGCTATAAAATTTGATTTGTATTCCTTGATCTATCATCATTGAAATGCCTCCCTTAAACTACTACCTCAAGGCCGTAAAAGGCATTTCTTTCCGCCGCCGCCATCATCATCATCATAATCACCTCTTATCTCGTATCATTATCTTTGCTCGCTTGACCCCCGACTCCCCCCGGGCCACCACCCCCGCCATAACCCCCGTTTATGTTTCGTTATCTATCTCTCTCTCTCTCTCTCTTAACCACTTTCTCTCGTTAACTTTGCCAGTTTTTCTTCCTAAATTATCATTACTCGCTCCTGTGCCACAGAGCTCCCTCTCATTCTCATACACCTCTCTCTCTTTCTCTCTCTCTCTCTATCATAATATATTTCGCATCATCATCATTATTATTCTCATCGTCATCAACATCAGCATTATATAGTTGTCCTCAACATCGTCATCAGCATCATCGCCGCTTTTTTCATTTTTCTTTCAGTAGTAGTAATAATAATAATAGTAATAATCGTAATAGGGCTTTGTCTCCTTATGTATGTTGCAGTCTTAATACCCCCCCCCCCGCGGGCTGTCGTCTGCTCTCTCTACTCGGTCCCTCGGTTCGTGCCTCTTTCTGCAATTTTTTTTGTTAGATTTTCCTCGCATCAGCAGCATCCAATATATCGCGCCATTTCTCTATTCTTCGATCGCTCCTTGTGTGCAATAAAAACATTTACATAAGAACACAACGTTTCTTCTTCTTGTGCTTCACCTGCAAAAGGCACACACAAAAAAACAAACAAACATCGTCATCATCATCATCGTCGTAATTTTCTAGGGGAATTTCATGCAAAGCTGTAATTATCGGGTGTCGGCTGAGCCGCCATTCCGACCATTGGGCTTTTTACTAGGGATTGTCTTCCTTCTGTTTGATAATACAAAAATACATATTAATATAGACTGGTTCATTTCTGGCTTTGGGGGTCGTGATTTCGACAGAAAAAAAGCGTAACAAAAGTAGTTATATCGTTATAAAAGTAGTTATTTGTGTACATTAAAGTACATTAAAGTATGATCGTCGCTACGAGATATTTAGATGGTGCAGGTCGATGTGAACACGACAGGTTAGGTATGTCTATTAAGCTAGTCTATCAGAATGACAGATCAAATGTTCACGGCGCGCCCGGTGTACGTCGTACGTATCGAACACAATAAAAATCAGCGCCTACCTGAAGAGCCGCCCTGGTCGCCAGCTCAAACACCTCCCGTACGCCTTCCTTGGTCCGCGCAGAGCACTCAAGGTATCCAAACGCGTTGATCTTTTCCGCCATCGAGCGGCCATCTTCACTTTTCACTGGCTCTTGCTTCATCTTCGCCAATTCCTGTTGAGCGCAATAATCGACAGTAGACAAATAAGATAATGATTAGTGAAATGAAGGCAGGACTAACTAAGGACGAATACACATTCAACATGGCAAAGTAAAAAAAACGCGAGCATGATTCGAAAAGTATTCGTACCACAATTTACGACCATAATAACAACAACATTGACACAACGCAGAAATTGCACGAGCAGTAGATATAGGGAATATGCATATTATATTAAACATGAGTTGCTGTCTCTTGTCGAGTTTGTGGACAATCTATAAGTTTCAGTTAATCTATGGATCAATAGGACACGCATAGCACCCGCATACAGGTGTGTCAACCAGAACAAAACGATTCGTGTCCATGAACCATGATTAAAACCAGAGCAACTAATAGACGACCATAGGCTAACACTAATGATAATAATAGCCACGGTAGAACAGGCGTATGTCGAAGCAAAGAAGTTTGCTAACGAAGTTATCGAATAGTCCTCCTTGGTTGAAACAAAGTTTAGAACATAGAAAACCAATCGCGGAAAGGCATCGCCAAGTCAAGATTGTCATGACATTTCGTGACTGATGTCCGTGCCATCGCCATTAGACTAAACGCGTGGGAAATCTTGATCATACCGACGGTTAGTTATTATATCAATCGCATCAACGGCATTTTTCGTCTACCTGATTTGTAACAGTAAATTCTAATCCATTGGTCCCGCCGATACGTGTCGTGGTCGACGTATTAGACACTACAAGCGTTATTCACCGATGACAGGGTCCAATTAGCCGTCATTCGTGCAATGGCCATAATGAGATTGCAACAATCAACAAGCGTCATTCAACGAAGTTCGCTCGGTACGACTTTCGTGTAGCCGTCCAAAAGTGCCCGTCAGCAGTTCTACAATAGGAGGAAGATGGTCAAAGAATTTTCCAAATTGACGTCGCGTTGTATACGCCATTGTTCATCTTCTGCTACTGCTGTTCTTGTTATTGCCCACACTACTACACTACACTATCCGTGTGTTTTCTCTATCGTCGATGAGTCACTGAACCAGCTAATTTTGCCGAAGCCTGAGTCATCCAGTAGACAATCCTGTATACAGATCAAGCGACGTGTCCATTTTCTGCGTATGCTCTTTTTTGCCAACCTGATTAATAATATATGTATATATATATATATTTTTTTTTTTGATCTCGGGAGGGAAGAGTTGAATTTTTCGGAGAACAACTTCATCCTCTCTACCATTTGACTCATCCATTTAGAGCTTTAGCGTGAACGAGAAATTATACCGGGACTATCATAATGACTGCACATAGTCCCCCCATGTTAAAAGAGGGCTAAGCCGTACACCCGTGATCTCCGTCATCATCTGTCAGTTTGTAGCCAGTTTGTCAACTGTTTCAATCTTTTAGGCAGATTTTCTCTGCCAAGACGTCATCTAAGAAAAAAAATTGTGCACCCAACTGCTTCTTCCACCCCTTGTCGCGAGCTTCGTTCACTGTACGAGGAGTCGTATTACTTATCACGAAATTTCGATACACAAAATTCGGTCCCTCGATGTGTCAGTGTCGAAATCAGTGGATCAAGGTGATTATTGTGCAGTCCGAACAGCCATACGACTCTGTTGGTTGCGAGTTCCATCACCCGTCTTGGTCTCTCTCTCTCATCTACCGACGACATACATAGATTCACCCATCGAGTCATCTTGGAGCCTTCGTTCATGACGACGCCGCGGCAGGTCATTCAGTAGATGAAGGAGAAATGCCAACATATATATCAATATTGTGGCGCTGCTCATTTTCACTAGAAGTTTTTTTTGTCGAGTTTTCCGTAGTTATGAACAGTTACTGGAGGCACCATTTGTGCGCATCCTCTTCGCTGACTCATATCGGCGAGCGAGCTGACCGGTCGGGCGGTCCTGTATCGTATCCGAAAGGCATCGTCTCGCAAACGTGAACTATAGAAACCAATCCAATCTATTCTGGCCTCGTGATTAGCCCGCTTTGCCCGCCTCGCACTTCGCCCTACTCATGCGTTACCATTGAATAGCGCAGCAATATACATATATATATTAAATATATATATACATATATATCTATATATCGGTCTTTCTCTTTTTTATTTTTCTCGTCCCGTTTCGTCATCCCCGTTGAACGGAAGAAAAATCCAGCAAAAGTTCTCGCCGGCCGTGACACTGGCGTCGAGGCGCTGTGGTGGCCACTCAACGGATGACTCAGCCCTCGTCCGGCGACAGCGCAGACGGCAGCCGCCGCCATAGGAGAAACATCACCAATGACCGCAACGACAACGGTAGGATTCCTATGCTTTGCTCGCTTCTTCGGCAGAACGAGAAACGGAAAATAAAAGAAGGACAACGGCGGCGGGGTGGTGGGGGATTGTTGTTGTCGTTGTGTTGACTAACGTACAACGATTTCTAATGCTATTCGTACAAGTTGCTCGTGAGCTGGTGTCGCTTTGACGATAATCTTTCCTTGCCAGCCGGCTGGCCGAACTTCTACGGACGGACACAGTCGAACGGCGCGCACCGTCAGCAGGCACGGTACCGGTGGCCGCTCTATCGATGATGATAATGATGATGCTCTTGCCACTGTAACGAGCGAGGCGGCCTTACCCCGACGGTAGCAGCCAGCGGCGGCGGTGGCAACAGCAATACGCGGGAGAGCCTGTCGACGACGTAGACCTCCCATCACATCGCATATATATATATATATATACGCTCTCCTTATTGCAAATACGGACGGACCGATACATGGACTAACAGGAACAGCATTGAGCAGCAGATCAGCGCGCTGCAAATAGCACATCCATTCGAATACGTGAAGTCATGGCGTCACCACACAGACCGCGCTGGACGTCGAATCACTGATTGATTGATTGATTGATTAAGTGAGTGAGTAAGTGCGAGAACGTCAAAACGAAGTGAATTTACTCGAGCTTCCTCCTTCCCCATTATTGGCTCGATAATGGGAAGGGTTGACACAGAATCGGCGTCGTCGACGAACTCCGTTCATTTGATGACAATCTCTATTTCATACACTACACACTACTTTGCAATTATACCCCCACCGCCACACGAAGAAGAGAGCATCACACAGTAGATGAACGACACGTTGGCCTCGGATTGAAACAACTTGTTCACCCACACACGGACACAGAGACAAGGATGCGGTCAAATTCTGATCCGATAACTACACACATACGCACGAGAAATTTTTGATACGCTTTCCTTATTCTCAAATAGTTGGACCAGAGACATGAATCTAAGGGTGTACATCGCCACGGCAGCAGCAGAACACGAATCGTTTCGACGTCTGTCATCATCGTCCCCTCTGCCGTATAAACGTCCATGGCAAGTAGTCAACGAACTTACCACCAACCCGAACGTGCAGTGAAGACAAGTGTAACATTGAAACCCCAGTGAAATTGTCATCGTCGACATTAAATCGAAACCGAAATCGCTTAATCGGAGACAGACGGTCTCATAATAGAGAGGCATAGTATGTCACTAGTAAGCTACTGTATAGTGCATGCGTTTGTCTTCTAGTACTAGCCAGTATGATGAAGATGATGATAAAACGCAGAAAATTACTTCATATGCCG
Organism: Stratiolaelaps scimitus; assembly: GCA_019614645.1. Lineage (NCBI taxonomy): Eukaryota > Metazoa > Arthropoda > Arachnida > Mesostigmata > Laelapidae > Stratiolaelaps > Stratiolaelaps scimitus. Next base: position 2,028,566 of record JABWDB010000029.1, read on the forward strand.
ACAAGTCGGGTCTATCTGTCTCACTATCTGGTTGCTGAACTGGATTGTTGAAGGGTATTCTTCAACAGCAGGAATAGCCAATGGCTGAACGATGGAAGCGTGGTTGGATTTTCACCTCTGTCAAGAATTAACCGATTGCAGCTGCTTTGCCAGTTAAACACAATTCATCACTAATGCTACTGGGGTGTAGCACGGACGATCCGCCCATGTCGTGACATGTACGATAGGCTTCCTTTTTAAGCAAAATGCACTTCTATATCAAATTAACATATTGCGCCTGCATTGTACGAAACATGTCGTACAACAAAAGCACTAGTTTTATGACCGTGTTTACAATTGTACCCTGTTCAATACCGCTCGAACTTCAGTTCGTGTACATCTGTTTCGTCGGGTCCAACGGTAGACAGCGGGCGTGGACACGTCTACATTGATCGGCGACATCTATACCACACATTATAGGTACCGATTATAGTTCTCGTCATTGGCCCCGTGACTACCAAAGGCTATATAGCTGTTATGACACCTTCACCCATTTTATGTGTCAATACGAGCCCGATCGATTCCGGCACGATTCGAGTCTTGGCGTTGATTTTCGCCTTGTTGTCCGCGATGTCAAAGCTGGACGACACCACTATGGGCAAAGTCTGGACGCGTTGGCAACCCACTGGCAGCTAGATAATAGAAACCTATAGGGCGATTGCTGGCACTAATTGAGATTCAAATTCTCTGATTGGCTGAAGACGATCATAGACAGGATTTTCTTACTCTGTTGCCTGTCCATTGAGTTGACCATAGTCATTAATAGCGCGCAAATGGAGTGTAACGGATTAAAAGAAACTGTTTTGAAATGCTTCGAGACAATCTGCTGATCGAACGTGTGCCACTTTCAAGACCCGATTTAAGTTCGCCACGAGCAGAGTTTAATCATATTCAGATTTTGCCCTCCAACAGTTAACTGTCAATGAACAATATCGAGTAATAGCGATCTGCTATACTTAATCACAGCCTGCATGATCATAGATTATGATGATTTACATTGCCTTCCAAGTTTCCCCGTAGAGCCAATTATTTTCTCATCAATTGTGAATTGTCACGTTTTCAGACTTCCCACTCACTCAATCACGTTCTGTATATTCTCAGAACGGAGACTGGTCGAGGGCTCCCATATCTCTCAAACCCCCAACAAACACTGCGATCTAACGTCATCTGCTGTGAAGTATCTACGTATGCTGAACAGGTAGCAGAGGCTGGCAGAATTGAGCGGCGACAACTTCTCATTGTCATCGCGAACGACCCACGCCAGTCAGTAATGAGTGATCCATCGGAGTGCATCCGGAGTGCATTGTTCGATCTGGTGATGCTGGCGGTGGTGGTGGTGGTGGTGGCGCCGTATCGCATAACACGATGATCAGATTTGGTTCAGCCCGTACCAGCCGGATCGCTATGCTGGATCCTCATTGGTATCGTCTCCACCGGCCAAATGAAGGATAACCGATGCGGCGATGAGAGCCACTGCTTATCCTGACGCTGCCTGTTTCAGTCGCCATGCATGTAACAACTCCGCTCTTCGAACGAACAACAGCAGCAGCAGCGGCGGCGGCAACCGAGGCGGTAACAATACCAACGGTAACAGCGCCACCGACATCAAAAGTCGACATCAGCGACAGCGGAATAAACGGTAGAGCTCCGCGAACAGCGTCGTCATCGCCATTAACATCAACAACATGATCGCCATTCTTTAGAGCTAGAGCAATTGCAGCAGCAGCAGCTGAAACGGTTGCAGTTCGAGTATATCCGGGGCGAGATCGGGATGGGGCAAACTATACCAGCAGTAACTAGGCTAACTCGAACTCAGACACTACTAAACAAGGCAACGTGGCAAGCGCCAAGAGTCGAGCGCTAAACAGCGGCGGGGCAGTGTTCGAAGCGTCTGCTGCTTGTGCGTATCCAGCCAGCCGAGCAGGGGACCGATACAGGCTAAGAGTCAGGGAGGAGCTAGCTATCAGACAGATGACAAGACCCTCAACCAGATCCTCGAGCGAACCTTAGCGGGGATAGGCTCGGTTCGGTTGGAAGACAACGATCGGAGAGAGAGACTCTTATACGGCTTGAACCGAGTGGGCGGCTCCGGAGGAGCTCGCCACCGCCGCCGCCCCAGGAGAACCTGGGGAGGTATCCGTCGCGGGGGCAGACGGGCGCTGAAGAGGCTGTGCCACGGCGGCCCGGCCCGGAATAGCGCCAGGCTTGGTTGTGGTTTGCCGCACGCAGGCGGGCAGATGGGCAATGGAGCTGGTGGGCGCGAGCGGTGGGTGCACGAACGAGCAAATTCGTTCGTTGGTTGGTCGTCCTGAGCGGCTGCACGATGGCTGTGTACTATTGCACTGCGTGTTGGGAGCGCTGTGTGGTAGAACGGTCGCGCTGTGACGGTGGAGGAGGCCGGCGGAGGAAGCCAGGTGAAGGCTATTTCAAGATAGCTAGCTGCCCACACTCTCACGCCAGTTCCCATCGTCCTCACAGGGCTCAACATCCACTAGCAACGAGGGACTCGCAATCCACTCGTGTCTTCTATCCTCCATGCATGCGATATACGCGTACCCATCAATGTGCGATCTGCTGACAGTGTTTAGTTGGGCGTGGGGCTTCCGCCTTCCGGGCGTGCGTTCGTTCAACGTGTTGTCGAAATGTGTGAGTACAGATCCACGCAGAACAGTAACGGGGGATTAGAGGAATCGAAATGACGGGAAGACGAAGGCATACTCATCGAAATCATACAAATGAACGGTCGCTGATTATTGTGATTTTAGACCTTAAGAATATTGGGTCGTCGGAACCAATTAACAGGCATGACCTAAATGGGGAAGTCGTCAAATATACGAAATCACGTCACGAAACAGATACAATGATACAGATACAGTGGATGAGCTAATGAAGGCTGATCATGTATCCAATACATGTCACATATATATGGTCCCTCGTGCTGTTGAGGGGTTACCGAAATTTTCGTACTTAGCTTGAATGAGTCACACATATAAAGGTTAGCCCATATTACTTATAATCACATACGCTTAAATCATACACCTAGTGGTGGTGATAGTGGATTTATTTATAGTTTCCAATGTGAGAAACAAGGCAGTTGTTTGCAGCACAGAAAAAATACACGTTATTCGAATACTGCTTCATTTTGGCCGAGATATATAGGCATGCGGCGTATATGCCGACTGCGGCTGAGTGTGCTAGCAGTATTCACAATTAATTACACATGGGGAATTATTGTTATCATTATCTATTTATCGACAATGACACGTATACCTTGGCCAAGTGGGCAGTTCCACCCCGGACACTATTCAGACACTAGTTTATTAAAAAACATACCTTGATGGTGGTGGAATCATTGCGCAAGTCTTTCTTATTTGCCACCAGGACGATTGGAACGTTCGGGCAGAAGTGTTTCACCTCCGGGTGCCACTTTTCGAGTATGTTCTCCAAAGAGTCGGGCGAGTCAATGGAAAAGCACATAAGGATGACATCCGTGTCTGGATACGACAGCGGACGAAGACGATCGTAGTCTTCCTGGCCAGCGGTATCCCACAACGCGAGCTCGACCTGTAACGAGAACGGACAGAAGAAACGTCGTAACGCAACACGTCATTAGTTAATGAGTTTGTTCCGACGATAAAACGGCTACAAGATGCACTAATGCAAAATAACGGATGAAAAAGGAGCGTATCTTGCTAACGCGTTCGACCTGGCTAATCTAATCGAGTTATGTTGCAGTGCATCCTGGTCAGAACGCCAGGATGTGATCAGAGATTGTGATATATCATCGACGACACTAGTTGCATTCGTTCTAATGAAGTGGAGACTAGGCCAGCTTTCTACATGCGGATTTCATTGTACTGTGGCGATAAACAGGTGCGAAACCTCCCTCAGGATTAAGTAAATAAACAATTTAATTTGTGTTCACTGTACAAAACGTTTTCACTTCACTGAAGTTTCGAGTGAGTAGGTCGTTGCTTAATACGCAAATATATTTTATTACTCCAGATTCGGTTCGTCAGCCGCCCTGACATCAGAGTCAAGTTGAAGTTCAAGGTAAGTATGTTAAGTTGCTTATGGGCAGGATCACAGTGCTATGTGAACTCACCGCTTAAATAACAAGTAATGTTCCCCGCTACAAGTAATCAAATGGTATCAATGCGGCTGAGTTCCGCATGTTCGTAACAAACAAAAAAAAACACCGATACGGTGTTGTCGAACCAGTGTCTGTCGTGCGCATTGATTAAGTGTATGCATCTCAAAGCGCAGTTTCAGTTTGCAAGAGCTTCTCATATTCGGTTATATCAAAAGTGTAGACTTGATATTTGTGGAATCGGTTGAACAGAGGTACTTTGGTGTCATTTTCTGGCAATAGCGGGGCAGATCGAAGATTTAGGCAATGCGCATAAATGTCATCTGCTTTGGTATCCAACGTCGCCACTCGGATGGCAGTTCGATTTGGCTCTTGAACCCAATGAGTACGAGATTGCCAATAGGTATAAGGGCTCTCGCCTCGAAATAAACGCAACACAATTAGTGTCTGCTTCTTTCTCGTCTTCTTAGAGAAGGCCGTATAGTTGACAATTGAATCTAATGAACAACATAAACTCGTTTATCCTCTGGTCCACGGTTTTTCGTCTTGCGGACACGTACTCATCAGTGATAGACCCCTCCTCAGGAGCACTTCCTCTAATCTCCTCAATTTTCAAATGAAACCTACAACCCTGGGAATGTGTGTCCCTCTGCAAGGTAGTCCGCGCGTAGTTTCTCAGAATAAGCTATAGATTGTTTTCAAAACAGAGTGGTAATATGATGAAACAGCAGCGGGGCCCTGGACGTTCATATGCGGGATAGGAGGCAAGCTGAGATTTGTCATTGAATTAAGATTGCCAAATAACAAATATTGCCACTGCCTGCCAATGAACCGCTCTTCAGTCACTTGGTTCGGGCAAGCCGTCGCATTAGTAAGCCGTGGCGGTGGAAGTACTGCAGTTCAGCTTATTGTTCCCTGGTGGCACTCGACCAAGCGGCCGACATGATGCAAGAAATGGCGGTGCATGAAGAGGCTCTCCGTGGCGGTGGAGGACACGGTGATAACGTGTCCTGGCACGGTGGAGGCAAAACGCCATAATAGAGTGAATAGGCCCGGTGTTTAATCAGTTCACGATGCCTTCGAGGCGTACGACCGGTTATGATATCGACGACAACGGTAGGATAGTATAGGAACGATAAGCAGATAATTGGATACCTATACCTCAACTATATAAATGTATGCTACTAGAACCAAGATGCCCGAATTAGGACAAAGAATCCTCGGAACTAATGAACGATAGGCATCAGAAGGCAGCCGAGCTTAGAGACGCCAACAACTAACAGACACATGGAAGGGGGTTTGTAATATACTTCTTATTGTGGACATTCGACAACGTGTATCGCATTCGTTAACGATTTAATTGCGGCCGGATCTCCAAAATGCCATTACACTAATTAATGAGCTGCTGTTGACGAGACGGTATTCTTTGTCGAACCAGCAACAGTGTCGCAGCAGATACATACAACAACGACCCAAGAGCGGTACAACAGCCGATCCTAATAATACTAATAATAATAATAACAACGATGCTCAAGGTCAAAAAGTACCACACCGAATGTTGTTACCCAGCGACCTAGGTGAGTTCCCTTGCCTCCTCTTGCTCTCATTGGTATTGGCGGCCGTTCATCTGCCTTCGACCCAAGAAATAGAAACACCACCCAAAAACAGCAGCAGCAGCAGCTATCGGTGGTGATTCTGCAGGGGTGTCCGTTGAAGCCAGAGGGAGGACAGCGGACAACCGAACAAATTGACTCGCTGATGTCACTCGTTGCTGGTATTGATATCATTCGAAGTCGTCAGCAACGAGAGCACGATGCCCTCCGGCAGCGTAGTGGCCACCACCACTACCACCACCATCGTCATGTCGACAGCTCCACTCCACACACTGCTGGCTGGCTGGCTGGCGACAGCCGTAGCGCACTGGCATCAGCAATAACAACAACGGCGCCAACTACCAATGCTAGTTTAAGTAATCGTGTATATATATATATATATGCCACAGCGTCGGGTGCAGCTAAATCGAAGAGGCGACCAACGACAACAACAACGCCGACGACGACGACGACGGGTTGCTTGCTTGCTTGTTCACTATCCATCCATCTATCTATCTCTATCTACCTAGATAGCTAGCTGTCCGGTCTATTGCTGCTGCATGACTGCAGTGTCTTCCACCGAGCCGTCGAAAGAGAGAGCCAACCAGGGCAGCAGCGAGGCAACAAACACCAGCCTCTATTATAGAGTTGAGTATGAGAGCGCGCGTGCATCCCGCCGCCACCGCCATCATCATGATCATCATCATCATGGTCGTCTTCTATTTGTGAGCGTGAGTGAGTGAGACGAGTATGTTCGGCTGGGTGGCCGGCGGCCCGGCTGACCGCCATCTCCCGTCTTGGTAGAGATGCGTATATAGATACTACTAGTACTGCAAATAGTTCTACAACTTCTTACGACGACAGCGGCGGCGGCGGCGGCGGCAGCGGCGACGACAACAACAACAACAACAGCAGCAATAACAACAACGCCTCCTACTGAAGACAAAGTGCTGCTTCGATGGTGGTACACACTATTGCTTATGCGGTGGTGGCGCTGGTGCTGGTGGTGTTATCATCGGGCGTGTGGTGGTCAGGCCAGCGTGCCACCACCTTAAGACCGAGCCAAGGAGGCACTCTCCTCGTCTCCGCCGGGAGACGAACCCGCCCGCCCGCCCGCCCGCCCGCCGGTGGCCACCAGCAGCATCAGCGGCAAGCGCCGGCGTACAAACGCACTCAGACGGACAGACCCGCAGATGCATGAGCACACAAACACTTGGCTAGACGACATACAGCCGAATAGACGGATGGTCAAAGTAAATCGCATGCATACATCGTCACGCAGCAGTGCCACTCGAGCGGAGAGAGAAAGAGAGAGAAGGGCGGAGGTTCACACGGGTACGCAATGAACATATTGCACTGACACGGCGAGATACCCAATGTATACTCTTATACATATACTGTTATACTTACAGTCAAACACAGCACACACGCACACACACACAGCAATAGATTCAGCCAACAAGCATACAGCACACTCCCATAGACTGGCCGTAGGGCAACAGAATCACCCATGCACACGAGCACACACACACACGCATGGCAGATCAGCAACAGCAGCAGCAGTCGCAGTACTCGGGAGAGTATGAACGGAACAGTACCGTAGTGGCCACCACCACCACCACTGCCGCCACAAACTACGACGAGCGATAAACGAATGAAAGAGAGAGCGAGCGGGCGGGCGGGTGGACGGACGAACAGGGCGTCCAGAGAACTGTGCTGGCGGCAGCACAGAGCTGCTACTTCTACTAGAATAATACAGAACGGCAAACGCCCTAAAGGAGAGAGAGAGAGAGAGAGAGCCCCGAGGAACACCCGGAGGCTGCTACAAGTAGGAGTGGCTCGTACCAAACTATGTCTCTCTCTCTCTCTCGCTCTATCGCTCGTGTAGATTCAAATGTATCGAGTAGAGATCGGAATATGTCAAAATCTGACACAGACTACGAATTTATTTCCATCGCGAAGCTCATCTTCACGACGTCACTGGTTGGTGGACAACTTGTTAATGGGTGGGGAAGAGATTGCGTATAGGCGGAAATCCACCCTCGTTTGCTTCGAATACTTTGTGCAATACATAGATCACTGAAGATCGATCATTTATGGGCGGATTTGCTCAACTTCTGAATCATCTGAGCTCCCTGCCCCCTTGACCCTGTCCTCGATAAACCTTCATAGTTGCAACTAGTCTCCTTGAAAGTAAACATGAAGTGAATGAGCAATATCACTTTATCTTGAAGCGACTTCCGTTTTCGCTTTGAGCCACACACACACACACATGTGGTGTTTTTGCATGTGTGTGTGTGTGTGCGGTATAAACATACATTCACACAGCCACGTACACCAGACGGGGTAGGTTCGACAAAATAACAGGATAGTACACCCTGTTACAGGATATTCGTACACGAAGCTACTGTGTCCTAAGCAACGAAATCGACGCATACCGTAACTTAGGGAGCCGGTCGTGTTACACACAAAACCAAAATTGATTATACACACACACACACAGTCCCACAGTCTAAATACAATGATTTATTCTCATGCTGCTGCTGCTGCTGCTACAGCAGCAGTAGTCGTCATAGCCGTAGAAAGTAGTCACAAAATCGTGCACCCGTCACCACCACCACCACTACCACCACCATCATCATCATCGTCGTCACGAGTACATCCGTTTCGACCGAAACACAAAATTACGTTGATGGATCCAATCCTTCTTGCATGCTTCCCTATGCCCCCCTCGGGCTGGATGCCGTTTTGCGAATTCGATGACACAGACAGAGCGCCACATAGGTCGAATTCATGGACGCCGGCCTTTTCAACGGGCCGGCTAGCCAGCGAGGGAGCGTTATTTATACATCATCATCATCATAAGAATCACGACAACAACAACAACAACAACAACGCTGCTGTTAAAGCTGATTATTCGCTTCGTGGGTTAGAAGTCTGTTCGTATGTTCGTTCATTGAGTCGACACCGTTGATAACGTACACATCTGGGCAATGACGCATGGCGTCATCTCAATCGCTATTCGATATTTGGGAGGTAACTCAGGGATGTGGACTCACTCTTTCGACAGACGAAACAAACCAACAATGATGACACAAATATGAGATACGAGTTGATGAGTATATATATATATATATATATATATATATTATATATATATACCGTTAGGCTTGTGGTGGTAACTCGTACCAATGAACACTTCAAGAACTCATGGGGAGCACACCTTCGAGGAGCTTCCGAGAGTCGTCGAAGCTGCTCGTATGATTATTATCACCGTCTCGTTATGGCTCGATATCTTTGATCTATCTCTGTGTGGATGTGAGCGTTGATATCAATGTCGTTTTCACCCATGGCGTAATGTACAGTCTATTCTTTCTCCGATGTGGGTGCCACCACACCGTAATACTACAGGCTGCTGTTGTTGATGAAATTCGTTCATGGCTTTTCATTCCTTAGTCATGCCTATATCACTACCACAGCTATTATTATTATTACATAGTACATTTTTTTCTGCTGTTACCACCACTGCCACATGTAGCACTTGGCTGGCCGCTGCTAAATGCTACCACTATCCAACAAGTAGTAATCCAACTAATATATATATATTTATATATATATATATATGTATATATATATATATATGTAAGCACTGTTAACAGTGAACATATCTGAGTGTGCGTATGTCCGTGTGTCTGTCTGTCGATGTGTGCGAGTATATTTGTGTGTCTCGAGTGCATTCTTGCTTACCTGTTTGCCATCGACCTCAATGTCGGCGACGTAGTTCTCAAACACAGTGGGCACATATACCTCTGGGAACTGATCCTTGCTAAACACAATTAGCAGGCACGTCTTACCGCAGGCACCATCACCTACGATCACAAGCTTCTTGCGGATGGCTGCCATCGTTCTGGGTGTTTGTGTTCTCTCTTCGTATAATTATTCGCTACGACTCCCGTTTGTCACTGGCTGGCATGCACGCAAGCACGTATAGTCCCTTCTCTACCGACCACCACTACCGGACCTGCTGCTATAACCACCGCGATGCCTGTAGGTGATCTGATCTGATCAGCTTCGCTTCTAGCAGCGGGTTGATAATGGTTTAGCGGTGGCTTGTAGATGTTGAATCCACCCGTCTAGCGTGCTCTTCGATCCGGCTAGAAGAATGGTTATCCAGAGTTCGGCGTATTTCCGGGGAGAGTTCAGTTTTCGGTTGGATCCGATCCGGTTGTTCGGCGGTAGCAGCTGCAGCGGCTTCGTTTTGGAAGTCTCACACACTCGTCGAAGGGGGCTTACTGACTGCTCCTCGCTCGACTACCCGACTCGCTACGGCACGGCACAGCACACACAGCAGCAGCAGCAGAACCACCACAGCAAGACGACACCACACCACTCGGCCAGAAGCAACAGCAGCAGCACCACCACCACCAGCAGCCACTACTACTAACAGCAGCAGCAGCACTCGTTGTTGGCAGTCGTAGCAACTCGTCTGGCCGTCGTCAGCGGGCAACAACCATCCAAGCCAACAGCGGCGTAAGCAAGCGGCCAGCCAGCCAACCAACGGCAGGCAGCGGCTAGCTAGCTAACGAACGGCGGCAACCACCCCAAGCGGGCACTCTCTTGATTCGCCGCAATACAGGACACACTCACACACAGACGCGCACAGGACGACAGGGAGACTGCTAACAACAGCTCGAGCTAGCTATATGGCCAGCTTGAGGACTGGTGGCCGTCGTCGTCGTCGTCGTGGTGCTAGTGCTGCTGCTGCTGGAGGTACACCGCCGCCAACAGCAGCGGCGACGGCGGCGCCGGCAGTCAGCCAGGAGTCGCAGACAAGAAAGGCAGCCAGAGCAGCGGCGGTCGCGATGGCAGCAGCAGCAGGCGGCGGCGACTATAGGCAGTAGTCAACCAACCGTCAACCGACAACGAACCACCCTGCTACTCGCCAAAGCCGCACTGTGTAGGGCGGTGGCAGCGGCGGCGGCGGCGGCTGATACTCCGAAACTACGACGACAGCGGCGTGCCACAGCGGGCTGACGACCCGCTGAACGAATCACAAACGTGCCACATTCTTCATCGCCGGCAGCAAGGCAATACGGCACAACAAGGTTGACACAGACAGATACATATACAGCAGTGTGCTTACAGACAGCTAAACAGGAAACAGGCAGAGAGCACCAGCGCCTAATAGAAATGAGTCGACACGGGGGACGGCGGCGGAACCAACGGTGCCACAGATGGATGAATGGACAACATTGATACTAGACAGCATATATATATATTAGTGGAGAGATAGATAGTTATTCAAATGTCCAGCGACACAAATGGGTGCTGATTTGGTGGTAGGAAATTGCTGCTGCTGCATTTAAGACTAATCAGATAGCCTCCGTTTTGTTGACATCATAAATATCTGACTAGCTATTATTAAGTGATTAAATTTGATCGGTGTGTTTGCTTTCAAAATATGCCTGATTATACATTAACAGGACAAGAAGCGATGCACAATAAAACCATTAGGTCACAGTAGATAGACTTTTGCATAATAGGCCTTTTTGGTGAAACACAAAACGAATGTAGGCTTCTTGACTCCAAACATAACTGGACCCAATCTGATAAGTGTCAAAATGGGCAGTAGATGTGTTGCCTGCTTGTTATTTTCCAGTTCTTTTCCAACATTTCGAGAAAGTTTCCGCACACTAAATATCTGAAAAACTTTGTACAGGATTTATAGCTTGCTGATAGCGTTGCTGGCACGTTATCGATATATAAAATAGTAAATATTTGCACCGTTGAATAATTTAATCGGACTGCATGAGTACTTCAATGCCCAACAAGCGGACAGCTAATCAATCGACACGTCACTTAATTTACGATTACAATTTATACATATATATAAATATATATATGCTATATATGCTTATTTATATATATAAACATATATATAAATAAATATATGCTGTCGATCGAGAAATGCGCCGTGCTGCATTTTGGACACGGAAATACTAAACAAAAGTACTCCATTGGTAGCATAGAACTTAAATCACAAAAATCTATTAGAGATCTAGGTATAATCACATCAACTAGGCTAAAATACTCTGAACATACTGCAGACGTTGCTCTTGAAGCTAGTCAGCGAAGCAATTGGATAATGCGTACGTTCACAATTGCCGATCCAAATCTATACGTACTACTGTTCAGAACCTACGTCGAACCTGTGATAACCTATGCTGGGCTGGTCTGGCACCCAGGTCTCAAGAAAGATCAGGATCTTTTAACGAAAGTGTATAAAAAGTTTATAAGACGAGTGGCATATAAATGTAAATGTGACAAAGAGAACGTAAATATTGTAGATGCCGTCCAGCGTCTTAACGCCCTAGATAAAGTCTTGCTTCAAAAAATGATGTTGAATCAACCGACGATGGTTGCAAAAATATTTGATATTGTCGAAAGTACGACAAGATCCAGAAGGAATATACTCCCAAAATTTATAGCCACGAAAAAATGTGTTAATGATTTATTCCCCTGGAGACTACCACGCGCACATCACGGGCACGCAACGTGCGCAACCGGAGCCAAAATTGAAAATGCACATAAGTGAGACTTGTAGCAATTATATTATACCTTTGAATAAAGTGTTTGTTATTATTATATATATATATATATATATATATATATATCTGATATTCAGATTACCTAATGCAAATAATAATTAAACGACAAACGATTAATTCTTTGCCTCCCGAGTGCACATGGGCGCAACAAGCAAATAGTATGAAGAATAATGGCCACAAAACCCTTACGAGCACAAGGATCTTTAACTTCGAAAATGTTCATTGAACATACGTCAACTTACGTCTGTACGGCTCGAATAGTATGCTCATTAGGTGGGGCAAATAGTTAAGTAATAACAAATCATTATGATTTCACCCTGCAGTTGTGCCTCGTGTAACAATTTTGCGATGTTTTATTTTGTTTAACGTACATATCGATGTATAACAAAAACATTGTTATACAGCGCTACTCTAAAGCGATATATTATGCAACAAAAGTCCTTATATAAATCCGCTATATCTAGGTTTGCGATATATCAAACCAGGGTCGAATACTGCCTGTTCTACTTGCGACACGATCGTATCTATAGCTATTTAAAACTGAGTTATTTCGTGAGGCAATAGAGTTTACATACTGGACCACGAAGAAGTAGTGATTATGATAAAGATTTCATAATAAGAAGCAAGCAACGCCGAATCGCTCGAAGCCATTTCTAAGGCGGGCACCGGTGGAGAGTGGACGATCACGATAATACATTCCCTTACATGGATGATTGCTAAGCACACTATTGAATTCAATCCTGAAATGTGATGGTGTGTCATTTTCGTATGGCTAATTTTATATTAGAGAGTTAATATATCACCTTATGTATGAGCATAAAGTTATAGAACATCTTTGGAAGCGGTTTATTTCTAACAAAGTTTATGGCCAAATCAATAATATACGGATGTCCACGATTGATAAAATCTAAAATAAGGACTAGAGAAAAACGCATCTGCTTTCATTTATTAGGGATACACTTGAGTCCTGCGATTAAGAATATGACTGTTATATAGTGTATTATCATATATTACATTTAGTCATACAACTTCGCTACGACATAGTCTGAACGCCTCAATAATTGCCTCAAGTACTGAGTGACAGTAATCACGGGGAATTTGCGAAGACGTGATTTCTCGATGTGAATAGAAAACACCGACGTGTATCGATTGCGAGATCAACGTTCACCATGTCTATTATTGGGCTTAGTGGCGCACAGCACGACAACGGGCGATTCTTCTATGATAGTGATGCATCAACAGAGTGGCTGGATGTTTGTGCGTTGAGACCTCTGTCCGTCAAAATTTTTTTCTTATCCATCCGAACCTTTCTGTGGTACAGGTGCTACTCTTCAAGAGGGGAGCTCCACAGGGGCAGTTCGAGATGAGATGACGACAAGCTTAAGATAGGAGATCATAAGGCTTCATCTACTGCAACACAACAACAACAACGACAAAAGTAACACCACCAGGAGCAATAACCACGATGATAAGGGCATCGTAAAGCTCTCTATGTGCACTGAGGTGAAGATGGGGTTCCTGTTGTTAATGGGGTCCTGCGCCCCAAAATTCAACCGTCTAATAACATTGCAATGTATAAACGACGTTGTATGTTGAAGGACGAGCTATGTCCTCTGCAACATCAGTGCCATTTGCCTTAATCACCTTTTCCTGATATTGAGATTTTGTTGAGCTTCAATCGTAGAAGGCTTACCCAATTCTTCATTAAACAGATCTAGGCCATTCGATTCAAACAGAGTGCATAAACAATATGAGAAAGGCTCCCGTAAACGGTAACCCTCCAGTCGTTCGTGGCCGCTGTCCTCAAACAAGATCTATATTATTACCGGCTTGTCAAGATCAGTGGTCGCGCTCAACACAGATAGATCGTCGAAAAAGTTGTCGATATTGGCACTGAAATGAGCACATAGTGTGAAGATAGAAGGTATCGGTTATCGCTACTAGGTCCATCCGATATGGGATACATGTCAGGTTATATGAGAATTATTGGACGTATCATCATGTTTCCATTGCAACTACTACTGCTTCTGTGACTACAGCACATTGGTCTAATTTCAATGTTCGACCAGAATCATGCCTATTGGCAAATCTAAACTCCCAAACTGGTCCATAGTGTTGGTGTACTTTCTCTAAAAACTGCACCTTGTCTATCCATGATAAATGGGCATAATGTCAGCATAAAATATGACATTCACAGAGCAAATTAACAAAGGCACCAATATTTAGCCCAAAATGTATATTATCATATGATTTCATGTGTGTTTGTGTGTCGCGTCAGTGCATCGCGCACACTATCCTACTTCAAAATAGTCATACGTATATGTCATCCGATCCAGTCTTATCATGACAGATTTTCGGTTCACAGCGCGCGCCAAATCCGAATCTGAAGACAAGTTCTGACTCAGCTTGTGGTACGAACTGTGGCACGGTCAGGCAACCCTGTGTGGATTTCCCCGTAGGTATATCTATATAATAGCATTATTATTACTACTTAGTTCGGTTGTCAGCTTTGCGTGTCGGCGATGAGTCAAGCCTGCCGAACAACATACGTATCGGCTTCTGCTGTTATTGCTGCTACGGCTGCAGAATTTTTCTGAGTGTCAAATGTTGGCCCTGTCGAATAACATTCTTAGCCGTATTTTCCATTTTTTGACAATATCTGTACGCGCCGCTCAGTTGTACAGTCTTTAGTAGTAATCGGCGTTTTATCGGTCTGTGGGCCGGACGGTTTTGTTGATGCCATCATCGATATCAAGGCAGCGGTATCAGGGTAGTTATTGAACATCTGATAATAATAATAATAATAATAATAATAATAATAATAATAATAATAATAAGAATTATTACATGGTCTTTAGTTTTTCGAATGTGTTTAAAGGAAGTTAGTTTATATAATTGGGTTAAATATAGAAAAAATAATAGAATAAAAAAGTAGACAGGGTAATTGCAGTTTCGTGCGATAGCTGGGCTGCTTCAATTTTGTGGCGCAACTCGGTCAAATGGCGCTCGAAAAAGGAGCTACTCAAATAAAGTAGAACTATACGGATATGTAGGTAAATTTTGTTTAGCTAAGATGGTAAAATCGTTTACATGCTTACAGCGCAATTAACTAGATAACGAATTTTAGACGAAGGCTGGCAATAAATTGACGCTGTAACTATTCCGAGAATTAGTAACCGCAACAATAGAATTTGGAGGATAAAAAACTACCATGTTTTTGAACGAACACATTTCACGAGATTTCTCTGCCTCACTTACTTTGTTTTCTTGCTAAGGAATATCAACAGATTTCCATTCGTTCGTTATAGGGTATATTGTAGAAGCACATCCGGTAGTTTTCCGACGCTCAACTAATTAACTCTCTTTTTTTTTTGTTTTGTGGTGGGTTGACAGCATGAAGCATATGTGCGTTGAACGGTCTTTTAGTACTAATGTGCTGTCTCTGTATGTTCATGCAAACTGCTTTTATTCAACGACAATCCTGATCGTGTGTATCCACCCCAGACTTCCTCCATTTAATTTATCCAGCAAGCAATAAACAGCTATAATCAACTGTTGATTGCTTTGCTGAATATTTCAGTACTGTAGTTAGTATTGACTGTAGTTTTGAACTCCGAGGATTCGAATGTCCCAGTTTTCAGCCTACTCGGGGTTCTTAAAACGTTCTTCTATAACACAAACGTCCCCCTTTCAAACATCGGTCGGATCGTAATGCTTAAGTTTGTCAAACAGGTTATAATACATACATACATACAAAAGATAATGAGGGTAATACACTTTGTTATATTTCGTCATGCAGCTTGTATTGAGGGCTATCAATACAAGTGAGAAATGCAACGACTGAAAAATCATCGAAGTGGAAAACCTGTGGATAATATTGCAAAGTCAGGTTTAATTCGAGGTCATAGACATCTGCAGCCCGCGACATACGAGCAGATTCTGTTGTGAAGCAGATTCTTATGTAGATTGTTCATTTCGTTTTGAGCAGGTCGAGATAGACTCATGAAACTAGTGAAGGAATAACTGGATGCATCGAGATGGACTCTGCTAGAATCATACGACATCATACCACTTCAGCAGACTTCCCCGGCTGGGTTGGCGTAGGGGGAAATGACTTCTTGAGGGAACTTTTCATCTCCGTGCAATAGCAAATCCTACTGTGTTCATTGGATCCAACCATTCAAGTTTCAGTTGTAACACAGTATACCTTACGTATGCTGCCTTAGATCGATTACATGGTGCTAACATCGATTTGAGTCGGCACTTCTTATGTATCATTGAAAGTTCATTTGTCGAGTCGTTTCATTACTCCCGAAATATCTGTCAGTTTCGGATGCACTGGACAAAATCCAGCGATCGCTTGCTAGCTAGCTAGCTTTCAAACCACAATCTTGTTGCTTGTACTTGTCGATGTTTTCACTTCAAGCATTTCGACAATCGGGTATTGGGTACAGCCTGCTTTGAAATGACTGCGCGCTGCGGCGTATCTATAAATCGATTTGGTGTTCGCGGGCGCATTCGCACCCTTCCAGGTACACACATGGAGGTCGCCGTGCAAAGCCTGTTACTGTGTTTGCCGAGTTTAACAGGCAAACATCCATTTGGAAGTGTACGCCGTAATTGTACGTATATTGTATTAAAAAACGTTAGGGGGGATGCTAATGGGGAGAGGGTGTTGCCATGCTTATGCATGTCAACACCGTGATCGCTGTCCCCTTCTGTATACAGACCTGAGGACAAAAGAACCAATACTCACCATCGTACGGAAGCATTATACAGCAGTGGACAGAGGTATCTTTGTGGCAAGGCGAAAAATGCTGTTCGATCAGGCGACAGATTTGTTTGTCTATGTGAGCTGCGCCGCTGAGATCCCCCTCAACACGAGCCGCTTCCAGCAATTTCACATGGGCGGATTGCTCAGTAATGTGCCCATTCATCTCTAGGTTATCAAGGGAGAGTCGGTTTTCGCCAGATCGGAATACAAAGAAAGTTGGATTTAATCTTCGTTAATAATTATTTTGTTTGCTAAGCACCACGCCTTCTTCACTTGTGAACGCTCTCGACATCTCTTTGGATGCCACGGGCAACCTCTTTAGAAGTTCCGACGTACCTGAATGGCAGTATCGACATCGGTAGTATCTGTACCCGCTCACATCATACCATTAACAGAATATGATTCTCTCCATATCATGACTAGTATCAATATGCAAATGAAATTTGAGTTTTACAATCGGTGTCAAAAATACCGACTCGTCTTCCTGACTGTTGTAATTATCATTAATAAATAATCTGGGCCCCAATACTAAAAGAATCAAAGTATTAAATATTGATACTAGTCATGATATGGAGAGATAATCATATAGATTGCCCAGCCAATCCACCACATAACGAAGTCTCGTTATTCTTAATTATCACTCGGTCACCCGGCCTTAACATTGGCGACGAGGATGGGATAGAACCTTACGCATATATTACACTCATCAAACTTCGATAACCTCACTTCATAATCATGAACGCAGAACAAATCACGGCACTCTTGGATAAATGTTTTCTCAAGATGAATGAAACATTAAGTCAAAGTCTTCAACGGAATGCCGAAATAATCCAAGCACAAAGTCAACAACTTCTACAAAACTCTGTTGCTGCTCTTCAAATCTCAGTACAAAATGGATCCTCAGGTAAGGAATTCGTTACAAATAGTCTAGTAAATAGACTACCTAATTTTATTTACGATCCTAAACTACCAATTATCGTAGCAGCCGACGCAAGCCAATACGGAATCGGAGCTACCATTTCACATATACTTCCAGACAAATCTGAGAAGGTAATCTATCATGCTAACCGATCACTAACTCCAGCTGAATCGAACTATTCACAAATTGAAAAAGAAGCCTTAGCTCTTGTCTTTGCCTGTAAAAAGTTTCATAAATTTATACACAGCAGAAGATTTACGCTACTTACTGATCACAGACCACTTCTAACCATTTTCGGATCAACAAAAGGCGTCCCAGTATATACCGCCTCACGCCTTCAACGTTGGGCAACCTTTTTACTGACGTACGATTTCCAAATCAAGTATATTAGAACTACTGATTTTGGACAAGTCGATGCTCTTTCTCGACTTATATCTCAACAACGTAGGAACTCCATACCAGAAGATACAATAATCGGCTACATAGAAGAAGACATTACTATGATCATTAATGAAGTGATAGATAACTTACCTATCACCCGTGATGATATCGTCAAAGCCACAATTAATGATCCGATACTTCAACGCGTATCCAGAGCCATTAACACAAACATTTGGCCAAAGAACCTTGGCCAAAGAACCTTTCACTTGATGACCCACTGTATCATCTTTACAACCGTAGAGATACAATTTCTATACACAACGGTGTATTGCTCTCAACTGATAGAATCATCATACCAGGAATTCTACAACATGTAATTCTAAAAGAATTACATAAAGGACATCCAGGCATTACTCGCATGAAAAGGATCGCTCGATCTTATGTTTATTGGCCTAGGATTGATAACGATATCAATTATTTCGTTCAAAACTGTGAAGACTGTTTAAAAGCTTCACGAGATCCTCACCGCATACCAATCCAACCTTGGCTAAAAGCTACCAAACCTATGGAACGAATCCATTTGGACTTCGCAGGACCCTTAGACGGACGAATGTTTTTAATCATGGTTGACGCATTTTCAAACTGGCCTGAAATTTTCGAAATGCATTCAGCCACATCCTCTACAACGATCGATAAACTTCGAGAAATATTTTCACGTTTCGGAAATCCATTCACACTCATAACTGACAATGGCACTCAATTCACTTCACAAACATCAGGTCAGGCTAGTGGTACAAAAATTAGAATCCTCCTATACACGATTTGAAGCACACATACTCCCAAAGAAAACTCACGAACTCAATTACCAAGAAACGATCTCCACTCTGAACTGATCTGTCATTAGCAACAAGACGCTGTCAATATCTTCGAATTCATTGTAATAATGATAATGAGAAGACATTCGATGACGATACCGGCAAAGTCAATCGTTTCTACAAACTGGCAGAAATTTCAAAAATGACCCTGTCTAATTTCTTCATATTCGGAATTCTGAAGGCCACAGATCCAAATTAAGCACTTATTCTGATCAGGGGTCATTTTTGAAAAAGTGCTTAATTTGGATCTGTGGCCTTCAGAATTCCGAATATGAAGAAATTAGACAGGTCTCATTAAAGTTCCTTGATGATAAACCTAATTCCACTTAAGAACTTCACAATCATATTCGACAATTCATGTAAGCACTGTAATCAAAACCATTGGAACAAGGACTGTCCCACATTACAAAGATCCTATACCAAAGAAACACTTATTCCCAACAAGTTTAGGCGACAATCATATAACCAACCATCTTCAACATTTAGAAACACTCAAACATATCGTTCAACATATCAACCATATCGCTCATTTAATACTCGATTTACAAAGAAATTCCCGAACAGAAGAGTATCTGAAATAGAATATAATTACACAATAATTATAATTATATTCTAATTTACCATCCACCTCAAATCGCTTATATCAAGTCGTCTACATCAATTCATTTCCCGTCAAACTTCGAGTCGATACTGGATCTGACGTAACCATCATCGATAAGAAAACTTGGAACTTACTTGGTTCTCCGACTCTACAAACACCTCTATTCAATCTTAAAGCAGCCAACATGCAAAACTTAAATTGCCTTGGCTTCTTCCACTGCAAATTTAACTTATGTAGTGAAGAAACCATTGGACAATGTTTCGTCGTTGATTCCAACACATTACTACTTGGAACAGATTGGTTGAAGAAGATTCATTCACTATGGAATGGAATAATAGAAGCTTTCCAAACAGTTGACAAAACTGTTCCGATCAAACAATCACCAACCACGGTAGAAACCATAGCACCAAGCACATCATCGAAATCCACAGTTCTTCAAAGCCAATCTTTCGTAAAGCCAGACCGGTATCTTACGAAATGCTACCAAAGCTAGAAATTGAACTACAAAGATTAGTTCGAAATGGAGTACTTGAACCACTAAACCATTCAGAGTTTGCTGCACCCATAGTCATCATTAAAAAAAATCTGGTGAAATACGACTTTGTGCTGATTACAAAACAGGTCTAAACGATGCATTAAAGGACTTTCATCATCCACTACCTATTCTTGAAGATATATTTTCCAAACTTAACGGAGGAAAATACTTTTCTCAAATAGACCTCGCCGAAGCCTATCTTCAAGTTGAAGTAGATGACTCATCAAAGAAAATGCTGACTCTTAACACGCCTAAAGGTCTATTCCAATTTAATAGACTACCATTTGGTGTTAAATGCGCTCCAGCCATCTTTCAACAGATAATAGACAAAATGACTGCTGGTCTTACAGGAGTCGCTGCCTACCTTGATGACATAATAATCACTAGAGCCACACATAATTCTCGATTATTTAAATTATTCAAGAATATGAATTCAAGGTTAAACTAGAAAAATGTTCTTTCTTTAAAGAAACCATTAAATACCTTGGATTTTTAATCTCAGCGAAAAGACGACAACCAGACCCCGAGAAAATAACAGTCATCCAGAACATGCCATCAGCACGTAATGTTTCCGAACTACGCTCTTTATTAGGAATGATAACCCACTACGCCAGCTTCGTTCCTAACTTACGGAAGTACAGAGCACCTATGGATACACTCCTACGGAAAGACATTAAATTTATCTGGACATCACAACATCAACTTTGTTTAGACAAGATCAAGTCAATACTTCAATTGGATCTATTACTCACACATTACGATATCCTAAACGAGACCGTCGTCCACCCTCACGTTTAAATGTCAGATTCAAGAACAAATCGTATGACTGACAGAAAAAACAAAATAAGAAGGGGAGGAATGTTGTAATTATCATTAATAAATAATCTGGGCCCCAATACTAAAAGAATCAAAGTATTAAATATTGGATTGGATATCAAAAGATACCAGATATCATATAAATACGAGAAAGAATAAATACGAGAAAGAGAAAGATATCAAGATATCTCGGCATCATATAGATTGCCCAGTCAATCCACCACATAACGAAGTCTCGTTATTCTTAATTATCACTCGGTCACCCGGCCATAACACTGACGGATGCCACAAGACACTTCTGTGTACCCTATACTTAGTATGTTGTATGCCAAGGTATTATATAACGCGCAGTTGTCAGATGTTCGAGTGCTAACAAGTGACCCTTTTTAAATGAGAAATATTTTTGCCAAAAAATCGTGGCATAACACAACGGTGGGCGTACGAAGGCGGCGCGGATTATCACGATGTCCGGACCCCCCGACGCGTTAGTTAGTAGTGCAAACAGTTCTGGCCACCACCACCACCACCGCTACCGCCACAACCACGGAGTGTTGTAAGTGGCTCGGAGCCTAGCGCAAGATGATTAAGTGGAGATTATTGCAGTTTCTGTCCAAAACACTAAACTGAGCTCGAATCAATACTGAAGGGAGAGAGCAGAATCAATGAATTGATGCCTTCAGCCTGGGAAGATCATTAAAGTAGAACCTACTTGGCCCTTTTGCGCTACCTATGTAAGTAATTTAATCACTCATTAGATAGCTACACGATCACCTGCTTAGAAGTTAGATTACCATTAAAAATATTGCTTTAAGCTAAAAATATGCTCGAAGCTATGCGTTGACGCCTTAGGCTCTCCAGGCATAACGTCAAACACCAGAGAGGGTTCCACCATAGAATCACTAGCATCTAACTGAGCTCATCCAAATATCGATAATTGATCGTCATATGAGTGTGCAGCTCCACTCTGCTCCCATTGACGTTCAAAACGGACTGGTATCTGACGTGTGTGGCAAATATCAATGGCGGCATTGACAATATATCATTGAGAATCAATTGAGTACCTTGAAACAAAGAATAAGCAAAGGCAGCGGGCCAACGGCGACGAACGAGAGAACGACCTCTCAGCGCGAGAGTGAGTAAGGGAAGCAAAAAACAGACAAGATTATGCGTATTTGGATGGATTTGGACATAACAGGTGACCATTATTGGTACTGATAACAATAAGGGCGTCGAATTGAGGGGATGCTCTTCACCTGCATTAGAACTTGATATACGTTTGCCTGTTACAGAAGTAGTATGCGACTTAGACATTTGCTTAAACCGTTTGCAAATACTGTTGAAGTTCATATTAACATTTGTGACATTAGGTCCAAGAGTAAGTATGGAGAACTGATGCAATTACTGGCTGGAGGCAGCATCGATGTGGCATGGATTTCTTAAACCAATTAATGTGTTTTAACTATTTTTTTACACGCTTCTATTCTCTCTCTCTCTATATATATATATTTTGTCTTCAAACTGACTCTCAGCTGTTCCCCTATCTGACATATATATATATATATATATATATATATATATATATATATATATATATAGGTCTGTGAACTTTATCGATATGCATAGTGAATAGGGTGAGGGAACATGGAGACCCCTATCTCCGACCTTTGTTTAATCTCAACTTTTGTGATATTTCTTCAGGTTTCCTCGAGATAATGGAGCTTCTACAATACATTTCCTTGAAGAATTATATCCAGAGTATATCTAAACTGTAGTGCTCCGTCACTTCCGATAGTTTACTCCTAGTTTCAGTATTTGTTTGTTTGTTTCTTTTTTTTCTAAATAAAAACCGTCCACCGTATCGTATGCTCATTTGATATTTAGGAGTGTTGCTACCAGTCATTGGCCCTTTTCCTCGCCTAGTTGATTGCCTCTGCGAATACAAAGAGACCGTTCTCTCCGTTTTAGGTCTTCTATTTTCAAGTTTTTGAGATAATAGCCCTGGTATTTGGTAGAGATGTTACCCTTCCAGTAAGTCATTGCTCTGGCATCGGGTGTCTTTTTATAATTCTTTTTACGAGTAGTTCAATTAATTAAATTACACTTCGAAACTAGATGACTGATTATGAGCCCTCACCTCAAGCCCTCACCTCAAGTCTAAAAGTGAATCCTCCTGGCTGACGCTCGACCAACATTTAACGTAATAAATAAATAAATAAATACAGGGGGGGGTACAAATATTTGTATGTTTTGGGAATGCTTAATGCATATGTGTCACTCAGCCGTAATGTGACGAGTGTGAGACCCACAAACCCACTAGACCCGGGTTCTCCCCCACCCCCAATTATCGGAAGTTGCTAGACTTTCCTTCGATACCATGGGAGCGGACCTCCGACTCCTATTATCTACTTTACCTTATACGACCACACGTCTGGTTGATTAGATAAGATACTAACGCCGTCCAAAACCCAAGTGCCTGTGGGTGTCTCGAGAGTCATCGCCTGGGGTGGTCCTGGCTGCTGGAAACCCACCCCTACTGCCTACTCCCTGGCCTTCCCTCTCGACTTTTGCCCTAATAGGTTAATTAAACTTTGTCCGTCTCGTTGTTTCCTTGTCCGTCTTGAGTGTCACAATTGCATCGAATCAGGTTGTGACCTTTCTGCAAGGGCTTCCGACGAGGTCATCATTCCTGCATAACACGCAGGAATCGGAGTTGGCTATGTTGATCCTAACCATGTAACACTGGAACTGGCCGTGTCCAGTCAGAACTTGAGTCATACAGCAGGACAGCTCGCCATGTTGACAGTCGTACAATCAGAGGTCGGGTATCAGACATCTTTTTCCAGCCTCGCTTAATCGTCCCCCAAGGTGACGTCTGCTGCTCCAATTTATCAGCTCAAGGGTTGATATTGACCCTCGTGGCCTCAGTCAGGTCAGGCCCGCCGTTCAAGATCCTCTCTCCCCGCTCACTAGCTAGAAGGTCCCACGGCAGCATCCTGGCTAGAACAAGAAGCGCTTCCGTCGACATCGTGAGGTACCTCGGGAAATTCTTATGGCCAGTGTCCGCTGGTCCGACCTCAGCGCATTTCTGTTCTTCGCCGCCCGTAAGGCCGTGCCTTCTTTGGGTCTGTTTTTGTGTTCCGTGTTTTCTTGACGTGTTCTAGTCAAGCAGTGTGACGAACGGATGAGAGGGGTTCGCCAGATTATGAATAGATAAAAGGTAGAGAACATGGTTATTTATAACAGAACATGTTTATTCCTCACACGAATGTAAACATTACTACAAAATGAATGTGTATTATACTGTTATTAATAATTAATATAATAAATTGAACATAGCACGCTAGAGGTTAGGACGGTCGGATGGCTTCCTCAGGGTAGACGCACAGACTTCAACTCACTTCGTGTCCGCCACCCAGTCAGCACACACCTCTCGACAGTCAGTGCGCGATCTTGTGGACACCTGGCTGTCTTGAAATATCCGCGTCTCTCGCCTGCAGCTTCACTTGGCTCCTTGCTCCAACCTTGCCCACGGCTCTGTTGCTCGCCAGGCTCCCACAGTATCTATCGCTACCACGAGCCTGATGTAGACCGCCATAGCCTCGTAGCGCTTCAACTACTGTTTTAAGTGCGACCCCCTGCCTGTGTACCTGAGCAGATCTCGGGGCGTGGCGTTCGGAACTAAGAGAGAGAGGGGAGGGAGGTCCGTCTTAAGAATCAATGCAAAAGCGCTTCCGTCAAATGGAGTCAGCCCGAAAAAGTGTAGTAAAATTTAGCCACCCAGCATAAGTATGCAATATAGCTCCCTCGCTTCCGGCAGCCGGCCCCAGAGCCTACAACGGATTTAGACAACACTAACTGAACCACTTCGTACGCGCATCCCATAACGAAGAGATTGAGGCAATTTCACATCCCAATGCCACTTACCAATACCTAGTAGGTAGATTTTGCGGGCTGACGCTCAGCCAACATCTAACGTCCACGGCGCAACTGCTTCGGCAATGCTTCATAATACGACACGTAATACACAGCTGCCAGTATCTGAGAAAGCTGGACAGGCTGGGGTATCTGATTGAATCCCGTCAGACCGCCACCGATGTGCTAAACGATCAGATCCAATCTCATCAGGATCTGCGCGAGGCAGACGTTGAAAAAGAGATCGACAAATCTGTCGGACAGAGTAATCACACAAGGAATTGTCTGTTCAGTACACATTGTCATGGGATCCGGTGGTTTGCAATGTCATGACTGCACAAGGATACATCCGAGCTTAAAGATACCGTGCCAGAATGTTGCGGCAATGATCAGTACATTGTAATGCATATTCCTGACGACCACAGTCGTCCAGTGACGACGGTGGTGGTGATGAAGACAATGACCTTGGCGCCTGCACGGTAACCAAAGGCAATCATTAGCACTAATGGTGATCGCCTCTGCCTACATCGTCCATGGCGTGCGCTCGGTCCGCTTATAGCAGGAAAACCTTTCGGTGCAATGACTACCTAGCACCGACATCGTAAACGTCTCGCTCGAACGAGTCCGCTTTGCTGGCCGTCACGACGATCGAGGTAGATTTGGGTTGTCCGCCTGCGACTATAGGACCGACTCAAATGTGTGAGTGCCCACCAGATTTCCAGGAAAACATCGAGCATTTTGAAAAATCGTATCCTCTTTCTAATTCGCGCTCCACCTGCGGTCGTGTCTCTGGGTGCGCCAGCTTTGCTTGTCGCCACCGAGGAGTTATACGGCACTGTCTACGTAAGTCGTGCCCTGAAGATGGTGGGCGACGGGACTCAAATGGGCCATAGGTGGACATATATGTATCTCAGTTCTCTAAGCAGCCCGAGCCGACGCCAGGACCAGACACCAGGTATGCACCCATCTCGAGCTAAGACAACAATGTTCGACGCAGTTCAAGAAGCAACCTATGAAAGCCCAGGCACCTAGACAGGTGGACTCAGCTACGACAGTGTCTCACGGGGTGGACTTCAGCAGGGTCCTCAGAAACGAGCAGCCGCACATGAGAACTAACCCTTAATTATAGCAGACGAAACCCATTAAATTAGTGCATTTGGGTAGATCAAGTCCTAAGATGCATTGGCATCATTCTCACCATTTGCTTTCTCGGCAAACAAGGAAGAGTTTCCTATACAAAATTGTTATGCGAGATAAAATATGGACGATATGATATTCTATGATATCCTTATTCTATGATAAGAAAGATGATAAAGAACTCCAAAGATTCTCCGTGTCTGATAGGATTTGAATCGGTATATAGTATTCACATACGTTACTTGCTAAGTTAAGAATATTAGGCAAGTAACGTAACTTTCGACCATTGAAATAACGAGAGGAGATTTACTTCCGGTAGATAATCCAAGAGGGTAGATAAACCACGGCGAAGTAATTCACAATGGTAGTCTCATTGACCATTGAACGCACAGAAAAACAATACAATACTTCACCTTTATTATTAAAGCCAACGGAGCCTCGGAATATACAGGATAGAACGTTGCCGCCGATTATAATTATTATCGTTGTTATTGTTATATTATAATCTGTGTAACCATCCCCGGTTACGCAGTAGCGCGTGCGAAACGGGCAAAGCTAAGGAAGTACGCCGCACTCCAAGCAACCCACCTGTTTTCCCCCCTTGCCTTTGAGACCTTGGGCGGGCACGGCCCTCTCACTGCGAACTTCCTCGAGGGGGTCTACCATAGGTTGATCCGCGCCACCGGGGACAAGCGCGCTGGCTCTTTCCTCCTGCAGCGCCTGTCCCTCGCTGTGCAGAGAGGCAATGCCATCGCCTTCCTCGGGACATTGTCGTCCTCACCCCCACCCCCATAATCCCTAAAATTCCGACCTACTGTATGTTTGAATAAATGCAGTTTATCGTCAACTTCAACTGTGGTTGACACTTATAATCTGTTTATGAGAACGCTCATCTATGCATAGGAGCTAATCTCCACGAGCAATGGGTGTTTACAGTTGTGTATTGTTGTTAAACGAAACAGCAGTTGAAAATTAACTGAAGAACCGGGCTGCTCTCTTTTATGGATCACGTTTTGGCTGTGAGTATTAACTTGCTATATCGAAATCAAAAGGGAGCACTTCTTAGTAATATATCGAACGAACTAAAATAAAAGAGATTGAAAACCTCACCGGTGTCGTTCACTTTGCCTCCTCTAAAAATATAAGGAAGTAATACAAACTCCGTCCCAAACCATGGTCCTGTGAACAGGTGCGCGTTCAGTGACGTCTGGCCCCTTGCTGTCGCAGAACAGTCGAAGACGATGCGCGATTTGTCCCTACCATCGGCCCGCGAGATCACCTCATGGTGGGTCATGTAATATAATCCGTCACAGGCGCAGGAACCTGTCGGGTCCCACGCGATTTCCACTCGGTGGTCCTCGCTGATAAACGACATAATTTCTTGATGATAGCGTCGAGTAGAGAGCGTCATTTTGCGGTGAGACGGTTCGCAGCCATCTCGAGGTTATTCGCGAGCCCGGGGATTGTCGCGCGTCTAGACATTGGCACAGTGTATCTTCAGCCACTGTGTGCAACGGTGTCTCCTCGAACTGTCGAATGGCTTCGTCTTCTTCTGCCGCACGGCTCGGTAATCATTCCAGGAGAATTTGCCATTTGTTAACTATTTAAAACGATTTTGAAGCGACGACGAGAGTTAAAAATAGGGTCAAATACACTTATACAAGCTTAAATAAATAGTCTTATTAGATTGTTTAGATAGCCAACTTGGTGTAATTAATAACCTTTATTTAAATATATACACGGATTTGTCAAGCAGAAGGTCACCGATGAAATCCTCAACTGTGCGCGTTCATATATAGCCGTCGTCACAGTTCAACGAAGATCTGTATCAAAAATGGTTTACTTGAACAAACCTACAAACTACAGCTGCTATCAATCCCACAGCCTTGCTGAGCTTCGAAGTATTTCCTCTGATCAGTAAACGTACATGCGTCCAAAACAATTACGCATCAAATCAGTGCGTACTACTTAGAAGAGCAGATGAACTTTATGTACTAGCACTTTCTTATGGCTAGAAATATTTCGATGCGTTTACTTTGTGCGTTAGCTTCATCATTAAATCAACCACACGGTTGTTAGATAACCACACTCTGTAGCATGAAAACTAAAGCAAGAGACCTTCGAAAAGAACCTGTAAAAATAGATATTTACTTTAATATATGCACAAACAACCTTGCAAAAATGTCAAGGTAGCCAAATGGATGCATTTCCGACATTGCCAACCCGTTCAGCCTTCATAGCTTGGTGGATCAGTGGCGAATTTTTCTACTATGCACCGATACAACACGGCAGGTGGCACAGTCTACCCCGAGGGACAGTAAGAGATGCATCCAATAGCGTTGTTTTGTCGACAGGACGTCGCCAGGACCCTTCACTTCGACCACCTTCCAACGGTGCGTGCTGTCGTTCCACATGATCACATCGGGAAAACCCGAGCGGTAAAATCTGAAGTCGACGAGCAATTGACGGCAAATGGCGACAAGAACAGCCACAGGGATGCAGCTTATCAACGAGGTCACTTCGCTGGCGCTGAGCACCTCCCAACTGAAGAGAGGATTCACCCGACCACTATGTAGCTCATAATTTTCCTTTGCGATAGCAACAATCTCGTCCGAGCTGATCGATTCCAGTGTGGCAAGATGCTGTTCTATGGCATGTTTCCGGTTGAGGTAAAACTCCGGATAGCCGAGATCGAGTGGGCCGGATTGAAATTCATTGATGTACGCCGACTTCTGTAGTTGCATATTCCGGGGAAGTGGTGTGATTTCGTTGGGGAACATATCCGGATGGAAGTATTCGCCATGAGGAATCGGCTGTACTTCAACCGGGGCAAGCTTTCTCTTTTTCTTCGGTAGCTTTTTCGCTTGCCGACCCCGACGGCGTTTCTTTGCTAACGGGACGGTCGCGTCATCTGCCTCGTTATTATCGTCGTCGCTGATGGTGACGACAGCCGATTGCTTAAAAATCCGTTCAATGGCTAGTGTTTCCGCTTCCAACGTCAAGGCAATTCCCCTCGGAGCTGGCGAGTTTGGTTCCGACTCCGAAGGCTCGCCGAAAAGAACGTCCCAGCAGAGTACAGCGAATAGCATATGCATGGTCCGAGTTTCACCGTGCACACCGTTCGTATAACCGTGCTGGAGATAGTACTCGATAGCGACCGTCTCTGGGCCCACGACCCGTTCGCCCGCCTCATCGACCGTGGCAAACACGTTTCGTCGACCTATAATATTTCGTTTGACGAGTTTACCGTCGATCTCTTCTATCGGCGCTTCAATTGGCGGAGTGAACTTCGCCAGTTGATGTAAGGGGATGTTAAAGCGTTCGGTTAATCGTTTCGTTCTCGTATATATGTCAAACATATGCTGCGGGGCTATGGTATCTTCAAGGCCGAGACTTGCGAGACAAACTGAGTTGCGTGGCAGTTTCAAATGAGCATCGATATCCAGGAGAAGTCGATTCCAGTACATACCGCGCCTGTTCTGCTGGAAGCAGGTTTGCGATAGGATTGTATAATACAAATCGACGGCGTCCTGATACCGTTTGTGGCGTTCGAATATCTCGGCCCCTACCACAAGGCATCGTATTAGGCAGTAACTATATGAGAAACGGTGCAGGAACCATGGCAGAGATGCGTCTTTGGCAAACCTCTCCTTTGTACAGGACGACATGAACCATTTATACGCGACTTCAAATTTACTGAGAGCCACACCCCATTGATGGGTCTCTATCAGCTTCGACAGCAGAAACACGTGCCGCCTTGCTTCGCAGTACAGGACAAACTCATCGGAGTTCCTGAACAGCGTGTGCAGTATATTATGCACCGTGTACTCGGGGAAGACGAATTTTCCTCTCATGAACTGGCCAATAGTGAACAGGTTACATACACCGTGGTCATTTTTGTCCGCAGCGCTTGTAAATGTGTCGAAATGACTCCCGAGAGAGATAAGCATCAACACTCGAGTTACGACCGCGGCGAGAGAAATTTCGACCAGATAGCATTGCTCCAGAAGCTGTTGTCCGCATTTAATAATGTTATGTTGAATCCTTTGAGCACCAAACAAGACGTCCTTGCGGTCAGCGTGGGCCATCAACTCCTCAACTGCTGCGCCCTTTGTCGTACACTTTTTGTCTTCGCAGAATTTTCGACTCAATGCGATCACATCTTTTTGATGGAGCAGATCAAGTAAGACCTTCATATCCTTCAAATGTGTCTTGTCGTGAAGAAATCCAGCAGCGACAAGCTCTTTCAGCAATGAGTCAATATAGTCGATTTTATAGGGAATTCTTGACCTCAGGATCCATTGGTGCTTACGCTGGTACAACCTAAGCCAGAGATCCTGTGCACTTTCACCGAGGCTCAAGAATCTCGATATCAACTTCGTGTCATTCTCGCTCAACAGCTCAGTTTCGGCTGCCTTCTCGTAGGCGTGAAGAAATGTCTGAGCTCCGTAATTTTGCGATGCGTGCTTCGACGGAGATGTTTCGAGTTCGGGGAGACTTCCCATAAGCTCGTCAGTGTCATCGTCGAGCAATTCGACATTGGGCTCCTTGAGTGGAGATATAATTGCCACAGGAGGTTTGATGCGGCCACTATTTGATGCATCTTGACTACTCGGCCCGCTAGTGTTCCCACTCCCGCCACTATCGGCAACACGGTCTAGATCACTGAGGGACAGTGAGTCCTCAGTTAGGAGTTCGGTTGACAGCGTCGAAGTTGTCTGTTGCGATATACTGCCACTGCCTGCGTATGCAGTCCCTTCTCTCGACGGCGGGCTGGGTGAGAAGAGTTTTCGCGCTAAACTTTTACCGCGCTCTCTGCCTCTGCGGTCATCATCGCCGCTGTCACTGTCGTCAATAACCAGAGCTTTGTTTGACGTATCACCGTTACCTTGAAGAGCTTTTGTCGCCTTGGCCTTCGCTGTTTGCTTGGCAAAAAAATGATGGAGGGTCTTTGGAGCTTGGTTCGTGCTTGTCTGTGAATCGTTTTGGACGCTTTTGCGCTTGGAGGGCCGTGGGATCAGCTTGCGCGGGGACCTTTTGCGCGGCGAACCTGGACTCCTACGGGAATCCTGTGAGAATACCATCTTTCAAAAGGGATCTGGCGGCACAATCGCTCTCTCACATTCATAATATGCAGACTGTATCACTGTTCATGTGGATAAGCATGCTCCCCAATTACACATGAATTTCGAACGGGATACCCAGATGCGGGGTGGCTTCGAGCGCTCCTTATCTCGTCCGGTGACTTCGCTTCGAATAGAAGCTTCGCCTTGCTGATACACAACGATGCCACATCAAGTCACAGATCACTATATCATTAAGGCAGAATCTGAATTTCAACTGCACAACAAAGAGTATATAGGATCAGACAAAAAAATGTTTAACATAAATATATTCTATAAGGGTAGCTTATGGAGCTAGCATATGAAATAAATGCCTGAGACGTCTTTCTTCAAGCGCACAAACATGCAATACATGAGAAATCTAAAATCATAAACAGATTTATTTGGTCATACTTAAAGGTAAAGCTTTATTGGTTTGTTAAAGGAGCTGCAATGCTTAAGCTCTCTTATATGTCATCCTGCAGCGGGGCTCGAACCCACCGCCATTTAATCTATCCATTTTTGGGACTCAGCCTCGTCATTGTATGTTGTAAAAGTTATATCTACGAGCTTTTGAGCATCTCCGCATGGGAATAAATAAATTCCAGTTCGTATTCGCGATCTTATCGTATACTTCTACAAATATCATGACATATTGTCACATAAATCTTGTATCGAATACAATATTTATCTGATAACATGTCATGATCAACAATATAGTATGTGATTAGATCGTCTTAACGAATAATTGTCACTGGTTAAATTTCTCATAGCTGGTCTAATTGCGGCATTTAAGGTTGGCAGATGCTGAATGATTATGCAACAAAATGACGCTTTAGAACGAATTTGAATATCATAACAAAATATTAATTAATGCCATTTTCGTTGCAAGCAAAACGTAGCAAGATTCAGTCATAAAAAAAATATATATATATTCATATACATACATGTTTTTTGTGG
Source organism: Stratiolaelaps scimitus (assembly GCA_019614645.1). Lineage (NCBI taxonomy): Eukaryota > Metazoa > Arthropoda > Arachnida > Mesostigmata > Laelapidae > Stratiolaelaps > Stratiolaelaps scimitus. The sequence continues at coordinate 2,060,907 of JABWDB010000029.1, forward strand.
TTATATACAGTACGAAATGATTGTTGTCATTATCTCTAATACGTTTCGCTTGTCACTCGATTAGCATTAGTTTTACTTTGTTATTATACTCGAATGTGTTACATTAACTTCAGGTAATTTTGAAATTACGCAACCAAGATCTAACGTTTACATGTATGTACCTATAAATTCTAAGCTATATTTTACAACTTAATTCTATGATTTAACCTTGCAAGCGTTATTATTACTCAAGTCAATAATTTCATTTCGATATATTATTTCATCATTTATTCACACGGTACTGTGTTATACATTACCTGGATACATTACCTGGTATGTAACAGTAAAACGTGTAGGGTCAGCTCGTGGTAAACAGGGCAGATACGCTTCTTAGAATAAACATGTTTAAGTTTATTGCCGGACCAGGGACTGGGCCAATGAGATTGATCGAGTGCATTCTCCAACGTGATACGAATCTGGCGGAAACGTAATTGCAATATCTACATAAACAGTTCGGGTTCGGCTCATGGTAGTTCTCTGCCCTGACACACACACACACACACAGATTTGAACATGATAATGAAAACCGTGTATTACAAAACGAGTGCCGCCCCCGTCCATATGTCGTTAGTCATCTCATTCGTATTGTAGAATTCCGAGTCGACATATTTCTTTCTCACATCCCAATAAATTCCGAGTAAGGTTGGCGCCACTCGTAGCTTGAAATGACGTCTCAGATCTTCAACACATAAGGGAGTGTCTCGAACGAGCTAGACTAATTTATTCCTAATTTATTAATTGGGATACACTAATCTATTTAGACGAAGTTATTTCGTGCCGAACAGTGTAACCCCGTAACGCGTGGGCGCGTCAGAAATGCAGGCTTCAGTCGGTTCAGCTGTTCGCGGTGTGCGGGCGTAAGATGTCCGTAAGTAACTTAGAGCTCGTAAGAAGTCGTCGCGTTTATCTTTAGGAATAGTACTGGGCAAGGCCAAGTCATTTCAGCGTCTTGACAGGCATCCCTGACAGAGACAGGCGTTGCATGCGCTCTTGCGAAATGTGAATGTGAATATATGGCTGTATGCCTTAAGTGTTAGTTGCGAACGAGGTCCGGACCGGCTGCCTTGTTAGATTGAAGGCGTTCCAGTGAGTACAATATCTCCATCACGGAGAATTCTGCAATAATCAAAATTCACAATAAAGTGACGACGTTTGTCGATCCCACATGGTAGCGCACGCAAGGATAGCAAGTGAGATGGTATCCTGCGGCGCGTACAGACTCCTGAAGTGCTCTATTAGTGAGGTCAAGGGGATCGGACACTCAGGTTCCTTGGTTGCCCGCCACGGCAGTTTTTCGTCCTACTTTTCAAGATACTGTCGAGGGGCTGTCTGAAGCGTCCGACGGAACCTAATAGACAACAGAGGGAGTCTTATACAGTATAGCCAATCGGTGAGCCACACCCGCCAGCTTACAGCTCTCGTTAAACCAAGGAGAATTTTTGATTTTTGAAACACATTTTCTGCGCAAGGAAATCCGCTGTACATCCGAGTCGTCGATGGCAAACTATTCGTTTGCTATTTCTGCAAACTCAACCGTCCTCCATAGAAATACGCGTTTGCATAGATTGTACCATGATATCGGCCAGCTAGCATAGAAAAAGACGTCCGGCGTTTTTTTTTGTAATAAAGTGTTTTTAGATTTTATTATTTAAGCAAATAATTGCTTTTGATAACATTCCCTCTCTCTCTCTCTCTCTCTCTCTCTCTCTCTCGTTCTCTTTTAATTTCGTTCCCATTTTCTCTCGCTCATTTTCACACATTTGCTTTCTGTCGCTCCACTCTGCTTGTGTTTATATATATATGTATATATATATATATATATATATATATATATATATATATATATAATCTATTATTTAGCTCTTAGTCGCACATCATATTTTACTATTTCCTCGACGTTGACGACATATTTTAAATCTTCTATTCTTCCCATACTCGTTCTCCTCTTACGTCCACCCATAATATCATCCCATGTAGAACAATTATTATACGCGAATAAATTACACTCCTGGCCGAAAAGTGATTACAGGACAAACAGACGGGCGAGCAGCCAGGACAGCAGGACAGGATGGCGAACGTGGGGATATTGCCTCCGTGGCCTGAGTTTCGGGTCTCGTTAGCTGGGCACAATTTATTTATTATTCTCATACCTCCCTGCTCTCTACTCCCAACCCTCCCACCGGTGTTAGTTCGGCTTCCACCCTCAATTCGCTGTCGCCCAACGCGACCCGCAGGCACAACATAAGTGAACGTTCATACCACGACGGCTTCAATGAACATCAAAACATTCGCTTCAAACGAACGCTTTGTCACCCGCGCGTCTAGTCGTCACACTCACACACATGATCTCACGCATGATAAAAGCAAACAAATCAAGCACATGCCATCAAATACACGCACACGCACGCAAACAGAAACACACACACACGCACAAAACAAGAACTCCCAAACACACGGCGGTATACAGGCTGACACCCTGGCGTACCCGCGGAACCACCACAGAATGTGCCCCCAGACACGAGTACAGATGATTTTCTCAGCCATATTACCTTTCTCTATCTCTTTCTCTCTAGTTCAGTTGTCTTTCCTTCTCGCATAATTAATCAATTTACACTGCACATTAGATCTAGTTGGCGTGTCCCGCTGCGTTATATTCGATCTCGAATTTCTGCTGCCAGAATTAGTCTTGTGTGGTATTTCTCACAAATGGATGATGTTTGATAGAAATTTTGGGATTTGTTTTCAAAAATGGTTCATCTCCCAATCGGATTCCCCACGCAGCCAGCATGCCGCTTAGCCGATCGTAAACGTTGCTATCGCCACCTCCACTCCAGCCGTTCCCGCCCGGTCATCATATCCGTATTTGGGTGAAAAACCAAAAAAAAAACATTGTTTTAGTTATTATTTCTAGTTTCATTATCTTTTCGTCCACTTCGCGTTCTACGACCATCGCCCCGAGTGTCTTCGATGTGCCCTGCCTCACTACGGCAATTGCTCTACGTTGCTACAACGTGCGTGGCGCGGGCGGCTCTTGCCGTCTCTCGTGATCTCTGTACAAAATTCGTTCTCCATCATTACTGTGCCCTTGTTGTTGCCGGTGGTCATCTTGTGGGTCTATTCGGATCCATCCTCGCGTGTGGGTGTGTGGGGAGTTTTGTCTCTTTATTTCTCTGTCGCTCTCTGTCTCTCACTCTCTCTTTCTTTCTCTGATCAGATGTTTCCAATTCTTCAGTAACTGTCTTTAGTTTGTTTCGTCTTCTATGCCATCATAGCACGTAGTACAGGATATAGTGAAATCTGAATATTCGCTTATCGTCACCCAGCAGCTGGTTTCCCGTCATTCCCGTGCCCGGCCGGGCCAAGCCTGGTGTCGGTTATGAGAGGACCCGCGTTAGATACAGGTCATTGGTAGGGGAGTTTACCTTATTATCTTCATTCATTATCGTATATTTTGTGTATAACTTATGTTACAGATCCAGCCTTGCTTTTAGTTTAATGTCCTGGGTAGGGATTGATCGTAGTGGAAGGTATTATTACCGAGCGTGTAGAAGGGTGTCGTCTTCACTAAATCTATATCGTCCACAGCATCATTTTGTCTGCTATACTAATAACAATATATAATAATTGTAGCGCCAGTGGCCATTTGTCCCTCGACAATAATTTTTATCCCCCTCCCCCTTCTAAACGGTTTGACTGGCTTTTGTTGTTAATAATCATGATATATCCTCTTCTTTTCCACTACAGGTCAACCTCTTTGTATTCAACTTGTTCTCTCTTTCTCTCTCTCTCTCTCTCTCTCTCTCTCTCTCCCTGTCTCCGTCGTTCTCGATCCCGCCTTCATTTTTAGTATGGCTTCACTACATATATATATATACATTCACGGGCGCGCGGGCCGGCCGCCAGCACATAACATCGACCTTCATTATTCTACCCATTGAAATGATGATGGTAATTTGCATCATATTGTTGTGTTGCTGTCCGGTTCGTCCTCCGGCGGTCTGCCTCTATTTGCATTCGTTTGTGATTTCGTTAAAAATTATATTCTTATTTCTTTTCCTTTCTCTATGAAAGCGCAATACTCGATGAAGAAGGTGCCATCTGAAATTTCGGAAAGAAAAGCAAAGTCGTCGATATTTCGTTATGGAATTGAGCAATTGATGAGAGCAAATGCGCGGACAGGGCCGTCGATGATTGGGATTCTATATTTTGCCTAATTCTACTGTCTTCTCGGTAAATCCTCAATGCCTCGTTCTTGTGAGCGGTCGCGGGCGGGGCGCATGGGAACTGTCTAAACGAGAATGGAGGAAAAATGCTCGTGTGACACCGGCACACTCACCTCCCGAAGTTGAAAATGATCGTAGACGTCCTTGAGATCGTTCATCGAGTACTCCTCTAGAACAACATACTCATGAAGGCCTGGCGAAGCCTTGCGCGCGCAGTAGAAGCAGTGTACTTCCATCCTCTTGGAGAGCTGGCCAAGGCCGTGACCATCAACTCCCGGACGCGTCTTTGCAAACAAGATGTTGAACACCTCCGCCTAAAAACGCACATAATATGTATATATATATACTTATACGACGATCAAATTATCAATGAAGTATTACGATGCGATTCATCCGCCGCTCGATTAGATTTATTGTTTTATTCCCGTGATTAAACAGACAGACAATTTGGAGAAAACAATCCGATGTTGTTATATCATTTTTCAGGGGACACGGCCAGGATCATACCACGATTCTATGCCTCATCTCGAAGTCGAGAATCCATCAAACTCCCAAAGTATATCTCACAAGAGCTCCCTAGACCCCCTCCTTCTCGTGTGTTCTCTCGCGTAAGGGTGCTCACCTGACACAGGGTACAATAGTACGTGGGCTCACTGCGTGCTTTACCGTGCCACCGCACGTCTTTGCGGAGTCCGCGCAGCCATTCGCGTAGGAGGGCACAATGGCGGAGACTTCGCGCCAACACATCGCGCAGCAAACGAAAGAGTCGCTCGTCGGCCAGCTGTAAATTGCGCGCCAAATTCCAACTGAGCTGTTGCATCGGGACTAGCGAACGAATGCCATGAAGGCGATTCCATTCGTAGCGCTCAATTGCGAGCAGGTACTGATCGGAGCACAGCGGACCCACGTTCCACGAGATGTTATTACACCACCCTGGAACAAAAACAAGCGACAGGAACCCAAGGGACAGATCAGTGACACACATCAATAGAATTAGGATGCTAACCATCGTAGGCGATTTGCAAATACGTCTTCCACGGATGCTGGCGAACCCGAATGACCTCAAACGGAGTTGGATGAAAATATCTCACCATGAACTTTGAATCGAATGAGCAGATATGATAATAATTATAATAATAGCAGCTCAGTTTAACTTGTCAATTATTAAACTTTCTACAGATATTACGAGAAAGGTAATCGTCCTCTATCGGAGAGCAACGTGCAACCGAATTTTTAATGCAAAGATTTTCCTTAGATATCCAGATAGGGGCAACGCAATTTCTATTTATGACACGCTTAGGAACAGTCGAAGTGGGACCTCTCTGTTGTAGATCTTCTCATAATGATACATAGAGGAAGCTGCTGTTAGTTGTGTTTCACGTTCGGTCGGAGCAATTGTCGCAAACTTTTACAATTCAGTAAACGAAACACATTTTACTTAGCATACCTACATAAATGCTCACTCAACTCATCGTAGTTATAGTAATATATATATATATATATATATATATATATATTGCTATATAATAGATATTGTATTCGGTTTATTATCGTAAACTAAACCGGTAGAATATCAAGCATGAATTCGGCACCAGCGAGATGCAATACTAACCGGCAGAGTACACCCAATGAACGGTGCCATAGTTGACATAGACAAGATCGCCTGGCCGCTGCGTGAACCGGTAGACGGGGATATGATGCGCTGTTAGGTCTTCAGGCAATGGCCACCAGCTATCGCCATCGAAGCGGACATGCGCGCGTTCGCACAGACGATGCACCTCTCCCCAATATTCGTGTGGTGTCGCGAACCACTCGCAGTCGCCTGGCCCAATGTTCACGTTCACTGAACAGAAGTTGTTATGCTCCTGGTGGCCAGTCGTCCGCGCCCCCGGCACCTTCAGGTGTAGCTTCACAGTATTAACTCCAACCATTTGCCGCCCAATGTGCGACAACATATTGCAACCGGATACGACCTTGGTGAAGGGTGGCAGCTTCTGCAGCTCCTGCAGCTGGACACGCCACCGTTTCTCATCATTCAGGTCGACATGACTGCCAAACTTAAGCGTCTTGAACACGGCGCTCTTTTTGGCGCGTTTCAACTTGCTCCCGCTAGAAGCTGTTGCGTTATTGCCCGCTGATCCGCACCCGCCCCCACCGGGACCTTGGGGACCGCCAGCCGTGTTGAACACCCCGAGTGACGAGTTTGAATCGGAATCAGATAGATGTGGCTGGGAACTATTCCCATTGTTGCCTTGCTGCTCTTCCCGAAGCTGCTCCTGAAACGATGCGGCTTGATATTGTGCGTAACGCGATAGCGTACAACGACCTTTGCCGCTCTCGCAACGCCATAGCTGGGCGCGCCGTTGACCATCCCAGTTTTCGTCGAGGCCTTGATGTAGCTGGGTCCGCACTTCGACGGGCTGATCAGGGTTGGCGTCAACCAGGCACTTGGTCGAAAATAGGCCCAGGTCGAGTTTCAACACTGAGCCGAGATTGCGCACAACCGTGATCGGATTAGAATTACAGAATTGCTGCAGCTGCGGCGTAAACGCTTGCTTCTTATTATCGAGGAATACACTAGGCGCCTGAGGGAGCAGTTTATCCCGGGCCAACTGCGACGGCCGACCTGGCGGCCGTGGTGGCGAGCCACCATAGCCATGGACTATCGACATGGCCGGAGCGCCATACTTTGACAAGGTCCCTTTGGAACTATGCACGATTTGGTCTGACGTCGCATCGCCTGCGAGGGCTTCGGGTACCCGACTCGGCGGTGCGAACGCAATATCTGCAGAAGCTGCCTTACTACAACTCGTAGTAATGCTACGGCGGCTGCTGGTTTCGTTGGCATCATCTGATCTTCCTACAGCTACAGTGTCCGTTTCCATCGGCTCAACATCGTCGTCTGGCAACGGCGGATTAGCGAACGGATCCTCAAACACTCGGCACGTGACTCCACTAGGCCCGATACGCAACAACTTGGCAAGCTCGGAGCTCTTCAGCGACGCGACCAATATAGGCTGGCTGGATCCGTCGCTCGTGTCCGCATCATCGTCCTCGTCGACATCATCATCGTCAATGCTACCAGCGCCTTTTAATCTTGATGCTTTGCTGGTCCCCGTTGCGGCATGCACGGTTTTTGTGCTTCCGGACACTGCTGTTCGCGTACCGGTCGCCATCGATCCGCCAAGGCCATCTTTACAATCTCTCGATTCTTCCTTGACCCCTCTCGCGTCGACGATCGATCTCTTGCTATTGTCCACCATCGAAATGTCACCGTCCAACATCGTCTCGTTACCAGCCTCTTGTTTCACACCGTTCGCTGTTACCATGGCACTGTTCTGCGGGTTCGTATGTGGCCCCGTTGAACCCGGAGGCGGCTGGGGCACAGCGAATCCCTGCGGGCCGTTGGATATTGGTGTCTCTCCCTTGACACTGACAGCTGAGTGCTCAGTCGAGGCTTGAGGGATCTGTTGATGGTGTTGTTGTTGATGATGATGATGGTGATGATGCTGTTGCTGTTGTTGCTGCTGTTGTTGTTGCTGCTGCTGTTGTTGCAACTGGTTCTTATGCTGCATCATCAAACGATGTCGACTTTGCAGCTGGTGCAACATCTGCCTCTGATTGGGTATTAGATTGCCGATATTTGCCTGCAGTTGTTGTAGCATCTGTGAAACATGCGAACGTTCAGATTTAAGAAAATCAATATTAACATAATAAACTGTTATCAACAATACTATAACTACTTCGGGAGATTTTAGTTCAATTGCAGCTGGACCAGATAGTACAGAATTGTATTCTTATATGTCCTAAGACAAATAATGATGAACGCTAAGAGTCACATGTGTACATACACATACATGGTCATGTGTAATTGATATTGAAAAGCAGAATGAAATCGATGTTTAACCGTCCCAAAAAGCTTACCTGCATGTCCTGGTCTGATAGGTAAAACTGAGGTTTCTCCATGCCGTTACTTAGAGGTCCATTCAAGCCGTTGTACCACGGTCCGCCCTATAACGATATACGCAACAATACAAACAAACGTGACTTTTCTGTCCGTAATATTACAAAGGGAATAATAAATGAAACAGCAGAAAACAATTAATATAGATAAATGTTCATTACAGCGGAAATTCATTGTAGCTGTTATCATCGCCATCAACCTAACCTGCATGCAATTAAACCGAACGGCGTTAAGCAGGAATGTGAATATATTTTACACGAATCCGATCTTTTCTACCTGTGTCGGTTCTCCCAACCTCTCACAGAATTAAAAATGTATCTGGTTGATGCATAGATCTGTAGCTGTCCATTGTGATTTGGTTTTCCGTCATATCAAGTGTCTCTCAGTATATTGGATGAAAGCTGACACTTGTGCCGACATTTAACGATCATATCGATAAAGGTCCGTGACGTAACGAGGTTAAATTGTTGTTTAAACATAGATGAAAAAAAACGTGTTTCTTTTACGTATTTTGCTTTTGAAATTTAGAAGAGGCGAACATTTGTTCCAGAGTCACAAAAAAAGACCTGTTACGTTCACCTCTATCCTGTCACCCATTTACTACCAATATCGATCTAGTCAAAGCCTCTAAGAACGATAGATTCCACCGAGTAACTACTGTTCGCAATTGGCCAAATAAAACGAGCAATCGATCAGGGGTGGCCCGAATTGACGAATAAAATGGGTGTTGTGTTCCACCAGGACAAAGATAGGTCATAGGTTTTCTTCAATGACCCAGCAGAAATGATCGGTGGGAATGTTTCGGTGGGCCCACCGTAAATCCTGGGCTTATTATGTTCCTGCAGATTATCACTTGCTTCGGGCAGTACAGAACACTTTGAATAATCAAACATTCAGTTGTCCGGACATGAATGAGAGACAACGAGGCGCGTGGAGCAGAAACACATTGAACAGAATAGAACATAATTTAGTTGATGAAACTTTTTTAATTACGACTTTTTGTTCGAGAGTTACTAGATTTGCACTACAAACTATGCAACAACCCAACACACATAATATATATATATGTTTTGCTCATATACAGGGATTACAGACACTGATATACAGGCTCAATAACAGCAAAATAGCATTTATTTGTCAAAAAAGGTGCTTAAGAGTTCCAACTAAACTATCTTCATCAATAAGACTCTCACATGATCCTCAAAAAATAAAATAAATTACGAGTGCCTGTGGTCAAAGAAAGTCGGAAGCATGATACCCAGATGCGAAACGGGAGACAAAATGTTGTAATCTGGACAGCCGAAAGGGAATAAATAGGGGCTAATACACTAATTGTACGTTAGTCAAAATAATGTGTTGTTTTTTTTGTATCCAGAATTTATGCAACTACTAGCACAAATTCATGATGGGTTGAAGATCCTGTCTCCGACACGAGGCAGATCAACCCCGCTAAACGGTGACGCGATGATTTTCAATGCGTCAACATATTTACATCAGTTATCCTCTGTTGCCTGTTATACTAAATGTTTGATTTGACACAAACCTGTTCATGAGGGGCTCCTTGCACTGCCGCGCCGAGAGCGTGAGCGCCTTTCTGTAACAAACTCTGTTGTCCCTGTTGAATAGCCATCTCCTGCGAGATTGGTATATTCCAAGCCTCTTCGACGCAGGGTAACTGCTGAGCCGGTTTGCTTCCGGGCGTTCCAGGTCCACCAGTTCCTGAAGATCCACTCGAACCTCCAGGCGAACTTGACGATGACTGCAACTGGCATTGTAGCAGCTTCATACGCTGACTTAAAACGGCTGCAATGACAAGAAGTATGTGGTATTTTTTGTTAGGCATTTTGCAGTAAAGGTACATTCGAAGTCGTAGGGTGAACCATAGATTCAGATAGTCAATCTAAAGATCTCAATCCTCTCATTACGGTATGGTACCCCCTATTCTTATGGCAAGTTCCCCAACGAGACAGAACGTAAATAATCTTTTCTGTGGTCCACAAAGATTCGGGAATACATTTATGCCGCCGCAATGCGTTTCGCATGCAGATTTGAAGAAGAATAGCTTGGAAGCAGGGACTAGGTGAGGATTAACTGGCCAGTGTTACGGCGGACTCGAAGATTGGGCTTCGAGTTCGCCAAATGCAACAGGTGGATAGTACAAAAGTTGAATTAGACCAAAATTCAATGACAAAAATGTATCCTATATCGGGGACAAATTTTCACGCCATACTTTGTATCAGGTAACTATTGAATGAATTAGTCGTGAATCTAACGATCGACTGCCACGACGTAATAATAACAATAGTAATAATAGTGTGACTATTGGTAGTATTGATATATATTTTATATCCATATTCGTTTGATATATTTAATAACTTGATATATTTCAGTAATAGGTTTTAGCCAAGCGTCATCATACAGCACGAGAGCCTTAGCACATATAGCACACTATGGTTGGCAGAAAAGTAGCAACTTAGAACATCAAACTAATTATCAATAATGAGCATAGTTTTTTGGGAGCCTTAAAAATGTTTGATTGAAACGCGTCCTTGTGAAGTCCATTTGAAAATCCAGGTAACTACTTAAAACTAGAACCTCCTTGAATATATGAATCTTGAAAATCTTGAATCCTTAAAATTGTTCGAATTTGCGTCGCCTCTCTCAAGGTTTCGCGTTATCTCTCATTGCAACTTAAAACCTAGCCTGACTTAACCTGAGCTCAGATTATTTTTGAAGCCCTGATCGAATCAGAATCGTCTGATTTCTCCTTCTGATTTCAGAAGATTAGATCGAAGTTGTCAAATCATCCACACCAAAAACCACAAGGGAAAACAAATATATATATATATAAATAAGGGAGGGGGAACATTAACTTAAACGTTCAAATGTCGAAAAAAGTTAGTGGCAGTTGTTTCTTTACTTAAAAGTTAAACGTTACGTGCGATGCTATTCTTTAGGTTGCAATGTACACATGGAATATATCATCTCCATCCTGACGAACGGCATTGAGCAGGTCTCCGTAAATCTAGCGATCAGTTTAGGATGCATCTTTCTTAAGCCTATCATAAAGATACACAAGAATGTTTCTGAGCTCGTTAGTTTCACGCTAGCTATATTTTGTCTGTTGATACTAACAACGCCACATCTTTCATCAATATGGTAAAACTATCACGAATATTCCACGTAAGAAGGAAACTGCTAATTAATATTAGTTAGGAGCATAAAATATTCTTGTAAAAATTACCAATTACTATAATATAGGTTAGAAAAGATGCGAGCAATTGAGAATTCAGTTGGCTAAGGTACATTCCCGTGCATGCTTGATGATATTTCTCAGGAAACACCAAAACAGATCTGTAGTCTTCTGCCACCTCAAGCCCCGTCTTCGCCCTGACTATAAGAAAATAGCAAACACCTGGAGAATATAATGACTAAGTACTTAATTGCATCTCAGCTGGCAAACAAATTAGGACCATGCTAATATAGCAAGTGCCGAGCAGTTGGCAAGATCTGATAGAATAGCGGAAGACAGACTGGCCAGGAATGAGAAATTGTCATAATTTATTAGAACAAAAATGATCGCAAACGATTATGTCAAATTTTCATTCGCTCATTCGTCTCCATTTCAGTTCTCCGATGTGGCTGTGGAGGTAAGATGTTTCTTCGAATTCCTCAGTATCATAGATTAGTGTGCTAATCTTTCAGGTAAATTGTGTAGACTCGACTGACTAGATATGTTTCCATCTTGACGCGAATTGATGTGAAAAAGTGCCGGGTGTCAGCCACGGTAACCGCAATTAGTCCGGTCATCATATCGTTCTTCAGATCATGCCCGCCAACTACCAAGTACTCGTTTAGTCGTCGAAGAATCAATTAGGGCGTGTGGTATCGCAGCATACACGCATTCCTTTTATATTTCAGTATAAATGTATAAAAGGAAGCCTGCACCAAAACGGGGGATGAAGCGATCGAACGACATCGTTTCTATGATTTTATCAGTAAGTCCTATAATAGTATCTTTTCGGTATATGTTCGCGACGAACGCGATTGGTTTCAGTAAATTTTCACAGAGGAACATTCAAATCCAAGTGTGTCTCTTCCTGAAGCACAGACCTGAACGTCACAAAGAGGTTCGGTCGTTCCTTGTAAATGTCGATCAGAAAAATACCACGAAACAACAGTGGCACAAAAAAACAAACAATGTTATATCGACTCTTGTACCTCTATTTCGGCTAAAGACGACATAATATCACCATGGTAAATTATAATGTGCTATATTTATATACCCTTCTAAGGTCTCTTCTAAAAGGAATACTATCCACTTCAAATATAGGTATTACACCCATTAGCCAACATATAACTGAGATACCATTATTAGTTGACTGATTGTTGAAAATCATTAAATCTGTTGGGGCAGTTTCGCCACAATGATAACATGAATAATAACGATAGCTATAAATTTATGATTTTTACGCCGACGTCACACAGCGATAAATAAAGCTTACAATCGAAACCAGCGCTCCTATATAAATTTGTTCATTTAGAATGTAAGAGGCTCTCTAGTTTTATGACATGGATTATGATGTATATAAATGTGAGCCATTTAAAGCCGGGCAGGTGGCAAGAGTGAATATCTCACTATTGTATGAGATCACTAACGAGCGGACCCGTACAATAATAAAAACATAATTACGGTAATACATTATGCGTTGGTGTACATTCCTAATGAGTCGTTTTTTTACGGCACCAAAATTCATGGCTCAAGACTTTAGTCTACGTAAGGAATTTTTTTTTACCCGTGGTGTATAAGTATATTAACTTTTCTCTAAGCTTGGCTCTCGGGTATCGTTCCATGGCTGACTTCGGTACCATTGTATAGAGACACCCTAAAGAACCTATCATGTCTGTGATGCTGAACTTTTCTGGGCGTTCTACAATAGACCTACATATTCAAGGGTAATGTACTTTTTTGAGTTTTTCCCAAAAAACCTTAACATGGTGTTCTATGTAACGGGTCGATTTCTCGCACTTAATCGACATGTTTCGACGAGCTGAACAATTTGCAATAGGTGTTCCTATCCCTAAACCTAACCGTCTTCAAGATGACGTTTTCGGGGGCCAAAAAACACCAAGGGGGCCATTTTTTCGCCACTTTTCATTTTATTTGAGTACTTTCTTTATGTTTAAAGTGTTCTGTTTTTTCCTTAGGTTAAAGCTCATCGAAAGCGCTATATTTGTAATAGTTGAAATGGTGTCAAGTATTTACTAATCTTTTGCTATTTGCAAAAAACAAAAACCTACCACAAAAATTGCACTGTTTTCGTCGTTTTCTCACATTTTCCACTCGGTTACCCTTAACATTATACAGGGCAATGTCAATATCGGTGGTATCTGAAGGCAATCATATTGACCTAAGAAAGCCATAATCATCTTTCATACTATTGTCAACTAATGCGCCGGGTGCCGTGGAGCGACAATTGAAAAAGACAGGCTCAAGGAGCAAATTACTATTGATATTGATTCAACTCTATAGTAAACTCTAACTATATAGCCTCTTGTTTAATAAACGAGCATTTTAACTGAACTGGAATTCAAACGCGGGGACCCATAGATGAGTTCGAATTTTGAACTTTATAAACTCGGCACTCAGAATAATTGATGCTTCTTTTGATATATGGCACCACGAACGGGCATGGAGAGCTTAACCCAACTGATAACCGATTACATCAACAGCCCAGCTGCGGCACGCAGCGCCTTCTCTGGTAAAAGGCATCGTGCCCAAATACTACTGGTACAACTAACATAATAATAATAATGGCAATTTTGTTTGCGCGACCAACCGAACTCAGCATATCAACACATGAAAGTTCCCTCATCTCCAGATGCATCCATTTGTTTGTAAACATATCAACGTCAATTAACGGGTCCACGTCCAGTTAATCACAAACACTAAAATAACAAATCAAATACTCACCACGTAAGTGTGAAGTGGATGGCTGCTGTTGTTGTTGTTGCTGCTGTTGCTGATGCGGTTGTTGTTGTTGTTGTTGTTGCTGCTGCTGCTGTTGTTGTTGTTGCGGATGTTGTTGATGTTGAGGGCCCTGTTGAGGCTGCATTATTTGTGGGGTCGGTTGAGGTGGAGGAGGAGGTGGCGGTTGTTGGGATAATGGCGCGCCATGCGGAATGCCCGGAGGGGGACCCAACGGCGATCCCAAATGCACGGGATGTCCCGGATGGCCAGGATGACCAGGTTGTCCACCGGGATGCATAGGCCCATGACCGTGCGGATGACCCCCGTGGCCGTGGCCACCCGGTGGTGGCCCGACCCCGACTCCGACCGACAACTGAGACGGCGGAGGTGGCGGCTGCGGACCATGGGGACCACCGGCGTGACCACCGTGGCCAGGATGGCCGGGATGGCCAGTGTGATGGCCTGGGTGCCCTGGATGAAGGGGGTTGGCCACCATCGACGACTGCATCATCATGTCAGCTGCTTTCGTGGCCTAGCGCTGTTGTGTCTAAGCAATCCTCGCCATCGCGACTCCCTGCTTGCTTGGCGCCCGCCCAGGCGGCCCCTGTGGCCGCGGCCAGCCGAGCCTCAATTCAGTTGCTGCCGGCTGAGCGCGCAGCCATGGCCCTCAACCTGATGCCAGAGCTCGATTCCGATTTTGTTGCTTCTCCCCGGTTTCTGCCCCACTACGACAGCTACTACACTAAGGTTATCCGTTTAATTGTTGCTATCGTCACTTGTGGCTGCAGTTGCAGTTGTTGCGCTTGCGAAGTCTACTATGCAAGTTGTTAGACCAGCTGCTGCTGCCAGTGCTGCGATTTGCGGCGAGCGAATATTCCGGCGGCCGGGCTTTCTTATACTTTGTTTTCTTTCTCTTGTTGTTGTTGTTGTTCGGTTAGTTTTTGTTCTCAGTTTTGTCCCGCCGCTGTGGTCATCGTTGTCATGAACTGATGATGACGATGGGGCCAACAAAACGCGACGGTCCAAAAGCCAGTAGATGGCCAAACGAAGGAACGGGACCACCCTCCTGTGCCCGCGAACATTCACACACATACACACACACAGGCACACAATCGGCCACAAACTGCTGGGACCAAACAGTCACAAACGCAACCGACGGTCGAGAGAGAGAGAAAGGGGAGCGAGTTAGTTAGTTTCGCAAGTTTCCGAGATGACCCTATCTGGGTAGATCTTCATGAGAGTGGTGGCGGCAGCGGCGACAGCACGAACAGTAACACGGGTTTAACTCAACTCTTGTCTACAAGTGTTTTCACACAGAAGAACTTGCACCTCGTCGTTTCCCTTCGGCCTCAATTGAAATCGACAAGCCTGCCCTACTGGTTCAGGCTGATTAGCCCTGCCGAATTAGCAGGGCTTGCTTCGTTCTCATTGTTGCCCGACGAACGGTCTGTTTGCCATAGGTTAGGTGTCTCTCGTAGCTTTGAACTCGAACCAACTGGCTAGCATAGCAGATGCTGCTGATGCGGATACAAATACGACGACGACGACGATGATAATAATAATAATAATAACAACTCGTCAACCAGTCAGCACGATATTACAACATCTATCTCTTTAGTCCAAAATGGGCGCCCGTTCACTGTCATCGGCACCACCTCTGTTGTCGACAGCAGCAGGAGGTGATCACTGCTGCTCCGTTGTGGATCGGCCCAGCTGCGGGCACGACGCTGCGAGTACACAATACGACACGGACTTCACCACCAACTGAGGCTATACTGCAGCAGCAGCAGAAAAAGAAGTTGAAGTGGCACAAAATACGCGAAACTACTGCACAAACACCAGTCGCCGCAGCAACATCATCACCACCACCACCACTGCGACGATGATCGCCACCACCACCAGCAGCAGCAGCAGCACCACCACCACCCGAACTATGAACGGACGGATGGACGTACCAATAACAGCAGCAGCAGCAGCGCCCGACCTACCGACGGACGACAAAAACCAAACACATCCACAGCCTAAACACCACCATCGCCGACACCATCAGCACTGGCTGTAGCAGCGGCGCCGGCGGCCGCGGCAGCAGCAGCAGCAGCGGCGGCGGCGGTGGCTCCACCGAAGAACTCTGTTAGCAGCAGTAGCAGCAGCATTCCCTGTGCTGTTGCTGTTTGCTGGTTGGTTGGTTGGTTGGTCGGTTGTTGCTGTTGTTGCTGCTGCTGCGGCGGCGGTTGGCGGCGGCGGCGGCGGCGGCTGCTACAGCAGTAGAGGCTGAGGTTGCCGCTACGGCGGCGGCGGCGGCGGCGGCGGCTGTGATCCTTCTCCTCACAACACAACAAGCAACAACGCATACACAAACAAGCTTGGCTGGATGGATGGCTGGCGCCTTGCCTGCCTGCTGCCTAAAGGACTGCCGCTGACCCTCTGCTTGATGGAACGAGCGAGCTACGGGTCCGATAGGCAGGCTTTACCAATGGTTTGATGGCCGTGATAATGTCCGCTGCTGGATAGTTGATGGTCGTCATATCATATCACAAATTGAGCCGCCCTCCCCTCCAGCTAATTCGCTCGCTGTCTCGGCCGTGTTTCGTGCGCGCTAACGGCCGCCATCTTGTATGCATTCACCAGTCGACTGTTGATGTGGCGCCAACTAACGAGCACCAACGACTAGCGGGAAGCAATAGCAACTGCGATATGGGCTTATAGGGTCATACTTATTAATGATAATGGTAGCAAATATACAGGGTGAGATTTGGTCAAGTTGTACTATGGCTAGTATTGATAAAGGCTACTCCCTATTATATGTCTAGGTGACTTTGTTACGTCTGAAAGGGATGCCAGGAAAAGTTAGGGGCTAAAATACTGAGTGTCATCCGACTTGCGCAAAGGGACTTCGCACATAGCGAAGGTAAAGCAGTCGTCAACTCAATTACGAAATGTCACTATCGTAAACAGAGTATAAGAATAATGAACCACAGGTAATCTTGTTGTACGTGACCAATAAAATCAACAATGTTTGCAATGTCACAAAATGCATCGCCATTCAATCTGCTCGTGCGTGTAGGTAATCAAGCAAGCAATGGTCACCGAGGGAATGCGTGCTTATTCGGGTAAGGTTGGCGGGGACGTCACATGAGTGATTCTCGCAGCAGAAACCCAACACCGATTATGTGTTTTCATCATAAAAATTCAGAATCATCTGTCGACATTTGAGTGCCTGTGTACGACCATGTTTTACCGTTCTATCTGATAGCCTCAAGGTGGCATGACGTAGATTGCCTCGCTGGATATGAGGATTTCTCTTAATAAGTTGTGCCTATACATAACAGTAGGACTATTGTTGTTTTTCAGAATTCCCAGTCAACTTCTTTTATCTTGCGAGTACTAATTTGCTAAAAAATAACCTTCTTGATCTATGATTTAAAAGGGTCGCCCCCAATATTTTGCGATATTCATTGAAACAGGTATTGTGAATGCCCGGCCCAAGAGGTAAGAGCTATCGCGTCCGATAGAGTTATACACTAACCAATAAAGACGCATTTTGACAGTTTGAAAGTCACCATTCGTGCAGCGTATTTTGAGAAATTATCCCCCAGCCGCGCTTCAGTGTGCGACTGAACCATAACGATATCAGCACTTCCTTAGGGACGAGGCAGGAAATAGAAAAAAAACGCTCCATGAGCACGTTGGTGTATTTCATGCTTTGCGTGATGTCTCATTTCGTCGCACATGGATAGAGACTTCGAGCTTGGCGACCCTCTCGTTTGTTTGATGCCACTCGAAAATCGAATATGTAATTGGTTTGGCGCGTCTCGAATTTGCGAATTTTCTTCCCACAAGAATTATCTCCACACGTTCGACGCTGGAGAGAGTACACCGCTTGCCCGGGACAGCCATCAACTATTTCAAATTGTCAAATTGAACTGTGGTCGTTTTCGATTGTCTCACTCACTGTTAGATACCGAGTGGAACAGCGATAACTCCTGTCTCTCTCTCTCCTCTCTCTCTGTGTCCCCCAACGTGAACGAAAACTGCCACCGCAGGTAGTTCTTGTTGCTGTGAATGCTTTAATTGAGCCTTGAAATTCTGCTAAAGGATACAACATGCGTTCGGGCTGGCAGAGTCCCACATGGGATACAAAATGGTACTCGCCTTACCCTTGGCATCGGTAGGCAAACATCGACAAGGCAAATCGATCCGAAATCTCTCTCATCTATCGATTACAGGTCGAATATCTCGGTGTGTATGCCCCAATGAACCCCAGAGGCGGTGTCTAAAACGATACTTGCTAGAGGCTCGTGTGTGATAATTAGAACATCTACTTCTGACCTATGCTGTATTCCCTAAATGGTCAATTTACATTAACTTGTCGATATTTTTCTATCGATATTTTATAACTATATTTCACGGTATTTTTTTATTTATCAGTATCAAACTTCTATATATTTAACCGTAAATGGTCGACCAGATTGACGACTTGAATACCCTAATTTTTTTTGAGAAAAAAAAACAAATACAAATATTGTTATTGCCCCGCAATTGGGATACTTGCAACATCGTTTAATAATAGATGTAATCCGTAATAAGTATTACAAAAAATTGTAAAATAATGATCGTTTATAATTGATCACTATGAGTGATGAGGTACCGGAAGGGAGGGTCGCCGTCACCACCACATTCAACATCAACCGCCCGCCCTCGGCCACCTTTTAGATCAGCATAGATCATCGTGGCATCATTCGCTGCCGCCGCCGGCGACGACAACGACAACGTTACAGGCTGCCGATGATCCCTGCTGTGGATGTGGCTGTGCCCGACCACATGAACAGTAGGTGACCGAGTCTATGGGCTGTCTGTCTATGTATATCGCTGATGTGAGCGCATGCTGGCCGTGTTCACGTGAAGTATCACGCACTTTCTGTGTCTAACCGCTGGCAGTGCTCACTGCCGCCGATTGGCGGTTAGCCTGCGCTGAGTACGACGAGCAGCACAGCGTCTGGGGTAGCATTGACAGCGGTAACGACGACGACGACGACGACAACAACAACAACAACATGACTACTACCTACATCCACCACCACCGCCGCCGGCTGCAGAGTCCATAACAGTAATCGCAGACGCCCAATCTCTGCGAGAGTGGTGTTAGAGGAAGGAGTAACAATAGAGCTGTAGGGTAAGGTTGGCTAGCGTGGTAGCGCGGTTGTGTTGTTGTTGTTGTTGGTGGGCGCAAGAATCAACATCAGCGGCCGCCGTCGCCTCCGCTACTGCTGGCAATGACGAGGCGATCCACTCACATCAGGGAAGAAGAAGAAGAAGAAGTGGATTTCTACTATCGACCGACGGGCGATCGTCCCTCCAACCGCTGGTGTCTGCCGACGATAGATGCTCTGGGTGGAGCTGCTGCTGCTGCTGCTATCGTCGTCGTCGTCGTCATCATCACCAGCAGCAGCAGCAGCATAGGGAGCGTAGTTGCAGCAGAAGCAGTATCATTAGAATCAGTCACCGACAACAGACGGACGGACGGTCTGACGGGTGGACATAAGGACAGATAGACGCAGACATATACAAACATATATATATATATATATATATATACACACATCAAGACATTCATTCATTCGCTATTCACTCACTAAGTAACTCTCTCTCTCTCTCTCTCTCTCTCCCCTTCTCTGAGCCATACACACAGACAGACACGATCAGCCGGACACATGCACAGATTCCTGCTGCTGCAGCTGCCGAATTTGGTCTGCTCTCACTCCTACTTCTATTAATAGTACCATTGCTTCTGCTTCTACTTCTTGTTCTTTTACTAGTAGCAACTGTAGTGTTGATAGTGGCAGTAGTGTTGCTGTTGTTGTCGTAGCCTGGAGCTGCTGGGGCCTTTCTCAGTCTTCGCAGCGCTGTCGGTTGCTGTAATTGCTGCTGCTGCTGTGGCGACGGCGGCGGCGGCGGCGGCGGAGACACACGCGACAGCGAATAGCGCCACCATTTACCAGCAGTTGCAACAGCAGCAGCAGCCGCAGCCCTTCTCGACGTCCGCTCTGTCCGCCGTCGGAATGAACCGCAACAAATCGAACTGTCTGCGAATCGCCGTCATCGAGTTGTCAGCCAACGATTGACAACGGCGGCGGCGGCGGCCGACGACGACGAGGTCGACAACGAAGAAAAGATACAACAGCAGCAGCAGCAGCAGGAGCGATACGAGCAGAACGTAAACTCCGGTATAGTCCGTATTAGCGGCTATGATTGAACAACTAGAGAGCGAACTGTAGTGCGGTTAGCCAACTGTTCTGACGGGTCCGTACGCTAGTAGACGGTAATTAATATATTAAACACAACGTGGTTTGTCACGCCAGGCTGACTACTCTATGCTTGTGCAAATTTGTGTCTGTGTGTGTGTGTGTGTGTACAGTTTCAATATATGTGCTCTCCAGCTTCACCAGTTCCTCTCTCTGCAGTAGCAAATTGCGACGTCGAGAGTGAGAGTATATGAACACAGAACGTTGCTGACGAAGCCATCCGCTCAGCGCTACTCTCTCTCTCGTTGTCTTGCTCTCTCCGCTCGGACGCTCTCTGCTTCGTTCCTTACTACTCGAGCACCGTCTTGTTACCCAGTGGCAGCTGTGCGAGCGGTCTGTCCATCTACGAGACTGTTGCCGTGGCTAGATGTTTGCGAAGATGCATACACATGTGTGGGTGAGCTCCTAAAGTTGAATGTTCATATCTGGCATCAGAGAAATACGGTGTGCTGTGCTGTGTGCTTTGTTAAAGTGGTGTATTCGTGAATCAACGACTCGTGGCTGGCTGGCTGTCAGCCCTCAAACGGATGCCCTAAACAGCCCGAACAAACAGGCGGCAGTAAATGTCACTACTAGGGTGTAGCATTCGGAAGATTCGGGATTCAGGCCCTCGACAACCGTCGAATCATCCCCGCTCCGAGGAGACCCAGCGGTGGTGGACCTCAGTGGTCGTTCGTGACCCCTGAGGTGGTTGCAGTGATGCTGCTGCTGCTGATGCCAATGACGATATTGGAGAAGCGGTGATGGACACCTCACCACCGAACGAAGGCGATTTTCTTTTCTTCTAAACAAGCCCAACCGGATGGTCAGCGCAACGGCCAGTTGTTGGAGCGAGATAACAACAGCGACATTACCACGATTCGTAGCGTCCACAGCACAAATCTCGCCATCTCAGCCCAACTCGCTGTTCCGCGTCGATCCCGCGAAATCAGGAGCAACTCCATATTTGTCATTGTTCATTGGACATCACATCCGCTCGACGCCTCGCTGTGAGTGCGATATAATATATACATATATATATATATATATATGTAAATAGTACATGACATATAGAGAGATCGAATGGCAGCTGACTTGGATGGTAGCCAGGTATACGTGAGCGATGGGATGAACTGACGTATCTTGAGGACGTTCAGTTCATGAGGCAAGCCAGGTGGAATAAACACAAAATCAAATATGAAACAACGAGATGTCAATGTGAATTAGGCGGTGAATATGTTCACTAAGAAGTTTGTCGTTGTTCGGTCTCTTAAGGAGGGACAGGTCCAATGGTTCAGTGGTTTGATTGCATGGCTCCGATATGATATGACACTGTTATGAGTCTTGCGGGGTTCGAACGTGCCGACACCGAGGAACGTAAGAAAAAAGAACAAAACATTCAATGAAAAGGAAGTAGTAGAACGAGTGCTCCACACTTGCCTATTGGGGGTGGTACTGACGCGAGCGATACAGCTTATAATTAGGTTTCACCCCCGCCCATAACAAGGAAGCCCTAAGGATTAACACCGATTAGCACTTCATTCCACGTTGCCCTTATATCATTACCATTGTTGTCATCAGATAACAGGACGGTCATCGTTATCTATAATGGGGGTGGTGGAAGTGGTCTAAATCTTGCTCCGACAAAGAAACACTGCTAATTAGCCGTTGTTGTTGTTATTGTTGTTGTTCGCATCTGTTCATTCAAATGTTCGTAATCAGATGAATTGGTTTGGGTTAGCTTTGCTTCGCTTGACTGAGCGCACAATTTGCTTAAAACGAATAACCACCCTGTCCCCGGTCGCGGCCTCTAACATCCATCAAAATTCATTCTCTCTTTGAGTCCCACGCATTTGAAGGTTATGCACTTGAATATGTAGCAAATACGTCCGAAAAAAATATAATGGTGCTTCAACATTACTTATTACACTTCACGCCTACATTCCGAATCGATTTTAAGAATCGATTTTTTTATATAATATATACATAATTTATTACCATGTTAAGCTAAAGTGATTTCCTGCTATCGGCATGCTTCACGTTGCTGTGATGTGTGTATTCAACAACCTACATTATGGCTAGCCTAGATGATGATGATTATTATTAATACTATGTTGTAATTATTAGATTAGTGTTAGTCATGCTCCCAATGCTTGGTTTGGGCATGGCCATGTTGGGTCGTTGATGATATCAGCCATGCTGCGCCAATGGATGATTCGCCCGGTCGTTTCGTTATTACACAGAATCGAATAACACAAACGGACATACCCAATTGCTCGCTATTACGGGGTATTTCGCGAGAGTGCTCCATTTCACGGTATCGCGGATAAACGAACCCTCGCTGTTGCCACAAGTGCCGCGTGGTCGGTCAAAGTATCGTTTGTTTGCCCGGTTGGGACTCTCTGATAGTTCGCCCAACGATAGCTAGAACGACCAATGCGAACGCGGTATCGTGGACGTTAAATGTTGGCCGGGAGTTGGCTGTGAGACAGCCCGAAAAAAAGTTTAGTTTTAGCTAGAACGAGCAAGTGGAGGAGAAAAGTATGGTAGAAAATAATCGTACTACGCGGTGCGGCTATTACAATCTTTAGCTGTCGACGATAGGTAGAAAGTGTCAACAAAGTTCGTTTACAAAGGCAGCGACATTTCACGATACCATCGTTACGTCGTCGTCGTCGTCGAGAGGGCAAACTCGACTAAGGGTGTCGTATCGACCTTTGGCAAACAGATATTTGGCTTCCGCTCTCATTAAATGTTGTCCATTTCGTCCAATGTAAGCGTGACGACCGATGGTTGTATATCACGTATCAGCGCAGCGAGGCGAGGCCAGGAAGAAGTGGGGATTATGTGTCTATTTTTCTTCTCTCTCTATTATTTCTACGTTTCTCGTCCTCTCGGGTGACAAAATAATGACAAATACTCTGAGGCGGTCTATCTATCTGTCTATATCATATACTTGGCCGTTTCCCATCTGCGTCTTGTGGCCCTGTCCAATTGTTGACTGAGTCAGAAATGTCGCTGTCTTCAACGTCGACGCTTTTGTTGTCGCAAAGTGACGCACGTTGAATTAAGACAATCATCGATATAGCGTCAACAGACGTAGCTCGCATCGAAATTCGTCGTCGACATCTCTCTCTCTCTCTCTGTTTCTTTCTCTCTCTATACACGCCTATTGTATTTCATAACTTACTGCTTTTGGGAGAAGAAAGGGCATGGGAGCTATGGGAAGGTTCCATTGGCTGGGGCTGCTACCTTTGTGCTTGTCGCGCTTGCGGGAGAGTTTCGTGTGTTGAGACAGGCGTGGTTGTCCTGGCCTCGGTAGATTAGGTCACATCCTCGCGTCGCCTTGAGACAGCGGCGATTCTCCATGTTCTTGTTATGTAATCTAGTCTAGGGCTTTATTGATTGAAGTGCCGTGATAACGTATACAAAAATCAGCACTAAATCTCTTGGGGACGTTTGCCTGGTAAGGGATTGCCGGATAATGATCGGATTTGATTGTATGCTACTTTTCTAAGTGGCAATGACTTAGCTCTGCTTACCCTACGCATTTAGTGATATATGCTGATGCGTTCCACTTCAAAGGGCCTACATCATAAATGTAAACCCCCCCCCCGTAATCTCTGTGCTAGAAATCAGCGTCAGATATAAAAAAAAAATAATCTTTCGTTCACCTGTAAACGATTAGCAGTCAAACGGACTTTAGTGCAGTTGAAACATTCACAGTCATTTATTTGAGGTTTATTTTCGGAACCGTAGTTTCACAAGGCTTAAGTTCTCGCAACAAAAAATTATGATAAAAGGTTTATTTATAACAAGGTCAGGATAATCTGATACATATCGTGGTCAGGGTAATCTGACGAAATATAATTGTAAAAGCCATGTAGACCGCAATATGGTGCGCATATTACGTCCCCATGAACGCTTCAAATTTCTTTTTTTTTACACCGAACTATAATTTACATATTGTACAATTATTATATTCACATTTTAATCTCTCCCCGGAAGAATCTTTTTTGATTCACTTGTACACTTTTTAGCGGCAGTGAGGAAACGAAGTTCATGAGGGAGCGAGCCCCAGACGGTAGCCGGTAGACGGTAAGCCAGAGCATGGATGCTAGACTCTTTGACAGTAAATGGCGCCTCAAAGATGATCGGACGACGGGTCGAGCGCTTCCTCACGTTCATGATAGGGAGGGTGATCTCAGCTGGTATCTTACCACTGCATGGCTTGAACGCAAGGAGAGCAGTCTGCAAGGTGCATATGTCCTTGAGGCAAAGCAGGTCAAAGCGTTGAAACACATCGGCAACAGAGTCCCTGCTACTGCGGCCGAACACAGCTCTCAGAGCGGTCGTTTTGAAGGACCTCACCCCGGCGAAGCGTTCCTCGGAAGCCGCCAGCCCAGATTGTGATACTCTAGCATAGCAGTGGAACTAGGAGCATTTTGAAGATTAGGAGTAACCCACCGATAGGCACCTCTACCTCCCTAAGACGCCGAAGTGATGCGATAACTTCATAACTTTTTTGGGGTAAGTCCAGTCAAGTGGACGTGCCATCTCAGACTGTTTTGGATTGTCAGGTCTAAACACTTGACATTGTGCGATATAGGAACCGACAAACCACCGAGTTGCATGGACTGAATCTGGATTGACCTCTGCGGCGCGGGAGAAAGAGTTACACCAGTTTTGCTTGCATTTATAGTAAGCCACAATCTCTCAAAAAGACGCATGACCTCTTCAAGTTTTGACATAGATAGTTGAATATCCGTCTGGATCGTCGAGGGGGAATCCAGAACGGGAGCGATGTATCATCTGCATAGGCTATAGTCTTACAGAAGTTACCAGATGAAATCTTCAATAAGATAAAGTTGATTAGAATGATAAACATGTACGGCCCTAAAATTGAGCCTTGGGCTGTCCTCATGTCAATTACTCTCCAGGTAGACTCCACCTTACCGACTTTCACCCTCTGTCTTCTCTGCAAGAGGTACGACCAAGTGACAACAGTCCACTTACCTTCTGCCGGCGTGTTTCGCAAAGCGTAAGAGCCCGCACCCGATTGACGACAAGAGGAAGAGATCTAAGTGCTAACAAAGTTTGATTATATCTAGTACGTACATTTAGCGACACCTTCCTCCTACGACCGTTTAACGTAAACTGTCGACATAGTCCCCGCATAAAGCTTTGCAAACAACAATCGGGGCTGATCTTAGAGCGAGAGGATGACAGTAACTCAACACCGAGCTTACTTTGAAGCCAATTCGGTTGGCAAAGTTCACCAACATGTTAAGATTGTTTCAGAAGGTCACGTCTCACCTTGCGGGCTGTTTGACTAACAAACGCGTCATTTATAATTCCTTGGACGAGACCCAGGCACAACCGTACTAATAGGCTATGAGCTCGAAAAGCTACGCTGAAACCTATGGTATTGCATCTATACTGTCTGGAGGGAGATCTGTTCAGAAGTCTCATTTGGTCTCAAACGTTGCGTATCTTAGTCATATTTGATGAATTATAAGTAAAATCCTTTCTTGTGTGAAAACTATGTAGACTCCATAGTGTTTTTGCCCGTAAAGTGTTGAGCCGCCACAGCGTGGTCGGTCAATTGGTGACAATGTATTTATTGCCGGTTTTTGCTCCGGTCGAATTGATTCAGACATCAGAGGGATTGGTGGCGGCCGCCGAATCGATATTCGCCGAAAAGCCGCCGGCGCGACATTGTTTCCCGGACGCTGTCATTGAATAGATCGATATACTTTGTTATGGGTATTATTAGCATGGCTATTACGATTCGATTAGCCTAAATTATGTCACCACTGCAGGGGGTGATTTAACTGGCGTTCACCCGGTCATGCGTCATCACCGCCGCAACTAGGTCCGTCTACATGTTCAGTGAGTTAAGTCAGTTGATATGCGAGCCGCTCAGTTGGACAGTGGTTGTAGTATATATCGTGATATCGTGGGAGGCAACCTTTGAATAAGCGGTGAATTCGAATCGTGCCTGTGTATGCGAATAGGATGTCGTGAGGTTGGATTATCTGTTTGCAGTCTACGAGAGTTTGCTGTGCCGCAATCTCTAAGAAGCCATTTCGAGGACTCCGTAAAGCTTGAGGTAATAATAATAATAATAATAATAATGCAAACGATTCAAGTGTTTTAGTGAGTCGATGAAATACGCTCCGTCAACTAACGCTGTTATTCTTGAAACTTATCAAGGATATGAGAATATGTACACTTTAAGTAACTTCGAAACTTTCCGAGGGTACTGCGGAAGTGTACGAGGTTACATAATTCAGGATGACGTTTGTTGTTGCAGAAGATATATAGGCCATTTTAACCATCAACTTAGACAGCGGGTTCTTAAGCTGAATGGGATCGTAGTAGACATCTAGATTTTCATGTACAATGTAGATCGAGGTATGAGCCAGAGATTCGTTAGATCGTTAGAGCCCTGGACAGAGGTTGTTGCTTTCGTGCTTTTGAAGCAATGAAACATTGGGACATGTTGAGACAATAGGTTATATCGTACGACCCATGAGGTGGCCAGAAATGTACTTATTTAGCATAACAGATATGAAGCTCTTTCTAAATGCTGAAAAACCAAATGTCAGGTGAGGGTGTGAAATGCAGACTGATTATGCCGAAGCTGAACTACTCAGCACACGACAGATTCATAACGGATTGAGGGGACTTCTGATAATTATGCAATGATTGTCAACCGCTTACATGAATTGACTAAAATCCCAGTGATTGAACCAGACGACAAGTGTCTATTTTGGATCTGTGGCTTGAATCCGGCGAGAGTGACGCGCACGAAACATGCATTTTGAACTTCCTTGAAGCCGACGGGAACTCGACACTTGAGCCATTTCATAATCGACATAACAACGCCCCAACGCCTATCACCTCAAACTATGTTCATTCATACATAAAAATTCAGACCTGAATATACACGTCCATCTAGATTCGGTCACATCACCAGACTAATATATGACAAATACTGTGGAAATAATCATCCTGGCATCCTAAATGTACCTATAAAAAATATAGATTCAATAAACGACATTCATCGATTTCCCATTTTTTGGCCACAATCCAAAGGTCACGGTTGAATGTTTGGTTTGGTTGACATTTTTACAAATGTTCCTTTAAAAATAGAGCGAAAGCTTGACATGCATACACATTAATCTACATACGGCCACTGACATGAACTGTATAAGCCAATATTATATCGGACCACAGCAAACCGAGCGAGAGAATTACACGGCCGAAGCGTTTCTTGGTCCGCAAACTGCGTACAATAGTCGATCTGATAGCAAGCGGATTCACGACAGCTCCACACTCGGTTACTACAAAAAATCGCTAAGACGACGCCGACTATCATTAGATCGATTGGAAATCACTCGACAAAAGGGAGAGCCCACGAACTTACTGGCTACAAAAGCTATATTGGCTACTGAAGAAGCTGAATCAGCTTGACCATCCCTTATAGTCTTTCGTGATCTATGTAGTGGAAGAAGTATAAGTGCAATTGACGTCGTCGACTGAGCATTACCGTAATAACAGCTTTGCGTGTCTTGAAAACGCATAACAATCATAATTATAGTAGTGTTATAATTGTTATGTTAGCCCGAAAAAGTTTAGTTTTTTAGTGTTAGAATTATGTATATATTTTGTAATATATATATATATATATATATATATATATTCCTGCCTCCCTTAGCCAGTAGTATAGTTATAATAGATGTATTTATATTGTGCAATTATAATCCATAAGGAAGAAATCAGTATTCGCGCTTATGACGAATACCAAGATGCGTGATCGTGATGATGACAGTGCGGCGACTGTCTACGGCCACTCCACATCCGTTCCACTTCAATGGAACAATATTTGTGTCGCTGGTGACAAACAATGCTGTAGATGATCATAAATCAGTCAACGGACAGCCTCCTTTCACAATGTTGTCGTTGTGTTTCCAATATATCCATAGCAGGATGCCCAGTGCTAGCTAGCTAGCTATCTGTTATAGCGAAGTCATGCGAACAAACATGATATAAACGTGAATGACAAAAAACGCCGGGGTAAATTAGAAAAAAAAAGACTACGAATTCATCGTAGTTAACAACGACTTGATTTGTCCTATGTGTACTAATGTATCCATCGAAGTAATGTCAGACGAAAAGGCGAAACTAGGGAGGAGACGAGCAGACTCTCACCAGAAGATGGTGGGTTTAGCAGGCCGAGGCGTTTTGTCATCGACGTCAACTATCCTGCACTGGATCGGCCCATGTTCCATCGAGATTGGGACGTCTCTGGTTGCGTCCGTGCACTTGAAGAAAAAGTTCGTCCTCTAATAGCAATAGTATCTAGTCACTAATAAATCAAGAATTGACAACACTTACAGTCTCTCTACATTACGGTGGCAATAGCCAACATTGTTTTCAACTGTCACGTTATGCGTTACGCCACGTCAATACATCGATGCGAGCTGTGGCACCAGTGCTGTCATTGTAAACATCTATGATCAGTGGTTTTTTTTCACTCGACATGAATCGAGTACAAAATGTGGAATAAGCAGCTTAAATGCGGGTGAAATCTTCGACTCGGGGCGCAGCGGATACGCTGTGGCGATAGATGCCGTTTTAGAAGGTCGTTGGGAGCAATCGGCGATTCTCGTTATACGAAGTGATGTACATAATTCTCTCCGGCGGACGTAACGCTTACATTTGTGAGCCTTTATGTATGTAAGCTGTAGTAAGTCATATATATATATATATATATATATATATATATAAATACGTGTCCGTAAACATAATACTTCCCTTTGTCCAATATAATCAACATAACACAGATATATAATTGCTTTTGCTACTTAATACAGAACGCCTTTGTTCAGAGTGAGATAATATTAAATAATTATTACATGTGGAAGCCTTACAAGCGGCCATTTGTTCATCGTTAAATGCCTTATTAATTCATTTTTTGTCCTTTTTTGTGGTTTATCGTCGAATATATTTCTAGGAAATGCCGCCTCCGCCACCGCCTCCACCACCCCCGGGGCCGCCTCCCATGCCCTCTCTGGCGAGCGCCCCCGTAGGAGCAGGTTCGGGTAGATCAGCTTTACTATCGCAAATTCGTGGCGGTGCTCAACTGAAAAAGACCGTAACCAACGACAGAAGCGCTCCACTTGTTGGTTTGTACAATTCCTATTCAGTTAATTGGCTTTTCCTGGCCTCTAGTTTAATTTGCTTCGAATGATATGGTAAATGTGCAGCTTGCAAAACCAGCCGGGAGCAGCCTATTCTACGGTACACTAAGCGAAATTGCATTACAAACTGCCGCTTTAAAATGTGTTTATAGTTAACTTGCGATGTTTATTTGTCCCATGCAGCTAATAAAGCAAATAACGCAAGCTCAGGAGCCGCTGGGGGTACCTCCTCTGGATCAGGAGGAGGCGCATCTGGAGGCAGTTCCTCCGCTGCAATGGGCGGTGCTGGACCTATGGGCCTTGGTGGCCTGTTCGCTGGAGGGATGCCGAAGCTGAAGCCAACAGGACAGCGCGCAGCGCTCGGGGTTTCCTCCAGTTCAAACGGTCAAGCCGAACGGTGGTCGCCATCTGCATCTCCGCCGAAGGAGGCATCACCACCGCGAGCTCGCTCCGCGGCACCAGGAAACGTTCACTCAAACCTCGCTGCCGCTATCGCCAGCAGAGCTGGCAAACTGAACGAGGCGGGAAGCAACAACAGTAGCAGCAAGGTAGCAGCAACTTATATATAGATATATAAGTTTGAAGTATTGCTTACGCCGTTCCAAACCAACTAGGGGTGGGGGGAAAACGAGTTTTAGTGAGTTTATGAGTCTCACACTAGGTGACAAGAGGCTGTTCTGTCACGCATGTGCATTACGCGTTCCCCCAAACCCCCCATAAAAAAAAGGATATATATATATATATATATATATAATATAAGCATAGAATGATGTCCACAAACTGTGCTCCAAGCGAGTTGCGGATCATTGGACTGAGAAAAAAAAAAAACATCTAACTTTCGGCCATGGCTCTTGTTAGAATTAGGTGAATTTGACGAATATATATTAAATACATGAATCGGAAATATAATAGTATGCTATAAGCAGTTCTATTAGAGAGACCCATCCTTTAGTTGATCTTCACATGTTGATATTTCTGCAGCGAGCTTGCTCACGTCTTGTTCATTGTGTGGATGCTAACTTCTAGGTTATGAATAGTGGACGGGTACTCGTGCCGAACTCTGCAGCAGGCCAAAGTCCTTCACCTGATCGGGAGCGGCCATCACCGTCAAATGAAGACCATCCGACATCGTTCCCCAAGGATGTCTCACCGCCTCAGCTTCCGCAGCATAAAATGCGACCTGGTCCGCCACTCCCGTCGAAGCCACCAGCGGCCTCGCCAATGGGATGTCCGACCCGGCCAGCGCAAAGCAGTTCTGCATCAAGGAACAGTGCGACCCAACGGCCCGCGCACAAACCACCACCGCCACCGAAAATCAATGCTA
Source organism: Stratiolaelaps scimitus (assembly GCA_019614645.1). NCBI lineage: Eukaryota > Metazoa > Arthropoda > Arachnida > Mesostigmata > Laelapidae > Stratiolaelaps > Stratiolaelaps scimitus. The sequence continues at coordinate 2,091,918 of JABWDB010000029.1, forward strand.
AGTTCGGTACGATTGGTCACCCCTCGTCGAAAGGCACTGTCCGGCCGAGCCAAACTCAGCAGCTGATACGAAGACAGAGTCTGGGCGCAGGCGACACGAACGGACCGGGATCGGCGCCAGTTGGCGGCGTTCTAAGTGTCAGTAAACCTCAGACAGCACCGCCACCTCCGCCGCCACCTCGGAATATGAGCGTGCCAAGCAATATGCATCAGTTACATGTTCGGCAGCCGCCTCCCGTACCGCCGGCGCCTCCCGCGATGTCGATCCCGCCAAAAAAGCCATCGAGCGTCATCGGCGGCCAGCTCTCCGGAATCGGCATGAAGCCACCTCCACCGCCCAACAAGACGACGTCACGTTCGACGCCTCATCTCGCCGGCGTCGGTATTGGTGGGGCCGGTAATATGGGCGTCGAGTCGCGTTTTGCGTTCCACAACATCAATGACCTATCGGTGATCTATGATCCAACAGTGAACAAGCAGTACCCGACCAAGAAGGCGAAGAAGCCCCACCAGCGGCGGGCGCCCGCACCTCCGCCGGCAGCGGCTCTCGTTTCGTGATCTCGCCATCAACGTCGGAGACAACGATGAAAAACAACAACAAGAATAATAATAATTTATTTGAAGCGAGGGAGAAGAGAGGATTTCGAAGAGAACGCGCTAAGCGAAGTTACGCTAGGGTCTGGTGGACGCGCAGCAGAGGTAGATATGATTAGCACCAGCTGTGTTCCTTGTCGTTTCGCCTTGGCAATACAATACAACTCGTTCGCTGGCCGGCCTCAGAACATCCTGCCCACCTGTGCTGTGACCGAAGTTAATTATGAAAATATACCATATATGATGATTATGATGATTATTGTGATCCACAATTCGCTGTGGGTAAAACTGCACGTCACGTCGCACCGTCAGGATGCAGGCAGGAGTTCCGCAGGTCGCGTTCGGCAAGTGTTGTTCGGCTGCTGGCTTGTTGGGCCACGCCGATACCATAATGATTTCCGGAGGCGACAATATACTTGAAAAGGCCCATATTCCCATTGCTCTCATCTGTCTCCAGTTTGTTTCCACTGTCTAATCGTGTAGAGGCATTGGAGAGGCGCTTCGGAGTAGCATTGTGCTTAAGCCTCCGTGTTTAAGTACCTACGAAGCGAAGAGCGCCCTCCACAGTATGCCCCCATGACAGGTGCCATTATTCAGTTTCCTGGCTGTTTTTGCCTGTGATTGACGAAGCTGTTCGTTCGGGCGCTCAGCTCTTCGGCACTAATGCTGCCGGTATCTTCTGCAGATATTCTACTCGAGTTTGCTAGCGAGATATGTATTGGACGGGCATGACGTTCTGTCCATGGGAGAAACGCCCGGAAAAACTGTAGGGAAGTGTGCTTGGCAAATCGTTCGTGGAGTGAACCCTTCCGAGCCCTCCTCCTTCCAATGGCAGGTTGAGCAACAGCGGGATTGTAAAGGGCCGGGTCTCTAGAGACAGGAATATGAGATGGCACAGTGAGATCGAAGAAGAACAATATATGTAGAACAAAGAGGAACAATTAGGGATGGAGCTTGAAACAGAATGGTCCTCAAATACGCCCAACCTATCTATGCTGAACCAGTGCATTGTCTGCACAACTTGCCGCAAAACTAGACAAAACTTGTAGTGGACCGTGCCAACGATGAGCAAGGTTTTCAAGCATGAGTTATACTTGAATATAGGTCTGGGTTAGGTATTAGCTAGGCTTAAGGCTCAGGGCGTTAGGTGACAATATGACGTTGAGCTGCCATATTGGAAAAACGTGGGTAATGCGTCAGACGGCGTCGTAACTCTAAGTCGGGATAGGACATTTTGTTCAGAGAGTATGCGGAAGCCCGGCGAAGAGACGCCGTCTATAGGGCGGAGGGAGATTTGGGTACAAGCGGATTTGGACGAATTGGCCCATACCACTACTGCTGTTTTTTGTTAACTGACTCTCCCTTATGTGACAGGCTTCGAAACCAGTGAGGCCTACCCCAGGTACACCGCTACCCTTACTACTACAACTAATGACAAACACAACCGCAGACGCTTGTGCTTGTTTGCTGAATATCTACACAGGGTGAGAGGTTGGAGATGCCGACCGCCCCATGGAGGAAAAACCTTTGATAGACGTATTTGTACAATATTTGTCTGCTTTCGCCGCCAGTGCTTTGTCATTTCGGAGAACGATCAGCAAACGCAAAAGTAATAATCGAACGACAAAATGCAATGTAAAACAAAATTCAAGTGTCATAGAGATTTCAAGACGGATACATGAAAAGCTGCGGGAAGTCATAAGGCGACAGCAAGAATGCATGTGTAATGAATTGTAGGTATACACAATCTGTTCGCTAGACTTTGCACAAAGACCTTCGTTGGCTTATTTATTTTCGAGAGCAGACAGGAGTGGATGTTGAACAGGGACTAGAGGAGATGAATGATCATGACAATAGAGAAATATATTAATGAGGATGCTGATGACAGCGATGATGATGATGATGACAATACTAATGATGATGATAACGATGCAAAATGCTTTTTATATATAAACGAAAAATACAAATAAAGCGTGAAAAAAATCAAAATCATTCGTGTGCAGTTTTTCGCAACAACTTTCCAGTATGCAAATACAATATGTGTGTTTTTGTGTGTGTGTGTGTGTGATGTATATTGTTATTTTATATGCTTAACTTCTGATCGTCTTGTTTAGAATATCTGGCTACGATTTTTGTTGTGAGATCGATCACTATGACAAAAGGGTTACCAATCCATAGACACACGTGATTTGCTTCCAGGATGACATAAGGCCTACCGCATATTAATAGTGTGCAGTAGCTGGTCAAGACTTCAGCTTACCTGCGAGGGCATACGATGTCCGTAACTGATTTGTCCAAGAGCGTGACAGTTTTGCTCAAGGTCGACAGATATTGCTGCATTTTTTCAAACCACGTATTGCTCTCCTTCGTGAGAGCCTTATGAAAATTACGATATTAATACAATAATCATCTGCGACATAATAGTAATTTGAAACCGTTGGGTGGTAAAGATAAAACTGTAAAAATGTATCCTCGGAATCACATTAGCAATGACTGTGTGTATTCCACACACAGGTCAATTGCATTGAAAAAGCAATCACATAATCTAACGGGGGGCATATAGACATATTTCTTGGACTTGCATAGAATGTTATAAATGTTAAATCATCGAGTATACTATTTATGCTATATTCGTTCTCAGAGGGGCTATATGAAACAGTGGATTGACTTGTAATATAGAGAAGTAATTTCGTGATAAACAGAAAAGATCGACAAAGAAAAACAAACGTTGTTCTCAGCGGTTGACTTTTATGTCCAACTGTTCCGTATGCTCAACCCCCGCCTCTTGCCACTCGGTTAACCGTGTGTGTGTTCTTGCTGGAAAGAAAACCTGCCACAGTTCCATCTGATGAGTCCTGCTGAGGCGTCGCTATGTCCGCGACATTGCGGACATTGATATATTGTCCGATCAGTACAATATATGTACTCTTATGCCCAACCAATGTATAAACTTTCCATGGCCATTCATTTTCGTCCATCATAACTTCATCGCGACGTCAAAGTATTCACACGCCCACATACATAACCTCTCTCAGGCTACTCCTCAGAAATGTCACCATGATCATATGATTTTATTGTTATTATTATTATTATTATTATTATTATTATTATATATTCGACTAAAGAAGAATGGAGATAAAGAGACAATGGAGGGTATATGTATAATGTACACCCTATGACCAGAGAGTCAGGGGAGACAATATACGATGTACTCTACCGCGTATTTGCGTTCAGTCCGCCACAGGTATATAATAGATTTCTGTCTATTCCTGTGAGGGAATTTCTTTGGCAGAGCATCTCGATACTATTGTGAAATTCTGACACTCAACCACGAGAACATTTTGTATTCATCGAATGCAAAGGATTTTTCATTTTAATTGTTTGCATTTCCGGAAATAAACCGCAAATGTTATGGTTATGTTGCTTGACTTATTCACACTCGTTGAGGAGAACGCGCCGCAAAGATATGTCACCTCAACTATTATAGAGTGCTAAACATACATTTCAAGTTTTCACAGACTGATTCATTCGTTAGTACTAAACGGCTAAGCGAGCACAACTCAATAGCGATCTCAACGACCTTGGGATCAAATTGCATCGAGTACCGAAGCATTACGATTAACGTCCTGCACTAATTACTTTCACCCAGATTTTCCTTGCTTGTGTATAGCGCTAATTTGAATCATCACTAGATCGAAGTAAATTTTCCGGGCTGATTCTCAGCCGACATTTCCATGGAAAAACTGCTTTTGGCATTGCTTCATACGACGGGCCCATTTTTAAATGCAAATTCGCAACAGTGGGGTCGAACCCGCGTGTCTCCTCCGATCGCAGGACACACACGAATGCCCTACGCCACTGGGCTCCACCAAGGTCATCAAATATGAATAAAGCCGAATCGTGTAAACAATAAATCGATTTTACGAGAGTACGGCCTTTGAGATCCCATTGATTCTTGCTGCTGATGCTGCTGTTGCTGGTACTGCCGCTGGCTATGACAATTATTTTTAGATATACGATATATATTATTTATTATATACGATATATATTATTATTACTACTAGTAGAGGTGGCACAGGAAGTGAACAAAGAAAACCCTGTTTATCGCTATACATGGCCGTATCTGGCTCAATCTTGTGTGTTTTATTTCCGTCCCCGCTCAGGATTAGTATTAAAACGACCGTAGTAGTAGCAATCATAATCATAATAATAACAATAATAATGATAGTAAGACATGAATAATCACATTACAGCTTATACAGTACACATGATACAATTTACATTCGCACACCCTATCTTTCTTCTTTTCTAGTCTCTCTCTCTCTCTTCCCCCCAGCCCGATCTTGTCCGCTATCCATTGCACATGTTGGAAACGTTGCCTGGCTGTTTTTCCACCGCTTGTGTGTGAGTTGTCACTTTCGACCGACCACCAAACAGCATACTAATCCCAAGGCCCGACTCGTTCCAGCATATCTCCTGAAAATAGCTCCCGCAGAGCCCAAAACGATATCTCTAAACAAGCTTCTTAGCCTCAAAGAAGCCCTTCAGATGCTTCATCTGCCAGACACCCATGCCGACCAGCAACAGGAATTGACCCACAGCCCAATAAAGCACGCGTGAGTTCGTCGATTCAGACGTCTGCCGGAAACGTTCTTCGCGGTATCGTTGATAGTTTTGCTCTTTTGCGATCTGCTCGGTCTGCGAGAGGAGCTGTCGCACCCGCACCTCGAGATCGGACAGTTTCTCTTTCTGCGCCACGGATGCGTAGTCGATAGCGTGCTCTCCAACCTGCAGGTCGAGGTGGACTCGTAACTGGCTGCCGGAGAACCACTTTGACGAATTCGAATACAGACAGATGGCATGCTCGCCCGGCGAGTGCGACGTAAACGTGAATCGACCTTCCGAGGAATAGATCTGAAAAAAAAGCATGAGTGGGCGCGCAAGACAATTTGTCAGTGTCACAAGTTACACAGTAAATGTTGAGCAAAGCTAACGAAGAGCTCGTTGATACCAATATTCTGTTCGGGACGTTTACGGCGCAACCAGTTGGCCTGCTTGCCGCACTGGCTAGGGTAACACAAATGTAAGCGGATCGTGCACACCACCTACAAACAACATTGTGATAAACGCGAGCGATTTTCTCTACGTTTTAATCGTAGTTTAACATTGCACTGTCGTCAATTGATAACACACTCGAACAGGCAGATAATTAACATGTGTTCTTGGTGTTTGCTTGCTTGTTCTCGATATCGTCTATCAGTTTTGTTTTTTTTTCTAATGTAAACAATATATTTATTTAAATTAAGCTTCATAGCCAATAAATAATTAGATGTGATAAATGATGGATAGCCATAGCGAGATGGACTCGCATTGTTAGCAGCAAGAACCGGTACCTTGGAGAGGATGATCTTGTCCTCTGGATCGCGGACCTCGACGTGCATACCAATTCCAGGTGACGACGGCATAAAGCCGCCAGTGTTAGGGTCATGAAGCTGACATTTGTAGTGGCCAACTACGAGAGTTTCTTCAGGTACCTCTTCAATGAAACATTTCCGTTCACCTTCGGCGATGTGGAAGTACAGTCCATGAACTGACGCGATTACACAGGCCAGCACCGTGGTGCCTGCCAACCATGCGCCTCTCATCGCGGCTCGTCGCGAACACACAGCTCGGGTCGCACCCTCAACACTACGCTAAATAGTGCTAATCGAGCTGTCAATTCAGCCAGCTACCCGAACCGGCACACCAGAACACTCGAGGAGCCAATAAGCAAATCCTTCGACCGACAACTAACTTGACGTGTCAGCAAACAGATGGAAAATTGTCGCTGTTGGCTCCATTCACTCCATATAGCAGGCCATCAACGGTAGTAAATAGTGGACTTGATGGAGGTGGATCGCAGATCTGCAAAAGAAAGTATTTTTGTATGCTTATAAAAATATTACCCCGAGTTCTGCGTTCTACGAAGATGTAATCCAATACGAGAGCTATCTCATGTATAATCTCCGTGGTTCCACCAACGCGAAAACGCCAAGAGGGTCCGACCTATAGCGAGAACATCAAGGCGGGCATTTTCGAAAATTTCGAAACTCAGCCAAACTCACCTCTCTGTCAGATGATGTGAATGCCTTGTTGTATTACGCTCGTTGTGCGTCATCTGATCGTCGGTGGCCGTCAACTAGAATTTACTGGTGGTCACCGGTTGCAAGTGTGCTGTGCAGTGTCGCCTGTGGGGATAGTCGTAATCGCATACGGAACGAACGCGTACCTCCGGGGGCCAGGTGCAGTTGCGCGATGTTCCAGTGCGGCGAGCCCGGATAGGCAGCAGTGTCCGCAGCCATTCTCGGAAGTCTCTTCGCGTGGAACCGGCACTTTGGAGCGGGGAGGTGCTGTGCCGGTCGGAACAGATTTTGCTCAATGTGTAAACGTGCAGATTCGATACCGTGATGGCCTATGGGCGATCGTGGCTGTTTGTGTGGTGCGCCTCGGGACTATTCCTCTTAAACGTACTTCATTTTCTGGTGGGATACTTTCCATTTGAGCGCACCTTGCCAGGAGTGGCATCGATCGCCGATGCGGGGCTGCCATACTCGCTCTGCGGTTTACCGTCGAATACTGTCCATGATACGACGTATACCCCGTTGCACGGGCGTCTCGTTCTGCTCGTGGTCGACGCACTGCGCTATGACTTCGTCGATCCGGAGCGATTCCCGTACGCGACTGGCCTTCTCAAGTCTGGCCAGGGACTCAAGTATCGCAGTCGAGCGTTTGCTCCTACCGTTACGCTGCCACGCATCAAGAGCATCCTGTCGGGCGTCGTGCCCGGGTATGTCGACATCGTGGTCAATCTCGACGCATCTCGAATGAGCACAGATAATCTCATCAATCAGGCGCATAAGCAATTGAAGCGAAGCTATTTCTTCGGCGATGACACCTGGCTCAAACTGTTCCCAGCGGAGTATTTCGCCAAACATGAGGGCACTACATCGTTCTACGTTAACGACTACACCGAGGTGGACACCAATGTCACCCGCAATGTCAAGGCCAGTCTTGAGCCGGGAGAGGAATGGGATCTTCTGTTCCTTCACTATCTTGGCCTTGATCACCTGGGCCACATAGTGGGGCCAGAAAGCCCTCTAGTAGCGGAGAAACTCAAGGAGATGGACGAAGTCGTCGAGCTCTTGCACAAGAAGTTGCCGTCGGGCAGCTTGATCGTGGTCACCGGAGACCACGGTATGAGCGTAACGGGCAACCACGGAGGCACGTCCCATGAGGAAATCGAAACGCCGATCCTCTTCCTGCTTACAGGCGACGAACATTTCCTCAAGGAGAACCAGTCAACGAACAGCCTATCAGGCCCAAGCGTTCATCAGATCGACATCGCACCAACCCTTTCACTGCTTATGGGTCTCCCGGTACCCCACAGCTCGTACGGCTCGGTGCTACCTGAGCTTCTCACACGCCATCCTCGACTCAATGCCGACCAGCGGCTGTTCCGCATGCAGTACAATGCTCACCAGCTGCTTCAGGTATTTAGCGAGAACTTCGAAGCCGAAATGGACAAGTACCAGTCTGTTAGGGCGACGATCTGTCACTACCTGCGACTTATCAAAGATGACCAGCCGCTATTACCCGAAGCTGTTGAGAGCTCGCAGCGCGCCCTCCACACATCGATGATGATGATGAAGAAGATGCTCATCGCAAATCGGTCACGTTTCAGCCTGCACGCCCTCGTCACCGGCGTCGTCGGGGCGGCGTATTGCGCTCTCGCTGTGCTCGTGTGCGCCTTCGCCGAGAATCTGCATTTCCGCTTCGATCGGCGCGTTCTTCTGTCCAGCTTTATACTGGGTTTTTCGACATCAGCATTTATCTCAACACTGCTGGCTGGCGCGACCCTGCCCACGGAGCTGGTGAGTCTCGCGTTCCTGTCGGCGTCCACCTATGTGCTGCTCTGCTCATTGCAAGGCTTTGGCGTTGCAGCATTCAAGGCGTACATGGCTGGCGGCGGCGTGAGCATGCTGTCTGCCATGCAGCTAATGGGTTTAGCTCTGCACGCCGGCTCGTTGGTCGGCAGTAGCTTCGTGGAGGAAGAACACCAGACGTGGTACTTTCTCAGCGTTACGATCGGGGTGGCCGGAGCACTGCTTGCGCCGTCGATGAAGATCGGCAAGGAGGAACTCATCAAGGTGTTCCGAGTACTGCTACTGTCGCGCATCCTGCGCGGATGGAATCGCACAGGCGACAAGTGGATCCATCTGCCGGTGTACGCAGACTATGTACTTCGTCAGCCGGTGCTCGCGTCAGCTCTGATTCTTGTCACCGCGCACAACGCTATCAGAATGTTCCGTTTGAGGAACTCGCCGCTGCAAGGCGCCGTCACCGGCGTCGCCTCCGGATTAATCTTACTGTACAAGCTGTATAGTGTCTACGCAGGCGAGCATCCAGGTGTGGCTGTATGGCTATATCTGGCATTGCCAATCGCTCTCGTTGCCGGTATCTGGGAATTTGTGACACAGAGTGAATCGGCCCGGGAACGTCACCTACACCCATTGAACACGTTCTCAAATTGCTGGATGCTGTTGGGCTTCATTCTACAACGGCCAGAGAACGTGTTCATGTTTGGGCTAGAGGTCTTTCTTGAGAATGCCGTGCATTCAGCAGTGGGCGACTTCCCGGTGACCGTACGCGCCGTCATCTATATGTGGTTCTCGAACGCCGCCTTTTTCCACCAGGGCAACTCGAACAAGCTCTCAACCATCGATGTCGCCTCGGGCTATATCGGCGTTTCGTTCTACGAGCCCGTGCTCGTCGGCCTGCTCATGTTCTGCCATACGTACTCCGGAGTCATACATTGGCTAGTTATGTTCTGGCGTCGAGCTAGCTATAACCTCGGCCCAAAGGACAAGCTGCGGGTCACCAGCCTCATTTTATGCATCAAACTTCTGGTGACCACGTGGTACCTAGTGGTAATGATATTTCACCGTGAGCACATCTTCGTCTGGTCGGTATTCAGTCCGAAGGGTCTATATGAAAGTGCGCACGCCGCAACGACGGTGTTCGTTCTTATGGCCGTTTCCGCCTGCAACGTATGACATTGTACATATATCCTGTCGTCGGAGAAACAACAGCTGGAGGATCTTCTGACAGCTACTATTTGAATACTTCGAGCTGACATTGTCACCCAAAAACCCCACGCGGTGTATTCCCACACCAGTCCATTGTGTCCTTCGACCGCCGTTCGATCAAGGGATGGACCCTGTGATCTCGTTGCAGCAGTGAAAGACGGATCTTTTACGTGTAGAGACACATTCAAACGAAGCAAAAAAGAAAACAAAAACAAATACCAGCCGTATATTTGGGATATGTAAGATGAACGGGTAAAGGGCTGAGGTAATCTGGAATTAGTTATGAGGAGGTACGGTCTCCTTATGAGGGGTTCGATGAGACGGTACGGTGTTCTCTACCGGGGTTTTATTTGCAATCGTCTTCGATCATATCGAAATGGATAAAGGCATCGTATTTGGCGTTTCATTTTGCCGTTGAACGCTTTGGAGCTGGAGTCGATCGGAGGAGTGAACATACCCGTTCGAGTCTACACAATCGGTTTTCGTGGCTGTCATGGCTAGACACTGCGTTTGTCCAGGACTGGCTTCGCTCACATTTACACAACTTGTTTCGGAGTTTCCAGAGTATCAGTGGGAGGGGGTTTTCAGTAACGCAAACTAGCTTTCCTTTCCTTCCGAGAACTCTGCGTTCGGTGCCGTGATAGAGTTAAATTATTGTCATTAGTACTATTTTAATATATGCATTATGGTTAGTATTATTATTATTATTATTACTATTATTCGGAGACGTAAGCAATGTATCCATTTGTACGGCCTTTGTATGCGATGTCAAGAAATGCAGCCGAAGGGCCATTTGGAGGGTAATCGGAGTTTTGTACAGCACGAATAGATCTATGAATAGGTAAATAATAACAAAATAAATAAAGTAACCAAATAGTCTATATACTTAGCACACATTGTATTCATTCACTTTGTTCATTGGTAGAAGCTTAGGCAAAATATTCTGGCATTAGAGCATCCCTTGCGCCAGACAGATTGAACTTAGTATGTAATTATGAAATTATATGTATATTGGAAACGTACGCACATAGTCTAGAGATTCTTGATGTGGTGGCACAGATACTCGAGAGGATCCTCTGCCAGATCCTTGCTCTTCAGGATGCGAAGGATCTTGTTGCCGGTGACCTATTTCAGTTGAGCCATACCGTGCGAGTCCCTCAAACTTACATCAATCTGCGAGCGGGTGAACGCATCGTTGTTGGCCAACTTGTAGATTTGCTCTTTCACATCCTGTGCCTCAGATAGTTTCGTCCAACCCGGAACTGGCCGACAGTGCCGGAATGGCTCGCTGGGAATGGCTCTCGTCAATTAAGGCTGATCAATTCTCACGTGGAAGGCCACACGAAAAGGATACAACTAGTCTGAAGAGGCCACCCCGCTACACATAGGTCGAACTATCCTGAAGTTCGTCAATACCCTTAAGTACCTGGGTGTGATCATGCCAACAAACGGTCGCTTCTTCACAGACATCATGGACCGAACACAACGAGCGCTAGTCGCAAGTGTCTGAATACAATTGCCGTCAAGATCAAGATTGCGCCCGTTGTCTTCTACGGACTCCAGGCTGTTAGGACTTTTGTCCCAAGTGCATCGTTTCCCGGTGTTCGCTGTCAAACCATTTGGCTGAGTCGGGTAAGAGGTGGCGGGTCTAGGTGGCTTCCCTTCAAAGGCGACCTGTTCCTTTCATTGCAGTGCTTCATCATTACGCGCCGTGACCAGTACGGCTCGGTAGTCAAAGTAGGGGATCTGTGTTGTTTGTGTCTGTTAAACTCCAGCAGGTGATTCTGTGCCATGATCCTGATCCGACTGCCGAACTCTGGGGAACTCCGGCGTCAATGATATATTTCGTGTCATCGTCTGTCGCTATGGTAGGAGGCCGTGAGTCTTTGTAGGTATGCGCCCCTCTTCTCTCTCATGATCACCTGTCACCTCAGAAAGTTGAAAGCATTTTGCACGACTAATAAAATCACTACGCGATCTTTATGTGATCTATCCCTTTCTATCTTTACCACGACTTCCCGCAACATCCTGTCTGTGGTCGTTTGCGTGGACCTGCCGTTTTGAAATCTGCACTGCGAGTTCGATAGTACCTCCGCGTTCTCGAGCTATGCCGTTAACTTCCTGTTGATAATCGTCTCTAAGCCCTTACCAATCGTGTCCACGAGACAAATTGAACGGTATCTACCGGGCAGTCAGTGGGTGGTGTATATAGCTTCTTTATGAGAAGCCGGACACGGTTTTTTTTTTGCATTTCTATAGATACCGTCTTTCTCACCAATTGTTTTCCGCCGTCCATTTGCAAGTTTCACGCTATTCCTGAAGGAGGAAATTCACCATCTCTGCTGCAATTCCGGGCGACCCAGGCGCCCCGTATTTTGGGTATCTGCCTGTTTATCGTCTCGATCTGTTCTTGGTTGAGGGGACGTATTCGCCGTCCATGTTCGCCGGAGGCGGTCAGGATTTGCGTGGCTTGGAACGAGCCAAGGGAGCACGTTCTATGCTGTGCCTTTCGGGGGACTTGGCGGTGCCTTCCGTTTGTCCATGACGATCTTATGAATCTCACCCAGAAGTCATTTTCCACTTCTTCGTATAGTGCTCGTCAGTGTTGAGTAATCTTTGTGCTTCCATGTATATAACCCTCCCTAGAGTTCATTCCCAGCGAGTCCGTTTGAGTGCAATGTTACCCGATGGGTATATTGTTAGGAGTAACGACTATCAGTGTGGCTGATTATTAATACATATTATTGCGACAGTTTCTATTATGGTATAGCAGAAGTCATTTAGATCTAAGCCTAGTCGAGCCCAATAGCGCGATGCATTCGCGTGTACCTTGCAATCGGAGGGGACCGACGTGGGTCCACGGGCTCGATCCCACCGTTGCACATTTCCTCTTAAAGGGGTTGTCCTTCTTATGAAGCAATGTAGAAAGCAGTTCTACCGTGAACGTTAAATGTTGGTTGCGAGTCAACGTGGAAAATTTACTTACTAAATCTAAGACTAAACCGCTATAATTATCGGAGCCGGTGGTGTATTGCCGAATAAAGAAATACAAAAGAAAACATCTTTCTGTTACCAATATTTTATACAATCGTCTATAGAGACAATAGCAGGAGCAGCAGCAGCAGAAACGACAACTGAACGAGCAAAACACTCCGTGCTTGTTGACAGGTAATGCTGCATTAATCACACGAGTATCTCTGTTGCACATGAGCCAGACAATGTGCGAGGTTGCATTCGACGTTCGACCCGAGATAGCGACAACAGTTTGACGATCTTCGTGCGAAAAAAAACGTGCTCAGCAGATGGGATCCCTCCCTCTGCGCGCACCGTGATGCCGCTCACGAATTCTCGCTGGCTGACGCTGGCTAATTCTCGAGAGTAGATATTGTTGCGGCTGATTTTGACGTAACGTTCATTACTATACAAGTCATTTTGATGGAAGACACCCTCCCTCGCCGAGAGCAATACACGGCTGCTGCTGCCACCGCCGTTGGGGGCGCCACCACTATTACCACGCTCTCTGGATCACTCTCAAGTAGGGACAGCGATGACCAGAGCCGGTGCAGTCCTGCTACCGAACACCGTCCGTGTCACCAAGACCATCGTAACCGGTATCGGACAGGCGGCGAAACGTTGAGCCACCGGCGCCCGGCGATAACGATTCGTCCACCGGCAGATAACCAGTGGATGCAGTGACTCCGTTTCTCAATCAGAGCATATCGCCATGTCCCTGTAAGTGTGCGATGCTGTTGCTTGTTTCGTTGGTTACTATTGCTGTTGTTGTTGATGCCTTAGTTGTTTGAATTTCGTGACGCGCTGAAGTCTCCCGTGAGCGTGTCTACAATGGAACATCGAACTACATTGGTCAAGCATCGAATGTATGGTGACAAGTGATGAGTGTCTGTATAGACAAGGATTAGTAATTTGTGTTAATTATACATCAAAGCTAGGTTGGGACAACGGAATTGGAGAAATTGTTCTCGTCGTACCAGTGCATATTATCGTGCATATATAAACGATGATACATGTATACATGACTTCAACGGTAGAAACTGTCCTAAGAGATTTTGTGTTATGTCTTCAGTATATCGAGCTTTGTTGGGGGACGACCTGTTTTTGTTAGAGTTTATATATGGAATACAAGAGTGTGTATGGCGTTTCTGTTCAGTGAACATGTCTAAGCCAAGATGTTGACGTTGGACGGATTCATTAAATCACTTTTCAAGCATGACTTATGTAGAAGACGACATTCTGTACACTTTGAAGTAAGTGTCTTTGTAGAATTTGTTATCATACTATATGGATATGATAGCCGAACTTGTACAAGGGGGTTCCGGCTGTCAACAATGATTTCAGCTGTTCGACTGCGCACGCCGCAACAACATCTACTCGTGCTTGTCGAGTATGATCGAGTTGATCTTTTCTGTCCAATTTCCATCTCCCGACCGCAAGGAAGATGTGTTGGACGACCTGACCGAGTGAGCCGGCCGCCTTTTTACAAATCTCGAAATGACTTTAGTAGCCGAGATTCTTCAGCGATTTACGGGGTTAGCAACGATTCGTTCGTTCGAGTCAGCTTAGCGCTGCAATCGTTGAAGGAAAAAATTCTATCGAAGTTCTAGCCAAGATTGTTTGCGACCCAGATCTCCGGTAGGCTCCACTCAAGTTACGCCATTTCAGCCGAGTTAGACGACTTCCACGACAACAATAATAAGAACGTCGTTGCACTCGATTAGCAACGCACGCAAGGCGCATAAACTTTTCCCAAGTTTTCGCACATCAGAAATCTGTAAGGACAATCCTGCTCATGTGCGATGTGCAGCACATGAGCCCCCGGGTCAGGTAGCAATGACAATCACGTGATGATCAATAATAATCATGATAATAATACCGTACATAATGATACCGAAGCCCTAAGAACAAACGCGCCCGCGGTACGAGTTCGGCATAGTGAGCAAGTTCGTATGACATACGAACTCATCACGCGACGAGCAACTAACTGGTCAACAACGCCTTTTGTATGGGGGCAAATGGTTGTCTGTGATGATGACGCCGTAGACACCACTACCGCCGGCCCCTGTCGCTACCTGCTTTCAAAGACAGTGTACTCGTACACACACGATGGTGTCTCTTGATAAAAACACATCGCTTGCATTGATTATCTTTCATCAAACATAGGTCGTCTAAGAATAGCATGCCGTTTCAAGCCGCCTTCCTCGCCCCTCATTCGCCCGTTTCCCCCACACCCGTTGTTGTGTCTTCTAACCTCTCCACCAGCGCCCTCACAGAGATTGCATCTCGTCTTGAGTGAACGTAATGTAAAAAAGGTGAATCCATTTCGACTTGTTGTGGTAGTCTCTCTCTCTCGCTCCCAACATAGCCGTGGTTGTGAGTGAGTGAGACAGTGGACACAAGGCGAGCCATTGTCAACGAGAAGTAATTTGAAGGGGACGCGCTTCAACGACAGGGCGTATCCAGAGTCCCCTCTTGGACCTGTTTATCCTGCGTCGCGCCAACAGACGGTGGTGGCCACCCGCTGCAGCAAGCGAGCGAGCGAGCGAACGTCTGATAAAGCTGCAGGGTTGGCCATTGGGAGCTTTGATACGTTTTACCCGCGGTAGGGTGGGGGGGGACAAGGGGCTGAGCTTAGAGAGCAAGCAACTGGTCATATTTGGCTTGTAATCGCCGACTCTATCTTACCTGAGAGACTGCACTAGAGAACCTAATAAGCTAGTCATTACAGCATAGCCGGGTTAAGCGAAGGGCAAGGTTGGCGTGTACGAGATAAGCGATTAGGATTTAATCGAGGATTGTAACCTTGCATTATTGCTCCATTTCAAGGATACCCGTAATGTATTGGTGTTGAATTAACATGACGAGCAAACTCTATGAAATGCAGTTGTTTTAGCATTATAAAATATGTGCTTATAATTCGCTATAGTGAGAACAATATGTAAACAATGTTAAAAGGTGGGTATGCTAATCTGAGTGGCGAGCCACTTATTAACATCATTATTATTATTATACAGCATCAGTCAAATAAATACTGCTGCGAATACTGCAACATATGGCATTTGGAGCATAAGCTCAAGAGTAATCGATGATACGATTTGCTTGGCAGTTGATTAAGTGATTTGATTAAGCCCACCGAGTATTATATTAACAGCGGTATCCCCTATGTCTGTTAACTATAATCGTTATTAACAGGGTAGCTTTGTTATCGAGGATGGGCATTGAGTTGGCCCCCGCGCAGATACCACTTGAACGGCGACTTCAGACATTGGCCGCCCTATATTGGTCGTTCTCCTTTTTCCTGCTCGGACTTCTATCTCTAGTTGCCTTCATCTATCTGATATGTTGCGCGAGCGGTCTGCTGTGGTCAGGTGTTCTGATCTATCTCGCTTGGTACATCTGGGACATCAATTCATGTATACGAGGTAGGTGTCTTCGATTGACGAAATCATTGTCGGTAGATTTTCGTTGTTGTTGTTGTCGCTGCTGGACAATAATAACTTATTCGGTGACATTCTTCGTGCACTTGAATAATTGCAGGCTAAAATAGTCAAAACGAAACAACGATTTTGCTAACGATCATCGTATGTACGTGCAGGATTAAGGCGCAGTGTGTCATCATATCCAGTGATCGTGTTTGTTGCAGGTGGCCGGCGAAGTCATTGGGTACGTTCATGGCGCGTTTGGAGTTGGTTCCGCGACTATTTTCCCATTCGTCTGGTGAAGACGGCCGAGCTCGACCCGTCTAAAAACTACATCTTTGGTTATCATCCGCACGGCATCGCATCGGCGGGAGCCTTCTGCAACTTCGCCACTGAGGCGACTGAGTTCTCGCTTCGGTATCCGGGCATTGTGCCCCATCTACTTACTCTTGAAGGACAGTTTTATTTTCCGTTCCATCGCGAGCTCGTGCTGAGCTGTGGAATCAACTCGGTCGCCAAGGAGTCCATTGTTAACATACTCAATTACAAGGGCAAGGGAAACGCGGCGATAATTGTGGTTGGCGGCGCGCAAGAGGCTCTCGACGCTGTGCCTAGCACTTTTCAGTCGACCATCCGACTCAAGCTGAACTCCCGATTGGGTTTTATCCGCATGGCCATCATGAATGGAGCACATATCGTTCCGGTGTTCTCGTTCGGCGAGAACGACATCTTCTATCAAGCGCCCAACTCGATTGGCTCGATAGTGCGCAAAATTCAAACGGGCTTCACTAAGCTGGTGGGCTTCTCCCCGCCGGTATTCCACGGGCGTGGTGTATTCCAATATTCGTACGGTTTTCTACCATACCGAAAGCCGATCACGACAGTGATTGGTGCTCCAATTCCTGTCGTCCGAAAGCCTGACCCCAGCGAGTTCGAGCTGCGGGAGGTGCATGCTAAGTACGTGGATGCACTAAAAAAGCTATTTGAAACACACAAGAAAGACGTTGGAGCCGAACACCTTGAGTTGGAAGTGTACTAACATGTTTATTGATTAGCACACGATTGCCAATATGGAACGAACGGATTCTCGGTAATGCTACACAACGAGATTATGTAACCCGGCGAGAATATGCATCGTACACATCGACGGCACAATTTGAATCGTTCCGTTGAAATACTATGCTTTGCAGCATCTTGCAACAATTACTTTCTATGAGGCACGGAGGTCCCCGCTGAGTGGAACGTGTCGACGCGCCTCTCGCCGCAAGTATAACCTGACTCGTTGTCGGATGGACAAATTGGTAGATATTTATAGCTCTTAACTTTCTTCTCTTTTAACAACCATGTGAAGTGCATTGTACACAGTCACAAAGTGCAATGATTAACAAACATTAGAATCAACGGATGCTTGTAGATAAGGTCGTTGGAGCTGTGACTCATATGCATCTAATCGAGGATTAGATCAACGCAACGCCAAATGCAGGTCTCATTGTACATAAGCACACATGAAGTCAGACGTAATTTATTATAAATTCGCTGCCACTAATATAGTCAATGCAATAAATAATACGTAATGTAAATGGGATTTCCTTCACTGGTGTTTCTTACTTTTGTGCAAGCAATGGCGTTTTATATCGAGACGCCGCCTTTGATTCAAGAAGCTACACATGATAATAATAATAATAATAATAATAGTAGATCGCATCATCATCGTAACACTGAATTCGAAAATTAGTGTTAAATAGCACACTGACCGCACACAACTAACGAACTTGAAATACAGCTCTCGGTGTTCTTTATAGCAGCTAATTAAGCGATGATCTTGCGTAAGTTGGAAGTGTTGTCGGGCAGCTGCTACTTCAGGAGCAGAAATATACGAATTTGAAATGACCTAATTACACTGTATTACTGACACAAATACCGCCGGCATCGTATTTGGGTTTACTGTGATTGCTCATGCGTACCGGCTTATCGAGATAGTGTATCGAGATTTTTCTTTGTTGAAGGCTCATACGTGGTCATCGCGATTGTATGCCCGTCGGTGCTTGGAACGCGTGTTAGTTCATTTGGCGTGTGATTAGCTTAAGAATCATGGATTAGTTCATCCGTTAAGAATGACGAATATAGAATCGGTCGTCAAGATTCGTACATTAGCTAGAATTGAATCACGTAACCTACCTCGTATCGCCACAGAGTCAATAAAGGCTATCAAGCACTTGAACTGACTGTATCTGACTTTGCACCGACAGCTCCTTCGATAGGCGGATGTATCAGGCTGCCGCCCGGGCCACGATTTGCATTTGTAGCGTATTTCCGGTGCGCCTCACCTTGATCCTCTCGTGATCACAGTTGCTACAATATTAGAACAGAACCAGTAGAAAACTCCGCACTAAGACACACACATACACACACACACCCACACAAGTCGATCTGCATTTTTGATTATTTCGACGAATGTCTACAGGTGTCATCAATCGAAGTGGCATTGTGAATCGGATACGAATTACAGCAATAACAAAGAACACCGTTCTACCGCGTTTAGTCATATTGAGCTGTTCCACATAGGATTTTTATTTCATTTAAAATGGAAATAGATGAATCATGTAAACGCAATGAGATGACGCTGGTCCTTCATGCTGGGTCGTTTGTCTCCATGCGAACACAGGTTGTCGTCGAAATCGGGTTCTTGCCCGCTTCTTATGTATCAGACAGACATTCGATTTTTGCTCATCATGTTGTTATTCTTTACATTTAATACTGGTGCAGGCGCGCGAGTGCGGCCCGCTTTGCCTAGCGCCGAGACGGCTAAGAGTGCTAGACTCGATTGGATCGCTGATCTCAAATAATTCCGCATACATTATTATGCTTATCGTTATGATTGATATCTGATGATGTTGTCACGTATGTAAACTATCTAATATATGAGATGAAGTTAATGAACTCTAATTTAAATATGATCCCTAGGGGCGCCTATGGCCCTGGCAGTCGAGTATTGCTTGATTCTTATGTTAAAAATTTAAAATTGACAAACATATGAGATTCGGGTCCTTGATAATCCGATTCAACATGCACGCCCTCCATCTCCACCAAACCGGCTATATGATCCAGGAGATTGTTATTCGGATTCATTATCATCATTCACCATTTCCGGTAGACACACAAAATCAAACGATGGTGGAAGAAGCGCGCGCATTTCGAACAAAAAAACGTACAACCACATAGGCGGTATTAGTGCGCGCTACTTTTCAACTTCTTCTTCTTTAAAAACACTGAAAATGCCACCTATTTCCTGTTTGTTTGGACAATTACGAAGTCACAACAAACACAACTTGCTGCAATGTACGCTGAATCGATTAATGAACTTACTTAACTCACTTAATTTTCAACTGAACGGACGCACCTCTTTGAGGGCCACCTCTGTATTCTCTGCGCAGCCTGCGCAGATTGGCGGATAAGGGTGGACAAGTTGATGAACGATATATAAAACGCATTCACACTACAATCTAATATATCTATATATATATATACGTAAATGATTAGGTTAAGTTGAGACCACCTCCGCATATGATCTGCGCTGGGCCAGAGATCGTTCCACGTGGTTGCGAAAAACACAACGGTTTTAATTGCATTTTTTTGTCACGGGCTTCACCGTTCAATCGTTATTTTTTGTTTGTTTGAGAAACGATTTCGCTCCAGCAAACGACTGCTAGCTTAGGCACCGCTGATACGAAGTAATGTCACTGTCGCTGTTATATAGTTGAATGCTCACGGAGCTGAGATTAGACTGGCTGAAATGTACACCAGCTTCAAATGGATTTATACAAGCATATGTCAGTAGTTCAGACACGACTATTCGTGTGTGTTTGACAGTCAGAACCACGCCGCCATGAAAGTATAAAAAGAAAGAGGTGTTTCTCACTCTGAATTTCTTCCCAAGCCACAGATGGATTAGTGAACACTGTCTCTCAATTAGCAAATGGCTCGTTAGCCAATGTTCATAGAGCGTTCTCGCCATCTTCTGTATTGCCGCATTGGTTTGAGTTTTCGAGGTCTTTTTGACAGGGTCTCGGAACGCGTTCTGGCCTTCACATATCGCTTTGTTACTTGCCATTATTATTATTATTATTATTATTATTATTATTGTATTATGTCATGTATAGTGTGGCTTTTATCGGTATGTCTATATACAGACGAACTCGAGAAATAAATCACTTGATTGATCGGTACTTAATGTCACCATCATGTAACAGCCAAGCGTCTTGAATCGGGCTCAAACGCCATGCCAAGCACAGCGGTGACAATCATGATCGCGTTGAGGCAGGCCACACCGGATCGGTTGGCAGGCCAACACGTGGTTGAGTGAAATCATGTACATAATTGGTGGATAGCATGTAATGACGACGTCTGGAATCGGCGCTCCTAAGTCTTGCGACGATCACCGCACAACTGATTGAGCCGGGCACAAATTCTGGCAGCTGCGCCAATTGTAACGTTCATGAGCGACATATGCTCGGACTTGAGGAAGAGAAGAGCTTCTCCGTCGATATCTTGTGAGCGGAACTCGTCAGCATAAGCGGCACAACCGGGCACGCTCTTGATGAAGTCGTACACTTCTTGCACGCTCCAGTTACACGGCAAATTAGGTTCTGCAGGTTTTTCCGGCACGGGGGGCTTTGGTTCGACGACGGTTGTAGCGACATTAGTGGCCGCTGCGGAACTCTCACCCGCGACCGCAATTGCTGCACTCGGTGGCGTCTGTGCGGCCGTCTGAGGTTCTGCAATAGCACTGGCTGCAGGTGTGACAATTGCCTAGAATAGTGAGGAAGTACGTATATATATATATATGTATATATAGGTTAGGGTTGCACATTTGCATTTAGGGGTTGTAAGTCTTACGAAGCAATGCAAAAAAGCAGTACAGTGGACGTTAAATGTTGGCTGAGAGAGTCAGCCTAAAAACTCTAGGGAGACTGCTTCGATGCATTCAAGAGTGTTTTTTTTCTATTTTACCACAACGATACCAAATGAATAAATAATCATTACTGGTCATCATTAGCCCATAGGCTATTCAGCTAACCAACTGGCAATTACACGTTGCAATTGTCGTGTATGCCTATATAATACTATGCTTTCATATATACAATGATATAAAATATTCTCGAGTGGCATCTCAGTTAACGACAAAGCGATGTTCCGGCTTGCTCGCGTCCGGGCTTTCATAGCTGAGGCTATGGACTAATGCGAAAATAATTATATCATAAATGAATGAGTTAACAGCAAATGCATGTCAGCCTCTACGAAGCCACTTACCTGAGTCGGTGGAGCCGGTACAGCTGCCGAGTCGGACTTCTCCATTGTCATTGTATCTGTTGGAATTGTCGCTTGCGTCGAAGTGTCATCCGTGGCCACCACGGCCTTCGGTGGCGTTGTCGTTGCCACTGGCGTTAATGTTGTCGCCGCCCTGTTTGCACTGTTGTTATTTTCGAGCTTCCGTTTTCGTTCCTTACTGAGTGCGCAGGCTTGCTCGCGCCGGATCATCTCACTCAGAAGGGCACTCCGACTGACCGGGAACGGCTCTGAACTCTCACGGATGACGTAGCCCTCGATGATATGCGTCAGAATCTCGGAGGCCTGCTCAAGAGAATCTGGTACGGCGCCGACATCCTCTGGGAACGGTGCACCGATCGCTGGCGACCTTGAATTTCCCTGTGGTCCATCTGAACACTCTGATAGTGACACCTACAGATGAGATCATGGAAAAAGAACATCATGTCGTTAACATCTCGCGCTGGTACAGATAACATGACGGACCCACTACCCCACTGGGGCCTGATCTCGTGATGAAATCACAGGGCACATATTGCATGTGCATGAATCAGCTGGCACAGTGTTCAGGAGTTCAGCCATTCGCAAAATCGAATCGAGTTCGCTGTTACACAGGAAACGCATACAATGACTATGAAACTATTACACAGCATACTACAGCATTTGGCTGGGCCTCAACCAGCCTTTCGACATCGAGGGAGCATTCTCCCTCGTTATCGACATCGAGGGAGAATGCTCGTACATAAGACAAATGAATGACGTAGTGAACGGATGCTTCTCATATCGTTGTCTTTGGCTAATTTCGCATGAGCTCACTCACCATGGGAACGGTGGTGATTGGCTGTGGAGCCACCTCCAGGGGTGGAACTGTAGCGACTGGTGGCAATGATACGTGCGGCGGTGGCTGTGATCGTTCTTTGGACTGCTCCGATCCGACTGAACTCACGACAGACGGTGTAACCACGGGTGATGCAGCAGTTACGGGGGTGGCGGTAGCGGCGGCGGCAACAGAAACAGCAGCTGGCATCGTAACCTGACTCGTCTGAAAACCACGAAGTACATAAGGTCGTTATTATTACTATTAGTATTATACTTATCGCATACTTGAGTATGGTCGATGTGATAGTTTTATTGAACATTGAGTTCATCAATTCACACATTATTGTTATTATTATTATTAGGTATCTATAAATTACTGTTATTGTCGAAGTGTCCCAGGGTCACTGATGGTGGAGGCGGGTACGGCTGGTATATGACATAAGCGATATATATATATATATATATATATATATATATATAATTTTTTGTTTTTGTGAAAAGAAAAATGTACCTACAAATATTATAGTCGACAGTAGTTTAATAAATGGTTTGAGCTGAACAAATCAGCACACAGTTTCTCTTGCCCAATTTCAAACAGCAGATCCTACCATAGGGGTGTTAGAGGTGGCAGGCGTCTTGGTGGCAGTCAGCCTTGCGTCCGCGCCCTTCTGTTCAGGTGTTTGCACTACGGTAGGGGCCACAGCCACGGTCAGTTTAGCAGCGTCACCAGGGTCATCTGATCTTGCTACTGACGATGATAGCGTCGGGCCCACAGCAGCACTGGGTGCTATCGCCAGAACAGCATTAGCCTGTTGATTAGCTGGCGATGCATTAGGTGAAGTTACTGTCGCGATGTCGACAGGAGGTTGTGGCCGGATAGCGATACCCCGAAGGCCACGAGGACCAGGCTGTGCCTTCGTCGCGATACTCGCTTGTTGAGGCTAATTCCAGTGACAAAATAAAAAAAAACACCACATGCAGTGAATTAATTACAACATTATTATCCACAAAACGGAGGTTGAAGTTGTTGAACGCTTCATAAGTATGCGTCGTGTTGTTTAGGTGAGATCTTTTATTTTGCTTTGTGAAGGAGTCACGTCGCTGGAGGTGCGGCTCTTTTACTAAGAAACCTAACCTTAGATAGGGGGAGGAGGGGGCTGGATTTTGGTGGGCAACCTTCGTGAAGTCAGGGAAAACTCGATGACACCCGACGTATCGACGAAAGGGTAGCTATGAAATTAATTGTTTCTTACCGCGATAGGCCGAACTAGTCGCGGACCTCCAGCAGTTTGTATAAGAGTCGGATTCCCCGCCACCAGCTGGCCATTCGCCTGAACCTGAAATGCAACCAAATGTACGAAGAACCCTTAAACTATAGTTACAAACAAACTTTTGATCAGGCGACCAAGCGCGGATTTTCAGGTGAAACAGATGGACAGTGTAGCAAATATCTCAGGCGCTATTCTCAGTATTTTGAAGGAACTCGCTTCCAACTTGTCGTGTAATTTGATAATATGATACAAACACTCCTTTATTGTCAGCCAATAGAGTCAAAGGTAAGAAAATATATAATGTGTCCACATATATTGCGGCACTAAGGTATGATTAGGGTCACAATAGTTTCAGGTTCAAATCCTATCAGACGCGGAGAATCTCTGGAGTTCTTTGTCATCTTTCTTTATCTGATGATTCTTGCTAGGTACGAGTAAGGCAGAGAATAAGCAGAGGTGGCCCCGACCTCATAGTAATACCTAAAAGGTTAAGAGCTGGGGGCCAGATCAGATAGGGGAACAGCTGAGGGTCAACTCGGAAAACAGGGTTACAATAGTTCAAATCAACAATGGCGCGACCCTCCAATGTAGTGCCACACTTTTGTCGAATCGAATAATCCACCACAGGGGTAAAAATCTGCTACTGATGTTAAAGATGTTCTCAGTATGCACTATGTGTACGATGTCGACCACCGCAAATCGCTGATGCCCTGGCCATCGATATGGGACTATTTCCCCATCGTTGAAAGGTGAATGTTGAAAACGAAGTTGCAACTAACCGATATGTGTGGCTGTTGCCTTCCTGCCTGGTAGAGGGTCTGGGGTTGTACAAGCGCCGTTGGCTGTTGCTGCACGCCAACGGAAACCGCCGCCTGAGGGATTTGTTGCGTCGTTGGCTGCGCAGCTTGAGTCGCCTGGCTGAGCTGTTGTAAGTGCTGTTGCTGTGCTTGCTGTTGTTGCTGTTGTTGTTGTTGTTGTTGTTGTGCCTGCTGTTGTTGTTGTTGTTGTTGTTGGGCCTGTTGTTGTTGTTGGGCCTGTTGTTGTTGTTGGGCCTGCTGTTGTTGTTGGGCCTGCTGTTGTTGTTGGGCCTGTTGAGCCCGGATATTGTGCTGCAAAGCGCTCCGGAGCTGAGACTGCGCGTCCTGTTGCGACTGTTGTTGCGCTGAATGTTGATGTTGCTGCTGCTGCGTTTGACCTTGCTGCTGTGGTTGTTGCTGCACTTGTGCTTGCATCAGAGTCGAAACAGGGCCGGCATGGACTACAGCAGCCGGCAACACGCCCGCCACACCCGTTTGCATATGTTGAACCGTGGCCACGCCAGCTGGTCCCGTGAGCTGCTAGACAATAAATCCACAGTGATATATATGGAATTTATTACGACTACTAATATTATAATAGCAATAATAAGTTTTTGTGTCATATTTGATACCAATGCATTGTGTACTCTAAATCTTCTAATTACTGCTGGCACTGATCATACGTTTACTCAAGTGGGGCTTAAAAACGCAATGGTTTTAAAATCATTCAGTGTATTATTAGCTGAATCCACGAGGCGCTAAACAACTTACCGATGCTGTTGGATTTTGTATTTGTTGAGCTTGAACTTGAACCGTTGTGGTATTTGGTGCTTGCTGAAGTTGATGTTGCTGCGGCTGCTGTGGCTGCTGCTGAATATAAACGCTACCATCATGCTGGTTTCGTATGAGGATCGACGGCTGCAGTATGGGTTGGCCAGAAAGGGACCCAGTCCACGAGATGCCTGGACCAAAGGCGTTGAGCGTTTGCAATGGGCCGAGAATCGGCTGCGCTTGCCCGAGGACAGGTTGGCCAACGGAACCCACCTGGCTGGCCACCAGTTGTTGCCCAGCTGCCGAACTGATCTGGCGGTACTGGGTGCCCGATGGTAGCCCAGTCAGCTGCAGCTGTGCCTGTTGATGCGGCGCAGTGGCCGCTTTTTGTTGTTGCTGGCCTGCCTGTATAAACTTGTGGGTAGCCTGCGGCTGTTGGCCCGGCCCGCTTTTGACGATGTGACCCTGCGCCGTCTGTGCCGCCTGAAGTACACCACCCGCACCGCCGACCATACCTCCTTGCGTATTGGCAATCGTCATGCCCAGCGGACTGAAGACGAGCGCCTGTCCATTGGCTCCGGCTTGCGTTACGAACTGCGTTTGAGGAGCGACGTTGGCGACAATCTGTCCAGTCGTTTGATGGGGGGCGCCTTTATGAGCAGCGGCCATTCCAGCCATGATTCCACCAGCCATAGTCATTTTTCCAGCGACACTCGTTACAGGGCCGCCTTGACTCGTCATTACCTGAATGCCTTTGTTTGGCTGACCTGCCGACATTGCTGCGATGACCGGTTTACCGTGACTGTCCTGAGCAATTTTCTGCTGCGCTCCCTGAGCCTGAGGTCCCGGGCCCGCTGCCATTACAGTGATTTGGCCTTGTCCCAGAGACTGTTGTATCGTAAGGCCACCCGCTGGAGATAACAGCATTTGCTGTTGCCCGGTAGCTGTCGTCTGGTAAAGAGGTTGAATATAGCCGGCGTGGTTGATTGTGCCCTGTTGTAGCATCGACATCTGCGAAGGGAACTGCAAACAGGTGATGATCGACATTGAAAAAAGAGAATACTCGTCAGTGTTTCTGTGTTGTGTATATAGAATAGGATACGTGGGGCAACCCGATACAAAGAGAGGTAACCAATATATATATATATATATATATATATATATATATATATATATATATATATATATATAGAGGGAAAGCTTAAAAACAGGGGTCTATAATAGAGGATCTGAATCTCTGATCGTCTGAAGTGCTTCACAGAAACATGCAGTATTTACCGTCGGGTGGTCATTTTTTCATGAATGTATGAATATCCCTTTGAACACAGCTAGCCAGCCAGCACGACACCCACCCACACGTCGTAAAGGTATTATTGGCTAGTTCTTAAATGAACCACAGTTTTTACAATGCTTATTAAGTTCTCTCTATATGCCCTCGTCAGGTCGAACCAGCGACCTCGGGCTTTTTACAACTGGAGTCTTAGCTACCGGCGACGCCACCCGCCAACGCGCGCTGATGGCGGTGAGTGCTCATACACGTAGATACGTTTCTGTTTGGGGGTCAGCTCGAAAAAGCGTTTGTTGTGTTTTGCTGCATTTACCTGTAGTGTGGTCCCCCCCTGTGCAGCCATCGTCTGAATAACCGTTGGAGATTGCGGCATAACAGCACCAACTGATGTTACACCCTGCGGGAATTGAATCGTGGTCGTTCCCGTTGGCACAGGCGAAGAGTTCATATGATGTGGGCTGACCTCATGTGGAGACGTCGATACGGCCATCTACTTGATCATTCAACAAATATGATAGGATGACAACTTTAGCCTTGAACGCGACATTCGTGAATTATACTCATCGACGGTAAATCGACGCGTTCATATTATCGAGATTAGCTAACAACTCAATACGATTGTTATGTTCGTGCACATATTGAGACCGTTTCAGGTTTTTCGATGCGAATTGCGACTCCTGTAGACACCGACAACTGTGTCGTTCATACGCCTGATTTTGACATCTACCATATTCTTGTTTGAACAATGGTTATCGTTGCAATTGGAGGCGTAGAGACGAACCTGCTGTTGAGCTGCGGCTGCTGCTGCCGATGTCGCCGAAGATGCAGATTCGGGTGGAGCCATGGCTTGATGATTGTGCGCGACAGCGATGGCCGGCTGGGACAGAACTGAATGGTCAGGGTATAACATGGCCATAATCACAGACATAATAATCATAACGTAAGTTGTCAGCATGAACTCCACTTGAACACTCACAAATAGCCCGTGTCATGAGAAGACCCAGGTACATTTATTTATCTTTGACTCATATGTTATTATTATTATATTTTGCATTCGTGACATTCTGCAAGTCAATAGTGAAATCACTTGCCATATCCAGTCGACGCCGAACTCGCAATTGGAACGTTCATTGTTGAACGTAGCGTACTGAAATGACAGATATAATTAATAATGCATACATTGTGTGGTATAAATTCAATAGCGGGTCTTGTGGGCTCTTGACAAAAAAAAACGCGCCTTCGTCAGAATTGATCTGTGGGAGCCATGTTTGGCTGAATTGCTATAAGTGGGTCTATGGAGTGGACCATTCCAGGAGTCCCGGACAGCAAAGCACTTCACCTGGCTGCAGACATCTTCTCCCCATTAAACACATGGGTTAATCTGGAAAGCTGGCAACTGCGTGTGTCTCTGATCTATTGTCAAATGTCAATTCCTCCAATGACCCATGTCGTAGTAAAATGCAGTTCTACTCTTTTTGTAATGCTTGTTTTAACCAGTTTTTTTTTGTAATATATCTAATTTCGTTAGAATAATATGTACGGAATAACCAGTACGGTACGTGTGCTAATAACAAATTACGACACAAAATTATATAAATAAAAATAGAACAGTAGAATAGCAACCGTAGGTCCAGGTACTTGGCGATGCATTCTCGATCAGTAAGCCGGTTGATTGACGGAATCTACATTTGCTCAAATGTATAATAGGAATAATATATAATGAGATCAATTCGTAGTACTCACCACTAGATCTAACCGCTATTCACTTCGCTGTCAAATTTTCTTGTGCCACAGATCTTGAGCGATACCTCCACATCAAAATTTACACAAACCGCGCCAGTCTAAGCAATTGTCGAGGCTGTCAGAGGAACAATAGACGGATCCAATTTTTTTCGTGTGTAAATATCGTGTCAAAATCAACAAGATGTTTGTCCTCGATGTTAGTTAGAATCAATGATCGGAAAATGATCAGGTCACCGAAGTACGTCCGAACACGGATCAGCCTCGGTGGACGCTAACCGAATATCGTTTCTTCTCATTCTTCTGAACCTCTGTCCAACAGCCGCTGAAGTACTCTCCGGAGAGAAGTCTGCACTGCATATTCCTATGGAAGCAATCCCTTATTCATCTCTGACCAACGTCAGTACGAACGTCCACTGTGCAAACAACTGACAGCGTTATGTGCTGCTTCGAGGCGACCATTTCTGTTGCGGATAATTTTCCTTTATTTCAATGTACATCTATATATATATATGTATACATACACATACATATATGAATATCGTTTGGCAAGACAAGTTCCTCCGTTCTAGCCGTTCATCTGTTCATTGTCACATTACATCTCTGTCTCTCAATCTTAATCTCCTGATCTGAATTTGTTGTGAAGTAGCACAATAGCATGACTGATCTATATATCAGTAGTTGTGGATGAATTTCGCGCAGTACAAGAGGTATATTTCATTCGGTGAATGAGATTAGATTGACGAAGTAATTGCGATGCGCTTGTTTGTTGACGGGGATCTGTTTTGCTCCACTTTAGCCTTCCTCTCCCCCTCGGATCCGTTCACAGCTCTCCTTTATGTGTGTATATATATATATATACTTCTGGCGTCTCGATCACAGCGCCCCCTGCCCAGCGTTGCTCTCTACCTGCTGAGAGATACTGAATTTGGGTAATTTTCAACCACCTTTGTCTCGTATGAGCTTTGGCATACGGCGGTGAGCTGATTCTGCTGTCGTGGTTCACTTGAGCCTATTGAGGCTTCAGAAATAGGCAAATGTCATCGAGGGGTGAAAACAGCGGGGATGATAAACCTAAAATTCGGCTGGGTGCTGCTATTGTTTTTTTACTCGAATTGAAAGAGAAGAAGATAGAACGGTTCCACAGAACCTGAATCCGGGAAGTACCGTTGATTGATTGGATGCCCCTTAGAGCGGGAAATTCAGGTTACCCTTCAATATGTGCGCGAAATAGTCTGTCATTGAAATGCATTAAAAACGTACCTACCCTTTTAACTCTGCTCAAACAGACTCAATTCACCGCAATGCAGTGCTTTGGCTAGCCAAGCGCTGCACTGTATCGGCATCCGTTATGCTCCGTCTTGAGCTTGGCTCTGTTCTTCTTATTATTATTATTTTCATGTTTTATCATTTATATCGGATTTATGAGAGCGTGGCACCATAAAACTCCGATAACGCATCCGAGCTAGGAGGCCCATAAAATTTCAAATTTGCCGCCCGGTCGCCGCGTTTCGTCTGCTGCATGTTATCGAGCTTGTGTTATTGCTGCCGCTATCCCGTGTAACCTGCCGCCGCTGTCCATCGAGCGTGTGTCTGGTGCTGTTGTCTCCTCTGTGTGTCTGGAAGACCACTGGCTCTTGCTTACCCTGTGGTGGTTGTGTGTGTGTCCCTTAGTTCGGCAGCAGCAGCAGCAGCGGCGGCGGCGGCGGCTTGCGGTGTAGACGAAGTTAATCGACATCCCAGTGGTGGTGTGCATACGCTCTGTGTGATCTTCCTCGCTAATTGACTCGGAGAGAGTTTATTGTGTGTGGTTGGCTTTTCTTGGTTCGTCGTCGAAGGGCCTTGTCGCGGATCTGTGTCAGGCTGTCTGTTTGTATGTGTGTGTATATATAAGAAAACCGCCGGTACGGCCAATTGTTGTGTTTGGTTGGACGTGTTGGTCGGCAGCACCGGAACGAGCCATCCAGCCTAAGGTCCCGCAGCCGTTGCCGCAGTGTTCAAAACGGGCAGTTACCTCGTGAGCTGGTCCTGACCTGAGCCAGCTGTTTCGACGCCGCTTTCCTAGCGCTGACATAGCTGGTGGGTAGCTTTTCAGTTGTTGTATCTCTGCATGTGTTCTAGTTTCGTGTTGACTTTGTGTAGAGTTTCTGCAGTCGTAGACGAATCCGATTGATCCATCAAATATTAAGCACCACCAAGTCACTCACCAAGACCTGGCATTGACACACACTCACACAGCTACGCACAGAGTATAGTATTATATATCGAGTCTTTTCTCTCCACACTATTGCCACTCCGATGATCGTGCGAAGGCAAACAAGAAAAGAAGGCTTAGAAAAGATGATGATGGTGATGACCGCAGTCATTGGCTGTCCCTAGGGACAAACCACTGATTGCCGTATGACATTGCGGACCCTTCTATACGAGCAGATCGATTCAAGGTTGAAATCGATGTATAAGTAAAGCCATTGCGTGACGATCGGTGAATTAGCCGTGGAAGATTGTTGAACAAAAATGTATTTTGGTAGGCTGGAAGATGCGAGTAGAACAGGCCGATGTGATTTCCCAATCACAGCTCATCAACTCCCAATTATATTTTGGATTAATTGTGACAGTCGAAGTGACGACAGCATCTGTACACACTCGAGATTCGCAATACTATAGATATATATATATATATATATACTAGAGGTCAAAGTTAGAATGTGCACAATTTCGCTATCCCGGATGCCCGCGTCATGCAACCTATTTCCATGTCTGTTTGCAAGTTTATATACAGTACGAGTTCTGTTAAATTCGGTTGAAACAATGCGCTTCAATGTTTCGTGTCCGTTGGAACTACATTTCCATGTTCAAACTGTAACGCCAGTATGTTGGTATTTGGACACCCATAAATTATATTGTGAGAGACAGATTGTTTAGGCATATTGTGCTAACTTCATAGTGTACTTTGCATCCTATGACAACATTATCAAAGGCATGGAGTCAGCGCCAATTCGGCAACGCATTCATGTTTAATTGCTCCGTGTAAGGTCTGCTGAAACATAAACTTCCAATTTTATTTTTTTACAATTTCCTCTTAAGTAGAGATCTAGTAACGGGCCGTAGGTATCACTTGTTATATATCTATATATATACATCACCCGTACATATATATCGTGAGGCAATAGTTATTTTTACTTCGACTTGGCCGTTCTAGGACATAATATAGAATAATAATACATATATAGAACCAAGTTATTAAAAATGATGCCTAATGTGTAGAGTCTAAAAGGAAACGAACTGAAGGCTGTGTGCCTTCACGTTCAAGATCCATTTTTGTCTGTTTATTGCTGAGTATCAAAACGAATACCCTGCGTTATATCGTATTGAGGTCTTAGTTTACTACGTTCATCGGATTCGGAGTGTAAATAAGCATCGGCCGATTTATTGCTTTCTAAAGATGTATTATCGTGATTATGTTGTATCTCGTTTTACCACTTCGAAACCGATGTCACGGAAAACACTTGAATTCCCAAAATGTCGCGGAGAAATCCACCTCAAATAAGCGTCTACCTCAGTTAAATTCTAGGATGACCTAAATATACTTTTCCTTGATCTCCCGTGGTAGCTTAGTGTCGTCACATTGCATAGTGCCAAGGATGATATCTATGACGTGCTCGCCAGGCAGGCGTTCAGCCGCCACGTTGATTCAATTGGTTGGCATTGCCTCTGTAGACGGAGATTGCAAAGATTACTATCGGAAGAGGGGCAAGGCTATGGGTTCCTTGCTCTGAGTGCTGAATCCTATGGCTTGCACGTGGCTTGGCTGCTATCCGTATCGTTGGTGCAACGGGCAGCCATTAATGGTTAACTTTTTTGATCCACCCGATTTACGATGACTATAACAAAACACTTCTGGATTCTAACTATAACAGACATTATCTGCATTTGACCACGCTATTTTGTGCGAAATAAAATTAAGCTAAGAGGCTTTTTGTTTAGGCTTTTATTTTATTGTTCTAGTGAATTAAATAAAACGCAAGCACAGTGGTTGCACGTGCTTGCGTTCGACTGCGCCTTTCTTGATTCGTTTCGTGTTGTGTCCCTAAGACAGGGGAGGCACAGTCCAACGGCCTCGAAATTCTTGTTTATGTTCTACCAGTTGGCTCTGAAAACAGTGTCGATGCTGCTAAAGGCCTCGAGTTTGTCGAAACCAGGCTTTGAACTAGTCTTGAAGAACGAAATAGAACTAAAAACCGCCACCGACGCTTCTAATCCCAGTATTTAAGGCTCCTGAACAACTTGAATGAATATAGCAAATTGGCAACAAAAATGTATGTTATCAGTTTTAAGTTAATTTCTGTCGCATTAGAGGTTCCGGAGACTTTTAGGCTCATCGTTACGCATTGCCGGCACCAATTCGCTGTGTATCAAGTAACTAGGGGACGAATGTATGAATCTCACACAGCCGGTACCCAATATCATCGCAGTGCGTGGGTACTCGACATCTGTCACATGCAGACGAGTGATCATTCAATGTGGACGGTGCCCTCAGCCTGCTCACATCGGAGCCTGGCTATTCCGTACCATACCGCTGCGAGTCGTTCGGGCATACTGAGGACGGCTGTATGACCTTCCCATTCTCAAAGCAGATCACCATTGGAGGGACCGCAATGTTCGTAGCTATGCCGTCGCAGTGGGGACTCAGAAGATAACGGCAGCTTATGCCGCAGCACCACTCGAATGCGCAAATGCATATGCACAGGAAAATCAACATCTCAACTACGATTGGATTGGATACTGATGGATCACCCGAACATGACGGTGACGAAAAGAATAGACAAAACAACGACGTGAGCAAGGGATGAGAAACGAGGCTGACACATCGAAAGCTAAAGTCACGGACGTCCACTATGAGAGGAATTTTTAGTGAGAGCAAATACTGTCGTTCGGTTTTCCCCATGTACCTTTGGGGGAATCTTGGAGTGTGGTGTTTATTGAAACGGTATTCGAAAATGCTCCACGAGCGTTTCTCCAGTTACTCTACGCTTTCCACGATCTCTATTTTCCGATCAAGACACAGCCTCCGCCTTCACGCCAATGAGATAATGATGCACTTCAAGCTTGTGCTAGGCCTTCTTTTAGAAAGTCTTGGAATTTATCCAAAATTAAAGCTAAAATACTGCTTAATATATGCTCCATGTGGCCGGCCTAATATATGCTTCATATGGCTCTGTTGTTTATATAGATATAAATGGATTATTATTATTATCACTACTAAAAACCGTATTGGATGTGTGTGGACCTTTATCTTGGATGCACGCTTTGTGTGCCTGTTAACACATTGCGCCAGTGATAGGTATCAAGTTCTTCGTGCACACTGCTAATGACACCAACTACCTTAAGTAATCACTTTATCAGCTATTGTTTCCCACAAAACGCGTGCTTGCATTTGTCAAACGCGGATAGTGTCTGAATCAATGAACCATGGCCATGAACCATTTATTATCACTATTTATTTATTGAATTGAGATCTCTTGGGTGATTCCCGAATAGCTGAGTGCATGTTGCTATACGAGTTGTCCGCTTAATTTTACGTATTTATTTTTTCCTTACTCGGTCTCTTCTCATTAATCTCTCTTAAACGCAAACACTTCCGTTTTCAATTGTATCAGCCAATTCCGATGACAAGTGCCACCTACTAACTGTATCCCGATTCGATCATTTGTTATTTCACAGAAGATGCAAGCTAATTCTAGCCATCGACCTCGAAACGGAGGACGTCCATCAGATCGTCCACGAGGGTTTGGTGGAGGCG
Source organism: Stratiolaelaps scimitus (assembly GCA_019614645.1). Lineage (NCBI taxonomy): Eukaryota > Metazoa > Arthropoda > Arachnida > Mesostigmata > Laelapidae > Stratiolaelaps > Stratiolaelaps scimitus. Next base: position 2,125,881 of record JABWDB010000029.1, read on the forward strand.
GAGGTCATAGCGAAGGTGGCGCCAGAGATGAGGGTCCCACCAGGAGAACTGAAGGAAATTCAGGTCGAGGAATGGGCCGAGGCTACCGACGGGACGGCGGCCATTCGAGAGGAGGAGGTGGTGGTGGTGGAGGAGGAGGTGGTGGTGGTGGTGATCCTAGGCGATCACCACCATCCCACAGGCAACAGGGACATCCCGGTGAGGGCCGTGGTCCACAACGAATGATGAAACCACCCGTCGTGGATACGGGCGGTGAAAATGCGACACCAACAGGAAATGAATGCGTTGTCTGCTGCCGTGAAATTTCCGTGTATGCTGTTGGCTCTTGCGATCATACTGTGTGCTATGTCTGTTCGACGAGGTTAGTACCGTCTTTTGTTCATAGGGGTAAATATATATTTGATTCAATTCGAAACTCATTGTGTTACACGTTATTGTACCAACCCCATAGGGGTTGTTACAATGGTATTATGAGGTCCTTCTCATAACGAGCAGTGGTCGGAGCTAGGATTGTGGCACGACAGCCTGGGAGAGTTGATCTGATATCCTATCAGTTAACTATCACAGTAGATTCTCTTAAACATATGGATGTCTGCTGAGTCAGGTATTTGGTGTACAGCGCTTTCGTACTCTGCCAAAGAGCCCGGCTTGAACCTGGTTCAACGCATCGATGTGCTTTCCGGTCTAGCCGTGTGCCGCACGGTGGAACACGATGGTGTGATAAGTACCTCTTCGTCGCTGATGGAAATATTTTGCTGGATGACAGTATCGTTTATAGAGTAGTTATTGTTATTTGAGCTGAAGAACAGAACACAGGACACCTCACTTTGGCATGGACATAAGTATATCGTTCCGACGAGACAACACCAGCCCACAGCATCAATTGCCCCCTGCAAAACAAATACAAAAAAAAGCTGTACGAGCCAATCGGTCTTTGTGGACAACGGGCAACTAAATAACGTTAGAAAAGTTCGGGAACAATACCATTCTCGAAGCCGGCGAGTCTGGATACCAGGTGGGCTCGGACAGTTTCAGGTTGCCAGCGTAGAACATGTTGGAGACCCTTTTCGATGGGGCGTTTTTGAGCTTCTGCAAGGGGTCTACACGGGACCCTTGGGGAATTCCCGACAGACAATTAGCTGTAAAAGTTGCTGAGCTTAATACAAAAAGTCCGTTTAGTGACATACTTACTGCTCCAGCTGACATGTCTCGTGTCAATATTCAAGCTGTGAAGCTTAGTAATGAGAAGTGCGTTGGAGAGCTTTAGAAAAGTCGAAAAAAACACAGTCACAAGTCAGCTTTACGATTCAAGTGCAAAGTAAACTTGTGGTATGTCTCAACCAGTTGATTTTCAGTAGATTTCGCCTTGGTGAACCCATGTTGGGAAGTGTCAACTTACCTTTTAGAGGAGAGGAAGTTATATAAGTGATCAACAATAATTATTTCAAAGATTATTGCAGGCGATGGAGCTTTTGTCTCTTTCTTTGTGGACAACGGGCAACTATTTAACGTTAGAAAAGTTAGGGAACAATACCATTCTCGGAGGTGCAAGATTAGCCTGTTTTACTAAGGCAGATCCCAGCTCTATTTGGAGAAGAATATATATATATATATATTTGTTGAACTAGTAATGCGGTGATACTGATAACGTTGAGAAATGATAATTTCAGTGCAAATAAAGCAGCCTGATTATCGTCGTTTGTATCGTTGTTCCTTTCTAGATTACGAGTGCTATGTAAGACACAGGAATGCCCCGTTTGCCGAGCCACCGTGGAAGAAGTGTACTTTATTAAAGAAAATACGCCATTTGGAGAACTGAAGGAAAAATCATTTAACTCAAAGGTGAGTAAAGAATTTATACTAGCATCGGCTCAACTATGAAATTATATGCTTAGAAACGATGCGCAGTTCAATTGTCAAATCAATTTTCTTCCCATGTCTTTACTGTTATTAACTATATACATATATATGTCACTTCTGTTTTGTTCTACAGCAAGAAGAATTTGCAATATTCTTTGAAAACGAAGAGGTTCGTTTGAAATATGAAGAATTACTTCAGCACAAATGTGAGTATGCTGCCTGTCACTATACTCGTCGTCCTCAATCTCTAAACGCCTCTAGTGCCTATTCTTAAAGAGTCTCCTGCCGTTCTACATGACTCGTTGTCATTCTCCGTTGCATTTATTCCAAAAAGCCTAGCGCCGGCGAGAGATAATATTAATAATAATACATGTGGAGTTGTTCCCGCAGTTGTTCGAATCGACTGCTCAACCCGACGACTTTTGGATATATTGTATACTCCCACTTTTACTACTACTACTATTATTACTAAGGGGTCCGTGATTATGAAGCAATGCCAAAAGTAGCGGCGGTAGCGTGGACGCTACATCGATGCTAATTCAATTCCGCTTTCAATATCGCAGGTAAAGAATGCGAGCGACGAGCGTTGATAGCAGCACGCAGCGGGGAGCGGCCGCCAGCGCTCGAAGTGTTCCCCACCTTTGACGATCTCACTGATCACGTGCACAGCGAGCACCGCCGCCATTTCTGCGCTCTTTGCGTCGAACACCTCAACTTGTTCACGTTCGAGCGGCAGGCGTACTCGAAAAACGACCTGCGCAGGTTAGGCAGATAATCGTGGGTGTGAATCAACACCATGGATGCCCTGGTTAAGAGAATAGGGAGAGATTTCACCTGCAAGTTGGCTTGAAGTTTTCTATCGAAAACTGATGATGACGTGCAACGTCTTATACCAGTTTATTGTTAAATTGATAGCTACTGTCGGTAGGTACAACTGGTACAGGCTAAACATAGTTCAAGGGAAGAAACTATATTGTAGCAGCATGTAGAACAACCTTACCCTTCGCATACCGCAAGTCAATGATGTGTACGCTTATGTTACGTTCTCGTTTTAATTTTAGGCATATGATAGAGGGCGATCTCGACGATAAGTCACACAAAGGCCATCCTCGCTGTGATTTCTGTAAGGAGCATTTTCTTGATAAGGACGAGCTGTACCGACATTTGAAAGTGGAACATTTCACATGTTTCATATGCAATGCTACTAGTTCCGTTAGTCGGGTATTCCAATATTATGCCGCATATGAGGACCTCCGGCAACACTTCAAAAGGTAGTGTACGGTTTGAGCATGTCAGAATGTGATAGTTTTCTATAGTAAGCAAATGACAAAAAAAAAGATTCAAATTGAAGATAATTTAGAGCTCTACGGCCTACGAGCAAAAGCATTGACTGTGAAGTGAGCAACTCTCGCATACTTGAACTCAATACATCTATCTGTTGTACCTTTAGCTTGCATAATATATTCAAGAAACGGTATATATATTTGGCTACTTTTCTCAGTATCGCATACTTCTACCTATATATTGTATGGTATATGCGTGTTAGTTAATGTTTTCAATAGGTATCACAGTATACCAGGCTCGTTGAATTAGTACACCTACGCCATACTGGTCGAATTTTGACCAGTTCGAATCAACAGTGGACACTGATTAGAAATAGACCTACGAATGATTGACAGGTGTCAACTCTACCCACCTATTCGCATTTGTTTGTCTTATATTATCATATATTACAATATGTATAACTACTCGTCGTTTCCAGGAATCACTACCTCTGTGAACAGGGCGAATGTGCCACAACGCGATTCGTGGCCTTTGCCACTGAGCTCGAACATAGGGCCCACTGCGCGTCAGCTCATACTGACCATCTGAGTAGAGAGGAACAACGAGCTGCCAGGTAATTTCCTTTAACTAGCTTTATTTATGGGTACCAGGAAGTACTCAAATTTCTATCTCAATCATGCGTAACGCACTCCTGATGCACACAGATCTGCTTCATTAGATGTAGCATTGACTGGTAATCTTAATTTTAGACGGATTATTTTCTCTCTCTCTCTCTCGCTATATATATATATATATATAATGTTGAGTAAATGGTGGAGTGGGAAGGATGTTGTGAGTGTGGTTATAATTCTATAGAATGGAATTGTCAGGGATGGGTGAGACCAACGGTTAAGCGGGTCTCCGGGACTTAGTTTGGATAAGCCAGGGCTAACTCAGAGCAAGGCTACTGTATTAACAACGGCGCTGAACGAAAAACAGGCAGAAGGTGACGGGTCCGTTAACTAAGATATTTATTGGCAAGGTCGATTCACTGTACATTACTCTATACACGATCAGTTCACGGCAATTACAGCTTAAACGGCTGGACGTACGGAGAATATAATACGGAGTTGACGTATAGCACACATACGAGTAGCATACGCGGTCCTCAGACAGGTAGTCATGCGCTTAGCTTAGCTTGACTTGGCCAGGAAGGGCGGCTAAGCGCCCTCGCCGATCGACGGTCGGAGGCGGACTGACGCCCAGCTAGCCAGATTGGTAGCAACCCGCCGTATGCTTTTGCCTAGGTACGAAGTCAGGGGCTTGAGGACCTTCCTGACGTTGCTGACAGTAATCATCGTTCGTAAGTTGTACGGCCTTAGCCTTCGTTCTTCCTACGTGACGCATTGGTCGACTTCGATGGCGAACCGGCCGGTATGGGTGAAGTACCACCAGAGCGTGGGGCGAGATGTGCGCGAGAGCGATGCTGCGAATGCTGCGATGCTGCGACTCTCTCCCTTCCAGCGGAAGGGAGAGAGTAGTCACTAACTATCGCAGGCAAAAATAATTCACTTAGTTGTCGGCGTACTGATAAAATGGACATAGAAATGTTTTAAAACAAATGGAATAATAAAAGCAGTTACGTTGGCTTAGTATAAAATGGACACTACAACATATATGTGCTTTACGTTACGCCCTCACTAATGGCTGCATCCGTAGGACTGACCATCTGATTATGATTTTTTCCCTCATTACAGGAGTGTCAACTTAGATTTTGGAACTCTTCCACATGACCGAGAGTTGATAGGTGCTGATGGCCGCAGCGGTGGCCGAAGATTGCCTCGCGAGGGTGGACGAAGAGATTATAGAGATGAGAGGTAAGCATTAGGAGCTGTCCATCAATTTCGTTTTGATATTAATTATTAACCGCCTCTGCTAAGCATAATACCCTTTTTTTTGCCGATATTTGCTCATGTTCCGATTTCCTAACGAGTTGTCAACTTTTGTCAATATCTTCTCCTTCCAGGAGAAGACGAGACGCTTCACCTAATGGAGATTCTGCCTCGAATGGTGGTCGAACAACGACGGACGAATGGGGTCGGGAGGTTCCTGTTGTAGATATGACCTCCACAACAGATTTCCCGTCGCTGGAGGGCGCGCCCACCAACATCAGTAGGCCCCTGATTGCGACGCCACAATACGGCCGTCGAATGACTGCCTTTCAATCGGCTGAAGAGTTCCCCTCACTGGGGCCTCCTGCCGAAGCTGAGGCGCCACTTGCTGTGCCATTTCGTCGAACGACGCCAAATTTCAAAAATGTCATTGGTGCTCCAAGTGGTAGTTCATCGCTTGGCAGTTTGGCCTCATCGACGAATCGACAAACGGGTCGGTCTGCCCACAGTACTTCCGCACCTGTTCTGAAGGTGAGTGTGAAGAGAAACAGAACTGGTGCTTGATTTTAATTTCAACCCAATCTTGGTCTCGTTAAGTTATGCAAAAATGAGTCAAAATTTGATTTTCGGCGACGTTGTATTAATATCAATCTCAATCTTGGCAGGTTGTATTCTGCGTCTATGTTGCGCCTTTTATTGGGCTGCAGTGTTCATACACCATATATATATATATATATATACATCATATACCATATGACGCTGAGCTCAAACTGAGCTTATTTAAAACGCGTCGATAATAACAGTTATCATGTTCGATAGAGCGATATGTTTCGATGAAAATACATGTGTGCCATAACGTCTGTGCTGATTCACTGGCCAGTCTACTGGGTGTACCACGTTGAACGAGTACAAAATGTTTAATATTCCGATTCAACCACGATCGTTTCAGATGTCGGGGCCATTAAGTGGTAGCACTCCACGGCAGAATGAGCGTCCAGCACCTGGTGGTGGCGAGCTTTTCCCAAGCCTTCCGGAGCCCGTTGCTGATAGCACATTCGGTAACGTCCTCAAGCCGCTACCGGCTAAGAAGGCAAACAGCGGTTGGCATCGACCACCTGGAAAGAATGACAACGGTGCAGTCCATGGTACCAGCTCAGGCTGGGCTGCAGTGACTGCTGGCGGCATTACAATTAACAAAAAATCAAACAACGCTGGCAATAGTAGCAATAATACCGGTAGTAGCAGCAGCAACAAGAAAAACAAGAAGAAAGCCGCCGATTCAGCTGGCTCCGACGGTTCAACCGAGCTGAATGGTAACGGGTCGCAATCGTCGAGTGTACAGCAGCGTCTCGTCGATTTGAGGACGATCCTGCCTTCACTTTCGGAAATTGAGAACAACAATCAGAAATTATCGGGTCGATATAACAATCGGCAAACCGAGTCGGACGAGCAACGAAAACAGCAACAACAGCAGAGGCAGGAATCGAAAGGTGGTGAAAACTTGGATGATTTTGACCTGAACGTTTGTGGAGCGTCGTGGGGCTCAACGGCGACAACAACAAAGAAGAAGGACCACCAACTTGAGAGGAAGGTATGTTAGAAAAGAAAGCGATGTAGAACATGTAGCATACGGACTGTGTGTGTCGTGTGTGTGTGTATATCCAGATGTGTGTTGTGTGTGTGTGTGTGTATAGATATATCCAGATGTGTGTGTTGTGTGTGCATATCTAGATGTGTGTTGTGTGTGTGTATCCAGATGTGTATTGTGTGTGTTTGTGTGTGTTGGTTGAAGTACAATATTTCTGCTGATGTCAGTCCGTTGTCGGCTTCCTGCGTAGGATTTTATATATTCGAAGTAAGACTATTCATGATGAAGAATGACCTTGTTGTTGTTGTTCACTTTATAAATGTTGACTTTCAGGCTCCAAAACCGCCGACAGTACCTCGAGGTCTTCGAAAGGATGAAGAGTTTCCATCACTCGGACCGGCACAGGCGAAAGAAGAGACAATAACAGGCATTCGACAATTGAAACCCAAATACAAAGGGCTTAAGGTAGAATATATCGCTGACTATTTTCCGCAATGAATTATGTTAGCATACACACGTACACCGAATCAATCGTGTAGAGAAATAGCGCTTAAACAGGTGGTCACATTACGACCTACTTGTGGTTAGAAAATAATCGAACGATTATAACCGGAACAGCTGACTTCTGCTGGTAGTGCTAGCACAAGCGTTTTTCCAACTGACAGGGTGTGTTCACCTTGTACAAATTTAATCTTCATTCTATTTCAGCCTGGAGACGCGTTGGCTGAGATGAAGAGATCAGAAGGTGCCTTTATTCAACCACCCTTTTATAGTAAACGAAATAATGAACTCATGGGTAAGTGGCACCTTGCAATGTCGTCACATTTTCACTGCACATATCACTACCATCGTTATTCCTGTTATTGATATTATTAAGAACACGAAACAGGGAAGATCGTGGAAAATACAGTAATATAATCATGTCCCACTATAATCACATGTAGGAGAGGGAGGTGCCTGCCGTACAGTGACAGATTTTGCTTGTTCTTGTCAATATGTTTGTAGGCATGCTGAAACTTTTGCTTGACGGCAGTGCAGAGCATGTGTTCGAGTATCGAACGCTACTTGGCAATCTTCGGAGTGACCTTATAACAGGAGATGAGTTCGTTCAGAATTGTCTGCAATTGTTTCCCGATCCGGTTGAGTTCACGAAGGTACTGCGTATATTGTCTCATGGGGCTGGAAATGCACTATGTTATATATATATATATATAATTTATATAATATATATATATATATTGTTATCTTATGTTGATACGGTCAGGTGAAGGCGAGGGAAGAATCAATGGGTTTGGATAACGTTTGCATTTAGCTCACTGTACCTTAACCAGATTCTATACTGTGTGATTTGCTATTTTTGCTATGACTGTACATTCGTGAAGATCTTCCCGGATCTTGTATGCCTCCTGCCGGACATCAGTAAACAGAACGAACTTGCGCCTATCTACGAGGAGCTGCGGATACGTTTCGGAGGATCATCATCCGGAGGTGGAAAGAGCGGGAACAAATCAGGCGGGAGTCGAGGAGGAGACAAGTCGGCTGAGCCGTGGGTTCGATGCGCCGAGTGTGGGCAAATCACAGCGCCCGAGGACGCCCAGCCACATTTACGAGCGCACTGACAGCGTCAACAGCAGCAGCAGCAGCAACGCAGATAAATGTGACAAGTGTATTTCTAAGCTCAACTGGGTCGGTTCATCAACAAAGACGGGACACTGAGTCCCGGTCACTCACACACACACATGTAGTACGATAGCGAACTGTGTTGGCTAACACAGAAGCTGCCAATGTGTTGCTCTAGAAGGCGGGCCACTCGTAGCTGACCAAAACTGACTATCTAATGTTGACCTCTAGCTGGACACTTCCGTAGTGAATGTAACATATTTATGCTCGATCGATTTCGCCATTAGTGAGGAAACGCAACAAGCCGACACTTTGCTAACGACGACGACGATGGCAGCGGTGGGCGGTGGTGGTGTTGTCTTGCGTGAAGGCAGATGGACGGGCGCATCATCAACGTGAAGTTGATCGCTGCGAGGGCTTGTTGGAGGTTCTACCTCGATACATTCTGACTCGATATTGATTCAGTGTACGGAGTGGGAGCTCGCGTCAAACATTCGACAAGCGGAGTGACGAGCAGCTATAGATATGTTCCCATTTCGTTGCGATAGTCTCTTTCACCACCAATTAAGCAAGCAGTCAGCTAACAATAATGCCATGGTGTACGCCACGGGCTGGTCGCGTTTTGGGGACAGAATGAAAAATTGAAGTTTCGAGGATACATTAAGAGGGAGGAGGTGTTTGTCAGCCATATACCATGTACCAGTTGACTATTCTGGTGTAATCGACACATTGATAGATTTATGGGTGTAAAATGTCAGATGTGTTGTATCCCTCCACATATCCAGTAAACGAATATTTTTTATATGTATCTATGTGGACCTATGTGGAGAGGCGTCTTGAGTTGTAACGGTTTACCGAACTGTATCTACGAGCGCGAAATGAAGTGGACGGTTATTTTTTGAATGCAAATGAAAAATGGTTATATATATATATATATATATATATAAACCGAAGATGAGGTCGTAATCTGACGATTTCGTGCGACCCGGTGGTAGAGTAAAGGACAGTGAATGACTGAATGAGCTACCTAAGGAAGTAAGAACTTCTTTCAGATTCTTCGCGATCCCGATCGCTTTCAATTCTTAGCAATGCGAAAGCACAACAAGCAGAATGGCAATCGAACCCACTAGAAATAATAATTGGATCTATATCGGGCAGTGGTACATATATATATATAATATTGTAACAAAACACCTATATAATACAATTAAGTGTCGAACACAAGCGTGGGGTCGCCATCGATGCTGACGGTGGTACAAGAGCGGTTGTGCTAACTGAATGACAGATGCATGTCATTCTTCCGCTATGTCACCCAACGGCATTGGACGGTGGAAGTTTTGTTCGCGACTTACCGACGGGCGCATAGGTTCGAAAGGCTGCGCTCTGATTAGAAATTGGAAGATTTATCTAAATTCTGGGTCGTTTTTAAGAATAGCTGAAAATAAATCTACCTAATTGCTTGATAATCGATGGCTTGGTTTTTATTAAGTTAATCAAGAGTTAGCCTCTCGTATACAAACTTGCAAACTGCTCGAGTTAGCTGAGCTGTTGACAACGCCCATATTTACGACTCATTCATCACACAGTCAGCCTTTAAGCAATTTGATTATTTACAACCTGCTATTAAGATGAAAGCTCTGTCTTAGGTCATGCTCTTCTTCTTAGCGGGCTAGTTCACGGTGTACATATTCTCGAACATGGGCATTCTTGTGTAATCATGCTTAATCACAAATTCAAAGTTAGAATTCACTTCTGCCAGGTAGATACGAACAGTAACTTCGAATATACAGAACAACGCGTATATACAATATTCATGAGTAGAGTCTATGCAGCAACGTCTGTTACATCGATCGAACCCTGTAATATTAAGTTGCGAAATTATTTTCTTATAGCTTTATAGGAAAACATTAATTCTTCGATAGTCCCCTCTTCATGTAATTTACATAGCATCCCAATTTCAGTGGACCAACGTCACTGGATAGAACTGTAACTGGCAGCACGATCTCTGAGTAGGAGCCGCTCTCGAGTTGATTGCTTGCGATTGTTATAGGCAGTGCTGTTGGTGACGCAATACAGAAGATTGTTAAAAGGTTCATATGATTGCTGTGCCGACCTATATATCTGCTAGCATTTCTTTCAGGGCGAGTTTGCCCGACAACAGAACTAAACAATATAATTCTGTTTAAAAATGAAGTGTAGCCAATAATGACAGTCGCTAGTTACTTATTAAACCTTAGTTTATTTACAAATACACTCAGTTGCCTTCTTTATTTACGACGTGACATACGATATCTCTAAATATAAAAGTTACGTGCCATACAGAAAGCTACTCAAAAAAGATACAAAATACCATTGATGATTATATTACAGGCGTCAGGTTTTTCGAATACCACAAATGATCTACTACCACAAACGGTGGACGACTGCTGGTGTAATCATACTAATTAGCTCATTGCGAGTTTGTTGCCCACATTCCCTGAGCGCGACACCAATCTTGAAGTAGATAATTTCGTTTTGTGCTGAACTGAACGCTTGGCCATCGTCGGGCCCTGCTAATCAATAGTATATGGCTCTGACTTAAGCTAAAAGTGTAACCATAATAAAAGGCTCACAACGACCTTCAAAGCAGGCCAATAAGAATATTTTGGACAGACTCGTCATTTTTTTCAGACACCACCACTACCTCCAATTCATTTTCGTCTGTATTAGATATAAAGCGCTCCTCGCGTGTCGTTTTTCTCTTTTTCCATATTTTCGTAATTGTAGGTATACATATATATATATATATGTTTTTAGCGGTGTCTGACCTGCCCTCAGTTCCATCAGCATTCATTGTTTGGCAAACCTAAAAATGAGCCTTTCTCTTCGTAGTTATTATATCGATTATCACCACTGCCAGTCGACACTATGTCCAATATAATACAATACAAATGTTCTTCATATTTCATTTGTTGCCATCATCACCTGCTGGTGCCGCTGTTCCGCTTACTAACCCGCGTGCTGGAAAAATCCACATTTGATTCTCTGGTGCCTCCATGCGGACACCTCATCAACGCATGTTGACACGTTCTCCTCGTACTATCCCACTACGATCATACATTTGTTTGCATTCACTCATTAATTGCAGATTATTCACATGTACATATATACTCCAAGACACCGTATTTAGCTGTTGGAGGTTCGACGAAGCCCGCGGAATCCCTTCCCCGAGTCGTCAACAGATCAAACGACCTTCATTCACATGCGTTGCTTTCGGCAAACGTATACCATCACCCAGATATTGTTTTGTTAACAGATTGTTGCACTTGGTGTGATGCGTTCGTTAGTGTTTTTTGCTATTGCTGTTGTTGTTGTTGGTGTTTTTTTTGTCATTCGTCGCCTGATCCTCCTCTGTAACTGGTTGTTCGGTACGGTGCTCGGGTATATAGCAAATACTGTTCGTGTATTCTGAACTATTCGTGCAGGTTTTATGTACTCGCGCAAATGTGAAAATATTCTCTTTTACTTGTCTACAAAACCCTGACGACTAGACCCCCTCCGGTGTTTTGTTCTTGTGAACGTCTGTCGGTGGAGATTTTTACCAGCTCCGACGAATTTCAATGTCTCCTCAACCGTTAGCTGTAATCAGCTATAGTCATAAAGCATTTCATCGCTTTTCTGCGTGTACACAACTGCCTTGCTCAGGTGTAAAAATACCGGCCGCTCGTAGGAGGTCCGTTACAAAAGCGTTATAGCTTACGTTCACAGCTTTTTTCTTCCTCGAAAAATCAGCGGCAATTTATAGAGACAAAATAAATTCTGCTGATATACGACGGTATTCTATGAAAACAATCAACTATTCTTCCACTGGCTTTTCTTACTATTGACAATTAATGCGAACAAGTACACGCATGCAAACGGCAAGTGTAACAGCTCATTAGCTATAAAGTACTTAATGTATACACACTCAGAACACAAGGAAACCGATTATTGCAAAGAAAATTCTACTATTACCGCTACGCACTCATCGTCAGGTATATTGCATTATTAATGACGTCATTAGATATGGCAGTAAATTAATTACGCGCAACATTCATCCACATGAATATGACATGTAGAGGAAGATCGGCCGGCAAAACGATAATTGCTAACGGGACTACCGTCCGTGCTCTCGGAGCCTCTCGGAACTGGCTTCACAGTGGTCAAACATTTCTCTCAGCGAAACATCAACTGTCGGAGCATATAGGAACATTCAATTATTTAGCCTGTGGTACGACGCCAGCTGTTATATACTGGGCCAAATTATGGTTCAGAATTGTCCCGCATCAGATGGTGGTTCACAGTGAAGGACACCAATAATGCCAATTAGTTTTTGTGTTTTTTTTCTTTCTTTGCTGCAAATGAGAGTCCCTCATGATTATTATACTATAAATTGACGTTGATATTGTTGCCATGGTCACTCGACAGTGACAGCTGCTGTTACGCGAATTGTCCGCTCCGTTCAAATCTTCGCGATCATAGCATTGATTGTTCTTCGTCTGAGTGAGGCTTCAGTTCGAACATAGCCGAGTTTTAGCCTTCATCGTCCGACTCTCCCTCAGGTTAAATAAAGATTTTTTTTTCCCAAAGTTGAATTTTTTTTCATTATTTCTATTTCGGGTTCTTTTTTTCGGCATCTTCTAGTGATATTCCTCTGCATTGAAGGCCGGCAACGTCCGTCCGATTTGTGTCCGCTACAAGTCATCACAGGTTGTCGTCTGGTACCCATATATATATATATATATATATATATATATATATATATATATATATGATTTTCTCAAAAGCCACCACGTCACATAAAATATCTATTAGTAGTTGTGCACGCGTTCACGTGATACTAGCTAGGTGACTGACTGATTTCTTCTACTCTATGTCGCTATGAATATATTCGCTGCCAAGTTTTCTTACACAATACCCATTACCCATTTAGGGTAATCTATTCGGCTACTGTCTGTTGCGCCGCGGTTGTAGGCTTGCCGGCTAAGCGTTCACCGTACTTAATTTTTTGCCTTTCGTGGAGACCCCACTCGAAGTCCTTCGGCGCTTCAAAGATCGTCACAACCGTCGAGCCCATGTTGAATTCGCCAAAGTCGTCACCCTTCTCTAGGTCGACAGGCCTGTCAAATGAGAGATCGCACCACGTGTTTTTCTTGTACAACAGCTTGTTTGTGGCTAAGGTCTGAAATGAAAGGATACAATCATTACTAAACAACGAATTTTCATCGTCTTTTATATAACTGCGTCTGCATTTCCCGGCTGCAATGCTATATATATATATATATATATATATATATATATATATATATATATATATATATATATATATACAATTTAAGTAGGAAAAGGGAACATTACAACATGTATAAGCTTTAGAGGTTTTCAGCTAGCAACAATGCACCTGCGTACGCCGGAGACCCCATGGTGCTATCATACTTACGGGATCGAAACAGCATTTGATGCTTCCAACGTTGGTGGCACCAACGGCAGTCATACTGAAGAAGCCGTGCTCCCACTCGCCAGAGTAGACCACCCGTTCGTTGATGTTGAATAGACCCTGCGACAAGCCAAACGAAAGTCACTTTATAGCACAGATGATGCCGTACACATGCGATCCATCGAAGGGTATGATCAATCTACCAGAGCAACAAAGTTTACGCGAAACAGTTTTCAACGTAAGACGAACAATCATGGCTAAACGTGTTGTACGAGAAGGATAATAATAATATTGTTGTTGTTGTTGTTAACTCGCTAACTGTTTACCTTGACCCAGGATGCTACGCGGGGCTTCACTGACAATAACTTCCCGGGAAAATGACGACGACGCAGAACTCGCCACTTGGCTGGCGAGTGGAATCGATGGTAGTCACCGGGCGCGAGATACACGACACAGTGGTACAGCGCGGTTGAGCCATCCTGAGTACGTGGGAAAAAAAACAAGGATGAAGACCATCGTTGTCTGCTATTAAGGCAGATTGCCAAAGGATACTACAGTAGAATATTGTGCAATGTAAATTTGAGCCTGTTAAAAGAAATGAGATTTAGATCTAAACTATTTGTGTTGTTTGAAAATATACATTCGGTAAGACTGTTCATTGGTAGCATACATCGTCATATGCGAAATCTTCGTACCTTGTTTTTGAGCATTCGCTCATGATATTCGTGAACATCGGTGACATGATCGACACCTTCGTCGCTCCATGGATGAGGTCCTAAAAATGCTTGCAGTGGATATGCGATACCCTTTACCTGTTCTACAAAGCCCGCTTGGACTTCTCCGAAATGTAAAATCTTTCCATCGGCGGGACTAACCTGAAATAATAATGGCGAAAAGAAAGACGACCCGCTTAAGTATCGTTCGAAATTTGACCTACACGAAATTAGAGTTTAGGACGATTAGCTAGCAGTCTAGACGGGAACGTAACTAGACGGCTTCGGAGAACACGATTTCTGATAATTGGTGGCCGCAGTTGAAATCGCACTACAACCTACGCGGATGATAAGCAGTAACGAATGCAGTAATTTCTTGAATTCGTCTACTTAATAAATAAATAAAATAAATAATATGTAAATAAATTATATGTAAATATAAACATATAATCACCAAATACGAATGTGAAAATCAGTGAAAACTAAACTCGATACGCTCATGTAATAGTCCACGACAAACGCTTAATAAGTTCATCGGAGAAAAATGGGAGAGGTATAAATGTGACAAAAAAGAAACGTAATCCGTCGCGGACGTCTTTCTAACAAAATCGTTCAGCGGCCAGCTGCTGGGAGCCCGCGTTACCATTTCAAACTTGAGCTCTGTTTGATGTTATGATGTTACAATGCCCTCTCCCTCTGTCACGTTGTCGTCAGCCGCTCGCCGCGCCACCTCTCTCTCCCCCCTGTGCCGCGGTCTGTTTGTGTCAGCCTTTAACGCCGACACGGCCGGCAGCGAGCGTCAGCTGATTAGCGGGGTAGACTGTCCACCAGGCGAAACATCGAACTAAACCCCCGAATAACAGACTGCCACCACCATCAGGACGGAGACAGAGGCACGAGAACGGCATACCCCAGCACGAAATCGAACTGGACAGTAATCGTCCCGAGCCTACTGTGGTACTCGAAGCACACACAGAGTTAACGAACGAACGAGTTTTGATTCAGTGCTTCATCAACTATCTGGCAGCAAATGGGCTGAGTGTCCAAAGTGACGCGACAATTAGCCGGCCAGCGCGATGAGATGTGCCGCTGTCGTTGTTAGAACTAAAGGCGTATGCTGCTGGTGCTGCTGTTGTCATTTTTGTAACCAGAATAAAAAGCGCTAGCCTCGTCTGTGAAGAGCGACTGCAACCAATCATAGTGAGAGTGCGGTTGTTCGCAGTGGTGGTGATATATAGGAGATGTGCAATGGTGCGAAGTCTGTCGCTGTTGTTCATTGATAACGGCAGCTGCAGGACGAACTTGTTCGATGCGCTAACGTCAATAGATCGATCAGTGGACAGTGACTCGAGCGCCATTATAAATCGGCTCGTTCGATGGTCGACACCGCCGCTGCCCAGCAATAATAATAATAATAACAAGCGCACGGCGAGTCGCCGAGGAGATACACGCAAATAAATGAATGCTGTGAACCCGCTCGGTTGTCGATTGGCCTCGGGCGGACGTGGCCCTTGTGGACTGTGAATCCAACAAACGGACCAATAGGTAAATCGAATAGAATATCAACCCGTTGAATTCTGCATGTGATATCATCAATATTCGAGAAAATCACCTCTAGTTTTGTCTGACAGAATCTATTGCCTGTTTATATGTACGTATTCTGAATTCTCAAAATCCACTATACATCTGTATATCAAAGTGTATGTCTCCAACGAGCAACTAAATAAAATAGTTTCTATTCTAATGAGCATGAGTCATTGTCACGAATGCATAGGAGAATTACAAACTTTATCCGCAATGAAAAAAAACGAATATAGTTCAATGTAAACAACAGCGAAACGATAGTTTTTCTCCAGTTTATCATTCGCATCAGACGATAATTCGGGTTAAGGTGAATGAAGAATCTATCTCTGTATGTTAACTCCTATCCGTAAGAAGTAAGGCGATAATTATCTTCGTAGTAATTCCATAATACACTGGTAACGTTCCGTGTCAGATTATTGGCAAGGCTGCATTTCAGCTTTGGTGATGGCGATCTACTGACTTTTTTGTGTTGATCTCTCAACGTTGAGCCAATTATCCGTCATCTCAAACAGGAATACACGATGAACGCAGCAAACAAACTTCGGGTGACGCAGATCGCCAAAGGCGAAGGTGGAGCGTACGTGAACTCTAAGGATCTACCTGGCGTTATCAAGGGAACGATGCTCGAGGTTGCTCCCTGCGACGCAGGCTCCAGTTCGGCAAAGCTCGTCGTGAAGTTGCTAGGCTTTCGCGAAGAACAACGCAATAACATATGGATCGATCAGGCGGCCATGAATGTGATCCAGCTTCGACAGTACACCGATGTAACTGTCTGCACGGTAAAGCACTCAGATGTGGCCTTGGACAGCGTTGAGCTTGTCTTCAAAGATCAATATCTAACCCGTAGTGACATGTGGCGTTTAGCGCAATCCATGATCGATACGGGCGTCTACCTTAAGAAAGAGATTAAGTATTATACAACCCGCTGTGACGTCTTCGAGATGTGGGCAAAAGGGGTTCGACTATCGTCCGGCCTTGTCACAAAGGATACCAAGGTTGTGTTTCGAACAGCGTCCGGCATGGTGGTGATCTTCATTCAGATGTCAGCCGAAATGTGGCAATTCGATATTCACGGCGATCTCTATTTCGAGAAGGCTCTCGACGGATTTCTGCTCGACCTAACCCGAAAGTGGAAGGATTTCGGCTGCAATCACGATGTTACTATTGTCCTGTTCTCCCGGACCTTCTACATGGCTGACACATGGGATCAGTTTCCGGCGCAAGTGCGCCACTGCATTCAGCAGGACGCTCGGGGCCGTTTCTACGAGGACGTCTATCGAGTGGCCGTTCAAAATGAACGCCTCGACGATTGGACCGCCACGCTTCGCCATCTTAAAATCTACTTTTCTGACTATCAACGGGCAGTAGTGCATAAGCACAGCAACGTTCCCGGTATGCCAGTGGCCTATAACAGCTGCGCGGCATTGGGAAACTTCCTTCCAGCACTGAATTTGTCGATGAACGTCTTTGAAAAACACTTCACAGAACGGTCGTTCGACCGCACTGGACAACTGAGTGTTGTGGTGACACCTGGAGTCGGCGTATTCGAAGTCGACCGCGAACTCATGGAACTCACAAAGCAGCGCATCATCGATAACGGTGTAGCCTCTGACCTCGTGTGTCTCGGTGAACAGCCACTTCACGTCGTTCCACTCTACAAGGTCTACGGTAAGCCAACGCTTCTTCGTACTGTCACACATAACGATACTTTTTATATTTTGATGATGAGTCGTTGAGATTCAGCTCAAATAAAATTAGTAGCTGTCTTCATTGGTCAATTATACTTGTGGGAATGAACTTTGGTTCATGGGTGATAAATGCAATTGAAATAATTCAATGATTTTGTCAATCCGTCGCCCGCTCGCGCTCTCTCTCTCTCTCTCTTCTAGGCAGTGTCTCTGCAGATACTGGCGAACCTGGCGGTGATGAGTACAGCATCCCTCATTGGATAAATTTGTCGTTCTACACATCGAGTAAGGTCATATCGTATTCGGCGTTCGTGCCCAGAATCAAGTTGCCCACCCCAGATGGGTCACCTTCGCCTGGTGTTCGAGGCGGTGGCGGTGGACGGCCCGCCGGCCCGCCAACGGGACGAAGCAGTAAACGTCTCATGACGCCAACGTATGATGGCATTGATGAAGCCCTACTTCACCCAAATGACTCTCACACAGCCGGTAAGCATTTACCGACGCCAACAGCAGTAGCCGTGGCAACAGCACACAGCCAGGGCGTGGAGAGCGAAGTACACGCCAGCAGTACAAGTGTAGCCGTGTATATATATATATATATAGATATATTATTTATATATCTGTTCTTATGTAAGGAGATACGGGCCGAAATGGATGACCAAATTAACGACCACGATGTCGGTGGCATTTGGTCTGTATCGCCATTTGACAGGTCATAGCGACTACGAAGGCTACGACATGCACATACTCAAGGAGCCCGTCGCTTTGGCACAAAGGCGAGCCCGTGAGAAACAGGAGCAGGCGCCAGTTCGTCGGAAAAGTCAGGTATATGCTAGTTTCATGTGATTTGTGAATGCTGACAACGTCTTGAAGTAAACTTTGCGCTTTGATAGTGTATCATTTCTACAGAGGTTCCGGTTCGTTTCGACAGGTTCAGTATCCTCGCGAGCGAGAACGTGAACCCTCGCTCTCATCGGCATCCTCACCGTCGGCCGTTAGCTCCACTATCGGTGGAGTGGGTCGACACATCTCAGAACCTTTCGGAGGACCTTCGTTTACCTCGCATTATCCCACATATTCGACCGGCATAACAGGTGAGTTGACATTCACGGGAAACTCGCTGCGTGTCGCAATAGCACGAGAAATATCCCGTTGTTGACTCTGCATGAGATGGGATATAGTCTATCATGAGATTGTTGGTGTTGTAGAGTTTTGTCAAGTCCTGCTAGTAAATCTAAAGTGTTGATGTGTTTTAGGGTCACCCCGGTGGGCTGATGCAGCCGATGGTATCGCAGCGGCCGGCCGCATGGTCGTTGGCTCTGTGGATAGCTCTGTGGAATACCTGAAAAGCTTGCAGAGACCACCAACGTCCGCGGGCGCTGGTCAGGAGTTGGACAAACTCAAAGCACTTGTGAACCCGTTCAACCTGTCTGGCGTGAGCATGAAGTTGACATCGAACCGACGTCGCTGGACTCATGCATTTCCCATCGGTCCGTCGGGTTCGTTTGTGCAACAACATCATTACCAGAGCAACTTAACATCGAAAGCCCTGAGCGAGGCAACACGCACAGGCAGTCGTCCCGTTCCACTTGTCGGAGGAGGCGCTGATATGGTGGATTCAAGCCACGGAGGTCTGGACCGCGCAGGTTTAGCTGGCTGGGGGCCCACCGGTGAGCAGCAATGGACGCCTGCTCTTACAACCGGCGTCGACTGGAAGTCACTCGTCATTCCAGCATGTCTACCACTCACAACAGATTACTTCCCTGATCCGCACACACTAGTGGCGGACTACACCCTCTCTGACTATTGTCTACTGCCCGAAGACCTGCCACATGCTGCCAGTGGCGCGTCGTCGAGTCTCAGCAGGGACGTGCAAGTCTATCAAGAGCTCGTATGTCAACGACTTCAACAGGGTTTCCAGATTGTCACCCTACCGCATAATCATCCGTACAAGAACTCGCGCGCACCGCTGAGCGGTTTTCCCGACCAGCGAGGCAGAAAAGATGGCGGTGGTGACAAGCTCGAGCCGGAGGAATGCCTAATGAGTATAGGTGCGATATTCCATTCGGTGCAACTCGGCTCGACGAACGAGATTGCTGTCAAGCAATACAAGCCGCGTCAGGCTAGCCAGGAACTCGAAGCGATTCCATATCGTTATCAATTCACTTCGCCGGGGAACGAAGGGTACACACACTTGGCAAAGTGCATGTTTCATGCTGAGCGACTGGAGACGTTCAATTGGAACTATCTCGATCACTATATTTGCGGCGAGCGCGAGTATTTCCTCCATAAGACGAACAAGTTTTGGCGGTTCCGAATGCTGTTGTTGCCAGGATCACCAGATGCTATTCGCAGCATCCAGGAAAACGGTCTTGTTAATATCTACCCGATCGACGGGCACGGGGTGTTCCCGGACGAGCGCAGTCAACGCGAAGGCCTGCTCAAGTTCCTTGAGATTCTTAATAAGATTAAGCCAATTAGCAGCCTCGTAGCTAACTTCAAGAGCCACCTGACGCCATCTTCGAAGTCCAATATTCGAAGGAGCAGCTTCGGACAGGTCAGTTAAAAGAGAACACTGGATGTGCTGGGGTGCCATATGTCATGAGCATGAGGTTCATAGTATCTCATTCTGTTTGAGAGAAGTTTTATGCACGCGACATCATCCGTGTGATGTGCATTACTTGAAAGTGTACTGTTGTAAATTATATTTACAATATGTTGTTATTAATGCAACCACTAACGTCTCTACAGGTCTATTCGCAGTTACAGTTTTCGGTGAGTGTTGCGATGGATTCATTTCTTGTGCATGGTGATAGCGGTGACTGGGTAGTTTGAGGTTCGCCTATTAGGTCGAAGTTCCCGGTTTGAGTCTCATTTAGAACGGAGACAGGTTCTGTACAAATTGATGAAATTCGCTAAATCAGAACAGAAGGCTTTCAGCAATACGTTGGATCAGCATATATATATATATATTGATATTCCCACGATACTGTACAATATGAACATTTGATATATATATCTATATTTATCAAATGTTCAAATTGTACAGTATCGTGGGAATATCAATAGCGCATGCTATTATAGATACAATACAAGAAAGCCCCGGCTAAACGTATCTGGTGAGTCACCGAACAAGGTCGAACTCAGACTGATTTTTCATTCTCCCTACATGTGGACCTGAACTCTCAGATATGACCTCGCTGAATGTGTTGTTCTTGACTCTGTTCCTATCTCAGCATTCACCGGTCTCACATGGTCACCAGCAATGCCTCGGCGCCGTACGCGAGAGGTGTGAGTCTGTTAACGAAAAACCTCGTAAACCCCGGTAAGACTATGCGATTTGACCCGATTAGCGGCAGTATATTTCAACGTCAAATCTAATATTTTATAACCTTTCATTGATGGTGCCGTATGTATGGTATGAAGAATGAATTTTTAGTTATTCTAAGTAAATTCTTAGTAGTTTCTATATACAACAGAAATTGCACATGCCACAAGGTGTTAGGAGTCATTTACTCACGAGGTTGTTCTGATCACATATTGTCATCGTAATTAGCTATCGGATGAACGAGGTGGGAAGACGTATTTATAGATAAAGCTGCTAACTGAATTACTACAGTTTCTCATTAAGCTCTCCACAAAACGTCGGGATCGAACGTGGATGTATAAACACACATTGTGACCGTTTGCTACTCTACATCTTCTGTGATTTCGATTGAAGCGCGACCTTACAACACGACGATAGTGAGAAATCAACCTCGTCGACATCACTCGAGGACAACACGATGATATCAGGTGCGGGTGCAGCGTCGGACGATGCGTTTCTCGCTAACCCGCCCCCTGTTCTGTCATTGACCAATTCGTCAGAGGAAATTGTCTCCGCGATGCGTCAATCGATGGACTTCATTCCGAAGGACAAGGAACGGTAACGACAATAATAATGATGTGTTTTTTGTTTTGTTGTAAAAGGGCATTGTTGGCATGCTAATGCATGTCAACACCATTACCATGCCACCCCCCTTGATAATAATGATGTTGATACAAGCCTAAAACACGATATAGCCTAAAGAATAACTAAAACGCATATACTTCTGAACCAATACGCCCACAAGATATCTGCTACTTTTCGACATTGTTTCTGAGTCAACAAGTGGTTCTCGTCTTTGTGGCCGTTCGTTGCAGAACGGTGAGCTTCCCCTCACACGCGTTCCTCGGAGTTGACGTGGTCAATTGGCTTCGGGCCCAAATGAGTGATATGAAGGACGACGAGGAGGCCGTGGCTATAATGCAACGGCTTATGCGCGACGGCTTTGTGGCGCATATCCGAGGGCAGAAGGACTTCGTGATTGGATCGCACCTTTACTTTCTTCGCGAAGTCGCAGAGCCCGATGAATATTGGGACCTGGCCGAGGAATGGGTTGAGGTTGGAATCATCCCTCAAGCACAGAAGGAAGTCGCTCAACAGCCACCGGCGCCACAACATGCACACATGAAGATCAGCCCGAACGCCAACAATTCGAGGTACCTTTAATGCTTGGGGTATATGCAATTTCTTACGTGTTGACAGTATACGTATTAGCTGATCGTCATACTGCCGCCTTGTTGGGGACATTGCAGGCGGCGAAAATGGCAAAGTGTTCATCTCTTCTTTGTCGCCACTACCGTTACAAGTAGCACTTGACCTCATCATGATTTTTCAGATTGCACTTCAAGCGAGCCTACGTAAACATTGATGCTGGCCGATCGGATCGGCCTGAATGGGGCCAGGCTCAGCATCATTCGATTTTTCAACCTGGCACCGCGTTCGAGCTTGATGTTGAATGGGTTGTAGCTACAGGAAACATTGTTGCAGGTGAGTATTCACCATTAAAGTATATATATATATATAAATAAGATATATGTAATATATCTTAGATACGGCTGTGTGGTAGATAATTCACCCAAGTGAATAATTATGGCTTTATGGCTTTCCTCTCATTAGACATGGTTCTGAACTGGGCGAGGAAGGCAACATCATTTGGCCTACAACTCGTGCCCATTCCATGTGAGCCGTACGCACTGCCAGGATCACCCAATTCGGATCCTCTGCGAGGGCCGATATTTATCCCTCTAGCTGTACACAAGTTGCCCGACCTGCTCACGTGCTCCCAGCTGCAGAGCTTCAAGGAGTACATTCTGCGCTGTTTCGGTTTCATTCTACACCGGGATCTCTACATCGGCGCCGAAAAGAAAGCCGGCAAGTTGGTGTCGAGTTATGAGACGTTCGTCCATTGTACCGGGGGAATGTTCCTTGTCCCTAGTGAAGATAACGCCGAAGAGCCCTACGACACGGGACTGCGTGAGCCACAAGGTAAGGTAGAGCCCTCGCCGGACACTGCATCGCAATCGGAGGCATTGCCGAAGCTTCTCGACAACTCGGATTCGACAGCCGAGCAATCAGCTGATGGATGCCGAAGTCGGACAGGCTTTCTCTGGAGCTATAACTTCATGATCACGAAACGATGGAAAAGCACTGCCTCGATCGATGAACACTTCATGAGGTATGAACATGAACGTACTAATTCACAACCTACATGTCTGGTAATAGGAATTTATAATTCTAACGGACGCATTGTCGTTTGTAGCAGTTTGACACTATATTTTTAACACCGCTTTTCCAGGACGGTCCTTGAGGACGTGCGTAAATTCTGCTCGAATAGCGACGATCGTCTGCTAACTCTGTACGAGGAGTGGCTCAAGCTGAACACGCCCAACGTACCCACCGAACCTGAACTACCGTCCGCAACTAAAGCAGAAGGAGAGACAACTAATAAAGACGAGGAATAAAGTCGAATGAACAGTTGGTTCCTCCCTAGGATCACTGCTGCGGCGTGGAGACGAAATACCACAACTCTAATTTCGTTTTTTACTACTCCTGCAGAGTTACAATTTTGCTGTTATTTTTGTACATATATATATATATATATATATATATATATATATATATATATATATATATATATATATATATATATATATATATATATATATATATATATAATATATATATATATATAAGAGGAATAGATGGTTCACGAATTAAATAAACACAAGGGATAATAAAACATATATAAATAGTTTTTACTTAAGGTGTTTTCACCTACAGATTACTGTGTGAATAATAACTAGTCATATGAAAGCAACGCCTTCCCATTGATAAAGAGGGACTCGGGATGAAAAACCACTTTACTAGACATGTACATGTTGAGCCTCTGCGTGGGAGATAACGCAAATAAAGAAAGATCTGGACTCTAGACAGAAAAGTAATTTGAAAACTCTTGTCAATAAAGACGCCATTCTTACAAAATTAGTGCATAAGAAGATTATACTAATACTAATAATCTTCTGAAATCTTACGACATTTAAGAAAACAAATAGGTGTCAGTCAGCGTGACATTTAAATCAGTTGTTCGGGTGACTTTTAAACTAAGTTGACACTGAAATATTGTTTAAATAGGGGATATAGCTCAATGGAAGGTACGACCTACCGATCATAAATTGTGAGCTAGTCTGATTCTACTTGAGGAGTAATGACGCCATAATTGTCTTTACCCGGGCAGGCCGTAAGGCTTGCTTACGTGGGTGGACAGAGGGGGTATTTGCCTCGTAAGAGATTTACTTCAACATGCTCCATTGCTGCTGTGCGTTTAAAAATGAAAAACCAGCTTAACTTTTTGTTCGAAGCAAATGGCATTGAAGAAGTGTGCACATTAGTGAATATTTCATATAAAAAAATAATTGTCGAGCAATGTGGCTTTGACCGTTGCCACGCACGTTACGCATAGAAAATATTTATACTCATGTTTCTCTAAACGACTTGATGTGTGATATTTATATAGATCTCGCACAACATGCCATCTAGTGATCGCTTCCAATGTGACTTAATTAGCTACTTACAACACAGTCGCCCGATGCGATGGGCCTCAGGCCGGATTTGAGGGTTCTCCGGAAGAACTCGCCGAGATTCGCGTACTCTCGGGGATCGTCGACAGCTGCCTCGCTGATGTCACATCCGGTGTACCACGAAAAAGCGCTGATCACAGGCGCCCGAAGCGGACCCGGTAGTGAGATATCGTTAATGACTCCCCAACATTTCGATGCCAGCCGCAACGGCATCAGTTTGTAGATTGACGTCTAAATAGAGACATGGACAAAACAGAGAAACACAGGCGGGCGGACATTTAGCACGAAATGTCCACATACGACTCTCGATTGTTTCATTCTATGAACGGAGAGAGAGAGATTACAGAAACGAAGCACACAGCATGATGAAGATGAGCGCACTTAGGTGGTTGGTCAGTGATTCTGTTGTGCCGCCATGACGCCTGGCATGTCTTTATTTCCATAGAATAAACACAGCGCTTATGGAATATTACTTAAGTGCGAACGTTGAACCGCTCTATGAGCAGAGTTCTTGAATCTTCCGAGGAACATTTTGATTGCTTAACATAAATGGAGGAGGTGAGCAAACATTTGTTAATTGTAAGTATAATTAAAAATTACAACACTGAGATGACGTAGTTAAAACAACCAAAAGCGTCTTCTATTCTTCTATTGTTTTTTCGGCTGTTTCTCCTAACAACCAAGAAACAATTAGAATGGAAAAAATAATCAATATATATATATATGGTAAAATCTTACTTTTAAATCAACATTTTGTAAATAGAAATATGAAACACCTACATAAAATACGTAAAATTTTATTGTTGTAAAGCAATTAATATATATATGTAATTGGTCGGAGAATATAGTCAAAGCGAATATCGGTGTATATTTTATACGAACGGATAAGCTGGAAGTCTATAGGAATCATAAAGAAAATATTTTGGAAATAAATAGGTGTCCAAACAATGATAGAATAAAAATATAACACAATTTCTACGGTCAGGGCCATGGACTGCAAACAGAAGTAAAGCATAAATAAAATTAACCCATTATGGTGTCATGGTGCCATTCCACGCAATAGTAGCAGATAATGATCAAG
This sequence comes from Stratiolaelaps scimitus, assembly GCA_019614645.1. Taxonomy (NCBI): domain Eukaryota; kingdom Metazoa; phylum Arthropoda; class Arachnida; order Mesostigmata; family Laelapidae; genus Stratiolaelaps; species Stratiolaelaps scimitus. Next base: position 2,151,567 of record JABWDB010000029.1, read on the forward strand.
TGTAAAGACAAGGTAATAGACACGACTATGGCCAGAGCTCATTGATACACATCCATTGTTTGTACTCGTGAGCCAGCGGGTATTTGCCCATCAGACGAAACAGGTCCTGATGGGCAAATCTCGTTAATCTAACCCCTTATTGTAGAGGTAAAATTCTGGTTTGCGACTGACACTTTAGCACCATTTTGTGGCAGTCGCGGAGCAACATAGCCTACTTACGCAGTCAATGCAGCCGGACAAGCCGAGAACAGAAAATACGCCTCATTAATGGACGAATGCTATTTATACTTCAGACCTGTGGCCTCGAATCACTGAGATGACGAGGGGCACAATCATCAAACTTTCCACAGATATTAAGGAGAAATGTTGCTTACCGATCGAAAACCACTGTGCAAGCAATTCTTAATGCAGAGATTTTTCATTAGACAGCCACACATAAGGGCGACGCAATTTCTATCTTGGACACTTTTATGGACTGAGAAAATGCGACCTCCATCTTTCAAATATTCATTTAATGATCTATAGTGGAGATTCTTGTTCAAGGGCTGAACGTGCGCGTTTGCTAAAAGCACTTTCAGAGCGTTCAGTAATCTGCTTATGATCGATATGAACAGACCGAAAAATATCCGTTATTTATATTAAGGTTGAGTACTATTTTGAAATATTAAATACATTTTATCAAATAGAAACTATTTCCAGATTTTGAAATCTTCCCTTAAAAATAACCCTTAGACATAATTCGTCAGAGCGAGTCTCTCGCTCTCCTCCATGTCGAATAGAAATCGAATTCCGCAAACTCTGTTCTTGTCTATGCTTCATGCTGGCCGAATGAAATTAATTTTTCATCATTTATCAAACCTTGCTTTACGAATCGCTATGACTAATACTCTTATTGATGTTCACTGTTTTGCTAATTTCAGCGAATTTTCTATAATGTTCCAAGCTAGAAATATATTGTCACTTGGATATCTATGTGTTTCCGAACGTTCTACTTTTTTTCATTGAGATGCTCCAAGACGCTATCTTTGCGGAAGATGCCGCTTTCTCAAGGCCGATTCAGGTAGACACGGACACACACATTTTTTAAGGCATTTTTACCTTTGAACTTCTTCTCTCCTCTACCTGGTGGGATCAAGGCAAACTACGACCTTCTCAGCCCCCACTGATTAACTATTACATGCACCATCTTATATAGGCTACAACCTGCTGCGCAATACCGTCCCTGTTCTCGTTATTATTATTATGGTTATCATTCATACAATAAACCATTGAGAAGATCACACCGCGGAAGGCGTATGTCACGAACATGAGTTTGTGTCTACACATTCATATGCATTTGTATGGATATATATCACCACCAGGTCACTGATAGTGTTCTTCCCCCCATTCGTCAATGAAGGATGGCTCTTCAGTTTAGCGTACCTTGCTAGGCTACGACGCCTCTTCGCCAATTGCTCTCCGCTTTTTTGCTTTTTTCCAGAAAAATCGCGGCGTTCCTTTGAAGGAAATAGAGATATAGCTAAACCGGCGGGTTCTCTAGAACCTCTTTAATGCTTGCTCGAGTCCAAGCATTTTTCTATCTGCTTTAGTTTCTCCCTTCTGTTACCGCTGTTGTTTGGCCAGCGATGCCAGCCAGAACGGCGAAGCTTCGAGCAGCTGCGAGCATGTTGCCTGTTACTGTTGCAGGTTATTGATGCAATCGCTTTCGTCCCGCATTCGATAGCGTCGGTTTCAGTTCAACCACAACAACAACAGCAGCAACAACTCTTGAACTGTGAACCTGCACCGACGGACCGGAGTCCCCGTGGCTCCATAGGGAACTCTGCAGCCCGCGTGTCTCGCTATCACGGTTGAACTCTTCCCGGAACGACGATGCTGGTTTCTCATCGCTTCTCCCTCTTGACATGATCAGCTTCTTCGCTACCCGCGCGGCCACAGTAACGATTCGACTGCTTCTTGTATCGCGGTCGATGTCGACGGTCCCGTCGTAGATGTACTTGTTGTATGCTTGAAACCTACTGAGAGAGTATCCTCCCACCATTCACGTATCGATCGATCGTTGCCCGGAGATATCTAGCAGATAACGAGGAATAAGCAAGGAAAGAAAAGGAGAGACATGCATTACGACTGCGTACACTCCACCACCGCCGGTTATGGCAATGCAATGGAGTCGAGTCGGTTGTCGAGTTTGGCGGCGACCTACTCGGCTGGCCTCCTCTCGAAAGTTGCCACTCGTGTTTTACACTTGGTGTGTTCTTGTCATCAGCTTCAAAAAAAGGATGCGATCATCGACATCTGCTTAGCAAGAGAACTGCGCGGCTACAGACGGGCGCACGCGACGTGACCAAAGGCAGCAGTTGCTCCAGCAGCACGCTCTGTTCCACACTTAACTGGTTTGCCTGTACTCGTTCCCGGTTCCTGCTTCTGTGTGAGGTTGCTTCCGCAAACAGGCGGCACTCCAAAGTCAAATAGGAACAGGGACACTCGAGGCTGGCCGATGTACTATGCAAATCAGTATTATAGTATACCTGATACAGGGGTCACAAACACGCCAAAACATTCAAGCATAATGCACATTAACACACGGGGGCGTGCACACATCGAATCGGTATAGAACATTTTCCAGAAGAGTCCCTGTAGCTGGAGGAGATCTGCGCTATTTGTCTTCCCTTTGGACAGATAGAAATGATACTCCAGTAACATGCCATTTATTAGACATTGCTCTTCGTTTGTACTGTGGAGAAGCTGGGCACAGCTTGCACGGAAACACTATTAGTCACTGAATCTAATTTGGTGTTGTTATTAATAGGTAATATAAATTGTATTGAAAAATAATTGCAAATGGGTATAACTTAATTAGCCGTAGCATTCAGTCATCCCGCCGGCAGCTTTAGACGTGTACAAACAGTATAGAGCATAACAAGAATAATATTAATAATAAGTAGCAGACGGCCTCCCACCGAAGCCAGTTCCCATTGGTTCAACTGCCTGTGGCAGGATAACTTTTTGCTAGAGTATTGTGGCTCACAATGTGGCCAAAACCGTCAGATTTAGTTGAACGACAATTAATCACAAAGCAATTTTCAAATGAGGTTTATCCGTAGCGTGGGAACTCGTTTTGCTTTCGACACGGCATGACCTAAAACACCATGTCATCTGTTAACAAACACAACAAAATCGCCGATCGAAACTGCATCAGAGATTATACAAATTGAACTTACAACTCCATACTAGAAATAATAGTCCGAGAAGCAGCATAATAATAATAATCAGATAATCAAAAGAGGTAGCCCAAACTGAACGGGTAAATCAGTTCGTTTTCGTAGCGAATTTCTCGCCATTAGCAACCTAATGTTTCTCTCGACTCACATGGTGGATTTGTATTGTGTTGTATATGGGCATAATGTGTAATGCATCGACACTTTGTTTGTATCTCGCTTCGTATTAGGCTGCACGTAGTTCGTTTGCTCCATTTTGAATTGCAGCCATTCAAGCACGGTTTGACGTATTTCAAAATGGTGCGGCGAATTTACGTGATGGCTTTACGGCGCCAACAAGTGAACGTTCTTGAAAAGCATCCTCCTCAGTCCTTTTAACGGAAATGAACATGAAGCTGCTCTGGCTACCGCGCCCTTTTACCATGCGCAACTGTGCAAAATACAATTCCTTCTCCTTAGAAGATGACATAAAAAAATAACATCCGAATCTAGAAGTTAACTGTAATATAGTATTGTTATAAAAATAATAATAATAACAGAAAACGGTAGAAACAACATATGCAAAGAATATATAGAATAATGAAGAGGTCATCTCATCATCCCGGGAGCTCTGTCCCACTCTGCAGGATGCAGATCCAACCCGAAATATATGAACCGAATCAATAATGTTCAATAGGGGAACTGTAAGTTCGGTCGCTCTACTGACCTCGAAGAATAACAGCGTCAGAGGATTGGGGATTATCTCGCATAGGTTTGTTGGGCGATTCGGCGATTTCCGCCCACAGGAAAATAAAAGGAACACATGAACCACTCAGAGCAACATTCACAGGAAGGGTCAGTTTGGACCGCCTACGATTGCATTCGAAGTGTACGCTAGTGTGTTATATAAAGACGCAAAGGTTTAGTTTAATTAGGTTAATCTACGACTAATCTAGGTAGAATGTGTATCCGACTAACACATGACACAACGTATGTTCGTCCACTCGTTTGGTGCTGGTCGTACGGAACACATTTTTGTTCTCGTAGATAATGTCCGTAGCAGCTTATTGGCTTAACTTGTTTTTATCCTTTTAATGAGCACAGTATTGTATCCAGATAGGTACATGAGGGAGGATATCATCATACCATATTGCATTATTATTAGTAATAATATTATTATTAGGCTAGTTATCAAATCTGGAAGAGGTATCGTAACCAATATGATGTACCGTGCTTCGTGTCCTGAAATGTGATATGTTTGGCCTCTCGAACTTCATCTCGAGCGATATCTTCTGCAGCAGATGGCAGCTGTCACGCGGTAGTAGTCACACACCTGCACCCCCTCAGCCAGTCAGGTGAGAATTGAACAAGCTCACGTCTACACAGCGAACGAATGAGTGGTACCAGCCGGCACGGTAATGAAGATAGATCGTGCAGTATAAATCTGAATGGCGTCTCGTTTTCTCGCGGCTACCGTTCGTTATAACACGCACAGCTTGCCTCCTTTACAGAAACACTTCATGACATGATTCTACGTCAAGCACGCACGCACATACGCGCACGCTACAGAGCGCATAGGGCGGATACAACAGTGTGCAAATTTCAACTGCATTCACTCAGATCACAACTGCACCCTCCACCGACTCTACATATGCGTGACGCTATAGTGCTTCCTTGCATTTACAGGTCGCCTATAGGCAGATGATCGGAGACCGGCACCGTACCACCACGACCAGTCGGTATCAAGGACACGTATTTCGGCCGATGTAGACAACCTCACATTTTAAGTGACGCACGATTGCTGAATTATTATGGCACGTGCCACTGTCCATCTACCGGCGTCGCTCAAAAGAAAATCGGGAAAAGCGAAAACACATAGGCAGCACAATTTCACCAGCACGCACACGGTCGCGGGAAGACAATAGAATGCGGTTAATTTTCACCTATGGCAGACGAGCAATTTGCTAACGCCAGTTCAATAGCGATTGTTCCAATGCACGCATAGGGCATAGTCGTCAATCAGTCACTCTCAACATCCAACGACAACATCAATATGTAGACAGGCCGAACCAAACAGACAGATATTACACCCACAGCTGTTCACTGTGTGGCTGTCATCAGCTGTCGCCGTTGCGGCTCATTCAACAGGTGGCCTGACTATTCTACAGATGTCTTGTCCCGAAATCTATATTCTTGACTTGTGTTGCATAATGCACTTGTTACCAGCGTGCTCGTCGGCCGAGTGTTGGCTGATAATACCTTGCGTGTTGCCCTATTCGACGAATGGGGAATTGACGCTGGGCCACATGGACGCTACATCTTCATTAACGCCTACGCTAACAATGATAGGGATACTGTGAGCGGTGGCGTAGATAGCTGTGCATTTCATATACATAGAATATCGTTTGCGGCGGCGGCGGCTGCTTTCACGGCGGGCGTCAGGAATCGTATGAGCCTACGGAACGCACGGCGGAGCCCGGAAGGCGCGATCGTCCCAGGCGCACCGGTAGGGGTCTCTGTCTCTCTGGACGGTCCAGGAGTCCAGAAACAAGTGGCCACCGGAATATGCCGCGGCTGAATAACAACGAACAAGTTGCCTGACACACTCGAGCCCACTTGACCGACCCGACAGTTGGGACAGCTAGCTCTTCGAGAATTCGACGCTCAAATCGCGGACATTTTATAGAATTGATTTACTATTTCTTGTTAGCATGCAGGGTGCAGTAGCAGTTTCTCGAGGCCAGGTCACAAACAAAGTGAAAGCCAATATATCTGCAGGGAGTGAATAGCTAGTGAATAAGCCCAGTAATCGAGTCCGATTCGAAGACACGGCCGTCTGGTGCGGCGAGAAGGTGTCCTTGCACAATGTACCTCATGAAAATACTGGAAAACGCTTAATGGGCAAGTGAGAAGGTGCCTATAGCCGGTCAGTGGTGTCTCTCCACAAAGAAACTCGGATGATATTTGCGAATCAACTACGAATCGAAGAAGCGCGAAAATACAATGCCAAAAGTGAGCACTTCATAGTCCTACACATGGCTATTAATAATGATCGTTCGTTGAATGACTCGAAATCAATGCGTTTAATCAAATGTATTCCCTTTTTTTTACATTTTGCTCGGCGAGAGAACGCTCTATGGTTGAGTACCTGTATGACCATCTGCTGATAACTCATTGCGCACACGGCTGCGCGATAGGGTGACACTTAGGCAATGCACAACGCTGTCAACCGCAGCGTCGGCCAGGAGGGCATGTCAGGCTGAACGAACCATGAAACACTTTTTATTATAGGGACATGGACAGGTAGATTGTTAGATTTGGAAAGTATCTGGTGCACTGTATGGAAGTTATATATAACATAACATCTACGGGTTATTTCCGGAACTGCAATTTTAACAATGCTTAAGTTCCAGATTAAAAAAAATAGAGTAAAAGTAAGAGTGTATTATCTTTATGTATGTGTATATATATATATATATATATATATATATATATATATATATACATAACGACGTGAATAAAATGAGCAGTTGATTAAAGTGGTGCTGCCCGTGACTGTGAGTGACTGGCTGTCCCTGAAAGATCGTACACTCCGCTCCTCTCGGAGGGGTTTGGCGACGGGCTAATAACCACCGGATGGGAGCGAATCGTTGCGGTTTCGACGCTTACTTCTAGCGCGTTATTAGCGGCACCATTAGAATCGACAGTCATATGGCGTTCCAGACGCGTCCGCTGGCACCGTCACAACAGGACGGTGCGGTTTCATAGTTTTGCCATAATAGGCATAATCGTCGTCATTTAGACGACACTCTCGTGCACCCAAATGGTCTCATATTCGCGCCGTGTGAAACAACACCAGCAGACATCCCTGTGCAGTTTCTCCCCCTACGCGGGCAACAGCGCTGCGATAGTGCAGAGAAAGATTCACCGAAAAGCGATTGTTGTAACCACGGTGGTGTACTCGAATTACATAACATCTGCGTGATGTCACGATAGTCATAAGTAGTGCTGGCGGGCCGTCAGTGGTCCAGAAATGACAAAATGTACCAGGTAGCGGAAGAGAGACGGGAGAGCATTCGTTGTGCGGCAGCACATCGACGTATCAATGTCGGAGGGGGGCTCTATTTGGCCACTTGGACAAAACGTTAATCAGGCTGGCGTTAGACATCGTATGAGCATGTTGGCAAGTGTGAGAACTATGGCGCTGGAGGAACGGTGGAGAAAGATCAAATTTGAACTGATTCAACGAAACCTGCACCTTCTAGCTGGGTGCCAGATTTGAGAGACTTACGCATGAACACTATAGAATCGTATTATACAAGCAATATGGATTCACTGTGAGCTCTTCATCATATACTGCCTTAGGCGATCCGTCATGACCTTCTTACGGCAGACGTACACTATGTCCGGCAAGTTACACGTCGAAGACCAATGAATACGGACAAAATTTACCATTTCAAATGCATGCCTCCTCCAGGTATGGCGTTTTTCTGTCCTACCTGCGCATATTTAGGTAGTATCACGCAGAGTAAAGCATAACGGGACGATGAAAATCGCAGAACATTGGCAGTGCTCGATGATTTCATTTTCAGCATATGTTCCTCTTTGTCTTTTGTTTTCAAGTACGCGTTTCCATCGAAATGTTTCTATCTATCAGGAAACAGGGAAGCGGCAAACTTTTATAGAAGGTGAATCTTTGAAACGGCAAACTTCCGTTAGTGGCCGTCGTAGGTTCCCGAACCCGCCAGCAAGTTTGGCAGCGGGAGCATCAACGAATTGAATTCACGAATAATACAGGACCCGCAGATGAGGTTTAATTTCGAGTCGATAGAATGCTCTGTTCTCAACCTCTACGCCCAGTACAAAGGCAACGTACACTGATCTCGTTCAGTCACATAGCAGAAATAACAGGCAGACTACGAGCGGCAGACGGACCATGAGTAGCCACGCGTCGATTAGCGCGGCCCGTTCGTCAACAATGCTTAGCACAACGACCATATAGCACCGTTACCGCCATTAACGAGATAAATAAATCGCTAGCTAATACGGATAGATAAAATATACATGGGACAGCAAAAAAAGAAAAACGAGAAACGACAGCACGGTGGGGTGAAGTACAATAGTTTAAGTCTATTAGTCTAGACGAATCGAGATCGTCCATGGTGTGACCGCTGCTCGAGTAGCGGCGCTGAGACGTAACATTTGATTAGATTCTGTCTGTTCCGTTTACCGCAACGGTGGGTCTTGATGCAGGTCGGTTCGTGCCATCGTCAGCGAATATTCAGGCCCAATCTATTTCGAGCTGGCAAACCAATTGCACTGGCGTAAAGCATCGCTACTTCACCGGCGGCGGCGGCGGTGGCGGCGCCGACGCTGGTGATGGATCACAAGCGACGAGAAGTGGAAGAGATCTAGCACGAAAGTGAGATCGTCCTGCTGTAGTGTAATGTTTGGAGGGTCAGCAATCTCACACCTATTTTTGTAGAGTGCTCTCAATGGAGCGAACACTACACGGGCAACTCGTCGATAGAACGTGGAGAACGCCGACGATAGGCACATTGCGTAATAGACGACACTCTGTCTAGCTTGCCATAAATAATAGTATGTATCGTTTGCAATTCATTAATGACTAGCACATCTCATTAGCAGCATCGAGTTGGGTCAAATGGGGTCGAACATTTCGATCGACACGCTCGATGTACGAGCCCGACTCGCAAAATGTATTAGACGGCGTCCACCAGATGGTGGGTGATGCCATTCGCTGATCAAGCAAAAAGTTGAGTATAAGTCCTTTAGCATTCGACGGGCACCAATCAGCCAATAGTGCGCGAACTGATGTATCAAGGATAAGATTCATAGATGTCCTCTCATAGAGGCTATTAGACCTGTAGATAGGCTGCGATCCTCAGTGGCTAACAAGCAATTTTGACGCAATTTGGCAACGAGACTCAAACGATAGGGAGTGATATCCTTATGACGGCCGCCGCACCGAACCAACAACATTCAAAACAGATTAATAATAATATTACAGCCTTTCTAGTTTTCTCTTGCATCGTTGATCAGCGAATTTCAATCATCCAACCTCGTCCTCAGACGGATTCACATTGAAGAGCATACGAAACGCTATTCGTAAAATGGCTGACTTAAGCGAGAACAACGTTGCTTCCTTTGTCTACATTCGCCAATCCGTGACATTCGTCTCCTCTCTGACCCTGTGTGATCAGACGTCCAACGTCTGACAGCTACACAGCTATGTTATAGATCGCTTGAACACCGTCATCGATCGATTCGTATGACGGGCGATGAGTCATAGACCATAGACGTGGTATGGCGGCCACGATACGACGGCGTGTTTCCTACGGTAGTTTTATAAGAGGGCGAATTCAATGCAGCGTGCCCACCCGCTTCAAAGCCAAGTATATTATATATATATATATATAGCCAAGTATGTTTGTAGTACATTTGGGTTGACCTAACCTCCGCTGCCATGTGGATGCGAGATCCGTTTCATAACAGGACTTTTCTATGCCTGTGTTCAGAGTGCTTTCTGCACGACGTGCCTTTTGACTTAGTCTGCTGGGGGCCCTGTTCACTACCCGATGAAGCGGTGCCTCAACAAGCATCGTATGTGATATTGTGTACGCATTGCAGGAAGGTCTCCGGTTTAGTTTACTTTGATGTTGCAGAATGCCTACAAGTAGCATACTTAGTCGAAACCAATCATATGGAGCGTCTGAGAATAGTACTAACTACCCACCGTGTTATAAAAAGCGTCACCAAATTCTCAAAAGCCTATTCACGGGCGAGTAATATTTAAGTAAAAGGATTTATAGAAAATAATCTTAAATGACATGTAACATTGTCTAATCCACCATTCCGTTTTGTGACTTTTGAGTAACACCCTATCAATACTCTTAATGCCGATGCTCTGTAGTGGTAAACTCGCTTTGGCCTTTGACTTATTTATTTTTCCCACGAAGTTCCTATACTCTGTCAAAGACATTCAGCCCAGTGGTCGCGATGTTGCTGCTGCAGGCGGGATATCCATTCTAAACCTCGAATACAGGACATGGCAAGGTTCGTGAACGTTTGACAATGGGCTCCATTCGCACACGCGTCTCCATTGAGAATTTGTTTTCTGAATGTAGACCACATGATCTTCATCACTTATCACCTCAGTAAACAATTGGAACGTGATATAGAATTGACGTAGGGCAGACATATGAAGAGGAGACGATCAATGTCTAAATCTCGTGATCTCATATCTATACGATATATATATATGCGAAGATGCGGAGAAGGCCTTAAGTCGTTCACGATACGACAACGAGATCCGACGAACGCTTGGCGAAGACAAGCAAGAATAGCAACCAAACAAACATTCTGCCCCAGGCAACGGATTCGAGCCGACAATGATTTGTAGGCTTAGCGTTAGTAACATTAGCACGCGCTATACCTAAGCCCGACGCCAAAGGTAGACAACAAGCGAGATAGACAACGAGACCAACACATAGAGTAAAAATAATAAAATATATAATCGCAGTATGATAATAATAATAATCAGTATGACTGTTCGTTCGACACGATCAGCACCTTCTTCGCCAGAAGATGAAGGCCTATCGAGCATGGGACACTGAATGCGATGAGCCACGTTGAGTGGTTGTCGCACAGCAATGACGTGTTCAGCAGTAAAAGGTCACTCGACTAAACACTGCGTGTTTCTTCACGAAAGTGCAGACGTACGGACAGCGATTCGAAGGAGGCATCCGAAGTCAACCATGGCGGAAAACAATGTTTTATTGAGACGCTTAATGCGAACGACATTGGGCGATTATACTGTGGCAATTGCAGCTACCGAGAAGCGCCTCGGTGAGAAGAACTTCTGGCTGAGGTCTATCGAGCAAATTTTCAATAGTTGGAGCTGATCGTGGCTATAAATGATAAAAGCAGATCCAAACAATACAAACCTGATAGTAGAAACCACGTATCACATGAGTATCAAGACGAGCCCCGCATTCATATATATATATATATATATATATATATATATACTTCATTTTTGTGAAATCAATTGTTCAATTTGTAAATCGAATGGTAGTCAGCGTTTATTAGCCATGATCGATAAATCTATCGGGCAGTGTGATCACCAGCAAGAACCACAATGATGCCCATTGTGACTCTAGAAAGAGGAACGTGGTCGGTCAGCTTAAATCAGCGCTAGCTATTCAGATTTGCAGCATCAGCGGTAAGCTACACAGAATCTGATAACGGTACACGATGTATTCAGATCCCGATATTCTTCTATTACAACGGTAACAAAGCAGATCGCCACCGTTTAGTCCACGTAGCCGTTTGCTTCGTGGACTTACTGTGCAGAAACCATGATACTGTCTGGGTAGAAACACAGTGCCCTTGTGCCCACACATCCGGATTGACGTACAGGGGTTGACGCCCGAAGGGCCAACCTCCGTCGAGTCGCACGCCCGTACACTGTTCTGCTCTTTCTCTCGTGCGTTATAATTTGGTGTCGGCAGCAGCGGCAGCAGGGGAGGCAAGCAGTCGATACGACAATAACCAGCAACAATCGCTCACAATATTCATTCATTCTCCCGACAGGATATTGGCTTGCGGCGGTGCCAGCCACAGCAGCAGCAGCAGCAACTACGAGGGCAATAGCAACATTTGTTTGCTGTTGGCCTTGTGGGTTGAACACAGGCGGCGGTCGTTCGATCGTCCGGGCTTTGATCCGGCTTCTGTGTCGGCATCCGTCTCAGCCATCGTTGCTGCAACCCGCAGCAGTAGCAGCACTTTGAACGATACTAAGTAGAGACAATAATATCTGTATCCATACTCAACATGGCGACACAGCCTCGACACAGAGAGCGATTTTTAGCTCTCAGTATGCGAAGGAATGATTCAGCCGTGAGTAGCTAAGCGACGAAGCGCGCAAACAAGCGCTGGTTGCACTGGTGGCGACAGAGGCGTCAACACCGTCGTCGTCGTCATCATCATCATTGTGATCAGCATCACCCACAACAGCAATATTAACACCTGGGGGGGGAGGCGCGTGTAACGACTCAGTGACGGTAATAGCTGGAGTTGCGGCGGCGGCGGCGGCTATCATGGACAACTCTGGCTCAACGCGACATAAGTCAAGCAAACGGAACGCTAATGGAGGAGGAGGAGAAGGGCTGTTGCTCCCTCAGCAGGAAGAACAAGGGAACTGGACAGGATCGAACGATTGCTTGCTCCTATGACTGACTGACTGTTTGTCTGTCCCGAACAGATCTAGCCCGCGCAACGAGAAGATAGAGCGCGCGCGCGACAGAGGAGAGAGAGAGAGAGGCAAGGTCGTGTGGTCGACATCGGTGCTATTTCGTCAGCACCACCACCACTAGCAGCAGTTGACTTGAACACTCATACTTCCAGATGCACTGCACACCACGCAGTGTGTAAGGAGCATGGGCAGACAGCGAAAGAACGTTGGTTGGTTGGTACAGACGGCCGCAGACACAAATCGTCACCGAACGCCAACCGTCCGCTAAAGGCACCGGCATTTTCGGCAGTCGATTGAGCATTGAGCTTCTGGTGAGCCATCATTCAGCTCACCTCATGGTCCCTTTCGAAAAGCCGATCTGAAACTACGTCAGGATAAGTTGGTGGTGGTAAAAACACGTTTGGGCAAGCTTAGGAGTGGAGCCTAGAGTTGTTTTAAATAATATATTAAGTATACATAGAATGACGCTGGTATTATATGTATTTAATATTTAATATTCAAGGGGTACGATTAAATTATGTTAACAGAAATTCGTAGGTTTTTCGTATTTGTGGGCGTCTAGCTATATACGTATGTCTGTGTCGGTGTGTGGGAGATTCTTCCTCACTGTTCCACATGAAGAAAGCAATAAAGACGGTTTAAATAAAGGAAATTGCCCCTTACGCCGAAGAATCTCGATCAACGATCGATTTATTTGTAGAGTAAAGATAAACTTCAGGTTGAATGAACCAAACACAAAAGTTGTAGTCTTCACATTCGCATAGTTCCCTTATTCTCATGTGCGACGGCATCATTTAATTAAATAGCTAACCATTTGAAGGCACTGCCTATTATCGATCTTGAAGGGAACATGAAGTGATTATCGAAATTATCGAATGAGATATTAACCAAACAACTTATGTGTGACAAGCTATTGCATGTCTTTCTCGTCCGCATGCCGTACGTCCACGTATAAATGCCCACCACCTTAGGTTGCGCATACGCGAAGAGCTCAAATCGTTCAAAACAATGCACTGAGGGCAGTGCTCAGTCTACGTGAGTCGAGCTCGAAAATGCACGATCGCGCTGAAAACGTAATTGTGGCCATAGAATAGCTGTTCGACTATAACACCACTACTCCAGCACCTTATGTCTTCCTATGACCTATCCCCAGAGCAAATTCTACGATACCCAGTATCGTAGAAACGGGGTCGCCCCGGACCAGGCTCGAAATAAAGGCAACGAAAACCAGTCGGTCTTTTTGATTGCGTGCCTACTAAGAAATCGGCGTGGACGCACAATGTCAAAGACACGAACAGACGCGCCCTGCTACGAGCTCTGTTAGTTCTAGCCGGAGTCGAAACATTCGGACGAACTGTATTACAGCGCAGCTTATTACTCGCATCGCCGTAATGTTTACAACATTATGCGTGCTGCCGAAAGATGCTAGTCAGGCGGCGTCAGGTTAGACAAATAATAACGGGCTGCTTCAGCAAGTTGCCTGATAGATGCTACTGGTAGATTACATCATAAGCGCAGGCGGCGGCGGCCGGCGGCTGCGGTTGTACAAGAGGGAAAAATTATGGGGATTCGTTATTCCGTTCGTGATTCTGTCGAACGAGATGATTATCCTATAAAAGTTGACTCATCTATTTCGCCGAGGGTCATTCGCACTGTAGTTCTCGGCCCAGCAAGTCCCATTCAGCCACCAGCTGATTCGCAGTGGGTCCCGGCGTAGACCTCTCAGACGGGCGAGCTGTGGAACAAGTAATAGTATTGCAACAAACTCGTCCTCTTCTATATATCACACGGAAGATGGGAGACGCGGCCGGCGAAGTTGGGCCTATGACGTCCCCAGCTCAACAGGTTCGCTATTCACTAAGCGTTGCTGGATAGCTAACTAAAACCACAGACGGAGCGGTTCCCGCACACAGAGAGGTTGTGAAAGCACAACCCGTAACGGGCCCGTTCGTCGGAGCGAAGTCAAGAGCGCCATGGCTAAGATTGAACAGGGGAACTACGAACGAAGCGGTGAAATTTGTAACGCCGCGAAGCCGCCGTGGCAGCGGGCGTCGAACGACAACGGCAAATTGAAGTGTTTCCAGCTACCAATCAGTCAGCAGTCACAATCACTAAAATGACTGTGTATTGTAAGTGGTCTCAAAAGTCGATTAGGTAAAGTAACCCACCGCGGATAGATTTAATCAACAATATCTCTCCTGGTCCTGTTAAGCGTACAAGCGTATATCTCATCCTGACGCAAAAAAAATAGGCAATAAAATCGTCTAGACCTGTCGCTGAATGGCGTAACAATCGGACCAATTCAATGCATTCAACAAGTACGTGTGAATGCACATTAATAAGTTCGTTTGAAAAACACGTCACTACTGGTCCAATCGAAACGAGTGTATTCAACCTGCGTATGCAGCTAACACCAGGCTCTGAATTCATATTGGACATATTTACTAAAAGCCTTTGATTTATGTTTTTGGCGACATGCAGCAAGTGCACTCGAGGAACACTCTCCTTCATAGCATTTGAAGGGATAGACGCCACATAACATGTTGTTGTATTTGTTATGTTAAACTGAAGAGCACTCTGGCATGTGTCACATCCTTAGGACAGGTAACGAAATAGTATACATATCTATCAATATCGATAATATCTGTGCTTTATTGGGGGAATTTTCACACAACTTTACATAGAACAGCTGAATGTCACGATTGTTTAGGGACGTAGATATTCTGCACTAATTGGCGTATTTCTCCCCGTATATGCTTTTACATATGCTTTGGGGTATACTTCCTGTCAAGGTGACCTTCACAAGGTGTTCTCTTGTGAGATATGCCCTTATAAACGGGATTCGGCTAGACATAGAAGTGCGCATAAATGCGAAACGGTTGATTGGTCCACAGTGAGATGGCCGTGAACAATGACGGTGGTTTCTGCATATCGGACCAACCAGCCAACGAAGCAACCAATGTATTCGACATCGTAGAGTTAACAGTTGTCGCTGCAGCAGCAAAATTCAGATTGATTGAAATGCACATTAAAGAAGCTTCCTGGTTGTGTTGAACAATGGATACACTTGCGAGTTGGCTAATCAGATTGTCAGCAATAGACCGCCGATTATTTAAAATTCATTAAATTTTAGACTAATTACGTGCCGACAGCCAGGATCACGTGCCATTTTGTGCCACAAACACACACACAAGCACACGCACCGTATAATAGAAAGCTCATCGATTCCTACAGTAGCCAGAAAATCCAAGTAAGACAGCTTTCGTACGGGATTTCTGGACAACTTTCCTGTTGTTTTTTCCCCCCATTTTTTTTCTTGTTCTTACATTGACGAGATTTCAACTGTCAACTTCAATCGTCGAGATAACCCCCGGTAAGTGAGCCGTACTTCAATGAATATTAGAATGTCGAAGCCAGCATACGATAACGAAAGCCAATGATAGGACGACGATGTATCACCACAAAGTGATGTTAGCCAATCTCAGCTGATTGAATACGATTGGGAAACACGTCCGCGGTAGAACAGCTCCACACACAATATTTCTCATAGTCATTTCGCACCGTGCCACCGAGACTGCGATTTTCGTTCAATCGATCAGTCGAAACTCTGATTGACTTCTCTCAATCGGTCTGTCTTATCGTCCGCGTATCAAGGCCGCACACAGTGCGGCGGCCCTTAGTATCAGCGATTGGCGATATGACGAAATGCCCATGTATAGATTATAGAACATATAATGTACAAGCGTGGACTTTTATTAGGCGTTTTATTTTCTCACGTCATATCATCGCCCTCACGTCATCGTGTCGATATTAATGCGGCTTGTAGAAGCAGATCAGTAAAGGCACAAGTCTCCGTTAGGCGAATCTGGCTTGTCTGTCGAAACAGTTTCATAACACGATTTAGAAATTACGTTTAGCATACCGCTAACGGCAGCGCGTAACCTTAACTCAGGAGATTGCAGTGGCCTGCAAACAAGCCGCCACGAGATAAACAACGAACACTGATGAATGTCAATTACAAATGCACCCGCTGACACCTGACATAAGAGCTACACATAAAAAAAATCATTGATAAACGGAGATCGTCACATGTGTGTTTATGTAATGATAACGTAAATAGAACGCGTATATGCTCCTTGCATTCTGTGTCGGCAAATCTCTACAGACACACGACCCGTTTTGGTTTCTAAATGCGATAAGGTGCTGACGCCCATTTCTGACATGTTCGAGTTTTGACACTGAGCCTGATCAGCTTTGCATATTCTTGGATGTTTCCACCTCGGAAGCTCTGATCTCGTAATTATTGATGGGGGCTAATTTTTACCATCAAGTTAGGAACGCGTAAATGAAAGCAGTGACAACATCCCATTAATTGTTTAGAGTTTACACAAGCGACCATGTCCAATCAACAGTCTCGGCCGTTTTGGCTAAGCAGAGAGCACGGCCAACTGCTTGCGCATTCGAGTACGCGACAAATAAGCAAAGTTAATGTCTCGAAAGGCGTCAGACTGGTGATGATGACAAATGGCCATTGTTTGGGTGTGGCATTGATTTACTCAAATTTAAATTTGTTCTAACAGAACTGCCGTTGTACAATGAATAAGTTCTCGTGAAGACAATAGGAGAAAAAATGTACAGCATAATAGCAATGAAAGAGTATATAGCGTTGCGTTCGTCAACAATTGGACAGCATTTATACCCACTAAAACGAGATATCTTTCGAAATCGGTGGAATAAAAATCCTATGAATAGGCTTTCTTTGCTTTGAGAGAATTTCGATCAAATCAGTTGCGGTCTCCATTGGATATGATGTCTGTATTTTCCATCCAGAGAAAATTAAGTTACGATAAAATAGAACAAGTGGCCAAATTCAGGTGAAGGTAGGATACGAACGATTCATTTGGTTTATTTAACGAACTGCAGTTTTACTATGATCAAGCTCTCTTACAAGAGAGAAAAGGTCTTATTATAGGAGCCTATTATAAGCAAAGGTCTTATATAATGGTGGTAGCCAACTCGGAAACCATTACTTAAGATGTTCGATCTGATGATGGCCAGACTAATGATAGGTGAAATAAGCCACTTTTCCATTTTATCAGCAAAAAAAAGTCCCTCGTCAAATAGTCAAGTAGTTGATCGCAGCGAGACAGATTGATCGATAAGAGGTTTATCGACGAAATTTCTGGAGTGACATGCACAGGATATTAGCTACCCACACGCCGACACATACCCAATAGCGATAATCACTTATTACCTGGTAAACAAGAGAAAATAAATCTTAACCTGGACAGAAGAGAGGTCCGTAGATAAATCATTTACATAATACATAATCTCTGCCGCACGAGTGCATGATGACAGCGCAGGGTAGTGTAAGGCTTTTAGATATTAAAAAAAAAACATTTCCCACACTGATTGTATCATGTAACGACAACCGGGGATATTCACTGAAACTCAGACACATTAATGGTAAGTGGTAACTCTGCCTGTTTCAAGTATGTCCTAGCGGGAGTGTGTTGCTACTGAGAGGTGTTTTTGGGCATTGCGAAACCAAATATATCCAATACATTACAACGGAGCAATTCCAAGTAAGCAACCGCTGCTAAAGTCTAATCCGCACGTGAGTACTCGTCATTGTGTAGGGACAAACACAATCGGAGATGAAGCAACTACTACTCTCGATAATGAAATGTCTTAATTGTTTACAAGGTCGGCCCCGGCCACTGATTGTGTCAGGACACACGCCTCCCGAATGGACGATACATAGCTTGAATGATGTCATTTAACAATGACGCGAGACAATTTGCCGCCACCATCGAATTTGGGTGTGCAACAAAGGTTGAGGATTGCCCAAGCCGTAATCTTCTATTCTGTCAGAAGACATTTTTTTAACTGTCACTTATTTCCCGTCTGGGTGTAAGCATGACTAACATTACTACGAATAACAATTAATAAAATAGCTAAGCAAGTGTGGGCACGATTGCCTTTTTTGTTTTATACAATATATACATATATATATATATATATATATATATATATATATATATATATATATATATATATATATATATATATATATGCAATTACGACCTCGTATGAGGTTCTCATGACGAAAAGGGGGAATTACAATTTTAGCAAAACAATTTTATATTTCAGGTATTCCCTTGAAAGCTATTTTGAGTATGCGGCTGAAACAATTACCAAAATAGTGGTTTTAATGTCACGGTTGCTAAATAGAACGGTGTCTTGGGAATATGCTACCCCCAAAACCTCATATGAGGTCGTAATAGCATATATATATATATAATGTATGAACCAAAAAACGTCGTGCGCACACCCCGTTGTCACAAGCGTTTTTCAAATTTGCCGCGCGCGCAAACGTATTGAATGAAGGGAGACACTCGTTCACTTCGTTCGGTTTTCGTTCTATAACTAAGTAACTGCCTTTATCGTCCTACCTTAATAAGTGCCCTCTTCGATGACGCGT
Organism: Stratiolaelaps scimitus; assembly: GCA_019614645.1. Classification (NCBI taxonomy): domain Eukaryota; kingdom Metazoa; phylum Arthropoda; class Arachnida; order Mesostigmata; family Laelapidae; genus Stratiolaelaps; species Stratiolaelaps scimitus. The sequence goes on from JABWDB010000029.1 coordinate 2,170,525, forward strand.
AACCGTCGGGACAGATCCATACCTCGCCCGCCATCTCCGATGTCATTCTCACCAGGACTTTCAGATAGCTAAATATCCAGATCCACCCCCAGCGGAGGACGCCACTTAACGACATACAGTTATATCCTTTATTGTTATTATTATTATTTTGGATGACGACAGGGTATCGATGTTTGTGGTAACGGTTGATGTCGCACGACTGACTATCTCAGTATAAGACCGCACAAGCAAACAAGCACATTGACACAAACGCCTACGCTCGTCATATACGTGGCCACGCACGTCCACTTAACTAGACGCACACCCACGAAACCCCACGGCATCTGGAGACATCAATATGACGATTACAGTTTCTACTACTGACTCGATGGTACACAAGCATGTACAGGTAAACCGCTTGCAGGTGATCACGCGCAGTTGCAGCTTCACTGCCTGATGACATCACGACCCTGAGCCTCATCGAGGGCCACTGAGAAGCTCAAGCGGAGTGCGTCAGCGCCTCGTCGCTCTTGACAACAACGCGTGCGGCCAACGGATCAGATCGATTGGACCTTTCAGTGATGAGTGCTCCCTCCAATAAGAACAACAACAACAGGCAACTTCACAGTCGCTCCGATGACGACTGGTGCCTGTTTCCTTCTGGTTTCGTATTTTCTCATGGAAAGAAAAAGATGGAGAAGTTGTTTTGTTCCTCGAATGGAAAATGCGCCTGCCTGCTCGCCGCGTTCGTATTTTTTGCTTGTAAATTGACTAGGGCCACTACTGCTAGTGGTTAGAGTTGTAGTTGTCGGCCGGGGCAGATGCGGACCGAGGCCGAGCGGGTGGCAGAATGTATGTATTGCATACTAGAAATCACCATCGGCTTGTGATGATTGCGAGGATCCGATCGATACAGCGATTGCATAGGCCCGTTTACGCTTGCCTCCCCGAGCGCATGAATATTTCAGTTGAGACAACGATCAAGTGATACATTCGTTGTATTATTGTGCCATTCTCGCCATGGCCAATGGTCATCCCCTCAAGCGATCTCAGAGCAATATCTGATGAGCGGTGAGCCAATAGTCGAATGAACAAAAAGCGATGTTACTCCATTCGTTACAACGGTCAACACCGGCAACGGGCAACTTCACCAACGGCTCGCAGCAGCTACACAGCCAGGAAGGACTCCGATGCACTCACGTATCCACATAGACCAAAGATCGACAGGTAGACGTGTATAGGGCGGGGTGAATATCTTCCAATTTGTCGATTTACAGGGTGATCACACATGTGCGGCTGAATCAGCCACAGTTCACCGTCACCATCTAATGAAAACACCACTGAAACTCGATTGACTCTGGTTATGCCGCTCGCTCTCTCACTCTCTCATTGATTTCCATTGTCACATTTGTCGTAATATTCCTTCGAATATTTCGTTGTGCGCCGTCTCATGAGATCGCTTTTCTCGTCATCGTCAAGTCGAGTGCGTCTTCACAGCGAGTGGGACTCCTGTGATCATCCCGAGTCAGCAGGTTGGGCTAACAGACACTGACTGCCTTCTCCGAGGCGTCGGCGGGGCAGAGGCAATGGGATGAAATTGTTGAGGCACAATTATAGCGGTGTTGTAGGCATTTCAGTAGAACACATCATCTCACAACAGCCCGCGTCCTGCTCGTCGACCTCTCTGTGTATGTGTGTGCGCCTATGGGGCTGTTATTACACAGTGTATTTATCTAATATGCTTATATTTTGCATGGTTTTCTTTGGTCTACACACACATACACACATATATATATATATACAGATCGACTGAGGCAGCTATTAGAAAATAGCAGAGGAGATGATCAAACCTCGTCGTTGCTGTCACCAATCGTAATACAACCACTAACACTACTACCACTACTGCTGTGCCGACGGCAGTGGCGACGGCAGCTTTTTACCGACTGTGCTGTGCTAAGTCGCATAGTCGTCGGACTCTTTCTCTGACACTACAGCGATCCGAGGGCCATGAGATACAACGGGCAACAGCTGATCAGCCTGCCAGTGACCCAGGCAGACAGACAGCGAGTCAACACAGCCATCGACAGCAACAGCAGCAGCACCAGCAGCAGTAGCACGGGCTGTATGAGAGAAGAGCAGGGAAAGAGAGTTTGCTGCTGCGGCTGCTGATACCGCTGAAGAGCAGCAAGGCAAACTGAGCTTTTGCTGTTACTTCATGAATTGTTGTTGTTGTTATTGTTGTTGTTGTTGCTGCTGCTAGAAGTGACTGTTGTGGCGACAGCCAACAACGCCGTCACACGACAACAGGGTAAGGGAAGTGAAGCTGGCTGCTTTTGTTCGTTTCGATCAGACAACGTTTAGCTGCTCTGGCAATACGGTCACACGACAGACGGCCGTTTGATCCGATAGGCCAGAGCAGATCAGATGTAAGCGTAACCGCAAGCAGCACAATCGTCGACCGCACACCGCCAACACACTAGATTGCCCGTTGTTTTGCTGTTTCGGCCGTTATACGAACACATTATCAAGAGACAAAACAAGAGAACGACTACCAAGCCGTGTCTAGCCTGGAAGCTAGAGGTCGTCGACAGCCGTCGACACCAGTGACGCTAACACAGCTCCACTCGGTGAAGGTGCTTCAGCTACGGCCGCTGAGGTGGTGATACCAACACAGCCGAGGGTTGGCAGTGCGAAGTGCGAGACAGCAATTCAAACCGTGCAACAAATTGTTGTACAACAACAACAACAACACTGAGTGAGGGGAGATTTTTGCATGATCGAAATTCGAATGCTCAACTGCTTGCCGACGTTGTCACATACACAAGCTCTCATCGGGCGTCGGGTAACGCTCACAATACTGGTTGGGCTTCTCTCCCTCGCAGGCCTACAGAGCCCCGCCGTTTTTCAGAGCTCTCAATCGCGATCAGAATCGCACTTCACGAGCAACAACGATTTCGGCACGGCGGCCAGCATGGAATCGCGGCTACATTGGGCATGTGTACGCGGTCTGGTAGGGGGGCACGAACGCTTAGGAAAGAATCCGAGCAGCATTTTTTGTACTCGGTAGTATGACAACAAACCACAAGGTAGAAACCGGACCATCGTCCAACTACTGGGGCAACTGGGCTAGCTCGCGAACGGGGGTACCCTGCAAGGTGGCTTTTCTATGTTATGTCGAAATCGGCCTAGACAATGGACACCACCACACAGGATTGGAAGGTGGCAAGCGGACTAATGTTCCCGTTTTTGTCAAACATCACTTCAGTGGTCAAGTATCACAATTTCGATAATGAGGCTCAATATTATGTGTTCCCATAAGCACAGCAGATTTTAGAAATTTCGTTGAAAATTCAGTGTTTAATGCAATTTTTTTTTTTCGAGTTCGTTAAATCAAATATAATAAATGTAACGTATGCCCCAATAGATCGTGGGGCGCGCGGGCGGCAGAGGAGGGTCCTCATAGCACCTTTCGTCTTCCGACTGAGCTGAATGATATTATTCTACCTTCATTGCTACGACATAGGCCTAAAAACAATAGATCTTGGGGGGGGGGGGGGGGTCTGACCTTGGCTGGCCATCTCGTATACATATATATCAGATGAGACACTTGTTTGAAACGCCTGCTCGTTTTGCAGGGTAAAGGGAACTGAAGTTCAATGCGAGACTTCGGAGTCTGCGCCATTCGGTGAACAAACTATACCGCTGGTACTTGAGAAATAGATCCTTAGAATCTAAGATGGCGTATTATCATAGTCTTCGTCGCTACAGACACGACCTTCAAATTGCTAGGAGCTCGTTTTACCGAGAGCAGTTTGGGCGACATAAAGGGAATGCAAAGAAGTTGTGGGAGTTTGTAAACGCTGCCTGTGGACGGGAGAGACAAAAAGCGGCACTGCCAACAGCCCTGGTCATCGAATCCGGCGAACTGACAAGTCCGCAGGAGATTGCGAATGAATTAAATACTCATTTTGCTGCGGTGGGCTCAAAAACGGTTGCCTCTCTTCGGATCGACGATAATATCGAGCCGGAGCTTACATCGATCTGGCCCTGTCGAAACACCACATTTGAGTTCTCCCAAGTCAACTGTGTGGAGATTCAGACAGTGCTTGAATCTACGAAGGCTAGTTGGTCTACAGGCGCAGCAGGGATCCCCAGCGCTCTGGTAAAACGTGCGTCGGCGGTGCTCGCGAGACCTTTTGCTCACATAGCCAATCTGTCGCTGAGTAGGGGGACATTTCCACGCAAGTTGAAAGACGCTTCAGTTATACCACTATATAAGAAGAAGGGGGATCGGAAGCATCTGTCAAATTACCGACCAATCTCGTTGGTTGATTACTTGTCCAAGGTGATCGAGAAGGTAGTGATGGTCCGCCTGGAGAAATATCTTCACTCGATAGATTTTCTCTCAGCTAGTCAATTCGGTTTTCGTAGGGCACGCTCGACTGAACTCGCAATGGCCCACCTGTGGCAGGAAATATCTGACACCATTGAGAACAACCAGGTATGTCTGGGCGTCTTATTGGATGTCTCTGCTGCGTTCAATTGTCTTCGGCATACATTTTTCCTGCAGGCCTTGAAGTGCCTTGGATGCCAACCCGGTGTCGTTGACTGGTTTCGCTCGTACTTGTCCGCGAGGCGACAGGCGGTGAAAGTAGCGGACATCGAATCGGACTGGCTGGAAGTTGACATTGGCACGCCCCAGGGATCCATTCTAGGGCCGTTTATGTTTCTAATTCTAGTCAATTTCATTCTTCTCAAAATCGCTGGTGGGAAATTTTGTAGGACCATTGCATACGCGGACGACACTTCGCTTCTGTTTCGAATTCGGCCTTCATCGCTGCAACTCGACATCGAAGAGGCTCTAAAGAAGGTGGAGGGGGTTATCAACACCTTCGAAAGGTTCGGTCTGGTAATCAACACGACCAAGACCAACCTCATTCTCTTTCGCCCGCCTCAACGAAATGTGCAGGTGTCGCCGACACAGGTAGCCGGTGAAACGATGCACTGGTCATCGTCTGCGAAGTGCCTTGGCCTTACGCTTCAGGAAAACATGCGCTGGCAGGACCACATAGGGAGCTTCATGCCCAAATGCTACGCAGTGGTGGCCAACTTGCGTCGCCTGAGAGAGCGTGGGGTTCCTGTGGATGGCCTGTTACACCTCTATAAAGTTTTATTGGTACCTCTGTTGTGCTACGGGATCTCTATCTGGGGAGGAGGCTACAGCATGATTCTTCGGAGAGGAGAGGTTGTTCAGAATGACGCACTACGGGCTATCTTTGGCAGACGTCGCTCCGACTCCGTCGCCGACATTCTGGGGAAGTACGAATTGCCTAAGCTGAGCGTTATGTATTTGATTCACGTAGCTCTTCTTGCCTTTAAGATGTCGAAGGGACGTATTCCAAACGACATTACTTTCCCAATTACCACTGTGGTTCGAAGAACGGCCCGCAGACCAACTGAGTTTGTGATACCTTTTGCCGTTAAAGAATCTAGCCGCCATGCTCTCGCTTATCGCTTGCCGGCAGTCTGGGGCTCTCTTCCTCGCGAGATTCGTTCACTCTCCTCGGCAAAAAAGTTTGCAGCGGAGGTGAAAAAATTTTTTATCAATCAGATGTAGATATTTTTGTGGATAGTTGTTTTGTATCTTACCCAATGTTTACATATTGTACAAAAAAAAAAATGTGTACCCTTCATATATAAAATATACGTTGCAATAATTCTTTTAACTATTATTTTTACGAGAACTTAAGCATGTATATAGCAGTTCCGTCAATAAACATTTGTTTGTTTGAATTTGACTCAAAATGATACATTTTCTTGTGAAATGTATATTTTGTGCTGAGGAACGCTTATGACGACTCATGACTCAGCTGCGCTTGGCACTGTTTAGTTTAACCTATGCATATGACGAATACAGATGTGACGTGTGTGTATATATATATATATATATATGTATATATCTATGGCCGACCCGTTACATGTAGTGCAGTGCCACTAAGTGTACTTGGGGATTAGTAGGATGATATTTTCTGGCTGACCATGAACACGCTGCCACTGTTTCCACGTAATGCAATGAGCTTCTGTTGTTGTTGCTGCTGCTGCTGTTGCCAGCCGACTAAGCAGCAGTGTTAGTAAATTTTTCACCTTTGTCCAGGACGCTGACTGCTATTCGCCTGGACAGCGAGTGCGCCTCTCCTGCATACATAACAGCAACAGCTGCAGCAGCAGACGTTATACAGTGTCTACCCGCTTGTACCAATAACAGAACTCCTCCTATGTCTTGTACACCATCAACAGAACCAAGTGCCACGCGAAACGCTAAGCGCACAATAATAATAAATTGAGAACAACGACTACCAGATTGACTACACTAGGTAGGTGCTAGCCAGCTTACAAGGAGAACGACGTAGACAATTGATGCTGTACGGATTGTACGAGCAGCTATGAAGCAAGGAATCACTAATTGTGATTTTCTTTGTTTCTGTCTGTCGTTTTCTTGACGCCAACGAAACATAACAGCGGCAATGAAAAAAACACGCACAGAGACCCATATGGAATGTTTGGGAAGTTATGATTTCACAGGATCGATTGACTCACTCTCTCTCTCTGTCTCTTCTCTCCCGGTTGTTAAGGACTGACTCCATGCGGTTGACGAGTCGATATCGAATGTTAGAGGTTAGATACGATCCGGGTGGCCGGGTAGCTGTGGACAGACAACGCCCTCACGGAAAAGCTGAATTTGTTAGAACCACAGGAAACGAAGCCGCAAAATACATCAGCAGGCGTTCATCATAATGGATTTCTAGCGGACCATCATCGTACCTCGATCGATGTGTGAGGTCCACCTTTTCGACAACGACACGGGGGGGAGGGATAAGCAAGACGAAAAACATCGCGGTCTTCGCGAGATAAATCTCGAACCTGATGCGAAATCCTGTCAAATCGCGAATTATTTGTCAATCGGCAAGGTCGGCAAACTCCAAGCCATTATGCCCACCTGCGAAGGCAAGCATGTCCAAGTGAACTGACAAATATCGACTGCGTAGAAACAACTTACAGGTACAAAGCACTTCGGCTTGTTTCGGAAATTGTACTACTAGTAGTTCTACTAATTCCTGATGAGGCAGACATTACTGTCGAAGACTAAACTTTGACACTCAACCGCCTCGGAAATCTCGATATGAATGCGGGCGATATATGCCGCCTATGCATATGAGTGTGTGTGTTTATCATCGTTTTGTGACATACGCAGAAAGAATTATCGGAGGATTAAGAAATCAATGACAATTATATACTTGCTATGCATTTTTTTTGGCTATCACGTAAACTGGCAAAGCCATATGACCGCGTGTGTCTAAGGGGTACTTACTCTTAGGTTTTTGAAGCAATCTTAATATTGTCCACTATGCACCTAACAGAATGTAGAATACCATTGTACTACAACCACCCCGTCATTGAATAGAAATCTAGATTAACTTGTCCGAATCACGACAGTTGTATTTGAAATTATTTTACAGCATTTAATGTTATCACAATTGATTGTCACTCTGCTTCCAGCGTGGGAAACTCTAACGCGTTCTTTGTACCGTAGACAGACATCACAACAAGGAAGGTTCGTACCAATTAGCTGTAAGTCATCTCTGTTGTATACTGATACACAAATATGCTATCACCTGTCGATTCGTAGGTACATTAGCAGCTGTTGCGCCAACGTCATTAGCTTTTTTTTGTACCATTATACAAATGGTACAAAAAAGCTGTAATAAATGATATCCATATTTCGATAAGCAGGTCTTTCCTTTTCAAAGGTAACATCTCTACTTATTTTTCCAATTACCAAAAATCACACATGAATCGTTATCAGCACGCAGACGCTATCGTTATCTACTGTGGCTGTTATCTAACCTTGATTTCATTCAATTCCCATGAGGCTGGTGGCTCCGATTTGTCTCCAAAGGCAGCGCGAGCCGCTAAAATCGCCGCTCCCACGGCGCCCGCTACAAGCGCCCAACGGCCCCCAGGCCACCATCCGCCGGGGCCAGAACCTCGCTCTGAAATGTTCATCCACAAAAGACCCACACAGGAAAAAGTCACACCTGAGTCGAAGGGTTAGCAGTTAGCGTGACGGCACATCGCACACATTAGCAGGATCAGTCCGGGCATACACATGTTCTGTTTGCAACGATAAACGTACGCAGCGAAACTACTTGGCCAGTTTCAATAACACCCCTTGCCACGCTCATTGTTCTCGGTGGATTGAGTCATAATGAAGCAGTGCAGCGTTCGACTGCACAATCGTTAACTGACTCTATTCTGTTGAAGACCCCCCCCCCCTTCAGTACGGCCGTCTTTAGTCGATATCCGCTTGTCGGAAGCCGACTCTGGCAAGACGCCTATTTCGCTTTGGGATACTGGTCGTTGTTGTTATGAATGCAGTGTACAATGCTTACGTGTACATGGTGACCCAGCTGCCCCCGTGCAAGCATTGCGGCAGTGTCGGGATCATCGATCATTGGATCTTATCGGACCAAGTCGAATAAAGGAGTTATTACAGGCAGTCGTTATAATATGAGATTTGTGGTTAAATAAAGGTTTACTAAATCAAGAATTGTGGTTTACTAAAGGAACTGCAGTTGTACAACGCCTAAGAAGCTGGGCGGAGACTCATGAGTAACTTGCCAATCATATTAATTCATGTTGGCCAAATGACTACTCGCAATAGCGAATAAACCATGTGCTCGTCGTTCTCAGCTTATTAGTGACTGTGTATATATATATATGTCTGTGTGTGTATGTGTGTGTGTATTTAAATGACTGAATGAAATTCCGATTTATCCATCGGTCGCATATCTCACTAGGGGCAAATACACGTGGCGTAGTCGTACTATAGGTCAGCATTATTTGTCAGTACGTGTGAGCTCATGGCAGACACGAACTTCGCTAGCTACACTACAAGCTAGACCATCGATAGATGTTATCAGCTACACAGATCTCGGTTGTTCTACATATACAATCATAATGTATGACGGATAGACATTCAGCCAATGTTAGACCGGCGTGTGGATGTATGTTTATATATTGGAAGCTGCCGCAGTTATCCTCATTGAGATTGGCTTACTTACTGCTCACCTTTTACGTCTACATATATTCGCCATCAGCGAGTGTCATCGAGTGCTAGCAAAAAAACTTACTGTGTCTGGCTGCAATGGTTGGTCCTAGTGCAAAGCCTCTGCTAATCGCTGCCATAACAAGCGGCTGATGCGAGACCGTAGCAGCGGCAGCAGCAGAGGACGACGTAATAGTCGTGGATCGGTTGGATGACGTAGCTAAATGATGAAATGGGGAGGTAGCCCCAGTTCCGTCTAGCGCAAAAGCACTCGCCTCTGGAGGCAACGACAAGCCCCAGGGCCAACGGGATCCCAGGAGGGCCCTACTGATACTCATCGAGGATCCCGTACATCCAGATCTGAAAGGGAGCAAATAATAAAGTCGAACGGCAAAGTTGTTACACAAACAAATTAGACAATTCGTATGTGAGAAACCAGCGTCGGTTCTACCACATCACCGTATTGGCATTGGATTGCGAATCAGTACTATATGCTATGCCAGGTAGTGACATGGCGTACACGCACACGTGGCGTGTACACAACGCTACGCTAGGCCAAGCATCGGCACTTTTTTCATGTATTCCCCTTCTCTAGTACACTTGAGCGACGATGAGATACCTGAGTGAATTCGTCTTCTACAGAAACGGACAGCGTTCGCTTTCGCGCAACCTGTCAGCGCGGTGGTGGCTTGGACGGTGGTCAAGTCTCCGGCTGTACAAAAAAAGGCCTAAGGCCCGCTGGTTCGAGTGTTCCGCGACCTGGTGACATATCGAGAGAACTTAAGCCTTGAAGAACATTGCGTTTCCTTTAATAAACTAATAAACCAATTTACCTTTATTACATCTACTAATTGATGCTAAATTCGAATCAAGCGAACATCATCGCAGAAACGGGTAGAGACAATAACCTGCTACCAGCGATGACGTCCGTCTTGGTTGAATCAGAGAAATTCGCTGCTGTAGGCGATTAGCTTCGACGTTTAGCTTGCACTGAAGCAATTACGATATTGTGCGGGTATCGTGCACTGCACTGACTTGCTGCCTCCGGCCGTTCGAGGCTGTTTCGTTGCCGTCCCAGACGCTCTATATCACTAAAGACACTACGATCCTGCCATGTATCGTATTGGTCAACCGCCCTTGAAAGTACAGCCGGCGTTCGAGCGCCTCAGGCTTTCCCTAGGCGTTGGTTGGTTAGTTGGTTCATTTGTTCATTCGTTTGGTAGCGCACACATCGTACTCGATTCTGAAACTTCTATTTTAGGTCTGCTGTTGGCGCTTCCTTCGAAGAAGACGATGCTCCTTTTGTGTACAACGATGCGCCGTTGGACGTGTACATTCTGAAGCAGATACACCGTGGACATACGTTCCAATCCAGCCATGCCAGCACGGCATTGGCAGTAGGGTACTCTACCATCAACGAGACAACTGTCGACGAGTTCAGTGAAATGATGATATGAGAGATGGCATCGATTATAGCGGCCTCAATATTCAGGTATTCAGGTGGATGACGCTTTAGTGGTCATGTTTGAAACACGTGCTTCTCGTTTGTTGTTAGGACTAAGGCCACGGCAACTTTCTTCTTCAGTATCATATTATTATGTGTATTTGTACAAGGTGTAATTTTAACCGTAATTATGATTTTTTACAAAATCGCGATCACAGAGTGAAAAATAGTATATCGCCATATAATCGTACAGCGATTGTATGCTGATATAAGATCCTGTCTATGGTGAAATGGTGAAAATGATGAATTCAGTAGAATAATAATAATACTAATAATCATTTCTTAATTACAGTTCACATCTCATGGTCAGCTTCCTTCCTGTTAAATAAGGTGCGTTTTGGGCTCATTTGAGCTCGTTAGTTGACATTGGACACCAGGATTAGCCTTTGAGGATCATAATACTGGAACGTCCACTGCTTGGAAGTATATTTCTCAATCATATCGTATGTATCGCTCTCACCTGTATGAATGTCTACGGATGGAAAGTCTAAGTATTACTTTTAACATATTGTTGCCAGTGGACTTAAGCTGGCTCGTCAAATTCGAGGCTCAATCCGCCCATCTGCTTCGTTGCATTCCCGAACACTGCCAGTCTCCAAGTGAGAGTCCATGGCAACTTTTATGTCCGATAAAAAATTTTCTCACAAAAATCAGCTGTCGCAAACAAACGCTTAGCATTAAATGCACCCGGTGACCAACAATAAGACGATATCTGTGTAGCGATCGAAGAAATTCGAGATTTTTTGTCCGCACCGACTCATCGATAAAACTAGCCGATTTAATGGAATACTGCAGTGTATCTGTGATGTTTTTATTTAATATATATATATATATATATATATATATATATCTTCGATCTGGAATAGACAATGAAGGCCGATTTGCGAATTGAACTCCACCTCGAAATGAGATGATCTTCTCCATCAAGCTTCAATGATGTGAAGGTCAGGGCCGCCCCGCCCTGGAAATCAGAGGATGAGGAAACAGAGCGCCGCCGGGTGTCGTGATAAATTGAGAATGGCAGACGTCGCAAAAGGCAGAATGACATCTAGATGCCGATTCCAAGAATGAATCCAATACCGAACCCGTCACAGCAATATGATTATATATATATATATATATATATATATATATCTTACCAGAAAGCTTATATATATATATACATATATATATCTTACCAGAAAGCTTATATATATATATATATCTTACTAGAAAGCTCAATTACTGAGACATTAAGTAAAGTAGATGAATTATACGATATACCAAATGAGGAACTATCATCATGTATAATATTATAAGACGAACCCTCGTTTGGTGTTCTTGAGATCAATTTGATGTTTGGTGCACGTTTACTACGCTCTATGGGGTTGGTGAACACCAACGGTAACTGTAAGGCACTCTGTGTTGTTATATGTGATCGCCCCAGCCACAAGAGTTGATTCATTTCGAATCGCAAGGTCATGTATGGTATATGTTGCCAGATTCACTAGAAGTAGTCTTGACAGTAGATTGTCCCAATTAATATTTCAAACCAGAAGCTGAATGAAAGACACAAAGGTCGATGTGTCTCTCTCGCCATCATCGAAGATACGAAATCAACATTGCCCAAATGCGGTTCCGGTACAGATCGAGGGTTTCACCTACGTCGGATACTCCGTTTATGTTGTTCGTTGTCGTTTTGGGTGGAGGAGTAATTTAAAGGGCGGACAGCATGGACAGTATCTATTATTATAGAATGGTAATAAGTCAATTAAAAATTCAATTCCCAGAAAATTAAAATTCCGATCCTGGACAAGAAATATAGTATTTGGGTCACCCTCAGTGTATCGGTATTCTAATACACGGTAAGGTATCCCAATATGCTGTATTTTCTGCGCCGACCTCAGGTGGCGTAAAATCAGTGCCATTTTCCGTTTCACAGTTGGACCATCAAATGGACCAAACTCGCAAAATTTCGGAAAATAATTTCGGAAAAATTCGGAAAATTAGTGCCATTTCCCCTTCTACGGGTGGAGCATCTAAGTGTATCAAACTCGATTAGCGTAATCTGTCGTTATGACTATTTCGGACATTTACAGAACTCCCACCAAAAAACAAAATATCGGCGGCACCATCTGAAGCCACTTATGATGGTTCGACGCCGTGAACACGAATAATATCAATCAATGATATTTTTTTGGTAGTGTGCAGTTTTTGTATCTGCTCGCCGAAGTTGAACAGATTCATACAGATATTAGGCGGCAGGTACACGTCACACCTTCGCCAGGTGGACATATTCCCGTACGCATCTCTCCGTCTGCACAGCCTCTTTGAGCGTTTGTCCATTTGCGCGAACGCGGGACTATGTAGCCACGTCCATCTGTACGTTGGGGCCGGACGGTCAACGGGCCGAAGGATCAGCACTTAACGGGGGAGCTCTCTTCACCGAACCGCTACGGCAAGATAGAGGAATCGAACCGTAAGTACAGGTGGACATTGGTTTTTATGCCTCACTTACGAGGATTCTCCCTCTCCTTCTATCGTTTTCTCTCTCTCTCTCTCTCTCTCTCTCCAACCTCTCTCAATAGCCCTATGACCTCAAATGCTTGGAACGGCCACGGCTCACGGCTGACGGTTCTCGACGGCCCCTGCCGACGCCTATACCGACTGACCAAACGACCAACACACCGATGGAAGGGACCAGCGGGCGGGCGGGCGGGCGGTCGGGAGAGCGAGCGAGCAAGCGAGCGACCTGCATCCATATTGCCTCCAGGGCATTTGGGCATGATAGGCAATGCGATCCCCTGCAACGCCTACTTACAAATACTCGACTCAGCTGGGCCATAGGCGGCATCCGGCAAGCAAGCGGGCATCGGCCTCGACAGCTCGAGCTAGTCGAACGACCGACTCCAAGCGTACGATGGACGAGGGTGGAGCTTCTTTCTGAGAAACGAGCCAAAAAAAAAACGACACCGCCGAAGCCGAAAGTTGGGGGGTGGAGTGGAGTTCATTGCGTTGTGTTAGGAAATCTTCCCGTTTCCTCATCTCTCGAATTCGCTTGAAGGACAACGAGGCGAAGGACGAGAGGAAAAAAGATAGAGTTGAAGACTCTGAGTGACGCCGGACACAGACAAGCGGGCAGAAGAAACTCAGATGGATAGAGAGAGAGAGAGAGAGAGATAAGGAGAGGCGGGAAAAAGGGAGCAATGGAAGATAATCGAATAGCGTACCCTATGGGTGAAGCTTTCGGCGAACAAAACAGAAGGACACGCCGGTGGAAAGGAAATATATTTAGAGCATCAATCAAAGATGTTTTGATGTCGCCATTGCCCGCCAGGTGGTGAATCGTCCAGTATTGTCTGCCACTAAAGCGTAACAGAGAATGCGACACGGACGAGCGGAAGTCCGCAAACTGGCTATAGGATGGGTGTCGGTAGAAGTAGAGAGATATCGCGGGTTGGCGAAGTCATCAAATCACGTGTCTGTATTAAGTCCGAGAACGAGATCAATCGATTACCATGGACCAATTCCGGTGATTCCTATAGGGGTGAGCTTTAAGTAAAGCGGTTCCGCCCTCTTCTTCTCAAGCTGGAACACGTTTCAAGGACAGAAGGCCGAGTGGTAAAACGTCATGGTGGCGGCGCACACACAAAAACCGAACGGTCCTAGAACGCGGGAACAACGAAGGCAAGAACGCGTATGCACCAAGAAGGAATTCTCGGAAGACTAATGCCGTGGGAGAGGCTCATCCTGTTGGCATACGTCAAATAAACGTAGAAAGGATCTTTGAAAAAATGGCGACTAGAATCAATCGTAGCAGGACAAAACACGCACGTGATGAATTAGCAAAATGTACGCTCTGTATACCAATGTCATGTACCGGAAAATAACCACGTTACCCTCCAAAAAAAACAACAACGCACAGGCGAAGCTGCATTTCATGGCGAATAAATAGTAATCAGCTCGTCTTCGTCGAATCGTCCAGAAAGATTGTTCGTCTGCCGCACGGGCGCAATGACCGATTGGTTGAAATTCCCATTTCGAGAACGAACAATCCCTTGAAAAGGAGAATGCAATGAACATTGTTTTCTGTTTCACCCGAATCGCGTCCGGTGACGATTCCATCCCCGAACGTTCTGCTCGGGCTAAAACCACCACTTTCTCGGTTTTCGGCGTCGATGCAGAGTCGAATTGTATCACAGAGAGGGTAAGGGGCGAAGGAGGAAGAGGAGACCTGCCTGGCTGCCAGCTATACAATTGCACTCTTCCCTTCCTAGAAATGAAATTTATCTGTGCAGCGTTTGTTAAGGTTGCGTGCCCCAACCAAGACGTAACGTCTCCAGGTGGTCCATGCGCCGTGAGCAATTTATTACACGTATTCATGCAAAAACGTATCGATCGTTATTCTGGTCGTTCTCAGTGTTTCTCAGCATTTAGTATTCAGTAGGAACGACGCTTTCGGTTAGATATTTAAGGATTCCCTCTGGACTCCATTCGTGTGAGCTGTTGTTGTCGATTCTCAGGGGCGTCAGCCGGTGTTGGACATTATCGCGCTACACGTGCGAAGCAGAATATCAGAAGTACTTGGTTGGATGGACAGGAAGTTTTCATGAGATCCGCACATTGGAAGGGTTCAATTGAGCAGGATAGCAACGGAATGCTTTATAGAGTCAAAGTGTAATCGGCGTTGAGGAGATAGATGCGCGGTAGTTTTACCATTTTGCTATTAATCCAGTAGAAACGACGGGATATCGTAATCGGCTGTAGCGTTTTATTAAAAAAAAATACTTGTCAGCACTAGTTGAAAACGTTTGTCCCTTGCCGCTTATTTGTCTTCAGCCGTCAGCGTACCGTGAATCGGTATCTTTGCCGAAGTCCTCTCCCGTTATTGCGGTATATGGACGAACGATCGGCATCTGTCAAGCGTCCACGGGACGGAATAATAAAAGACATTTCAACCAGCACGTTGTTTCTCAAATCCCATGTGGGCGCTGTGCAGAGCTGGCCGCTGCTCGTGGCTACGGCTGATCGACCTACCATGGATGAATGGTCTCGAAATAGCAGCCGCACAGGCAAAGCATTCTGCAATTGATTTCCGCACCAATGATTCGTGTGTAGACCTTTTAGAAACATGCAGATCTACTCCAATAAGAATTGACCTCTTCGGGTATGATACGCAAGACAATAAGACAATATACCAGCAATTTGCTGTAGTACATGTTATGAAACGATGTCTTCTTATGATGACATTGACTACATCTTTGAAAGGACTGTGCTGAGGTGAGCCGTTCTCCCTCTTTTATAAGGACCGATATCTGTTTAAGGCCTGTTTAAGGCTCATTGTAAACTGTAGGTAAGGATCCCTCTCGAACCGTTGCGTCATTGAGGCGCACACATGTAACGCAACTAAGGTGCGATGTGGTGCCGTCTTCTGTACTTTCTAGACGAACACCATTGTCGGCCACTATCGCATATCATATCACACATTTAACTTAACGACAAGAAATACAAAGATATGAATATCGTCTGATTCATGTGGCTTGAAATCGTAGTCGAGATTAAATGTTCATTTATTCCAAGTTGCTATTTTTTAACACACTGCCAGAAAGCGGTCTACTGCAATGGAGACTGGCAAAGCCAGCTGATATGATGCTGTATGGTAGTTACAATGTCGAAAGCCTCGGAGCCCGGACCACCAAGTGGCCTATTAGGTGTAGAATTGCGCGTGTGTGTGTGTGTCATCATTGCAGTGCGTCCCTCCCTGCCATTTTTGCCTTGTCTTGATTATTACAAATGGCGCAGACGAATGGGGCAATATACTCAGGGGCAACTCCTCGGTATACATCTATTTTCTGTGGATTTCCCGTGGGACCAAGAGAGTACTGCTCGCTCGAGTGAGAGAACCATTTTCCGCTCTACGAACGACGTCTTGATATAGTGAGCGTGGGTACGTGTGTCCCACTAAAGATGAAATGATATAGCGTCAACTAAGACGTCCAGCTTCCTGCCGAGTTGCGCTCACAAGGACGCTCACAACGCACCACGAGCCTAGGAAATAGACAGAGCCGATCAAATCCACTCGTCGACCCTTTTCTTTCCAAAATGTTTTGGCAAATCGAGAGCCGAACAGAAACTGATACCAGATTACCAAAGGACGCAATCTAACAACGTGTATTATTCTGTTGCTGTGTTTCGGTACTTCCGTCTGCGCCCAAACGGGATGAGAGAATCTTCGAGAATATTATGCTCTGTAACAACACAGAGAGAGACTCGTTTGATCAAGTCATCGTCTGATCTGCTAGACGTAACTTTTTGTCCCTTTGAGAACCGTTAAAGTTTGAACGGCGACAGCTGTTTCTACCTAGAGCCTAGTGAAAGCCTTTGACGCTTCCGAATGAGGAGAAACGTTCCGCTGAAGAGTGAAGGCTAATGGCAGACAGCCGGGGCACTTCGTCTCATTTCACGGTAAAGCTGTTTTGCTTCTGTCTAAAATCTTCTAGGATATTGACCTACTTTTCTAGGACGTAGTCAATTAGCTCGTAGGTCTGTATTCATAAAATTTGCACATGGAAATGTTATCTATATATTTCCTTCGATAACAAGCTCGTCATTGACAGAGCAATGACGCCATTATCAGCGCGGTGTATTCACACACATATTCGACAGCGAAATCAATTTATGTGAAAGTTCACATATAATAACAATCGAACAAGAACTTGTGATATTTGAAATTTACAATCAGTACTTTTTATTAACCCTTCCTAACCTTCACTATGTTGCACCGCGCCGTTTGCGGGAGCCTTGGACACTTACTTAATAATCGTGACGTTGCGAAATCGAAAGCGGGAATGAAGTTGTACAATCAACTTTCGTGAACAACGCATTAAAATGTGTTGTCACTTCATGCATCGTTGAGGAATACCTGGGATTTTAAGGACGGTTATCTAAATCAAATCATCTACCATACTATTATAATGAAGTTCAAAGGCGGTCGATGTAGAAAACGTAATTCCGCAGCGTATTTTTCAGAATTAGATGTATTCTGTAAGAATCTCATCTTACTCCACGAGAGTCACATAAGAAGAGTCGAATACGTTTGACACTTAGCTGGCTCATTCCCTCATCCATTGAGCGAGCATTGTTGTGAGCCATCGTCAATCCAATTTCAGGGCATACGAAATATCGACACAAAATACATACATATCTGACGTTATCTTCCTCACTATCTTTTCATGCTGGAGAATGTGCGCTGAAACTGCGAGCATCGCATGTGCAACTAAAGGCAAGAGTCCGTAAAAACTAGTTCGAGTGCGAAGAAGGTTCTGGACGGCCACAAGAGACAGGCGACGACAACGACGACGGCAAATTGCTCTTCATTTGGTCTGGTCAGAGGGTGGTGCGCTCTTATGAACCACTCAAACCTAGTGAAATGGCCAACGCAGGCCGTTACACAAGTCAACTCAGGAAACGATGCCGGTGGCGGACAGTGGACGGCGGACAGTGACATTGCAATATTTTCAATGTTGCGTTGACGACTCGCCAAGGTGTAACTGATTTTAGTTGGGAAATTCTGCCGCACTCTCGCATAGCTCAGACATTGCTCCACCGTCCATTCAGATCCGTGGAGTCCGGCCTGCGAGGGAAGAGCTTCAAGACAGAAGCAGAAGTGCTAAATTGGCAGGATTGGCGGATCGCCTCCCATAACGTGACGTTGAAAAAATCGAGAAGTGAGGCTGATTAGCGCAAGCTCTTTCATTAGGTTTGACTGATCACTCAGGACTTGATTCATGTATAAACATATCATCAAAAACACATACAGCATATAAAATAGCCCCGTAGGCCACATAGGTTTGCCTTATTTTAAAATATTTCAATGTTTTATGAAAAGGCACAAGAAAGTCGAGCAGAGACACGCTCGAAAATTGATCCACTCTGACAGAGCAGCAGAAATTTCAAGAATAATTGTTCCCGACACAAAGCGAAGGTATTATAAAATAGCATATGTCCATCATCACTGTTACGTGCACCTGGATGGGCGCCGCCATCAATACGCTACAATTGAATCAGAAGTCGCCTGGCCCCAAAAGAGACATCCAGCATCATTATATTCCCAGTTCAAAATAGCATCGTATTATCAAGTACACGACGTCGTCATGATGCTTCTTGATGATTTCTTAACCCACGTTCCTCTATTGTCTATCACCTAGTGAAATAGCCAAATTCACACACTGGGTAATATGTTCTGCTACGCATATCTCACAGTGGCCAAGCACCGTCGACTGGTGGTGCTTCGAGGAGCCACCGCCAATCAGCTGATCGCAGCCATCTCGCTTTTAGGTGGAACAACGATGCTCCACGGCGGAGCGGACTCCTTTCTTTCTATGCGGGTGTGTGAGCAACAGCCACTTCAAGATATTCATCCCTTTGCATTTGCCTGGATCGGTCAGGACCCGATTTTATTGAGCGTAACCTTGTGACGTGTTACACAAATCACGCTATGTAACTCCTATTCCTATAAACATTTACTAGTTCGGAGAAAATCACTTAAATTTGCCAACCACTTAGGGGAAGTGGCTCCATCCACGCCAATCGTTATAGTCCTTCTGGGGAATTCTCACGAATGAGGGATACCGTGCATGCCAACCGGACTCTATGTACGGATATTTCAAGCTGATGATTATAGCGTCTCAAGGTGTTTCGGAGGATAACACCCTCATGGTGTTTATCTCAGAGCTGCCAACTGGAACGAATTTTACCACCTACGCGAATGTCACTTGCTACTCAGACCATTGCCAACACTCTTTCCCTGTCTTCCTTTAATATAAATAATTAAATTCATTAGAATAAAATTTATTAGAAGATTAAATCGAAGAAATATTGACATGCATGGACTTTATGCAACTCGTGTCAACACCGTCATGTTTAGATTGCGTATGATTGAAGTACAGCAAGGTGAGTCGTTTCATCGTTCATCTACTTGTTGACCGGCAAGCCTACTAACCCGGACGAGTCGCTGGGGTCCCTGGGCGCGCGTCCCTGAAGCAGAAGAACGTCCCAGCAGATCGCCAGAAGGATAGGCCAGCCAAGACGAGCCACACTCAGCTGCCTCAACGTCATCGTCCACAACATCACGCAACGCTGTCGTCTGAAGTCCAGACTATACTCATGCACAGCGTCCACTAGAGAGAACGACGCAAGAGCTCGTAGCTTTTAAACCAGTTTCGAAACGCTTCGCGAACACCGCCGCGCGTCCGTCCACCATGGAACTATAGCGGGTTGCCGAGGGGAACGTTTACACCGGGATACTTCGCCGGGTTGGACAGTCAGCGGGACCACAAACGGTGTCAGATCATGGCAGGGCTAGTTTCCGATCAACGGGTAGAAAATTGTTGCTAGCCACTTTTCAACAGCGGCTAAAACGCAGTGACGATCGGCGGAGGCATCCCCAAACACAAGGCGCGTTTCCCTCGCAACCTCGGTGCGACGCTGCCAGCAGTGACAACAACACAGAACTGCTGGTGCTCCTGCTCCTGGCGCTGCTGCTGCTGCCTTCTCCTGAGTTTGTTACGAGCTGTTGGAGACTCCTGGGTGTCTGTCTCCTGGCTCACGCGACCCGTTTGCTCGGTCCGTGGTGGTGGGGGCTGTTGTTGTGGGGTGCGAATAGTTCGCGAACGGCAAGCCAGGTGGCGCTACCTTCAAGCTAGAGGACACTTCTCTTTTAAATACCCCCAAACCCCTCTTGTGGTCTGGGCTGTGCTCTAGACGTGTAGTGCCCCTATGATAGGGGAGCGTCTGGCGCAAACACTCCTCGCACAGCCTCGCGACTTCGAGCCGGAAAAGAAAAATAACGAGGGCCGAGCTCCACAGAGCAAGTGAGGTCGCTTGCTTTGGCAGTGAAAACAATTGACACGGTCATAGAGACGGAGCGAAGGCGAGCACCATCGACACTATCTTATAGCAAACCAAACGACGTCGAGAATAGGAATTAGTTAACAGGAGAAGGAACGAGAGTGGAAGTTTGTTTATGCGAATATTTTGATAATATTAATTGATCATAATATTGAATGATCTAAGGTGACACCTTTGGACGTAGCAAACGAGTCTTCTCTGGCAGCATTAGATATAGCAGAGTGGTGTGGAAATATTAACGAGAACAGCGATTTTTTTGCCTTCCAAAATATATATATCGTATGACAATTTATGCCATTTCAGTCTAAGAGCATTTCGGTGCACTCTATACACTGGTAAGCTATTCTAGTTGGCTCAATTCTTTCAAAATCGATTTAAATTAATGTATCTCTATTCAAGCTCCGTTCAAGGGTTTCCATCGAACAGCTAAAGTATCATGAATTAGTGATTAATGCGTTCGCAGCTCGCAACCGACAGATGTAACGCACTGTGGTAGCCTAAAAACGATTTAGCCAGATGTGTCAGGTGGTGCTAATTACACCGAGTATCGTGCCATTGCATTCCACGATGACTGAAGCGTAATGAGAAAGGTGTCGTAAGTAACTTAGGATCGTGGATATATGACCACTATCGTTCGCCGATACTTTTTTGGGGCTTCTTGGGAGAATTCGTCAGGGGCAGACGGACGCCAAAAGGGAAGAGATATCTGCGTCCAATGCGGGAACTGCTCAACTAGTATCGTTTATCTAACATATAAGAGAGCTTAAGCATTGTAAAAATTGCAGCTCCTTTAATAAACCAATAAACATTTACCATTTACCATTTTACCATCTATTCCAGAGCTTATAACCGGCCGATATTCGAATTGCATGACGCGTACTAGATGGTAAATAAATGGTAAATGTTTATTGGTTTATCAAAGGAGCTGCAATTTTGATGACAAACGCCAGCACTTAGTGCACGCAAATAACTCGCGGTACATATAAGATACGTACGCAAATATGGTAATAGAGTCTACTTCAATAACGTACCGACATCATTGCGAAATCGCATGGAGCGGAAACGTATATGCGACTCTGGAGGACCAGTTATTCAGGGGTGACGCTACAAGCCAGATGCTTCCATGAGGTTTTGAGTGATGGCCATCTGTTTAACCCCCGGCAAGCTCTATGCAGAAGAGTGACGCTTGCATAACCGATATTCCAAAGCCACATGGAAGTCTCCCTCACTGTCTCTCACAGCTATCGAGTTCGGGGAAATCAATAGTTGTAAGTAGATATATCACTTATTACTAGCTAATAATAGTTAACTCAATACGAATAAGAACCAAGAAATCTGATAGAAGAAAGGCTAAAGATTACCCACAAAAGTCCAGACATATTCTAATAGTCCGCTGAGGAGAGAAACAATGGTGTCAGTCGTGAACAACGAATTCATGGTAAAATCATATTCTTCATCGATACTGTTACAGCTGAACATATACTACTAAATACTAATGATAGCTTAGTTCATCTACAATGAGACAAAAATATATTCAGCGTATATCGCAACAACTGATACATCTAGATAATGATTATATAACAAAACATATATCAGTGCCTGTGAAGCGCTCTAGCTAACTCGTACACAGTGGGAACGATTATACATAACATTACACTTCGTAATAGTCTCATCTTGCTCGCCATATAATTAACCGAATATAATTGAAAATATGCCGAAAACAATTAACAAAAGTGCACCCGAAACATAATATAAATACGGCAAACAGAAGTAAGGGGAACGATACAAGGGTGTAACGCATTCGAACGGAGTCTACACTAAAAAAAAGCAAATCAGTTAGCCCGCAACTGAACATAGAGAGGATCTCTATTGGCCTTATATATATATATATATATATATATATTCCACTAGTCTAAACTAATGGACTAGTTGATAAAGTGGATTATCTACCTTTAGAGCAGCGCGTTCGCTTTTATACCTGGGGACTAGTTTCTCGACAGCTAGTGGGCATTGAAAACACAACAAACATGTTGTGGTTCATCAACTATCATTGAACATTTCTGAGACGTTACAAATTAAGGCAATCCAAATGCCGATTTAACGGCAAAAATTATGTCGTGGATAGAACGCCGGCAAGGTGCATGTCAAACTTGAAACACATATCGTTTTAAGGTAACCACAGCGCTCTGTCCCGGGCTGTGACATCAGATCTACTCAAGAGGCACTTCACGAATACTTCAGATCAGTTCAATTCACTATGTACTACCTACTCGCTTACCCGTCTGGTTACATATCAGCCGGAGTAGTCCCATAGCATATATACGGTCCTTATATACACGCTACGCCAACACTTTGCACAAGAACTAATGAATGGCCTATCCAGTTCGTTCCGTCACTGAGCATTGACTGCCTTTCCGCTAAAACGAGAAGCATAATATTTGAACTCATGTTTCATTGGTTTTGGATTCTGTATTCACGAAAGTCATCGATCATCATAGCTGGGATCAACAAATGCCACCTAATCTCGATGTATTTTTAGGATCGTCTGTTGTATCTATCGGATTGCCTTCTATAGGTTTAATGACAGTCCCCCCCCCCCCATCAATGCAGCTTCTCGTGAAAATCGTGACCGCACCACGTGCCACGACCATAAAAGCTGCTGTGATACGAGACCATTGAAGCTGTGGCTGCTAGGCTCCTTCTCTGAGGCTAAGCCATGAGGAGGAGCGTCGTTTGGGACTCATACGAATCCAGAAAGCTGTCTGATAACTTGTTGGAAACGGGAGAAACTGCAGAGGAAGATGACGATCCCACTAGCGACGGCGAGGCTTCCAAGGTGGAGCCACGAACAAGAGAAACCTGGTGACCCTGACAATGGAAATGATTCGGTGCCAGTATTGACGTTGTGCTCAAAGCGGAAGAGGCTAAAGGTTTTCGGGCTGACTCTCGGCCTTAAACATTTAACGTCCACGGTGCAACTGCTTTTCGCATTGCTTCGAAAGACGGACCCCTGAAGGGAAATGTGCAACGGTGGGGATCGAACCCGTGCATCTACGTCCGTCTCCTCCGATTGCAAGCCTCACACGAATGCACCATGCCACCGGGCTCGACAAAGTGGAAGAGGCTAGGTGATCGAACTGCAACTCAAGTTGCCGAAGAATCTACTGACCTCGATTCTGCATTATTTTTAAGAGACGAATGTCACTCCATCGCTCGCCCGATACCACACGTGTCTGCCGTATACTACTATTTGGGTACCATGAGAGTTAGATAACTTCATATATATATATATATATATATATATATATCTCCTTTGCAAAAGACAGTCTTAGGCTAATTACAGCACCTGAAATGTTTTTAAGAAAATGTCGTTTAACTGATCACCCAGCGAAACGAGCCTTCGTTAAAATGAACGGCATAGAACATGTACTAGGTGGCTGATATATATATATATATATATATATATATTATATATATATTAGGTTTACCTAAAAATAATAAGACACATATAAATTTCAATATCGGTTAAACTAAGTTTAAAAAAAAATTTGGTATGAGCTAGAGGTATGCCACCTGTAGCCCTGTTTAATCGATGGAAGCAACCATAGTCACACGGGCTTAAATCGGGAGAATAGGGGGGGTGACGCCATCGCTCAATCTTGTTGGCCTTAAGCCACGACGTAATTTCATTGCTACGATGTGCAATAGCGTTATCATCAAACAGCCACACTTGGTACTTCCTATTGCCATGCCAATATGAGTCCCTTCAAGAACTCGAGATATCGAGCCGCAACCATTTTTTCTTTTGGGCCCAAAAATCTCATAGTAGCAAATTCCGTTGAAATCCATGTCAAGTGCGACCATTACTTTAGGCTCGAATCTATTTGGTACTGCTAACGCCATTGCCTGTTCACCTGGTCATAATCACTGTTTCACTTCATCTTTTTCCGGCCCCTATACAGGCCGATATATATATATATATATATATATATAGTGGTCTCCAGAGTAGTACGGTCTGATGTTTAGAGCTGAAATAGTTGCGAGAGCGAGGGCAAAGAGTCCACCCCGACAGACAGGGCGTTGTGAAAGCTGATCATGAGTCGATCGTAGAATCATTACTTATCATGGATTGGATCCTGTTCTTTCGTACTGCAACGTCCATGGATCAAATGAACACAATGTTTCACGAATTTAACAAATGAGTCAACGTGCGAAACTTTACCCCTGCCCGACCATCCTCGTCTGTGTATCTACGGCCGTAAAACGTCGGAATTGTGGACGATGTGGATCTCTCTGAAGCCGTATATAAGTAAATAATAGAAATGGCAAAGAGAAGTGACAACAGAGAACGCCTGCCGACCGCCCTCCTCAACAAGGCCGCTATTGGTGTAGCGTGTTCCTTAAGCATGACCTTCCAGCGTTCACTGGCTAAGGTCAAGTTCTGGAAATGTAGACGAGGGAATGGATGCACAATGGTAGCAGCATATCCGTCCCTGCAAACAAATTATCCGTTTCCTAAACTGCCGTGTCCTATAAGGTGATGGAACGGATTACATGTAAAGACATTCTTCGCCATGCTGAAAAAAGGGCCCAATTTCAGATAGGAAGTTTGCGCCTCGGAGGAGTGAATCGACAAAGGACTCCCTATACCACTTTGCGACCTCAGTAGTTCTCGGAATAAAGAAGGCTAAGGCCGTGTGACGTCATCTACACCGATTTCAAGAGTATATTTGAAACAATGCCTCATGCTGTCCGCGCTGCGCGCCAAAGGAATTGGTCCAAGAGTTGTAAACTGGATCTTTTACACGACAGCACTATATGGTAATGATACACAGAGGGTTCTTTAATACAGGGAGAACAACTACCGGCTATACCCAGAGCACAGTTATTGGAAGTCTTCTCTTTATGCTATTCGTGGACCAAGTTAAGCATTTATGCGGGCGACGTAAGGCTAATGACTGACACCGACTCATCAGATATTCGAGCAACTCTTCAGCGAACGCTGAATGACTTCGGCGCTACGACTATCGGCACACCGCAACCCACATCAACAATCTGAGTTCAACAGGATCGACCTCAAAATTACGAACACCGTGAAAGATCTGGGATTCAGGCTCTTCAATTCGCTAAATTTTAGTGAACATGACGATTATGTTTTGTCTGAACGCTCGAGGATTTGTAGCTCTGTTGCTCTAAAATCCCTACCCACGCACCCGAAGCTGTTCGAATCACATTGTTATGTTCGCTAGTGTTGTCTGGAACCCTCGCAGAGCCAAGGACCAAGAAGTGTTGCAGAAGATGCAAAACCAATTTGTAAGACGTGTCGATGCCGACTCCTCCGCCATATGCTAACAATGACGAGCATTGACGACCAACTCAAAATATGGCTGACGTAAAATATCTTAATAAGCTGCTTAAGACGATTATTTTACCTTGCTGCGACAAGCTCGAGGGAGGTTTTGTGCTCGGTCCAAAATCCATTGCCAAAACTTAACGTGCAAAGCCCGTATTTGTATGGGGAATAACCCGGATTGAAAATTAAAGAGCTAAACTAGTCATAGCTTTAATTAGAAAAAATGCGAAAACGGTGATACACAAAACGATACAATAGTATGGTTCACATGTATATGAAGCCTTGGAGTTCATGTGTGTACGGGGCTCAATGTGGTTCATGTGTAAGCGGGGCCTGGTTACGTGCCCCGAAATGTTTGTTAGTACGAAATTATACTCTGTAATCCTTCATAGAAGTCTACAACAAAAAAGTCTTCTCAACAATGTATATATGCCACTCCAAACAAAGCTGTTCTTAATACGCGCATGCTGAATTCAATCTTTGGTTCTTAGATTTCAACATCCGTCATCAAGCTCAAATGATTAACCAGGGAGACCCTGTTGCTGCATATTCCCAGCGAGTTATATGCAGAAAAAGTCAGGTGTGAAGTTTCATTTCGCTCGCATTCAGCCAGCAGACCGATTGCAAAGCAATTGAACATATGTCAAAGCGATCCAGATAATGTAAATTTCTATAAGTCCGTGAAACAACTCGCTGACACCAGCCGTCCAATCTCGAATGTTAGCTGCTGGAGGGCCGTTCGACTATGATCATCACCACTCCCGCAGAATAATCATATTTACTGACAGAATTTGATTGAACTTCAACACGTTAGCGGCAACACATTAGCGGTTAACAACATTAGCAGTTAAGGGCAACCAACGCGGTTATGCTCACGGTCCAAAGAATTGATTCACGACCTATTCCCCGGGACACAAATCGAAACTATTATATAAACAATTATATGTCAAAGCAAACAATGTCATAATCATTCTAAAAGTCAGACTGTTCTCGTACTTAGATAATAATAATAATCATTGTTATAATTATTATCACAATCATGTATATGTATCGTCGTACACTTCAACATCGTGATTCCATAAAGCCGAGGAATAAAATGGCAAGTACACAAATGCATTCAGTGCGGCGACCAGTCTTCTTTGGAACAGCCGGCTACCCCCAACCCCTGGTCCGCGCACCTGTCGATTTCAATATTTATGTATCATGGATTAGTTTGTTTGTAGTACAACAACTCACCTGGTTAACAGCACCCGATGCATGATTACGTCGTAGTGGTGTGACGAAATCTCGCTCTTTGTTGGGCTGTCACCCCCCGAGAAAATAAACAAATGTTTTATTTATCTTCTCACACGGCACCAAAACCAATGTTGACTAGAGAACTTCGGCCGACACAGAGAGACTCCTGCGCAGCGCGGTGCGCTGCCAACGTGCGCGTTGGCTTTCGTATCCCAGCTGGCTAAATGTGCTGGCCCCCCGGCGAATATCGAACGCAGGAATCATCATACCTGGTGCCCGCCAAATGCTTAATCCACGGAAGAGGGAACGACGCGGCGGCGAGTCATGTGTATAGTTTGCCGGGCGAAATGAGATTGGCTGACCCCAGGTGGCTATGTATATCTATGTGCCAGCTTGGTTGCAAGCAAGTACTACAACGGGAACATATGTAATGAATAATGGATATGTCTGTAATGTACGCTCGACCTAAAGGAGCTTTCCAGAGACTGTGTTAATCAGCGGAACCCTAAGCTGCGCTAAGAAACGGTGAAGCATCTGTAGCACCCTTTGCTATTGCCGGTTGAACGGTAATAATTAGTATAATAATACTAATGTTGGTTTGAAACCATAGTAAAGGGAGTATTTTTGTTCATCAATTTCTCAGCATTAAATCAACGATCCCTTAGGAAATGTCATTGACATGCCTTACGATAGTTAGCTGGACGTGAACTCGTTTATTGGCACAGCCTCGCTGAAGTCCTGCCCTTGAGTACAATACTCGGTTATAGTGTTCAATGGTGTTGTGCTCCTGATCAGCAGCGGTGGCCAACTGAAGAATATCCAATTGGAATCAACAAAAAATCAATTCCTCCAATACTGGGTGAGTAAGTCTAGCAAAAAATCATACAAGACAAATATAGCTGTGTTGTATGCTATCACTGTGTGAATAGGTTCCATTGCTGAACATGGGCAATTCATCTGGTGTGAAGGTGTACGGTGGTGACCTCAGCCAGAGACGTTTAAGCAGATCGCGCACAGCATAGATATTTTTTTCACCGTCACAGACTCACCTGATGTTCTTTGTCCGTGCCCCAATCGTTCACAGATTTTCCATGTTCGTTTTAGGCTCACGAGTATAGACATCGCATTGATGATCGCCAATTGAATCCGATGATAAAGTACACCCCTGTCTGACTGTGAATATGTTCGAAACACTGGCAATAGCGATTCTATTAACAAGGTAATTTGTTTACTTGCAATCGCATGATGCGTCGCAAGAAAAATGAAGGCAGTTGGAGATAATATGCAATAATTAGTTTAAACAAAAATAGTTGAAGTACATCTCGGCACACATTCGAGGTTGAGCGTTCGCTGATATGCGAAATGAAGCGGGATACCAAGCTTTGCTATTGTATTTAGTCACTCTCGGATACGTTCTGTTTATTTGTTCAATCTATTTGGTGAGTGAAACAACTGCCGTGGGAGCGTGTCAAAGTAGGACACAGTTAGGTTCTTCAGGTTTGCCTGGTTACCTTTTTGCGACCGGGTTATTTGGTATTAAGAGTAACTCCCATGAGGAAGCAACCTCACCGGGGTATGCCAATCTGAAGCCAGTGATGAAATACTATCGTTGAAGATAGTCCTACTTAAGATAGAGTTTTGTATATATCACCGCCAGGATCTCCCTAAGTTGTATGCAACTCATATGTGTTGAAACGTTTGTGTCATTTGTCAGAAAGCAAAGAAAAAGGAAGTGTAGACATTGTCCAAGCGAAATTATACGTTTGTGCGCGGAGGCCCCGGTCTCATTGGGTTGCAGCTCCGGGAAGGAATATAATTTAAAATCTAACTTAGGGTAAAATTTGACATTTTTTTTTATACTGATACGTTGTTTTAGACACACGTTCATGTGCATCTACATTGTAAGGGCCAAAAGATCGCAGAAAACGACTTGTTTGGTCGCTTCTAGCAGCAGTCGCGGTGCGCAGAACTTACCTCGACACTCGACGTGTTACGGGCAGCGGAAAGATTTTCCCGGTGCAGGTGTGTGCCGTTTCAAAATCTTGAACAACGAGAGCGACTTTTTAGCAATGTTAGCTGTCCAAAAGGACTGCTGATTTTTATGACGGCATCTTTCTCGAACAAAGTAACACGAATTGTGTAACAAAATTTCATCGTTGGGATCTGTCCGCATACAAAACGAACGTCTCCCGTGAGCAACTTCGTGCAATTTCACTTTTAAAGTTCAGACTCGGAGACATTGGAGCGAATACGAGTGCCGGAAGGCCCTCCACGATTGACAACCACAAAGTGCGATCAATGATTGAAGATAGTCCTTCAGTTAGCAGTCTCACGCTAACTCTAAAGTTGGGTGTATCTGATTCCAGAGTAACAGAACCTTTGCATTTAATGGGAAACGTTTACAAATAAGTGGAGAGTGGATTCGTAAACCTGGGGCTATCTAACTTTTTAGAGCGATTTTAGCTTATTGCTTTTACTCTCCACTGAGGTTACGATTGGCGCGTGTGAAGAGGCTAACTACAGCGTTAGAGGACCTAGTGAGTAGCGCTAAACCTATATTATAGGCTTTCATCACATAACGGTCATGGAGATTACCACATGACAATAGGAATTCGAATACGATTTAAGTTAATCCAACTTATCTGTTGCGTGCGTTTTCGAAGTTGTGCATACCACTACGCAAAGATTATGTGATTTCGGTGCTTACGTCCGCTCATGGCACTTATGAAATGTAATTTCCTCAACACGTGCAAGATTTCGAATCCAGTAGGCCTCCGACTAGAGCTCTTCAGGACTCGAAGCCCTCCTGCCAAAATGTCGTGTAACAGAGAACGTACAGTAAAAAAAAAACAACTGACCTTGTTGTTTACCCACCTGCCTCACCGTCACTGATCTGAAGAGGTTGAATATGGAGCAGAACGAATACGGATATAGCAGAAACGAGCCTATCCGAAGTGAGGTGATCATCGAAGGCTGACTAGCGTGCGGCTCGAGAGAAGAAATCACGAACAAGTGCAGAGCAGAAGTTCATCAAATTTGACCAAGATGCCACGTTATGTTGAAGAGGGCGAAGCTTTAAAGAGTTACGGACGATGTCACGGTGTTCGAATTGACCTCAAGGATTGTCTTAAGGTAAGTTTGTTGATTCGATATTTAATTGCGTTGAGCAGTCCGAACAGGCAAGTGAGGATCGCGGATTTGTTAGGGTGCCTGGATAGCGTCGACGTGCTGTTTTGAATAATTATATTTTGCATATTATATTTTGAAATATGATAATATCTGTTTGATAGTCGAGTATCGAATATAATATCGACCCTCATCGACATTTCATAGCAACGTCATTAGCTTATAGCTTGTTCGTCCTCTATCATTTGATCATTCGTCTGCTGTTTCAGAAATCTGACTGTGTAAAGGGGGGATCAAGCATGCGGGAATGCTTAAAATCACGAAATGTCCCACGCGAGTGTCTCAATTTGGCGCAACTTATGTTCGAATGTAAGAGGTCGCTTCTCGATAATCGTCAGCGTTTCCGAGAGAAGAAAGGTTACTAAACAGCACTTAAGATAGCTGTGTACTGGTCAGCATCATTACTTCTACAGATTTGATATATCAAGGAAAATGTTGGGGGCAGCCATATGATGTATATGAGGCATGATGTATATCGTGTTATCGAACCTAAAAATAAAAGTAGAACAGAGCAACAAATCTAAGACGGGAGCAACAGGCGGTGTTGAAGAAGAGAGAACAATTACTGTAAAATTACGATTACCGGAGAACAATTACTGTAAAATTTGTGAGTCCGTGCTTACGTTCATTTTTTAAACCGAACATGATAGTATGCGTCCTAAAAACGCCAAGGCTAGCGATATTAATCACATTTCGTGTCTGTCTACTGGAGGCTTGAATAAAATTATGTAATGTATTTTTTATGTATGCATGCTGTGATTATCTTAATTAAGGATTTAATGGAAACATCGACGCTCTCCAAAAAGAGAGGCCGTATTTCCTCTGTTGCAGAGGAGGTTCTTTGGCGCAATTTGCCTAAGCAAACATTGGGGAGTTTGTTAGCTTATCGGTCATCGATAGGGGGTTTTATTGATCTCAGTTCACCACAGTGGGAGTCGTATCGGTTTGTAGAGATAACACTCTGTTCTTATATCGATCATTTCTTTAGCTGTCCTAGCTAAAATCGACACCGTCCATAAAGAACGGCAAGAGTACGTAAATATGTTTTATGTACCAACAACCACGTTCAGAAATACAATGTCTTTCTGGACACGCTGACGATACGTTCCATAACGGCACAGCGGCTCACTGAGGAGGTCCGTCGTACAGCAATGTCTGTCAGTGTATCGTTCCTTGTAACTAAGGAAAATACTTTCCATACCCGAAGGGGCAGTGCAATTTATATTATGGGCACACGACTATGGGAAAGTGGGGCCTCCTCGTTCTATATATTCGCTTCTTCTTCGTTCTCTTATAATTGACTAATAAATCTGTACTTCTTATATTAGTTTCGATGTTTCCTATGTACAGTGGGTAGTATTGAAGCGACATTATTATAGCGACAAACTTAGATGTAGTTTAGGCAGGAAACGAAATGATACGGGTGTCTTTTCACTCTTGCTGGATTTTCGCAGTTATTTACTATTCTAGACAGTTATTATATACATGTGTAATTAATTACTATTGCACTTATTGAATATGTTATATATACCTGCATACAACTAAGCATACAAATGCGGGATGCCACTTCTCTCTGTAGGATACCGTCGTAAGGGGCTTGAGAGCAGGGCGCTCACGGGGGATAATGGTCACCTTGTATAGTCTCATCTTGAAAATGACAACGAATCCATCTTTTTAGTATAAATTATTTTCAATATATTTATTTCGTTTATGTAACAAATGACCCTGACATAAGTTCAATGAAATTCTATTGCGCATTTCTATTCTACAGTCAGTTATCTATATTATATCGACATTTTTGTTATGCACTTAAGCACGACTATATCGTTGCATACCCAATCGGGCGATACATGATAATCAAGCAAGCAACGTGTGTTAATTTCCATCATATTAGATATTTTCATTTTTTGTTCGAATCATCGATGGTTGACGCGCATCGCTATCATGATGGTAGACGTGTCGGCTCATATTTTTCTTCAGTTCGATAAGGCAACAATTCTGCACCACCAATCAATCGAGCATCGAAGGTCAATGCGCGAGATCGAGATAAAAATGACGATTTTGCGTCAATGAATCATTTCGAAATGTTCTTATTGACAGCGACACCTGTTATCAATTAGTTCAAAATGTAAATGATCACACGACAGTACTCGATGCAATGCTGAATTCAAGATATCGCCGAACTCATTCCCTTTGTATCGTTGCCGTATATGGGCACACATTGGGTGTGACGTTCCACTTATATCACGAGGTTGTGGTTAGCTCCAATTTTCCCCTTTGTTAATGCATACAATCACATACACACACATATATATATATATATAGATATATATCTATATATTAGATATATCCACATTTCATTCAAATGAACTCTCCATGCCATGGCGTTACAATGTGGATAGCCATCAGTCTCTCACTATATAGCGCACACTATGCTCAATTCTTCTTCAAGAGTCCATCATCGCCGTTGTGTGTATCTTCGGCGAATCGAATTAAGCTAAAGCATAAGCTAGAACTAGCTATTGCCTATATTTCAAAAACTCTAGCTAAGTATCTTATTATAGAAATTCGTTCATTTCTCTATATGCACTTCGTCGATATTGTACAGATGCGAATTAACGACGTGACAGTTTCTGTCGTTGCTTCTTAGCATGGTTTGCATCTACGTCGGTTAATTATGAAAATTAGGAAAAACTCTAATCAGTGATATACATAGACGTCTCTTCATTAATTATGTTCGTCTTGATTCGTTCGCTTTTCGTTTCGCCCGAAGAAATTTCTACCTCAGCCTCCCCCGTAACGATGGTTGCCTCCGTAGAGCTGTCCAGCGAGTTAATCTTAAGTCGCCAAAGCTGCTGCCTTGAATTTTTGCTAATTATTGCGTGATGATCGCCTGTAGAGCGTGAAACCGATCGGTGACTACGCTCGGTTTCAACAATTCGTAGAGAGATTGTTATTATTAGCTGTTGTATGCAATTTTCCTAATAATAATGATAACACGGCAATGATGCCATTGGAGCCTTGATACCACATATATATATATATATATATATATATATATATATATATATATACTTAATATCACGATCCTGTCGATGCATCTGGCGTAGTGGCTATCCACTTACACATATCGCTATTGTTGTCATGGTGCTCTATGCGCGGTATATGGCATTTAATCATCGATCTTCTCTCCCTCTCTCATGTATATATATATATATATATATATATATATGCCCATCAGAGGTCATCAGCCTAATGAATCAGCGTGTTGTGCCTAGCCTACTAAAATTAATACCCTCTTGCAGAACACACAGAGTTAATGATAGCTAACCGTTATTGTAAAAGCTAACCTAATATTGTGACCATGGCATTCAAATGTATCTTCAATATATGGTCTTTGCTTCGACTAGTCATTGTCGGAGCTTCTCTTTCAGTAAAATAAAATGATGCCATCAGCTCTAATGGACGAGAAGATACTTATATTTAAAAAAATATTGGGCTAAATATGCTTTTCTAAGTCTTTGCTCGTGTTGACGAAAGAAGAGTTTTCAATATCTTCAAATCAATCTACCGAATCCGTTAAAGTAGCCTACGCTAGGAGTTTGTTTATTACATCGAGGTTCCTCCGTTGTCTCATGAAGCTCAAACTGTATTATGCGAGGGATATTACTCGGCCTATATGATATTTGTTAATCAACAGCTAATTATTGTTTAAAGGCGATGGCTGATATATTGCTGTTTTGATTTTTGTCGCGGCTGCCAATGCTATGATGAGTAGACAGGTGTCATTTGATGATTTTGAAGCTTAAGTCGATGCTGAAGGTAACCCGGGGGCAGCGAGAGCTCTTCGCTTAATGTTCCCAAATATCTGAAAAAAGGCGAGTACACCACTCAGAACTGAATATCCTTCTTGCTGTGTGTGTATTAATCGAATGAGCGTTGCATGCAGCTGGGTTTTTGTGTACGGCCGCCATAATACGTTGGCACAGTATCTGCCCTATCTAAACCTGATCTCCTTTTGTTATATGTGTTTGTTTCTTCAGCTGTGTCACAGTGTCATCTATTGGTCACTTATAAAAACAGTCGACCATTGTAATCTCATCGAACGTGAAATACCCATAGAGAACACCCTCCCCTATATATTCATATTATATTACAATGGTCGACTGTATATATATATATATATATATATATATTCTCATGTTCTGATATTTCAAACGTATAAATTCAACTCGCCGATTACTTAATTTAGATCTTGCACGAACCAGGTGACCGCCCAGCTTTCGCTAGCGTAAGGGCTTGGGTAATGGCTTCTCATCGAAAGTGAGAAAGTATATAAAAATATTTTGCTGAGTCTTCGGCTCATAGATCCCGAAAAGGTTCAGCTCCAAATCGCCTTTGTCCGATAATTACACAATGTGTATAATTGTGATTTTTACCTATACGTTACGTAAGCATCATGCGTTCACGGAAACAGTTCTACTGAGTGCCACTATTCCCGAGTATTTATATGCGCCGTAAGGTTCGATTGTTATGCCAACGCGACGGGTAGGACTCTGCTTATAAAGGCGACACCGATCGTTCTAATCCTATAGAATGACGCCCCTGCGTATGTAATTGCATGTTGTTACAATGCCTCCACTACCGAAACAAGAATACTTTGCATTTGTGACGATACGGCCGCCCGAAAGGGGTTTTAAAGTGTGTAGTTCACGAAAGTCGTTTAGACGAGGCTCGGTAGGCTCAAATTCAGAGCATTAAGGCACCGTTCGATACAGATTCGATCATAAACGACTACCGTGATATCGCCTGTACGAATGAAACAGCGGCAAACATGTGTAGGCGACGCAATTCAGTCGCCGGCTTTTAAGTCGTTATTGCTCCTGCTGCTGCACAGCGTTGCGTTTATATCGTTAGCCTACGCAGGTTTCGTGGCCTTGAGTTAGAAGTTTGTTTGTGTTAAAAATAGTACTGTTATAATATAGTATACAAGTGAATGATATATATATATATATATATATATATATATATACACGATATTATAACTACTACTATTTTTAAATCTAAACTCTCAACCAAATGACAATTTGAGCCGAGATGGTCGCGGACTATTTAGAAGACGGTGTAGCAATGTTGATACAGGATGTTAAAAAACACCTTTAATTACACGCGATGCCGTAGGCGAAAATTGTGACTACGCACAAACGGATGTAACCATATCAGATTTAAATAAGCGTTCAAAAACGAACTTTACTATACAATGGTGTAAATAAACTTAACGCACCCCCTATATTTCAACAAATCGTTAAAAAGAATACACATTTGAGGCATTTATTCTGTGTCAGATTAATGTACGTGTCAAATAACATACATACCACAAAGAACAGCGCATATGTCATTGCATGCAGCCTGCTACAACTAAATGTGTCATATTTCCGTGGTGTAAAATGATAACGCACCCTCAGTTATCGAGTGTTCTCGCTGAATTAATTCTCGTTCTCTTGTGCTAATCAGTACCGTGTGGCCCCGCCCTTGCTAATTATAACGTCAAAGACTCGATTTGGCATACTATCAACGAGATTTAGCAGGATCTGATCGCTGACACCTTCCCAGGCCTCCAACAACGCCTCTCGCAGTGCTTCCACATATGTATACTGTCGATTCAACGCATATACTCGTCGGACAAGAATGCCCCAGAGTTTATTCATCGGGTTGAGATCAGAAGAACATGCTGGCCACTCTAGGGTTTCAATGTCATGCCGTCCTAACCACGCACGTGTACTAGCGCTGACGTGAATTGAAGCGTTATCTTGTTGGAAAACAATTGGCAATCGATGAAATCTGCTCCTAAACGGTAGTAGGTTGTTGGTCAACATCTGCTGATAGTCCTCGCTATTCCTTCGAGATGAGATGAAAGCGAGTGGGAGTTTGCTGAGCTTTCCAAACCATAAAGCACTCCCCGCCGAAAATGCGCTTCAAGAAGTACCGCGACTCTTTACGTACATCATGCTAATAAGCGTTAAATCCGTCTAGCCCATCTAAATTTAACTTCTTCTCGTCACTGAAGATGATCTGAAACAACATAGTACATTTTAAATAGATGTGCACCCTCAGCATACTATTTAAAAAACGTGGCCCCAATATTCACCAATGTCTAGTCTCCGTCCATATAGTTGCGAGCGAGGTTTAGTCGGGCAGTCATGTGGCGTTGTTGAAGACGCGGTCTTGTTTTCATTTGCGCCCGTATGATATGCGGATAACGCTTAGTTGTCCTTAAAACAGTTGATCTATGAACCTGAAGGTTTAACCCTTGCCTGATTGCTTCACAACTTATGATCGAATTCGATGCCAATCGACAAATGTGCATGACAGTTCGCTGGCTGATCTTTCGTGGACGTCCTTTAGACTTATTAGTACCATACGCCGACGGACTGCGCAAATAATTTTGCGCTATGGAGCGACTTCTGCCAATTTCTCTGGCAATTGCAGCCTGGGTCGTTCCTGCTCGGTGTAAAGCGGTAATAACTGCTTTCTCTGCATCAGTAAGGCTCGAAGCGTGTCCCACGACTACAGTACTGCTTGAATGCTCAACACAAACTGGATTAATTCAGCGAGAACACTCGATAACTGAGGGTGCGTTATGATTTTACACCACAGAAATATGACACATTTTGTTGTAGCAGGCTGCATGCAATGTCATATGCGCTGTTCTTTGTGGTATGCATGTTCTTTGACACGTACATTAATCTGACACAGAATAAATGCCTCAAATGTGTATTCTTTGCAACGATTTGTTGAAATATAGTGCGTTAAGTTTATGCACACCGCTGTAGATGTGCGCATTTTCCCAAAAATGCTTTGCAGCGTTCTTTGGTAGAAATTCGCCTTTGTCGAGCTCGAGAACTGAAGAACATTGTACTTTTCCAGAACATTTTAAGTTTTTTCAGAATCCCCTTTCCAACTTTGCAAACTTTCCCCTTGACTGCAAATGTTCTCCTACGTTGCAATCTAATAATGCCTATCGATCGAGCTAGCATAACATTGCTAAACTTGCTAACATTGATTCCACCTGGTAGTTGTCAAGCGCGAAGAGTCTTCCTGAACAAGAAGCGTCATTCAGAATCAGTATCCCTGGGCGAAATTTTCTGATCCAAGAATCCACTGTGCTAATCGACCTAGTTGTGGAGTCGAATCGTATTCGCTGCGGTGCCGTCGAGTTTGAACTTCACAAGTAAAATCATATGCTCACGAGGGAGGTCCTTTTTTTGTATGCGCACAGATTATTGCTAACCAGGAACCTGGATCGCTTTTGAAAGCTCCGATTACAAAAATCTACACTTCGCTTGGCCAGTTGACATCGCTAAGTGACCTCCTGGAGGCTTAAGCCGGTAAAAATAAGTGTCGTTGCTCCTCTAATTACATGTCTGATTAATGTCTGATGAACATCGTTTCAGATTTATTCTTAATTAAGGTATACTCGGTTAGATATACAGTAACTAATTCACTAATGTTAAACAGCATCAGTGTATCTTACCCAGAGTTCTTGAGCTGTATTGGCTGACTGGCCTGATAGGCAGGATAGAGCGGACCAAGTGGCGTGGACAGGCACACCGTAGACGACGGCACCAACGTCATTAGACTCTGCGCAGGACCCGCGGCTGTCCCCAGCAGCGTTGCTGGAAGTAGGCCCTGCTCGCAGATGCCGATCGTGGTCACACCGGAGCCAGCGGTGGCGCGATTGCCGCCCGAACTCTCACTTCTCCCGCCGGTATAGAACATCACGTCCGGCTGGATAATACCCGTCGCGTCTTGGACTAGAATTAGTTCAATTGTAATTAATTCAACAACAAAATTGTACATGATCATTTGAACGCTGAAATCAGGTCGGGTGAACTAACAAGTCGTGTCTCGTAGCTAATAGAGTAAAATTCGCTAGCTCTACTAATTATAATTCTTAAGTTTGGATATAAAATTAGTAAAAAAAAACACTCATAATTGAAGTATAAATACATATTATTAGAACAGATGGCCCGTTACAATGTCCACCGGGATCACACAAGGGAAGCGACATAGACTTTGGTCAGCTGTGCGAATCCCACAGGGCACATATACGAGTCGGTGCGCTCATGAAACTTGCAAATTTGTCAGTATACTTATTATAAAAACACAATCATATTCGTTTCAGGTCGCTTTATCTCTGAAATGTTAGCTGGTTATTATTGTGGTCAGGATCTTGGTGCGAGTTAATGAAACTGAAGAGTTTTCTTTCTCAATTAAAAATAGGTAGCAATACAAGCCGACTACAGAATCGAATCTATCGCATAACGATGATGCTGTGATCTACTGCAACTCCTATGTACCACGATATGAACCGGTAGCAGTTATAGGTATTCATGTGCGGTTGATATTGCACGCGAGAATTGTAGATGCAATCAGCTGGCCAATCAGTGTGACCTCGAGTAGTTCCTCAACGATAGGATTTTTGGGAGGACCTTCGAATTTTCAAACCACCTTTTATGAAGGATTTGGAATATCGTAGCTCTGTTCCAGTCAAGTGGGCCGCTTCAAATTTATTGAATTCTATGAGAAACGGGCCATAAGCCTCGGCGATACTTAGCCATCATATCAAGCATTTGGGCAGACTTTTTCTTATTGCATATGTATGTATATATCGATCGCTTCAATTAGCATACACATCAATCAAACAGGTAGGACATTTGAAGGCGGTTCGGATCGCCACAGGGTGTGCCCCACTGGGTAGCCGTACACTACCCTCATTAAAATATAGGAGAGAGAATATTATGATGAACCGATTTCGGTAAATGCTTCGTGGAGCCTAATCCGCAGAAGGAAGCCTCATTCAAATAAAGATGAATCTTTATGTCGAGGAGCATTGGTTGTCGTTACGTAGAATCCCATGCTGGAGGTGTTTCAAAATGGGCTTAGATCCTCACTGCCAGCTATGTCTTATGCTGCCTCTCGTTCTGAACGTTGTATCGATGCCAATTTCTGAACTTGCAGATAACAGAGCGGTTTTATCCGTTGGGGAGTGTTCTACCCACTGGCTGGCTTGCGCTCGTGGTAATTCAAAACTGATTGGTGTAATTTTACGGTCTGCAAGGTGAATATTCTAAAATGGCGAGTGAGCTCATCCCCTGCTCATTTTACGGGAACTTGAACCTGTACGATTGTCGTCAAAGGTTTGCCGCTCGAAGGGCAGACATCCGGCCACGCAGGTTTGACAACATGATTAACCACTGCGAGGGGACGTTGTCTATGTTGGGATTTATTTGTAAATAATTATCACTGACAACCTATCGTCGAGTAATTAAACTTGATTTGAACATTTGGCTATATAAGAGGGCGCTAGAACAGGCGGTTGCAGTACTACTGCCAAAAGTTTGACGCTAACTTCGAATAGATCTCTGGAGGAGTCGAGCCCGGTGGCGTGCGGTGTGTTCGCGTCCATGGAGTCACGTAGGTGCAGACACGGGTTCGATCTCCGCCGTTGCACACTTGCTTTTGAACGGGTTGTCCGTCATATGAAGCAATGCCAAAAGCAGTTACACTGCGGACTAAGTTAAATGTTGGCTGTGAATCAGCTGGGAAAATTCACTTTTAGACCTCAATAGGAAAGTTCGAACGAAAGGTGGCCCATATGACGTACGCTATTCAATTTGCCGTTATTCGTCACCAGACAGGAAGACCGAAACTGCGCCAGTTCTATCAACAAAGTGTGCGCGTACATGGCCCGTTACTGAACGTTGGAGTTAAGGCCTCAGGGGGTGCCCTTCAATGTCGTTTTTGCCTTCCGAGTTTCCGGTTGGCCCCGCTTTTTGATGTCAGGTGATCACAAATGCTTAGGGCATAGGGCGCCATCATTGTCGGTTCTACTCGCAAAGGTCAGTGTCGCGCTCTTTGTTGATTTGAGCCGTTACATTTGATATCGGATTCGTATCGGTTGGAGGTCGCCGAAAGCCGGCTTCAGCGGATTTCGACTATGCGTATGTTGAATCGTATGGTAAAGGTAAACTGTGACCTAGGCAAACTGTGTCTGTACGCGATCTGACGATTCTGTGAAACTCGAATTTGGATAGTGGTCTAAGTCTGCATGACGCGACTACATGAGGTCTCGTCCTAACCTAGGCCTTTCGCTGTCCAAAAATAGCCCACGTGGCATCAGCGCTGCAGGGCCTTCGCGTGCCTCTGCCCATGTCACTGTTTCGTGTTCCTGGTCTCGGACGGGCGGTACATTCTCGGATAGAACTTGCAGCGGCCTCCCGACTCGGAAACGATCGCCGCCGCCGCCGCCCCCGCCACGCCAGAGAGGGTGTGTGACACCAACACTTCGGGATGGGATGAGAATTGTCCTTCGAAATAGCTAAGGCTTTGGCCTTAAATTGGCCTGTGCTGTATTGCCCATCGGCGCACAATGGCGTTTGCATTGCAGATTATTCTACTAATGCATATTTTAACAGTGTGTTTTTGTATCGCACTGATGTGTGAACAGGTCGCGTGAACACATAATCATCCTCACTGCGATTATGTAATCGCCGTTGTTCGAAGGCAACGATCTGCCTAGACTGCACCCTGCTGTTTCCATCCATTGAAACTATTGCCATCCGCTCCAGCCACCAAAGCTGTGAGGCATATGCATGCACGCAGAGAGGGTTTTTCTTTTAAAACGAATGACTTTCTGTAGGTTTTAATTCTAGTCAGCCGGTCAGCTTGTTAGTGGCTGGTAGCGGGCGAGAGTTATCTTCGTTAGCCTTGATACTGATTATGATTGAAGACTAAAAAAAATCGGCTTTGAAAATCGGCTTCGTCAACGTCGTATTCGACGGGGTCTCTAATTCACTCCGGTTAGGTTTGGTAACACATGAGATGGTAACACAAGCAAAGGTGGCCCCGACAGGTCCTCATAGTAATACCTATAAGGTTAAGAGCTGAGGCCTGTCAGATAGGGGAACAGCTAAGGGTCAGCTCTAAAAAAAAAAAAAAAAAAAAAAAAAAAAAAACACATGAGATGTGCGGTGGGCCGGAGATCCGATCCTATGTTTGATCCTAGGCCACGATCTATAATAGATTTAGCCCACAGAAGTCTGAGACGATCTTTTCCCAATTGCCCAATTGAGTGACATTCTGACTATCGCGATATTTATGTGTGCGTTCCACCGTCGTCCCAAGACGATCATTGCCCACGGCATGATCGTTCGCGACAGAGATCGTTACCTCGATGAAATTATGGTGTTAGTGTAACATCTGACTGTTTGCTAGCTTTCCCCCAAGATGCCATTCAAGCTCCAAATCTCGGTAATCGGCATTTCTCCGCTGTTAGCTTGGACGATTACGTTAGGGATTTAGACATTCAAATTCAGCTCTATGTAGGAGTGTCTGTATGTTTTACTCTTTGATATTTATGAATTATTGCGAGGCATAACCAGACTGCTTTGAAGGGCATTAAGAACACGCACAATGGCTGATGACTCTGCTGCTGCTGTTCCTTACAATCTGCCGGCAGAAACTTTTCCAATGGCCACACCAAAGCGAGGGGGAAGCGAGATGTAGTGGATCAGGGAATTATGAACCTATTTGCCCGTGGATTCACGTTCGGCACGCTTAAATAATTAGCCTTTGAGTAATCTATATATAGACTATCTGGATCATGAGGAATATATCGCGCCTTCATGGAGATCATGATGTTGCGAAGGTCCGTTGTAGCTGTAATGCACAGTACGTAAATGGAGTAGTTAAAGCAAACCAGCATTTGGAGAGCGTTGCGCGTAAAGACTTAACTTCAACATAAGTTGAGCCTATCTTATCCACAATTTGAAGTCGATTTTGTGCCCGTCTATGAACCCTTTGTGGTGTCTACTGTTAGTCGATTTTTGAGAATGAGATATTGCAATTGCTTTGAACCTTCCTTGTTAAGGGATTGGATTCACTAATCCTGAATATCAATGCTGGCTTATTTCTAATGGCGCAGTTGATTGTCTTTCCCAGACCACATCTCCAACTTGGACCTTGTATATGACTTTGCTGGTATTATTCCTCCGGTCCTGTTCTTGGATTTCCTGTAGCCTTCGAGATGAACTCTGTCTCCGAATTATTTTGTTCTTGTTCTTGTGATCGTCGGCTTGTTCTTCAGATTTCTTAAGTCCGATGTTTTGTGCTGTGCTTCGCTAGCCAAGTCAAGGGCAGTATGAATTTTTCTTTCAAGGAAGAGCTCAGCAGGTGTATTACCAGCTTCATTTGGTGTTATCAGATAGGAGTGTACTGTTATGTCGACAGCTGCTCGGATACAGTGATTTGTCCGTAATTTCTTAGACGATCGTTTGAAAATATCTACGAATTATAACAATAAGCAATATTTATTCAAACATACAGTAGTTCCGAATTTCTAGGGATTATGGGGGTGGGGGGGGGTCTACGAATCTACGAATTGTTCGACTTGTCCGTTGGATTGGGGACTGAAAGGAGAGAAGAAATCAAATGTTCAACACCAATAGACTTTACGAACGATTTGAACTGTGTGTTCCGTTGTCGGATACTACTGGTTTTTGGATTCCCGAATCTAAAGAAAATGTTTTGTAGTGCTAGCACGGTGTTCGTTGTTGTCATCCGAGTTCATGACATATATGTCAGGCTATTTTGAAAACGCATCAACTAGAACACGAAGTACTTTACCGTCAGGCGGTTCCGCAAGGTCGACGTGGACTCTTTCAAAGAGAGTGGTTGTTAGAGGCCAGGATTGTAAAGGAACTTTAATCGGGTTTCGAGAGTGTTTGATACAAAGTTCAGAGTATGATCAATCCAGGGCCAATGGACATATGATCTGGCGAGACGTTTCATTCTGTTGCATCCGGGGTATCCGTAGTGTAACGTTAGTGATTTATGCTGCAGGAGTTTAGGTACGACAATTCTGACGGCACTCACTCGACATCCGTTGTGTTCTGGTGAATAATCTGTGAGACTATTGTTAAGGCCGGCTGAGTAGTCAACACAAGGTCTGACAGTGCAAGCTAATTTGCCAGTCTACCACAATCGGGACCGCTAATTATGAATAGTTTTCGGGGGTGATAACATTCAAATCGACGATCAATCCAGTCCAGGAGGGTCTGTTTAGCTAACGATCGATACGTTGCTTAGATCATTTGTTTGTTGATTGACTGCTGAAACACTAGCATTATTCGAATTCGTTTTTCGCGAAGTTCTGTAATTTTTTCCATCGAAAGACGACCGAGAAGAGTTATGTTATGATCAACGACAAAACATTTCCCATGATGATGTTTTACATAGCGGGAAAAAAAACAAATTCTGTGTTAAAATAACATTCATGCTCGTTGTTTTTAACTTCACGGCTTTGGGACTTCGTTTCGGTTTGTCTAAGATTGACCAAGTCTGTCGGCTAGTTCCTGCAACATCACTTTCTGTGTCTTGTCTCGTTTTCTATGATGTCCTGAAATCGTTACTGGTCTATATGTTTCGAGATTTCTTGTGGTGAATACTTCTTTCTGGATTTTTCAGTTCACCACATGTAGTAAATCGTTCAACGCCATTATCGGGCTCTCTTTCAATTTGACGGGGTGTGACTTGGTCTCGGGAACTAATTTGTTTTCTGAATGAAGATCTGCCTCGAAATATTCGAATTGCACTCTTGATGTGTAAGGTTGAGAATCAGGTTCCGGCAACAACTTTTTTTTAGGGCGTTTTTTCTCGCAAGTTTCACACATCTGTGTTCGATATGTGCATTCATTATTACAGTGTGTACCACCACTCCGGGTGCAGGATGTTGGTGTGGATCGAAGTGGAACATTGTGTGTTGAAATGCAGTCTTGTGTCTGTTGCTTGAGTGGGTAAGCTCAAGATTAACGTGGCATCTATTACACATTTGTTTGCAGTGGCTCGTTGTGCCCTTTGCAGTGGAATGTATTGTCTCCAGCGGTTGTGTCATTTCTTTCATGTGGCGTGTTTTGTCTCTCGCAAAAATCGCAATGATACCTGCCTTACATCGCCGTTCTCAGCCCCATTCTAACCTCAGACCCCATAAACAAACAGTTCATATGGTCCGGTATGATTGAGGACATCTCCGCAAGTTCATGTGGACGATTGACTTGACGACTGATGACTCGTCAAAAGTCCGTTGAGTGTCGTCATATATATATATATATATATATATATAAATATATATACATCCCTGGACATTGGCAATCTCGCTGCTATATATACATATATACACACATATGCATATTGCTAATAATCAGTGTACTTGTAGATAGAGAGAGAGACTGTAGCAGTCGGTTCCTGATCGCCTAAGCGATTTAGACTCGAGTTGATCCCTGTATAGCTAGACTTTGCCTGCATAGGACTTTGCTGGAGAGACTCGGACTGATGAGGACATTGGACTAGCGGTGACGGGAGGGCTAGGACCTCGTGAGCAGT
This sequence comes from Stratiolaelaps scimitus, assembly GCA_019614645.1. Classification (NCBI taxonomy): domain Eukaryota; kingdom Metazoa; phylum Arthropoda; class Arachnida; order Mesostigmata; family Laelapidae; genus Stratiolaelaps; species Stratiolaelaps scimitus. The sequence goes on from JABWDB010000029.1 coordinate 2,215,219, forward strand.
GGCCTTCACGCCCTCACGCACGCGCCCTATTCGAGTCCCTCAAAGTGCAGCGGGGTTTCGGGGCGAGATTCGGGGATTCGGTGCGGGTGAACTGGATACAGTAGCTTGCACCACTCTTTCGCTATTAAGCAGGAAGCATCGCCGAGTGAGCCAATGGCTTCCCACATAGACGTTACCACTGCTGGTGCTATTGCTAGTCCGCTGCCCTGAGCAGAATACGCCGACGTTCATCCATTTCTCGCTGTGTGATGTGTGTGAGTATATAGAGCTCAAGGTTGAGGTCAGGGTTGTCCTCTGTTTTTACTACTTGCCCGGCCGAAGTCACCTTATCTCGGGTTGAACTTTGCGTTCATTGGGTGTAAGAATGCCCTCACGAGCGCAATATGTCGCGCGCACCACCACACCACGCCGTTAGCTGCCAATGTTTCAAATGCTGAGCTACCCCAAGTCTTGTGCCTAGCATGGAATTCTTACACTCTGATACAAGCGTTTCCACCCGTTCATCCTGTATATATTTGCTGATAGGTGACCAAGAGTCGCTCGGCAGTTTGGGGTTGGTTTAGTGAGTCAAGTCCTGTCAAGTTCAACTCCTGCTTGAATTATCTACATACACTGTTATGTGCGTAACCAACTGTCAAGACCCGTCTTACGAAGCAATGCAAAAGCAGTTGTACCGTGGAGGTGAAATGTTGGCCCGTTGCGTCAGCCCGAAAACATCTTCCTTAGTACGTAACCAAACTACAACGTACAGCGGAACCTACCGATTCCTTAGAATCCGCTCGTTGAGGGCGGGGCTGCACACAACTCTGCTTATGAAATAATTTTTAGTAGGCTATTTCTTGTATCCAGCCCTTGCGTCTGATGTTATTATATCTACGTCCCTATCTCGGATATCATTTTCATCAACTGGTTTACAATGAGGTTTGATTGCCTTGTCGGGCTTGTGATTCGAGACATAAGCCTCGACTGAGTCAAGCTTGCGCAACGATAAAATCTATCAAACCGAGCTTAACAAATCGACATATCTCTCCTCGATAACGTCGATCATCTAACAGTAACGCGTGCTCTGATAACCCCGTGTATCATGTGTCGACCTCAAACTTGTGGGTCTGTTGGCTTGTTATATTTGCACGGGTTGTGCTCCTGTACACCTTATCCACACATCTAAGTACGCTATGCTTAACAGTACGTTGCATCGTTGTTTACTCATCGTTCATCAGTGTGCATTGTAGCATTTGAAATAACGCCCAATATTATTAATAATAATAATAATTATTATTTCCTCCCCCACAACCAAGCGTGTTATTTCGTGTATTACCGAACAAACAGATTACGGCGATATATAATACACCGATGCTAGACCGGTGCTTGCTTGCATGGGGAGTTTGATATAATAGTTGTCGTGTTTAGCCGTTGGCCGTCAATTCATCCTAGTTGTAGGTGTATATATATATATATATATATATAATGCGGACGGCGTTTGTGAGTGTATGTGTGTGTGGGGTCTATCCGGGGTAGACATCTCCCACAGCAGGGCAAGCAGCTTGAGGTGGGATGGAGGGTTGGCTTGCCTGCCTAGTTGATTTGCTAGGAGGTAAGGGTACACTAGGATACATGGAGGTCTATTCTATCGGACAGCGATAGGGGCATCGTCGGTATGGACATTCGTGATTATGAGCGAGTGACGAAGCGAACATTGGCAGAGAGAGAGAGAGAGACATCGATTCATACTCGGCTCAGATCGGATCGGCTCATCGGAGTTGACTGGCTCGCTCGTCACGCTATGGCGATTCCTCGCCAGAGTGCGTGGAAGCCTCGGACATCAACTACTGATAGTGACAGGGGCCGAGACAGGGTTAAGGGCAGGCTTTTTAATTTTTGGCCATAAACAAGGATAATAATATTATTATCATTATTATTATTATTATCGTCAGCAGTGGACGATACCATTTGATATTCTGTCTAACGTTGATCTGAGGCCAGATGTGAACTGTTCAGGTTAAGGAGAGATTGTCATTTTTGGGTGGCGGCCTCTCCTGTCTCTTTATCTCTCTCTCTCTCTCTCTCTTTTTCTACGTACGAAATGTAACTTACGAGTAGGCTAGAGCAAGAAGAACCACTGTATGCTTCCATGTAAAACCTTACATGTCATTTTTGCATAGTAATTAACAATCTAAATAGGGACAACCGTCCGCACGGTGGCTTGACTTGGGTTACGTAATTTCCTGTAAAAAGTCGGCGGCCACAGGCTCGATACCCGTGACGTGAGATTTGTTGTATTGTGTTGTGATATCAATGAAGAGCTATTTCACCATCAAAATCAAGCAAAAGACATTACGTACCGCTGGTCTTGAGCGGAGCTTTAGGTAGGTGATGGCCCATCTTGAGTATGAGCAAACGCTTCTGTCGACGGCAGCAGAGCACCATGACAACGGTGAGAGCGACCAGCGAGAACGAGGCCATCGCGAGTGCCGACCAAAAGTACCAGGCAGACGCTGGCACCCCACCATTCGGGGTAGTGGAACCCCCATTTGGAGCACCCGGAGCACCGCGAGCGGCCGCGCCTGATGTCTGCCCCGAGACACCACCGCCCACCTGGGGCCCCGATGGACCCCCCGCAATCGCCACACCGGCGCCGTTGCCTTACTCACGACGGGCGTCGCCACGCCCAATCGGGGACCCGGCGACCCTTTACTTCGAAATATGATGAACTCGATTTAGTCCTTGATTCTTCTGCTTTCCTGAAACTACAGAGACAGTACAGAAGGGCCCCACGAGATGAACCACTACGTAACAAAGCCGATTTGCGAAACGCTGAAACACCGCACAGTGTCTAAGTCTAAATGGATACTGCCGAAACCCTGGCAGGAGCTATCGGTGTGGAAGCTCTTGAAGTACGATGGATATGTGATGAATAAAGTCCTTTCACAATCAGTCATCCCCTTTGAGGGTATTTTGGCATAGGTGAATACATGAATGATAGAAAAAAACATCAGTTAACAAAATCACTTTGAGAACTTTCCGCCGGTGGTTACCTTTAACCAGCAGGAATTTATAAAATAAATTCCTGCTGGTTAAAGGTTTCGACCGCGCACGACGGTCTCGACGAGTCCGATGTTCTGCTAACAATTCATTAGTACGTCCGCATCATAGTCGGCAAGTACGAGGTCTTATCGAGAGAGCAAATATAGATTTCGGATAACATTAAATCAAACGTATGACGTCACCGACATTTCGAATTAAACATTCGCTCCTCGACCTTCGTCCGCGAACTGGCAACGATGAGTAGCGAATAACAATAATTCGATACAATATGTCAGCGCTGTAGCGTTATCCTCTGCAGCTTCGATTTGATTCGGTCAAAATCGACATCGTCCGCCGCTGAGGTTCATGAGCGGACTGAGGCCATGAATGTAAAAATCTGTCCTAGTGAACACTGTCCTCGCTCGAATTGAACGTCCGATTACATGCGGGCCATCGGGAACTATTGCTAGTGCTTTGTACCGACGGCACCATTGTACAGCCAGCGTATGCCAGATGCTCGAATCTTGTCAGTAAACGACCTCTATTCTATGCGAGTCAATCACGGGCCCTCGCTGTCGCCTCGTGCGGTTGAGGTACCCTCTGTCGAGCCCTGTGGTGGCCTGATGGTCCATTCGTGTGCGCCTTGCAATCGGAGGAGACGGACGTAGGTGCGCGGGTTCGATTCCCACCGTTGCACATTTGCATTTAAAGGGGTTGTACGTCCTACGAAGCAATGCTAAAAGCAGTACCGTGGATGGTACATGTTGGCTGAGAGTCAGCCTGAAAACCTTTAAACCTTTAGGTACTCTCTACGTAAAAATATTTGTATCTATCCACATTTTACCTGCAATACCGATATGGTGATAAGGTTATGCGGCAGTGATGGCAAGATAGCGTAATACACATGAATTCGTGGATTCGTCAGATTATGTCCGCTTCGCTACTTCACCTCTATGCAGCAGAGATGCAAGGGAACTGGGCTTACCTTCGAAATTTCCATATGCACAATTGGACTTTATAAATATAGTAAATATACTAATAATCTCCTTTTTTTTATATATATGGCATATAAGTGCGTGTGTCAATCTAACTACGCAGACTATCGTCACCACTCGTCACATATCTGCTTGTTTGTACATTGCACGCTTGATTATTATTTCCAGATAATATTTAAAGAAAAAATTGCTACGTGACTAGCAGTATTCATTGTTATGTTTTTGGGGCTGACAAAAATCACATTTAACGTCAGCAGTATAAGGTGTGCCGTTAGGCTCGAGCACCTATTTCGCTTCACAATTTGTTTTAGCTGCTAATGAGACTATGCTATTTGATTATATATCAACTGTGCCACGGTTCAATGAAATGGTAGATGTTCAACAGTTGTTGATGGCTCCGAAAATGGCCAACAAATTAAAGAGGGTCCTCTCAATCAATTCACAAAGTATCCACATGCCGAGTCGAGTCGTCACTATATTAAAAATACTGTGTACAACTCAGTGCCGAGTGTCATCTCAGCAACAGCGAACAAGTTTGGCAATTTTTGGCCACGTTGAATATTTCAGCGAGATTTTTTTCCAACTGAATGAATTAAAAATTAAAAAAAAAATTGTATAATCATGACGAATACACGTACCGCATAGGCAGCGCTTATTGCAAACCTTTATTGTACGCGGAGGCTCGAGAATAGGCCGTTATAGCCTCTGTAGATCTCAATGAGAATGTTCGTGCAGCCTGGCAAAGATTGGCAGTCTTCATATTCGCTGCGAGGATTTCTCGGTTCTATCTTATTGTATTACATTATTTGACTCGGTCACTCAATCTATGACGTCAAGTCTACGTAACAAACGCGCGTATACCTAAGAAGACACAATATCACTGACGTAATGTGTGTGTCTGTGTTCATCGTCTTCACGGTTATGTGACATCGACAAGTGATATTGGACTCGTCAGTAGATGCTCGATCGAGGTCTCGAGCTTTGCACGTTTTAGACAAATCCAGTCGAGGAATTGGCTGTACATTGACGATGGTAAAACTCTTGCGACAAGTTTAAAAGGTTACCACACATTACCAGCAAGAGATTATATGTGAAATCACGAAATCGATTATATATATATATATATCATAGAACGCATTGAATGTTGACAAGTCGTCACCTATTAACAGTGTCATTACACTGTGTGACAAACGTATAATTTGTCACATAATCTCTCTTTGTAGCGCAGACGCTTGTGTAAGCGTGGGGTTGCGCCCACAGCGACTGGGATTATTGAAGCCTTGCCCTTGAGCCCGTTAGACGTGTGTTCTCATAACGAAGCTATATGCTTTTCCCTTTCTATACTGCAATCATGGCGTTTCGGGCACCTGCTCGTACGAGGTTATCCAAAGTGGCAAATAACATGGTTAATTGGGACGCTGCTAAAGTGGAAAATATGTTGAGTTCGGATTGATAATTTTCTAATCGAACCGGTATTACATACACATAGAGGTTGCTTTTATCTTATTTTAGTAAACGTTTGTTTGACGTTTAGAATTCTGGTATCTGCCGATCCTTATTGAGATCGGCAGATGCCAAAATGGACCAAAGGAATACTTGGCTAGGACAAAGCCGCAGTCAAAGATTTTTGTCTTTTTTTTTGACAATGCGCGGTATATAAGATGGTTCACGAGAGTGGTATCTGGTCGCACCACTGCTGTGTCGTTCTCTAAGGATTTATGCATATTTGATAAGCTTCTATCAAGGTTCATTTCGCAGTGTAAACCATAACAGTATGGAGTAAAAACAGAGAAATGTAACTTCTTCGATTCGAGCCAAACAACTGCCTGTTTCAAAAGCTGGCGAAAATTTAACCCTGTACGTGACAGTTGCTCTGATTTATACAAGCGAATGCCATTTTGTGCACTGATTGTATATATATACATACATATATAGTGTGTATTCGATTTTTGGGTTCCAAGAGACGTATTCTCTCTGTCTCACCTGTGACGAATCTCTAAAGAAGGCCGACTGTACTGCGCTCTCTTATCGCAAAACCTGCGACCGATTCTATTTTCATAATACCTGATCCTTATCATAGTTACCACTCACCTGCTCCATCTGACTGTGACCAATAAACTATCCAAATTCGTCGTAGAATAACTACTTATTGCAGCAGCACTCACAATAGTTCATAGAGTGAATTTAATACACAGCTCTCTCTCAGCTCAGGTGCCCTAATGTAGATAGTCATAGCTGGCTGACGAATTAGATATGAATGAGGGGAACTCGATGCACGCTATTTACGTCTGCTCGGTACGGCCTCAGATCACCAACTGAGCGAGAAGTGGCTGCAGGACCTCCACTCGGCGAACCTCCGACCGCTTGAGGGCGCCACAACCGGACTACCTTGTTCCGCTGTAAGTGAGCGGGTTGAGCTCGACAAGCGTGCAACCGTTAATTGTGTGAACGTACAAGCCTGCATTTTAGTAGACACACACAACTAGAATAGATTCGCAGATTCGTAACATTGCCACAGCAAACGATTTGTTTCTTGATCAGTTCGATCAAAAGTACAAAATATATATGTCCACCCTGTACAGCATCGAGATACCGACGCGAGCAACGAACGGTGTTTCTATGCTGTATTCGTGATTTTGCTGGCATTTCTCTTTTCCATTTATTCATGTCTGTTTTTTTTACATATTTTTTATATAGTATTTTGCATACATTTCGATATATTTTCACAGACAATGAGAGGTGTTTCCACGAATTTCTAACCTACCTGACTACGTGAACTGTTTATCAGACTTTTCTAATTGTTTAAAAGACACATTAACCTAATACAAAGTAAATTAATTACACATTTGTTATTATTATTATTATGAATGTAGCGTAGCTTCAGTGGAATCGTAATGCATCAATTACAATGTGAGCATCAAACCGAAATTATCACTCATCAGACGAATGTTCGCATGCATAAAAAGCGCTGGAACTTATATTAACTAACTATGGACGTTTGTTTATAAAAAAAAACACTTATTTTTGTATTGGGAAACGAAAGATTTCTACCATTTAAGTTCACAGAAATCGCAGATTTTCGTTGCATTACAGGACGAATTCGTGTTTCTCACCGGATAACAGAAAATCATTATACCTCTCACAAAGTTCGTGTAAAGGGACCATGCTTACTCTTCCAAACTGGCCATGAGGTCGTTGTCCTGTACAGGACATCCATGGATCTGAATGTAGCTTAAAACGTACGCTCTCGAAACGTCTGTCCACATGTCAAACACACGTTATCTCGTTCGAACTAGGGTCGAACCTTGCGACGAGGAAACCCGGCTGCTACATTGAATGGATAATCACAAGGTCCCAAAGATTTGCTCCAACTTAACGCTCTGATTTTCCTCGTAGAAATTCCCAGCTCGGTGCCCAGCTGCGTCCCGCTGAGTGCCTATAGGCACGTTGTATTGTATTGCTGTCACGGTTAATGTTAAATTGATATCTCGGGAGAGTTACAATGTTTGCCATCCAGTGCGGATTTCGAACAGTGAACTCCGCTTGTTGTCTGCTTGCGATATACAGCTGTATCACCGATGATATCACCTTAAATGTGCGGTCAACTTACGCAGGGCGATGCATGAATGGACAATCGGGTCACATGTGAACACATGAACATACAGAATAAGCCCTAAGTAAGCCCTTGTATTAGTTCGCTCATAATATGTTGATATCAGATTTGCCATATTTTATGAATGAACCTCTTGCACGACAATGACACAGAAGAAGCCCATCTCAGAGTTTCTGTTACCCCCTGACTGAATTATATACCATAGTGTTATTGTTCCATCGTACAAGGTCGTAGTCGTTTGTGAATTTAACTATACATGTGATCAGTTTGAGTCGACGTCCATTTATAGGAATGGAACTGAGCGACTTCGTTTCTGTGGGAATCGCATGTCGCTGTTTATTATATCTCGAGCCGTCTCAGACATTTGAAACGCGTCTTGCGTGTCTACGGATTTAGCGAATGATTGCGAATACCTCTGATATGCATTCATATGGGCCGATGATATAATCTAATGTTTTTGAGGTCTGACCCTCAGCCTTTACCATTGAACGTCCACGGTATTGCTTTGGCATTGGTATCGACTCCGGTTGCAAGACGCACGCGAATGCACCAAGCCACCGGGCTCGACAATTGAACTGGACGTCAACCGTTCCGCCTTGGTTAAAGTCTCGAGGTACGGGGTTGGCATTCATCCACCTGTCTGTCTGTCCAAGAGGTCTGCACAGAAAGCATTTCTCAATTTCGCGGCACCATAGAGCCTCATTTGCTCACGACGGAAGTCCTCTCGAGCTATGTGGGTCAATCAGCCTCGTCCAGATCGGTTGAACCGATCGGCGGAACCGAACGAGTCGCGCGAGCTTTACAGCCGATAATAAATAGATGCATACTGCTGCATATAGAGTCAACATGCACGCCCGTCAATCCATAATGGAGCGTTCGCCAAAGCGAGTGTCGCGTGAGGTCGCGATCGACTTGAGGAAGTCCCTGATGCCTGAACGGATCGGGAAGAGATCCGGTCGGGCATTGTTCGAGGCCCCACTCGGGCGAGAGCATCTGTTGTCGAATTTGCGGCATTCATTCGGTGAAAATAGCCTGACTCCATTTGTTAGTCACGGGCGAACAAGGAAGCAGAAAGTTAGCCCTGCACAGCCTGCGTAAGGACAATGTTCCAGGAAGTGTACACATAACGGTACGGGTGAATACTGATCGTTACGTCAAACGCTTTTAAAAAGCCAACATGGAACTGGTTTATCAAGGGTAACTATCAAGCTTAGCGTCGAGGAGATGCCATTTGATTTCGAAAACAAAAACTGCTCCTTATATTGGTTATTAACTGATTGATATGGGCGAATAGACGGTTGAGGGGGCGTACATCCTGACTATGTTATCATAGGAACAACTACCGGTTACCTAGCGTACTGGAGGGTATTATAGTATCGAATATATTGTGAAACATGTCAATTGATGAAATCAAGCCAGTTCATAGTCGGTCCAATGGCAGAAAGGTGAAAAGTGGGCTCTTTCGAAAATTCTGTTTCAACGCAACGATAAATTATCATCTGTTCCTGAGTTTACGGCATTTTCTGGCGAAATCATTCATATTTCTCTGGACAAACCTGATCTCCGCAGGTATTATGTCATGTCCACCATGCGTCCATTCTCGTCAACCGAAGCCCGCACGCGACAAATCATGGTTGCGGCCGTTCTTGGTAGCTTGCAACATACAAACTTCACGCGCTTTAGATGATATGATATATATCTGTACTGACAAATAATGCTGAGCTATAGTACGACTACGCCACGTGTATTTGCCCCTAGTGAGACATGCGACCGATGGATAAATCGAAATTTCATTCAGTCATTTAAATACACACACACAATACACACACAGACATATATATATATATATATATATATATGTATTGTTCCGTATTTTAGTAATTAACAAACAGGTTCGATAGATAGAGCGAAAATGTACACTTTTACGTATTAGACAATCGAAAGCCGACAAAACTCATCACCTTAAACGAGGATCTTAATACTTTAAATGATGCTCCAATGTTGCTATTTATTCAAACATACAGTAGGTCGGAATTTCTAGGGATTATGGGGGTGGGGGGGGGGGGGGGGTGAGGACGACAATGTCCCGAGGAAGGCGATGGCATTGCCTCTCTGCACGGCGAGGGACAGGCGCTGCAGGAGGAAAGAGCCAGCGCGCTTGTCCCCGGTGGCGCGGATCAGCCTATGGTAGACCCTCTCGAGGAAGTTCGTAGTGAGAGGGCCGTGCCCGCCCAGGGTCTCAAAGGCAAGGGGGGAAAACAGGTGGGTTGCTTGGAGTGCGGCGTAATACTTTAAATGATCCTTAGATGATCAGATGGCCAAAACAATCAGGGGATTCAGTACAGTCACCTAACTATGGACATTTTCAGAGACGATCTATCTGTCGACTCAGCGATTTCGAACTCACGATTACATGAAGCAAATCAATAGTAGACCTCTGAGGTCACATATTCGTTTCACTATGGTAACTTCGTTGCGGGTCTGCAATCGCCGTGTTACGAACGCCGTAGCTGGCAGGATCTAGTGGAATCTATATACGAACAAGTATACGCATCATCATTGTTCATTGGAATGCATCGAATAATGGCTTCATTTATCAAAAAATAAAAATGGAACGTGTCTTTTTGCTTCGAGTTTCTGTTGTTGTAAGTGTTGCTGTACGACGGCCTACCCTATTCTTTAGTCGAATCATGCAGTAAACGGACGGGTGTGACGAAGGCTATGTAGCTCCGTCAGCGCTCAAAATGCCATAAATATATATTTACATGTATATATATATATATATATATATATATATATACGTAACCATTATGTTTTACATAAGTCATCGTACACTAATATTATAGTAATCATCCTCTTTTGGCTGATAGCAATACGTCGAAGAAGGTAAGCAAATTAAATTCATACTTATATACTGCCGAACAACTAATAACATTGCGCAATGACGTTAGTAGCCCCTAAGGGCCTTTCGGGCCATTAAAACATCCGCACTTTTTCTATTTTTGTCTTTCAAATGTGAATTACTTGTGCAACAGAGTTTTCCAACGCAGATTGTTAATAAAACACATCAGCTTTCGTCTCGAGTGACGTTCAATAATCGCGCGAACGATTAATGAACCGTGTTCGGTTTAATGTGCGAATTGGTGCATTGAAAATATAATGATTACCTTGAATCAATTTGTTGTTACCTGTCAATAGGTTTGCCATTATTAAACTACGTAGGTTTAACCTATCTAATGGCAATCAAAGGCATTTTTCTGAACACACATATTATTTAATTTAAAGATAATTGCGGTGCCGTCCCGTTTCCTGTTTCGATAGGCAAGCCACGGCCATTGACATTTGCTAAGTAATTGTCCTACCATCTAAACGCTACTTAAGGCTCCCCAGGGTATGCCCTATATATTGGTTGACCCAAATAATGAGACCCATATAAATTTCAATATCGGCTAAACTAAGTAAGTTAAAACAAAGATTTTTTAGTATGAGCTAGAGATATGCACCCCTTTAATTCATACACTGGTGCCAGGATTCTGGCGGCCTTCTAACGGCTAGGTATGCACCATTTCTATTACCATTTTAACTTCGTTATTTAAGGCGTCTCGGAGTAAATCGATGTTTGCCTACCTTTTGCCACCTATAGCCCTGTTTAATCGATGGAAGCAACCATAGTCACACGGGCTTAAATCGTGAGAATCGGGGAGATGATGCCATCGCTCAATCTTGTTGGCCTAAGCCAGGACTTAATTTCATTGCTACGATGTGCCCTACCATTGTCATCGAGCAGCCACACTCGGTGCTCGCTATTGCCATGCCAATTATTCATAAGTCCCTTCAAGAACTCGAAATATCGAGCCGAGTCAATTTTTTGGGCCCAAAATTTCGTAATAGCAAATTCCGTTGAAATTCATGTCAAGTGCTAGCATTACTTTAGGCTCGAATCTATTTGGTACTGCTACCGCCATTGCCTGTTCACCTGGTCATAGCCAGTGTTTCACTTGATCTTTTTCCGGTCCCCTATACAGGCTGACCCATGTCTCGTCCACTGCAACGGTATGCTCTAAGCGACTCTTTTGCTGTCTATATATCTTCAAATTGTCTCGTGAACACTCCTCACGCATTTTCAGTTGGCCAGGACCGAGATAATGAGGCGCCGATTTTGCACTTTTTTTCTGCATCCTCAGATTATTTTTATTAATTCGAAGACATGTTTCACGAGGCACGCCAATTTTAGCCAACAAAGTTACCAATGACCAAGCTCTAGTTTGCTCAAAAGCTTTTAGGATTATCTCGATCCGTTCGTCGAATTTAAATTCGGGAAAGGGTGGACACCCTCGATGTTTATTAATGTCCCAGCAGCCTTACCTAAACTGCGAACACCAACGGTACACCTGGCGTCGATTCAGGGCATTATGGCCGTGCACGCTAACCAAGCTTCGATGGATTTCAGCTAGACATTTCTTCTTTTGAAACATAAACCTGGCTCTTTACTTGTGAAAATGCAATTCTGAGGGACCTGCTGCGGCGGTTGCCATTTCGAACGCCCGAACGGCTTTCACGCCGCCTACTTGCTAATTGTTGTGTCTCACTACCCGCCTAATTTGAATTCAAACCGGCCAAGAATAAAAATTCGGCGCAAGACGATAAGAGTCGCATTATTTTTGGGTCAACCTAATAGATAACATCACCAACATCCTGCTGGTTTTGTTTCAATCGCCTCTGTAAAGTTTGCTAAGGCTCAAGTGTGTGTGAATACCAGGGCCCTTAGCAGATTTAAAGGAAGGCTAATGATACTCGAGCTGGATATGCCTGCAGAGAAGATATTAAAAACCCGATACATTTCAAAAAATCACTGAGCGGTAATTCGAACTTGGGACCTCGCCGTTGACAAACGATCCGTCGTCGGTTCCTGAAGCGGAACTTAAACAATTGCTTTGTCTAAAAGGACTCCGATGCATTCCAAATAAGCGCGTTGGATTTAACTACGGTAATCTGATAACGCGAAGAAACACTGTCTATGATAACTATTACGAAATCGTTTTGTTTTATGTTAAGTCCCACTTGAATTCTCGACCGCAGCGAAATCGGAGTTGAAGTTGTTACTGGTGGAGGCTGAATTGCTACTGCATGTCGCTCTCTCACGAAAGAGATTTAGGTCACCACTGGTGGACCGATCGATGGGGTGATAGGGACGCCTGGGGCCGCGGTATTTACGGGCCCCCAATCCGGACTCGATTTTACAACCAGTACGTAACATTTCGGCCACTTGCGGCCTGAAGCGGTTGCAGTTTTGTCTGCTCCCTCTACCTCGTACTGCTCAGAGCCACTGAGCCACAACTTCAAGGAGATCCGATTCAGTATGATACGCTTTTATGCCAAGCCGGTCAGTATCCCTCAGCTTGCGAACCCTCACGACTCCGTTACCTGCGCGGTTCGTGTTTCTCAACTGTCTCTCGGGTGGCATCCCTTTTCCCTTTGACATCTGTTGGCGGCTAGACTTCTCGAAGCAAGGCCCTGTATTTCAGCAAGGTTGATCACGTAAACTGCAAAGGCTGCCGTCACACGCAGCGACGGTGAAAGGCTCGAGGTCTGCTTTGATCGCCGCCCTGATCACACCCAGGTGGTCTACCTCAATCGGCGATATGACCGCCCTACACCTAACTTAATCGACGATCAGGTACTGACGGTTGCATTCCCAGCGATCCTGGTTGGTCCCAGTGATGTACCTATATATATATATATATATATATATATATATATGTAAATTATGCTCATTAGTTGGATATGTTTCTTAACAAGTGCATGTTCTTTAAACGGATACAGAATGTTGGCAGAGTCACGCAATCATATGAGAGTCTAGCGATATAGTTTCAACATTTCAAAGACCTCCTTTTATAGGGCCTTTTCCTGTGGTTTTCCAGCAAATACACCGTTTAGGTAATAATGTATATTTTTAGTAATTCATGGAGAAAGAGAGAGAGAGAGAAATTGCAGAAAATGTCTTCTTAGCAGGCGGCAAATATTACTTAAAACCCACTCTTGTATCAAAATGTCATCCAAACGTTGACGTTCTCTCAAACAACTTTTTGTGAACTTTTCTATCGTCTTCTGTATGAACTCCGTCTTTTGTGCTTCACAGCACCAGTCACTATCGAAAGATTTATTTGCAGGAAAACAAAAGGAAAATTTCAGGTAACACTCGAAAACAGTTGAACGTTGAACACTCGAACGGCCGTGGTCATCTCCCACAAAATTGCGTAACTTTCTCAACATTTCGTCGCTGTGTTAAGAACGCGTACTTGCTTCGTGAAAGGTGAAATCTTCCATCCCTGTGGCGCATGTTCTAAGTTATTGCGCCATCGGCTCACAGACGGTGACTCGAATGTACCTTTTCAGAATTAGCTTGCAACATCGAAAATTGTAGTCGATATATCTATATATATATATAAAGTGTACGGCTGGAAATAGTTGAATGCTTCGAGTGAAGGTTTGATTTATTCTGTCGAGTGATGCTGAGTGTATCCGTGGCCACACGAGACTGCTGATGCGAGAACTGTGTCACGAGGGTTATGAGGTCACTGTGATCTCGCTGTGTCATAGTAGCGCGAGGGTGGCTCGGGCGGGGCCGAGCGTTGAACCTCCAACGCGGCCAGGGGCGACTCGAGTGGTGGAGCTGTTATTGAGACCTGTGGCCCTCTGGACGAGTGCACTCAACCCGATGGTTGGGTCACGGGCTCCCCATTTATCCACGACATGGAAACGAATTTACGTTATCCTACATAGAAAATACCAGGATAATAGTATTGTACAAAAGCTTGTATTAAGATAACGCTGGACACATATGTCATGTCATTGATGCTTGAAAATATTACTCTAATTAGTCGAATCTATGAGGATATATCTATCTACGAGAATATTGATTTCTGTGTGCTAGAGGATTGTTGGTATACGTCAGATATTGTTATATATATTCATTGTCGGTAACGGCATCAAGTTAAGGGGAATTGTCTCATTTTCAAGACATCGTCATACAGTTGAAGGGGATTGTACAAGAAGACAGTATATTTATCTTGTCCATGTCTTCATTAGATATTGATTATAGATCATTCAAGGGGTAGATAGATAAATACTTTGAATTATTGACGGAACGGCATTTATAACCACGCTGAGATTCTCGTAAAAATAATATCGAAATCAATATCACAGTACGCGATGCATTCTACATCGTCACATCGTCATAAATTTACATAGTATTTACATTATTATTGTTTACACATCTGTATAAATATTCCACATTTATAGACTTGCCTCATTCTCGAGCGTTTATGGCTTGCTGTAGCTTGCCCTGCTCAATATCGAACATGACAACCGCATGGTTAATATTCCAATAAAACACAACTCACTGGATTGTTAGCGCCGATTGTCGTTCGATTCGGAATAATACTTCAATAATGATCGTTATTTCGGTTGTTATTATTATGATTAATTATCATTGATCACTTGTTCGGCAATTATTAGGTCATGACCTAAATAAGGTTGAGTGCAGTCGAAATGGTCGAAGCCCTCTCCCCGGCTATTCCGGCAAGTTTCTTTAGCGAAAGGAGGAGAATAAAAATGTAAGTTTTAATATGAATAGTAAATAATAGGCCACCTCAAACATAAATGCTTTTTTGTTAATGTGCTTCGATCCTACCTGACATCACCCTGACGTATCCATTTCGTATAAAGCATCTGCCGTTTATGTCTGGTGAACCTCATAGGAGCTTGATTTCCTGTCAACTGCAATTGATTTTTTCTTCTCCATTGCTGAGACTCTCAGCTGTCTTCCGTCTTTAGCAGGTCTACAAATCAGCACCACTGATTTGTAGCTAATGCTTTTAAGGACCTGCGAGGGGATGATCTCAAGCGCGAGATCAATTATAGTTTTGGTCCGGAGTATACTTTCCGGGCAGACTGTCAGCCGTAAACAATTAACGTCCACGGTACAACTGCTTTCGGCATTGCTTCATATGACGGACCCCTTTTGAATGCAAATATGCAACGGTGAGGATCGAACTTATGCGTGCACCTAGCAGGCCAGGAGGAGGGACCATTTATCACTTTTATTCTTTTTGGCCTTCCTTGGCCTGATTCTTCCTTGCGGTCGGCCCCGCTGGTCGACTCCCATGCGAGATAGATACCGTTAGTGTCTTCTGGCGTCTTTGGTGCATGATTTTTTTCGCTGAACGGTGGGAAATATGTGACGCACGTCAAATCGACTTTCCGTCATAGTATTTCGTATGTGTGCCCCCTACCGCAAAGGTGCTCAGAAGTGAATATTACTGTATTTTTCGGCAATACATTGTTTTCTCGTTCAATTTCCCCTCTGCAGGATCTGGCCGCGATGTTTAAGTTCGATTTTGACATTGAGACGGGTCAGGCTCGCATGCCCAGAGACGACGGCCTCCATGACGTGAATAGCACTGAGAGCTCTGAATTGGTCGGGGGTACGCCGAGCTCTAATAAGGAACCGTTCCGGGAAGTATTCCCAAGCGAGGCAGCTCCCAGGCCTGATTCGAAGGGCAAACCGCCATCAATTCGCGAGACCCTTGGGGTGAAACATCTCTCCGTACCGCTCATCAGCGAGAATGACCACGTGTTTCAGCAAACGGAAAAACTACATTCAGATCTTATACCTCAGGTATGTTTCTTCTCTCATAACAGATTGGTATTTTTTTCTGGTTAACTCGCGCAATGGCATGGTGACGGGTGTCTAACTTTGCACGTCCTAGCGCTGGCTTTATCTCAACCCTTAACTCGTGTTATATTCGACCACTTATGAAGTGCCATCATCAAAAATGCTGTTAATTGTTTAATTTTCAGTGTAATTTTCTCCTGCCTCCGTTTCCGTATCTGTGCATAAATTTCACAATTTAAATTGTACTGAACAGATGAAGAAATCGAATTTGAATTACGTAACTGTATTCTATAGCGGGTCCCTGCTGAGAATAGTATCCCCCCATACAGACGTAGGCTACAGTCGTATGGTGAACCGTTGCATATTATCCAGGTATACGAAGGTGGCTACAAGGTGTGGGAGTCGACGATCGACCTGTTGAATGTCCTGAGCAGGCGTCCGGAACTCGTGCGTGAACTGAATGTCTTGGATCTTGGCTGTGGAGCAGGACTCGCTGGGTTGCGGGCAATATTGGACGGGGCTACTTCAGTTCATTTTCATGACTATGTAAGTGTCACGGTACATAGTCATACATACGGTTAACACTAACTGTCGAATCTCACATGTTAAGTCGTTTTAAATTGTTGCTATATGCCCTATCATTTAAATGTACATTATTATCCAATTCATGTCAGTCAGGCCGCCAACTGACTGAATTGAGTTAGGTTCCGAAATTGAGTAGAGTAAGAGGAGGAAGCAGCCAATTTTTTTAATTCCGCCAGTTTCAGATTGTTTTGAGAACGATCTTTATTGTATACTTGCGCATGGTGACATGCGCAAGGAAAGGATTCCGTGTGACCTGCTTGGGTCATCCTGATATGTGGTTTAATTAGCTGGCTATGACCAATTCATTCATTCTGAATCTTTTTGTTATTGTTAATACGCGTTTTTACATCCGATTGGGTAAGAACAATAGACACATCGCGAGAGTGCACTGTTACTTACGCTAGATGTAATTATAAGTAAGAAAAGACGTAATCTAGTAACAAAACCCATTTCGATAGGCCCTGCTACCATAATATGCACACAAGAATATCTGTATATAAAATAGAATATCTCTGCATAAAAAATAGTTTGGGGGTTGATTAGAATTCATAAAAGATTAACGGAGTCGAGTTCGAAGTGCGAATCCTGCAGCTGATCAGTGCATGTTACCTGCCCTGTACTGCCTTATAGCAGCAGTGACAATGCTGAGAAGAAGTCAGAGACGAACATTCAGAGACAACCTTGAGTACTATCACATATCAATATAATCCCTGTCAGCAAACGTTGTAGTTAAATATTTGTATGGGTGGATTACCTTCTCTCTTTTGCCTCAATGATATTATGTGATATAGTTAGTTTTCTTTTCCAGCGTAGATGCGGATTACGTAGAAATATCTGCACCCGTTTCATTGGTGTATAATAATAACAGAGTTTGCACCTAAGTCAGTTTGTTGTGGGTGCTAGCTGGTGAGAATGCCCGAAGAGATTTATTGCTATTATACAAACGCAATTAGAGAGAGGTTATTTTTTTGAGTGACTAGCGACTTCTTGTTTAACTTACGAGGTGGCTCAGCATCATATTATATATATATATATATATCGTTTGCGTCTCTTCTGCCTTGAGTGTGGAACAAGATTCTCTGAATTAAGCAACAACGCTTTTTTATCTAAATTATACTAATAATAAAAATCAGATATCAATGTGTGTTAAGCACGGCGCCTAGCAAATATTTATTTCTTGTTGTCTACATCGTTGTTAAATATGTCGATTGCAAATTTACTCAGGCCATATTCTGTATTTGGTAGATCTATCAAATATAACAATTGTATTGAGGTTGTATTGAGCGAAATTATCCTGTGCACAGAAATGTATATAAAAAATGTAATGTAATGTTAACTGTGATACTACTGAGGGCATGATGAAATTTGAAAACAATAAATATAACTTATAGCACACCACTCCATTGTACTGATGAAAAACGCGATTAGCTCTACCAATAGCATCACAAGTACTCAGAGTAGCTGCATGTCATCCTCGAGTTTTTTCGGTCCAGGAACACTCGTCACATAAATAATATATTATATTGTATTATTAGTTTCAAAATGTGTTTTACGCTTTACCTCACCTTTATATATATATATATATATATATATATATATATTGTAGTCGTCAATCATCATTTTGCTGTTCAGTGTGCCGTATATATGTATTCATTATTCAGTGATTGACTGTCTGATGATCAACTAAGCAGTGAGCAGGCAGGCACTCAGCAAGAGAATACGGTTCGCCTCCTCCCTCCCTTTCGAGATGAGATAGACTCAAGTGGCTATCGCATAATGTTTATTATGCCCATTCGGAACGATTATGCCGTAGTGCAATCATGAAACAACGTTGTGGTTTGCTATTTCAGAACGCCTCGGTCCTGCTCAATCTGACTATTCCCAACTACCACTTACTGCCTTCGAGCGATTCGACGAAGGACAGGGTACAAATAGTGCGGTTCTTCGCGGGCGACTGGACATTGTTTGAGGTGGTGCCCTACGAGCAATTGACAAACACAAAACTAACATTTAAGGCAGACTACTCTAACGTTCCAACAGTGAAGCAGAGTGCAGTAACAGACGATCATATGTTAAGTTTTATTAAGCGCTGTTTACCCGCGCTTAATACCCCGACAGGTCCTCATAGTAATACCTAAAGGTTAAGAGCTGAGGCCTGTCAGATAGGGGAACAGCTGAGGGTCAGCTCAAAGACAAAAAAAAAAAGCGCTGTTTATGCTGTGTTTTAGCGTGTTTTAGATATTAGACCGAAATGGATGCAAGCATGATCAATGCAGCTGACGAGTGCTGTGCTAATTAGTTGAATGATGTGTCACTTTCCTGTCATTTTTGTTTTCCATCACTTGATAGAATCCTACAAAATATGACGTGATTCTCACCAGCGAGACCATCTACCGACGCGAAAATTACGCTGTCCTCTGTGACCTATTTGATCGATGTCTCGTACCTGAACGTGGACAGGTAAGCGAACCGAAGTTCCTCAACAAGCACAACTAATCGATATGACTTATCAACGGCGTTTACTTTTTGTCGAAAAATATTCCACAAAAAATCCCTCCATCCTTCAAAACGCATTTTGAGTAACTTTCCTTAGATATTCTCTCCCGAAGAGATTTCTCCATTTGTTTCGCACCGAGGACTTAACCATGCAGCTGATATACGTGGAGATATTCTAGGGTTGTCGACAATCATTGTTGTCATTGGAGTTGGATGCTATTATAAATGTACATCATATTATAATCTAATAATATAATACTCTCAGTATTGTTTTATGACACATTCGCAATAATCTCGCACTGTTCGAAACGCTGGCCGACAGCGAAGCGGCAATGGCAGACGCTTATATGAACGGTCAACCGTCGTGGCTCGAATTTCTGCTCGGATCGCTATTACAAATGCATAAAAATTGACAGCATTTCCTTGTACTGCACGTTGATGATACTCCAGGTGGTGGTTGCAGCGAAGACGATTTATTTCGGTGTAGGCGGCTCAATGGCCGAGTTCCGTGACTGTTGCCTTCGTCGCGGCTGGAAAGTGGATACACTGTTTCGAATGGACAAGGGCGTCAACAGGGAGGTCATTCTTCTCAACAGGCAAACCGATCAGGCATCATTACCGTGCTTAGATGTGTGACCAAATCAATAACAATGAGCCTGAACACCGCAGATAAACTATCAAATGTTTACTGTTTCTATTGAAAGTAGATATGTATGCAAATGAAAACAATGATCGGTATTTTTTGATAAATAAACTTTCGACGTATACATGATGTGTATGGTGGTGTGAGTCTCCTTTGACATCTAGCATTTGATCACTGATGTTGTTATCTCAGTACCTATATTTATTATAAACTGGAGTTCCGTACACGTGCATCTCTACCGAACAAAGGTGTATCACGTAATCATAAATTAGCAGGATAAACACTATAGCTAGAGTCCGGGGAGCGTTAGGGTTCAATGCCGAGGTGGCACGAAAGCTCACGGTGTTCTGTTCAGAAATGTTCCACAAACAGACAGCCTTCCCATATATGCGATACGCAATGCAAATTTAAGAAAAATAAATATTGTAGCTAATACACAGTCTACGGGCTGTCGGACAAATCACACTGGAATTGACGGGGTAGTTGCTCCTAATGATTACTCTATTTACTTAAAACTCAGGTAGGAAATGCAGCGATTTCTTTCTGAAGCGTGGACCAATCGCTTCGTACCGTCACAGCGAGTGGGTTACTTCACCAAAGGCTTACAATCGGTTGTGACAGTGTGACTAATGTAGATAATTAAATGAATTATTAACAGGTTAACTACGAAGTAAATTAAGTTCGAAAACCACCGTGGAAAACATCACTTTCAATTTCTATATCCAACTAATTAGGTGATTTTAAATTGAATCGATAAATAATTAATACAAACATTTGATAAATGTTTGTATTGATTATTAGTTATAGACATCTCCGGCACCTCGGTAGCAGATTCGAGTTTAGATATATATCGAAATTCAGAAATTCGCTGTAGACTCGGCCTTTAGCATGGACTGCTGTTGAATTAGTTGCCATGCTTCTCAGTTCAACGAAGGGCAATTAACAAAGTCTTCGAAGCCAATTATTCTGGACTTATACGCACAGGATCTTCGGGCAGAATCGAACATAACGCTCAGAGCAAGATCGAACAGTTGTTTGTGTTCTATTAAATCGGCCAAAATTCAGAGCAGATCTGAAAAGGCTTAGCTTTTACTTAATTTGCGCATTCCAGTGGAAGCGTAGCAGCGGTGGCTAACTATCTCAGATACGCGAGTTGAAATTGATGCAGAGACACTGAACTTATTCATTACAATTTAATTACACCTATAAAATTGTCATACATGTTTACTGCAAATGATAGAATACATACATCAGTCAACATAATAAATAAAGAGTCGAATACATTTAGTAAAATAATCAGCCTTCACTGTTGCGCTGTCTGTGGCTTGAAGCGGAGTGTAAAGTTGTGCCAAGTCAAATCGCGTGGAGTTTGTCCTCGCGATGTTCGAATCAACAGGCTGTTAGAGCAACAACCGTAAAATTTCATATTCTGTTAGGGTTCTGTTAGGGATAATTCGTCTGGGACTAAATTCGAATACTAGTCAAAACACTATTTTTGCGCCGAGGCCTCCTCGGTTCGGAATTTTCTGGCACAGTTAATAAATAACTGCATCAAGTTGAAGTTAACTGTAGTAAACCTTCATTCGTGTCCACCGAATTTCCGAAAAATGGGGCCGTCGCAAAACAGAAAATCACGATAAATGATGCTTATAGATCACAAATATGTCCGAGAACAACAACAGTGATGATGACCATTATAATTAATATATTATTATTATGTGATGACTTTTTTAAATATCTGCCTTAGGAAGAATATTTTTAATTATGCTACGCAGCCGTCGAACAACATACATTTCATTCATACGAGATGATTTCCAACATCAGCCAATTTGCTTCGAGTCTTCCCTTAATTTCAAGCTCCTTCAGACTATATATATATATATATATATATATTAACAACACTGTTTCTGTGAATTGAATCTTTATTATATATATCTCAGCGCGCATCACGATGGTCTTGCCTCGACTATCCATCTGAAATTTGAAATTCATTCGATCAATAAAATATATTGTCTGAGATATGAATGAGCAGGCTTTTGCTTCCTGCACAGTCATTTTTATTTTATAAATTGTCATCTGCTCTTAAAGGTGGTTCTACGGAACTCTCGGTACAGGGCAACATAGGGCTAGAAGCGCGCGTTGAGTCTGATTTCTGGCCTATTTCGAAGGGTTAATTGAAAACCTTGGGATATTGCACTGATAGATTTGTTGGAACTCCCAAACAATCAAAGTGCGAACGCTGTAGAATAATATTAATATCGCAAACGGATATTTCTAGATTAAGAAAATGTCTGCTGAAATTTGAAGCACACGGAGAATCATCGTACAAATTACGGATATATATATATATATATACACGGAGTTTACATTGTTGAAATGATCACTACATGTACATTAATTTCCTTGATTAATATAATATTCTGGTTTCACTCAGTTTCAACGTTGGATCAAACATATTTTTCAACACATAGCCTAATGCCTATATAGGATCCATGTCGCAGCTCCGTCACGGATGCTCAACGTCAACCAGGTACGACCATAAGATTTCTTTAGTGAGATTGGAATTAGATTCTGTCTTCCTGGCCGCCCTTTGTTTCATTTTCGAGTTACGAAATCGAGAGCCTTTGTAAATTCAATAGCTGTACTGCAGCTGTGTGCCCATTTCATTTAGTGGTGAACGTTCCAAGTGCTTCCGTCGGTTCCCGCCTTGCCATTGTCATTTATTGTCTACGAGAGCTTGCTGACGTTAGCTATACCGCCGCTACGGCGACCGCCCAATAGGCTCTTGCACGACGTCATGGAAGGCAATTTCGTCAAGCATTATCTGATAGAGTCATTGTTATTCTTTACAACTGCGGAGGTTTGGGCAATAGTCTATATTCACATATCACTATGAATCCAGATAGGATCAAGTGGCCTAGTAATTCCGGGCTCTCTCATTACATGGTATATATGCATCATTAATTGCGTTTAAAACACCACCCTAGTAGTTCTCGCTATGGTAATGTCGGTGCCGAGTGAGGTGCCCCATCGGGCTACCACATTTGGTGATGCTTTGTTCAGTTTTAATTACCTTAATTATCGCTTCCTCTAGGTGATGATTCTGATCTTAATCCTATTCGGAGATCGAGTTATTACCAGTACTGAAATGCCCAAAGATAGAAGCATGACCTTGAACAACGACACTGTACATGCTAGCTTCCAATCCTAACATGAGTAAAATTCCAATCCTAAAACAAGAACTTACGACAATTAGTTCAGTAGCTGCATTAAGCAGTTCAACAACATAAGCTCATATAATTCATCATATAAACCAGGGGGTCACACGACGGAAGCACGTGTAGTTCTTCATTTGGAGCAAACGAATAGCATTTCCGAGCCGTTCGTCTACCTATGTATTCCCTACGAATTCTTACACTATTTCAGCCTGACACTGCTTTTGTTTGCTGGTTAATTGAGCAGTTGATGATCCTAGTGAACTCGATTGTGATGATTAGGGGCTGACCCTCCTAGATTTAAGCAATGGACCAAGATAGCGATAATGGTGATTAATTCATTTCAGCGCTGATGATGTTGGTGCCAACACGAGATAGGTGAGGGTAGTGCGCTTTCGTTGCGGATTTTGGGAGGCTGCAACTGCTTAATTCATCTAGAATAAATAACTACATGTTGTACGATGGCCTTTTTCTACGGATCCTCAAAGACACATCAGCGATTAGGAAGCGAAGAGCAGTCAAACGCACCGTGCTGAGACGCAGATTTTATAGAAGGTTTCCTGCTTATTATGACAGTCGGTCACAGAGCGAGTAATTCGAGGCCAGAAGGGGTTGATAGAAGTTAACAGCTGGCCAAGACAAAAAGCACAAGAAAGATTTCACCCAGGTTTGTGCATACATTTCTACATTTGATCTACTATCCGATCCTTTGTGGACCATATACGTGGCATATATATATACATACATTATGTATATCTATATATATATATATATATATATCAGTTGCGATCCTATGCGATATTGTATTGTAAACGATTCTCTATTTCTCTCTCTCTCTATATATATATACCGTGTATGAAAACTTACCTGTGGTCGGGATTCCGGCGGCAGCAGAAGGATCTTCACCTGTTTCACTATAAAAAAAAACGGCGTCAACATCGTATGGGCAATAATCCGCCATTACCACGCTGTACTGCTTCATGAGTACTGTATTAATCAATTATATCATTCATGCTAATTCTGAATAGGTCCATGCAGTAAATAAAGTTAATTTATTCTGTGATCTTCCTCGTTGGCAATACTCGAGAAAGACAACTTTTATAATAAGCCTAGCCATGCTCTCTAATCCACATGACTATAAATCATTTGATTTTTGATGCTTGAATGTTCATTTGAACCTCTCTGGCCCAGAGAAGTTCAAATGAACAGCAACGAATTGTTCATGTTCTGTTTACATTTGCTGCTGGAGCATCGGATCCTGATCTACGTCCTCGGTCGCCGCCGCCGTGGCTGCTGCCGCGGCCTTCGCGACTGCAGAATTAAAACAGGCCTCGCTGATCGTTTGGTCGGTTGCGAGCACGGGGTTGTTGTTGTCATCGGCCTGGACTTCGGCCTTTTTCTCAGTCGATACATTGTCCTCCTGTTGGTGGTCCGTTTCAATTCCGGCACTAGGCTCGACTTCCTCCCCTTGCTAAAATTGCCAGTTGAAATACTGCCATTAAAAAATCCACTTCGAAAATTCGCCGGTGATAACACCGAATCGACTTTGAACAAAATCGATTACAATACAGATTTAGATAAATAACAAAGTATTTTTTTTTCAATCCAAGACTGACCCTTAATCTGGGTTCCCTTCAGTTGACGCGACCCCCCGCACTTAAGAGTAGTGCTACAGGGTTCATTCAGGGGGGGGACTCACAGCAGATAAGAATGAGATTGATATCTTCAATACCTGCCACCGCCCTCGAATTACTGTACGCCGACATTGTATTCACCGTGGATTACCCTTGCCATGCGGGTTCAATTATTCTGTGAACCTGAGAGTTGATAAACCTTTGCAGGTTGTTACGGTTTGCCACTGGCCACCAAAGGCAACCTGCTGAACCAATTGACCCTTCGCAGGTGTAAATTCTATGGAAAAGTATTATTGTCTAATTACGAACCTCGTTCATGTCATTTCCCTCAGGACACTCTGGCAGCTGGTGCACCCGTACGGCTGTTAGATGGACAGTCTGAAACAATAGTGACACGAGATTCGATCATTGACAGTCTATGCAGTTCACAGATGTTGGTACTATTTATCATTATTGTTGACTGATGAGCTGCTCTTTGTGGTGTGTATGTTATTTGACACGTATATTAATCTGATACAGAATAAATGCCTCAAATGTGTATTATTTGTATCGATTTGTTGAAATATAGGGGTGCGTTAAGCTTATGCACACCACTGTATATATGTATGAAATCGGACACTTTTCATAACAAAACGATTACTTTTCAAATATAAATGGGCACTATTTAGACTAAAACGGACGGTAGTGATCAATAGAACCAAGTCAAAAAGCCGGCCGAGGATTACAGATATAAGACACAGTTTGGCAGTTCGTTTCATAGCCTTTTTGATAATGACGACTTGGATACACACACATATATATATATATATATATATATTCGGTTCCAATCCCCGTCGCCAGCACCTCTGCACCATTCCACTGGACGAATTTGGTCATCTTTCTTACCTTGCTCGTATTTGGCGGCTTATAGTGAAGCTCTAGCAGTCCCTCCTCACAATGTACATGCTCGATATACGCCGGATCTAGACCTCCCAATGGTTGAAGAGCGTCTGCGCCCAGTTCGAACAGCTGACGTGAAGCAGCAATAGGCAGCAACAATTATCAGGCGAGTTGATGAAATATCAGTGAGAGGAAGTGGTGTTTTCAATGATAACACCTTACACCTTAATGTTCCTCACAGATAGTTCATTGGATTCATATTCATTTGGCTATCCGCATATCATATTCTACGGTCATAATGGCGACAAATGCGAGACAAATCTCAATAGCACAGATACAGGTTGATTGGTTAGTGTACGTGCTCTTTCAACAAGAAACACATATTGTTTTTATCCCTTATTCAGTTCCAGGTGATGTCACACTGCAGTGGCACGTCCTCGGCATGTCTGATTATCAAACGAAGTAATCAAGCGTTGCTTAAGAAGAGCTTTCTTTTTAAAGTAACTGAACTCCTGAGAACACCGGGGCTAGATGAAGGTGATACATACTTCTTAACTTATGCTTGTGCAACGTACACATGAATTCGCTAAGGGGTGATTCCATTACGCTTTAAAGCGCGCTTGAACGTGTTGATCTGGTTATTATTCAGGTCATGTATGGACATAATGCGTGGGCGACATATAGCCAGTTATATCTACATATTTCTGATCAAAATATACCGCAATAGCCTCCTACCTCCTGTGGTCGACTTGGGTCGGTGACTTCGGCGAGATTCTCCTACAGGAGTAAAAACAAATCTTAGCTAAAATTACCGTGAAGCAGTTAGCATTCGTGTGGTCAAGGACGATGAGAGATATCTTCCCGGCAGGTTCAATAACCCACTGCCGGTCCACTTTGCGGTAGACGGACGCATCATATTGGTGATTCTAGTCAAGCTATGACCTATCGCATGCGAACTGAGGTTTGAAGCGCCAATTGTCGTCCCTGTCCCAACCCGGTGTTGTCTTTCTCGGCATTAATACAGGGTGTACATGTATATCAGTGTGTGCTATCTGTACAAAGTTACCACACCTATCTAATGAATATTCGATATGCGCTCGTAGACATCGTAGATGCAATGTCGGACTTTTTGTCAATATTTAATCCAGCCATTGATATCAGCTGATCACGTGAACGACGAACGTCTGAAGGCCGATGTAACCAATCCACACAAATAAGCAGGCCGACGAACCTGACTGACGAGGAGAATCCGACCAGGCTCAGGTGTCTGCTGGCCGCATTTGCCGTTGGCAGAACATCCGCAATCGGGGCACGGCTCGCTGCTGACCGGAGCGGTCGAAGCCGTCCGATCCAATTCACCGTCTGGTGAACGTCCACAAAACAGATCAAAAGAAGTAAATGAAAAAGCCAAGATGCACCGCATATATGCGATAGGTGTATCCGCTTTGACACGTCGCTAATATAGCTATTGCGCTGTTCGGCAAATAACTGATATTGGTTGGCCTCATTCGCCAGTGCCTCAGATCATCCTCTTGTTCACAATCGTCCTGATCTCGTAGTGTATTTACCCACTATTGACGATTGGTCCTGATTTTGAACAGGTTCCTGAAGCTGCTGCTGCTGCTGTTCTTCGGATGAAAGCAACGGCGCATTCAGTGGCCCACCGACCCTGCAAATGAAAATCGTAGATAACGACTATATAATAATACTATTTATTACGCTACGCATCGTACTTCATCTAAAAGCATTATAAACGTCAGTAATTCGCCGAAGAAATGCGTAGGGTAACATAGGTTTCCTCGGAGGAAACCCCGCGGGGGATTTCTTCGACTGTCAACTGTTCCCGTCTTATGCTATGTGACATGTCCCGGCTCTGAGCCTTTAGGTATCACCACGAGAGCATTTCGGAGCCACGTTTATTTCATTTTTCAACCATGTCGTACTTGGCAAGAATCCATAGATAAAGAAAAATTCCAAGGACAACCAAAGATCCTCTAGGTCTAACAGGATTAAATCCCGAGCCATATGTCCCTCCTGTCGAATAATCAAAGACGCTCACCACCTTAGACCATCCACGTTAGCTTTCAGTATGTACTGACAGAAGCGAACCGCTGTTGGTATCGTGCGTGATTGATTTCACGATTGGCCAATAGCTGAGAGGTTTCTATGGATCCAAAGGAGACGAATCTCTTAATCCGTTTCTTCGTACTTTTGTAGCGTTTATGTTTGAAGCATTCAATGTGCCTTACACTGTGTCGTAGTTAGAGGGGCTCGTATGCATGTTACCTTAAAACTGACTCGCAGGCTCCAGCTTAGGGGTTAGTTATAGCCTGACATATCGGTGTCACCGATGATATAAGACCATTCCTAAAGTAGGTGGTCTTTGAAAAGTAGGTGGACAAATCTCTGTACCTTAACGGAAGCTAGGAGGACCCAATTTTTTCATAGCTATTACAATCAGTCAGTGCAGATGTAGCCACAGAATTTCATAATTTGCTTCGAACGGAGTCATCAAATGCATGAGCAATTATAATTGTGTCTGACTGTTAAAGTCAGCCTTTGAATTGAGATGAGCAATGAATTAAATCAATGTGCCGATCAGCGATTTCTCTTCTAGCAAAAAGTGCATTTGGGCTCAACGGTACGTCTCGTGGTTCTATATGAAAGCACATTTAAGTCCACTTTGAATAAAGGATCAAGAAATACATAGATTCGTGATAATATACATACTTTATGCATGGGCATATGGCCGCGAAAGAACAAACCTAAAATGCTGATACTGACGTTCATTGGTTGTTGCTGAAACGGCCGAGCACATTTATCATCCTGCAGTTATAAGCAGTCCATTATAATGATTGCAGCAATATAGAGCACATTCATCTCTCATCCGCTCTGAAGCCAACAGTCACTTGTTAACAATAATTAGAGAGAAAAGGCCAATTCTCTGATGAGCGCTCTCTGTGAGTTGCTGTTAGAACTAGAAGACACCCTCCTTCGGCGGCGGCGTTTTGGATCGACGCCTTCAATCGTTTTTCTATGGAAGAATCATCGAATCATTCTCGCATAATTAGCGACGCATTTTTGGGATCGAAAAAGGACAATTTAGCTTACACACACACTTATTTCCACGCATCAAATACCAACCTAACGGAATCAGTTGTATATGATGGCTGGCTCGATGATGTTGTTGTTGTTGTTGTTGCTAATGGCATTTGCATTTGCTGCGAGTACAGCACCGCTTTCGTGTGACCAACGCCTACGGGAAGTTCCCTAACGACGATCGAGCCGAAGCCCTGGGTATATGTGGCCCCACGCGGCTGGACTGGCTGAATCGTGGGTGCGCAGACGGCCGTCTTCTGATCTGTAGCAAATGTGTGTTTGAAAGACGAAATCATGACAACCTTTTTATCTAAACCCGGAGATCACCAACTGTGCGTGACTGAACTATGCCGTAGGCTGTGCGAATAAACTTAGAATAGATGTATATTTCTAAATTCTTTATTGATTAAAAGTGACCTGGTCATGATTATTATGTCGATAGGATCCGTCGAGTGTGAAGCATACGCCCTTAAAGCATGGTACAAACTCGCGAATTTTCTAGCAGCTATAATTTGGAGTCCAATCACAATAGTAGCAGTCTGTTAATCTCCTTTCGTTTGTGTAATCATCTAAAAGAAGCGTTCGACACTAAACATTTTTACGAATCAATAGAGACCCTCAACAAAATTGGCAGGCCGACTTTCAGCCAACATTTAACATCGACGAAATTGCTTTCGATATTTGATAGACACACATATGAGGAGCAATGGATTAAATTACTCTTGGGTCGTCTAAAAAAGTGCACTTAACAACAATACCACTCATTGCCTGCTTGCGTAGTAATGCTGCCTAACAGGGTCCGTTCAGTGTGCAATGCTTTTTTTGTTCACTTACGCGAATATGCATGTCGAGCCAAGCCGGCACCTGTTGGAGACCGAAATTTACACACTTGGCAGACATAGGCACCAGGGCAATAAGGCTTTGCCATAGACGATGCACTAAGTTCGGTCAGAGGAGGGTCTGCAGGGGTTGGCCCCGCTGCGAGCGTCGGTCCCCCTACCCGAACTCCATAAAGGTAGCGACTCGCATCAATGTTGATGGCTGCTGAGGGATGAACGCTCATTCCAGAAGTGCTGTTACCGTTGCTGCTGCTGCCGCCGACGACGCTGCCGCTGGTGCCGCCACCGTGGTATCGAGGTCGATGCGGTGGGTTCAGACGAAAACTGTGCGTCCTTCGGAGGTGTGTAGTGAGTGCCGTTTGCGTGGACGATGTGAAGCTGCATATCCAACAGGAGAACCGTGGCGGAGGCATTCTCATCTTCATTTGTGACGCTTTCCAAGCGGCCTGCTTTCCAGGCTGTCGGCTTTGATTTCGTAGGCAGTATTGGGAAAAGGGGACGACACCACGGACTGTCGACATGAGAATCGATCGCCGTTTTACTGCGTCTCCTGCTCACGTTCGATATTCCCTCCGTTCGAGCGAAGCGGAAGAGCACACCAAACTCAAATAACAATACAGCAGTCCACCACTTTCCTCCCGGTATGATCGCTCTAGACACGCATCCACATGAAAACACACCGCACAGTATCGCGCCGTCCGACCGCGCCCGCGGATACAAACACTCGCGCGCTTGACTTACGAGAGAGATGCATTCAGCCAAATGAACGGCCACTTTTCAACTTTCCCTTGACTTACCAATGCTTCGTAGTTCGGAGCAGAGAGATACACATACAGTACTCGTGGACTCCAGTCGCGCTGATACCCACTTGGCAAGGTAAGATCGCCGCTCGCCCGTCCGCTCGCAGCTGGCAAGCGTTGCTAGCACTGAACAGCAACGTGCAAAGTGTTTGCTGTCAACAGCAGCAGAAGCAACCGGTGCACGATGCCTGACGCACAATGAACGATTCACCAGCCACAAACGGGTCGGCGACGTCCTAAATTGAGGGTGCTGCTTCTAAGACAAGAGCAAAAAGCGTTTCACGAAACAAGACAGATGGCGATATGGCGTCAATGTGTACCAGGCAGAGGCGGGCTCGTCGCGAATACTGCTTGCGTCATGCGTGAGGCATACACATAAGTGGTAAGTAGGTCATGCACTTGCGGAAACCGCACCGGAAGGGCGCTCACAGCCGACAACGAAGACGAAATTCAAAAAAGTTCGCGCGCAATTTTTTCAAGTTTCATTTCCGCTCAAGTTTGTATTCGAGCTGTAGCGGCACTTGCCGACTGTTGGTTTCGCACCATGATTCAGCCAATGCGAATTTTGTAAGGCAGTCGCAACAATAAGGGACCCAATAATGAATACGTTTATACGATAATAGCTTTCCTTTTCGTCCAACATAGGCACCTGTCAATATGCGAACATTTAAGACACTGCGCGTACACTTGCAGATGAACATGAAGTAGGGGATATGGGAGAGGTACAACTTAGAGAATAGTTGACAATACAATTGTAAGATCGTCGTTGAGGAAAATACAGCTCGCACCACCACTACTACACTAGTAGAAGACATCAAAGCCAAGGCGGATTTGACCGCGATCGTGAGGAATCAACACGCAACGACAAATTCTTAGAGGTATAGACGAATCAATGGAAGACAAAGGCATATTGGGCGCTTTAAGAGCAGACGGCCGCTCCACGAACGGCTGCTTCAATCTTACTGAAATCAACAAAAGCTGGACATTTCTCCTATGCCATAAGATAGCCCCCCTTCCCGCGGCAATTGACCAGCAGCACATTACACAAAGCGCCGTAAACATCGGATACCTTAGATGCAGAATGCATGAACTAGTTACAATTGCCTACTGTCCACACTGCATAAGCTTCGAGAAAACGGCCCAGTCACGCCCTTCCCGTCCACAAGTCACGCCTCTCTCTGTGTCAAATGAGGGAATAGAGATCACATAAGCAAGGATTGTAAGACTCGCTTAAAATGCTACGTCTACAACACACGGGGACATTTCGTCAGGTCAGCACAAGATCCAAATGTTAAAAAAGAGTAAGCGACCTTCGGAAATCACACACAATCCGAATTCAACCTTAAAATATTATTCCAAATTAATCTAAACAACTCTAGAGTTGTTTACCATATTCTACTATAACAGGTCACCAAACACGGTACAGACTTACTGCTATGATCTGAAATACCAAATAGGCCGATAGAAGACCAAATCACAGCGGTCTTAGACCAATCATTCTCGACACTTTTTATAACAAGCTCCTTACCAATTAGCGACACCGGCCAAGGCACACACTTCGGCTTCATGACCTCCCACAACATCACAATCTACTCTTGATTCATGTTTCCATATTGCTATCTCAATGATTACACAATATTTCTGGAGCACTTAACAGCCTCTATAGTCACAAATAGCAAACGCGTCGAAACTCCACATAGGGACGACCTCAATGCAGCATACCATAACTGGGGTAATTAGTTCCCCAGTTGTCTCCTTTGTCTGGGAAAAAAGGACAAAGGGTAATTCATTAAATAAAGACGGATGGAGAAGACGAAGGTACAGTAAAAACGCGTGGAATCGTAGCATTGAGGCTCCCTAAAGCAGGGGGGGGGCAGAGCACTGAGCAAATCCTGTTGTATGTCCGATATATACAAGCGTACGCTCGACGAAATGAAGAAGCGCCCATGCAAAAGGGGCGACAACGGCAGCAACAAGCCCAACGATCAAACAGAGCACTTCACCCAAATAGAAACAGCACGACTGTCAGTGAGCACCGACTCATCGCCGGCTCGTCGAACTTCAAGGAGATGTAAGACAGGCGACAGTATGAGGTCTATAACAAGCGTCACAAACAATGGCAAGATATCGATGACAGATAATACAGCTGAATTGCAACAGGAGTGCACATGATTAAAATGATGAAGATCCCCACATTCGTGGCAATGGCCTCGTCTGTATAAACGACGGACATACGAAATCAAAGTTGAAATATCAGCCAGAGAAAGCTTCATCGACCTGACCCTCCGTACAGGAACAGACGCTCGTCGGCTCAATAACTGGAAGGTTCTCCTATACGAGGTGGACGATAAAGGTGATATAATAACTGTATCAGTTCGAGATCGAACTAAATGGTGAAGAAGGCAACATCCGAATCGCAGGACAAAGCATCCGATCCACAGCGACGCTCTTGCTCAGTGACAGGAACGACCAATATGCATTCTAAGAGAAAATCGCAGGAAACACCATATTAAAATATAACTATAATAACTATATAAAACAAGTGTGATATATATAAGAAGATTTGCAACGATATTGCGCAAAAGATTGCAAACCAGATTGAAGAACCACACTTTGTAGAAGAATTTTTGAAGAGGCAAATGCAACAATATAGCATCTGAATTGTGACCTTTTGGGGAGGGGAAAATTAGATACAAGAACTGCTCTAAGTTTCATAGAACGTAACTTTTTATGGAAAGACCCGAGCGAAACAAAAAGAGACTAATACTGTGGGGGTGATGTAAAAGAGATCCTGCAAGGAAGTCTTTATTTATATATATGTAGAGAGAGAGAGAGAGAGACGTATAGGGAGAGAGGGGGGGAGAGAGAGCATGCAGCTACAGACAAGCGAATAACGCCGAGGATAACGAGAGAAGCGACTTTCGAAAGCAGGACACCACAGTCGAAGAGCTGCCCCACGGAAAAGTATTATCAATGCAAGGGCAGAAACGGCGCGTAGAGTGCTTTCCCGGCCAAAATAGAAGAAGACCTATGGGGAAACTATACACACTCATATAGACCATACACCATACAGACTCACACAGACATACAAAAGAAAATCTTTGGATGCAAACGCATTCAGTAGTGTACCATGGAAAATTATCCTGCACAAGCTGATTACCAAAGAGGTGCTAGGGAGATACTTAATTAGTATCATCTCAGACCACCTTAATAAAAGAAGCTCAATTAGAGAGGAGATGAACATCGTGTCACGGGAAGGGTTCCACAGTGTTTTAAAGGTTCCATACTCGCAGCATCTGCTGTAGAATCTTTCGTATCAGGATGTATTAAGATGAATCCATTTGCCAGACGAAATAGAACTGTTGGGTTATGTTAATGACCTGGCCCTAACGGTCACTCTCCGAAGATGATCTCGGAGCAAAAGCTAACAATGCGCAAGCAATCAACGATATCGCCAGCCCTATGCCGAACACGATGAGCCCCATTGAAAGCCGAATAAGATTTCGAAATAGTGCGGTCGAATCAATCGTTCTCGTCGGCTTGTGTGTTTGGTTAAGCCTTACGCTTCAAACGAAGAGCAAGGTAACGAACACCCGTAGCACACAGTGTCTCGCAACTATTCGTATCATTCAGATGATTAACATTCGTATATCTATATTATTTATTCGTATATCAGATGGTTAACCCGACAGAGAGGACCCCCTAACTCTCACGCCTGCACTAAACGGATACCAAATCAAACAACCCCTGTCAGACCTTATCTCGAACGAGGGGCCCGAGACACCAAACACAAATTTGTCTATTGTGACTTAAAAATGATGCGGGAAATGGACTATACCTGTGCGAAACTCTGCATTGAGAATATTTCAATTAAATATTTCCCGGGAGATTCAAATATGAGTTAACATTGAGATCGGTAGCCTTTAATATATCCCGAGAGAACCGAACGGCATCCCTCGAGTTAATCCACTGAAGTCCCATTTAGACAAATCAACTGGATCCTGCGAATAAAATAAATGGCCAGCCACTCTCAAACGCACCCATGAGAACTCACATCTTTCAACAACACATGGCAGCAGATCCTGCCGAACGAACTCGGCTTCTGTACTACAACCACCATCCCGGACTTACGGAAGTCATACGAAGCAAGACTTAACATACGCCAGAGCCCCGTTTCTCACAGGTCATAGGACTTTTACGAAATACTTACACCGTATTGAAAAATGAATAACTCCTATCCTCTGCGGCTCTGAGGAACCTGGTGATGTGCGGCACACCTTCGAGGTGAGCTCCTTTTTCTCCCTGAAAAGGAACTAGCTCAAGAAACTGCTCGTTCCGCCAACAAACCCAACATGCGAAGAATCTGTTGAACTCCTACTAAAGGAAAACGTCTGCTTCAATCCTGTGATAAACTAAAACACCTAGAAGACATAGCCATACGGGCCACATCACAACCCCCCCCCACTAAACACATATGTAGGTGCAGACCCTGAAGTAGTACCTAGACCGTTCCACATTCCCCCCTTCACGGTGCATAAATGGCGGGAAGACAGGAGGTTCAGTGGGTGCAAGCGCTACACCACCGTGGCGAACACCGGAAATCGTGAAACCCTGTGTGCGCTTGTTGTTATACGGTTACCCCACTATAAAAAAAAGTTGGCAATAAGCCAGCGCAGGAAGCAATTCGAGACGATTGCGTTTCGGGTGCGGTGATGCAGTTAGTTAGTTCACCGCTCGTGGTCTCTGCACCCGCGCGCTAAGTGTATGCGGCACCTCCACGAGCATGTGGTTCACTATTGTTCCATAGAAGTAATCATTCGCAATATTTATTAGTAATAATAACGAATAAAAACCTAGCTAACTTGGTGTCGCATCGTGCCCAGTTCTTTCTTCTAGTATGACGATATTTCTAAATCTACGCTTCGAAGTGACAGTAGTTGATCTTCGAGGTGGTTCTTGCTTAGTCTCGATTGAGATATTTTAACTGAATTGATAGCAAAGTTTCAATATTCGTAAACGAGGTTTAATCAAGTATGTACTAGAGTTGGGTTTTCTTATTTATTGTATTCTGGCAGCTGACAGTATTTCTTGCAATACCAAATTGAACACGCGGATGAGTACGTTTCCAGTGGCTTCATCGTTGAGGAAGCAGTGGTGCGTTCCTCTCGGGTTGGCTAGATCAACGATGAGACCGTTAGCAGAGGTCACTCTTGAGAAAGCGACGTACAGTTGTCCGTGCGTGAAGGCGGGTTGATCTAAATACACGCCAACCCGATGGAATGATTGTACCTGACTTTTGTGGATAGTCATGGCAAAGGCGAGAATAATTGGTAGCTGTGTTCTCGTGCATTTGAATGGCTCGTTCGCCTCGTTGATAATCAGCTTAAGACGTGGCAGAACCATACGTGTACCTGTTTTCGGGCCAGTCAAGATGCGTATGTAAACTGCGTGTATCAGCAGTTCTTCCACAATTACTCGAGTACCGTTGGCGAGACCTTCATTAAGGTTGAGGTTTCGGCACTCGGACGAAAGCCAGGAGCGCTTCTCAGAAGGAGACGTCGTTATTTGTATGAACGTCCCGGAGCACGTCTGTGAGGGCCACGGCGACTAGGGAACGCGTAGCCTTTGAGACAATTCTGAAGACGCGGGCCTCACACATGGCCGCCTGTAGCCGCAGCTCGAGCGGTTGTGTTGTTAGATTTGGCTGAGGCACCGAACGGACTTCCGGGTGCCGCACCGTTATGTGCCTATTAAGGCCGCGCCGTATTGTATTGATGACGATTTTGTATAGATCGTCGTGCTCGCTTGGCTCCGGTATCTCAGCTGAAATGAGGCTGTCAATAGAGAGAACTTTGTCAGCCACATTCAGGAAGATGACCATGTGCGCATGTGGTAGTCCAAGCTTCTGGAACTCTATCGAGTAGATGATCGCTTCAACCTTGCCAAAGATATGCTTCTTTTCGATATCTTTAATGAGTGCTTTGAGCTTGAGAGCTCTCGATATCGCTGAGTGTGCCAATGGTAACTTCCGGTGAAGCTTGGCGGCAAGATGACGATATTTCCTGGGGGCACATGATATTCGTCAGCGTTTTCATCCACAAATCGTTGAAGGTGGGGAAATTCACTCGCGAGATACTGTTCCTGGCTTGCTTGATGATATCAGAGTCGGGCACTCTCAGCGGCCAAGAAAAGGTCGAGTGCAAATTCTTGATAGAGTTTTCCGCTCTTATGAAGAAGTGAAGCCGGATTTCGTCGTGCGAGATGATAGCGGGCATATTCATACATTGTGGTAGCTCCTTGACGACCACGTCCTCGTCGACCTCCATGTTGTTCATAGGGGAACTGCGTCGGTGTCCAGCCAGACTCACCGAATGGAGATAAAACTGGAAACGTCATCGGAATTCGATGTTCCGATGTATTGTTTATGTGTGTTTTGTTTGTCGCTACTTTGGGCTGTAGCGTACCATTGCACTAATTCCTGATTGGGTTGATTGTTTTCGGGAATATGAAGAGCAATTGCCAGTTCATTTTCATTGGTGGGCAAGTTGTGTGTGCGTGGATCTACACCAAACTCACTTGGATCGACCACTTCGGACACAAACTCGTTTTCAGATCCAACCGTTTGCGTTGACGTGTGAACGATACTCGAGT
The DNA here is from genome assembly GCA_019614645.1 of Stratiolaelaps scimitus. Classification (NCBI taxonomy): domain Eukaryota; kingdom Metazoa; phylum Arthropoda; class Arachnida; order Mesostigmata; family Laelapidae; genus Stratiolaelaps; species Stratiolaelaps scimitus. Next base: position 2,252,369 of record JABWDB010000029.1, read on the forward strand.
GATTGGCCCGCGAGTTCCTACTTCGGAAGCTTGACAGTTTGGAGCAGTTAACGAATATTGATGATTGATCAATCGTGCATACGTTCGAAATATTCTATCGAACGTGTCGTTATATTGAATTCCATCGAATTCCATCGAATATTCGTTATATTGAATAATGGCGAGCTCAGGTGCACGACGAACTTGTTGTAGAACCTTGCGTAGAGACGATTTTGCTGACTTTTCATTGGCCGCTGTTAGAGTAACCGATTCCTTGATAGTGGGTGGATCCTCTTCTACGATAAGCCCTAAGTTGTATTTATTAATGAGGACGTCTGCGTAAATAACGGCAGGTAGCACTGTTGAGATGTTGTCGGTTAGTGTGTTGACCATTATTTGTTGTTGACGCAGACATTGGACGTGAATTTGTCTACCCGAACTGCAATCAATTTAGAGGAAGGAAAAAAATCTTAATATCAATCAATAATATCAATCGTACCAATGATAATAGAGGTAGATAGATAGAAAGGTAAAAAAAATGTAAAGAAATGCCATTAATTAGTAGAATTCATTATTCTATACTACCATTTTATATTACATATAATTAGAATGCAACGTAAAGAATAATTAACTAAAGTATGTATAGATAAATGTTTTTCATCGTGGTGAGCAACAGACAATTAATAGATAGATAAAAAAAAGTTATTCTATGGGAAAAATATACCAATCTAATTATTTTAATTCCTCCGCCGCCGGCGCCGTAAGGATGTGGCGTACATAATAAATTATAATATTGTTTACATATATAGTAAGTATGTATTTTGAAAATAAAATAATAGCACTAACCTGATAATTTGTTGTAACAGTGTCGCTTGATCTTCATGGATAAATTTATCGCGTGTCCCATAACGCCACGCAGAGAAGGCGATGCAGTAGCACAAAAGCACGTGCTGATTTTCTTCGAAAGCTGTGATATTTTGAGCATTTGCATCACTATCAATATTGGTCATAATCGTAGGATCTTCTATCACGTCAATCTTCATAGGTATCATCGATGTTGTTTCCACAATTCGCTGATCGATGTATGTTTCATTGTGGTTTCAGTGTCGTCAGTTTGTTGAAAATTGATAAACGCCGATTGGCATATTTGTAGACCGTGTTGTTGTTGCAAATGAGATGTTAGGGTGCTTGCAAGGTGTCGAACTGCTTCTTGAATAGCATTCGTTGTAAACATTGCAGCGCGTCCATTAGGTGATGGTAGTCCATTGTGATCGCAGTCGTGCGAATTGAATATCGAAAAATGACTTCCAGACCAATTGAGCGGGTACCCGTTGAAGGTAAATACACAAAATGGGGTACGATTGCCAGTTGAGATTGGCTCAAGAATTTGTGTTGCAATGAAGTGTTCTTGCCGATTTAGTTCAAATGCCTCAATGGGCGAATGCTCTGACGAAATTACAGTGGAGTTGATATGCTGTTCAATAACAAATCTTCTTTGAATATCGGCCATATGCGTGATGACATGAATTGTGTTCGGACACAGTTCTGCATTATTGATCCTTTCTACGTTATCCACCGAGAGGTAATTATGTTCAAAACGTTCCTGTCGTTCTTGAGCACGTTGTTCCAACGCGCGACGGGTAACAGTGTACACTTGGTCGCCAATTCTATAATCAAATAAATATAATAGAATACAGATTGATAAATAACAAACATTATCATCATCAGATGGAAATATTTTGCCACTAGCAGTGATAATACTAAAAAGACAGTAGATTTTCCAAATATAACGCTCAGCTAACATTTAACTTAGTCCACTGTACAACTGCTTTCAGTATTGCCTCATAAGATGAATGTCTTAAATGTAAATGTGCAATGGCGAGAATCGAACCCGTCCATTTACGTGCCGTTTCCAATTGTAAGGCGTACTACATTGCCGATCTCGACAACAGTAATAATCGTGCGATGATGATGATGATCATGATAAATTAACACTTACCTTAAGATGTTATCCAGTTCTTCGGTTGTTTGAGGTAGAACGTTGTGGACGAAGCAATACGCGTTGAAACATATTGCAATCGCTGTGCACTGATTCCCACGGGAGTAATCACTGAACGAAACATCACTTTGAGATTTCGACGCTAATATAACTATTGTGTGCGACATGATGTATGAGTTGAAAAGGTATGACGTTCGATAATAATGTAGATAGAATAGAATACTACTTTAATCAGCAAAACGCATTGTAGTATCCAGTTGCAGTGTGTAGAAAGAAAAGAGAAGAGCAGAGCACACGAAGTGATCTGTTAGTTTGCTGAGGTGCAAGTGACGAATTTCATGTCGTACCTCCAAATTTGTACGCTCTTTCTGTGTGCGGGCTCGATCTGCCACACATGTTGCATCCAGATGTATTATTGTTGTCGCTGCCTGCCTTTGATTGCCTGTTAGCCTTAGCTAGCTACAAAGCATACCGCATACCGTATATTCGAAGCACTGCTTTATATATATATATATATATATATATATATCAGAATAAAAACAAGGACGCCTAGCCGGAGTATGCCTATTTATTCCGTTTGCAATGGATCCAATGGATTCAATCAATTGTCTTATGTACAGAACAGATGCTGAAGAAGAGAGCAGCAACAATGTGCTGCCGTTTTGGTTTCGTTTCACTAAGATATATCAGCTAAGGCAAAATATCAACTGCTACGAATGTCACACACTGCGAATACGTCTAACACAATATAACGTTTAATAATCAATAACTGAATTTGTCTAATCAAAAGAAAATCTCAACCGAACAAAGTAACAGTAAATCCATTAAGGATATAGACAGCTCATCGAAGCGAACAATTCACCACTTGACATAATTAATAATAATAATACGAAAAAATCAAGGGAACAAACACGGTGAAAATGACAGTATATAGTACAGGTTGTAGATTTTATTAACAAAATACAAAATTAAAAAAATCGAGACTTCCAAATTATTCAGCACGTCATGAACATAGTGCCTATCACGATCGTGAAATCCACCAAAGAAATCAATTAACTACCTAAGTATGAGTAAACAACTTGAATCGATCGAGAGATGAATGAAAGACTGGTTCTAAAGCATAAATTGGCGTTACACTGGAAACGATCGACTTTAGGTATAGGAACACCTATCGCTTGTTTGTTGAGCTCAGCCAGACGTATCAACCAAGCCTAAAATAGAGCCTTTCAGTGTTCTGTATAAGGAATAAGTCAAACATTAAATTAAATTTATTAAATTTGTCAAATTAAAAGAAAACCTCAGCAAAAAAAAGAGATTCAAATATACCAAAAGATGCCGGTTGTCGAAACGAACAATTGCCCAATTGACATTGTCAAGAGATAAATCAATGGAAAGCGTTGGAAAACTAAGAAAACCATGAAATGTTTACTGGTAGGTTTTTGTTATTTACCAATAAAAAAAATTAACAAATATTTAACATTACATTAACTATTCTGAAAATAGCGCCTTCAATGAGCTTGAATCTACCAAATAGATTGAACAATTTCAACTAAGAGAAAGCATTCTAATCAAGCGAAAGTGTGGGCGAAAAAAAGTGAAGGGGGTTTTCTAAGCCCCGGAGGAGCAAGATTATAAAATGTCAAAAATCTCAAAAAAGGCAAACTCTAGGTATAGGAAAATCTATTGCCGAATTGTTCAGCTTATCGAGACACGTCAGAAAATCACGCCAAAAAAAACACCCCTTACATAGAACGACATGTTAAAAAAAATCGTCGAAAATGCGATTTTAGGTATATATACAATTATTGTAAAGTTGGTCAGCAGACGCATCCGAAAATGCAAAAAAAACACCCCTTACATAGACCTCATGGTATAAAATAGGGCGCCATCTTCACCCTCCGCCCCCCAATCGGCCCCCCTCCCCCAAAAAAATTATAGTCTTCGTCGGTAGCTACAAAATGAGATCAAACACGACCATGTTCGGGGAATAAATGCGCCCGCTCTCAGGACTCACAAATTTTGGGATTCATTGTCATACAGACGGACATCATGAGCTTTTCAAGTATGTATTAATAGAGAATACACTTATAAAAAACTGCTAAGATACGCATTAGTTTATCGTCAGTCTTATTTGCAATCAATCATAGCAACAGCAGTCGTTCTTGGTAATCATGCCTAACAAGAGTGTAACTCAAGTATCATATTACACTTGATGTATATCCATGCAATTTATAACAACAAATTTCAAGGTTTTTATATAAAAAAAAAACTTGTGAATTGTTCAACGAAGATATTGAAGAACTTGGCTTGCCAGGAGTGTTTAGTTTTTCAGATCGGGGTGAATAATTAGAGATAAGGTAAAATAACCTTATTTAGTATTTTAATGCACGGACTAAATGACCAGTCGTCTGTCCCTCATTATTTTGGATTGATATAGCCATAGCAAGTATTATTATCTCGACATGACAGTTTAGCCAGAAAATTGCGTTTGAACAATAGGAGTAGTTCACAATCACTACTGAACGGGTAGCTTAAAAATATATGTATGTATTTAGGTGCTGCCGCAATATTGCATTTTCTATTTCAAATATTGCATTCGCACTTTCCACTACCGAGCTTGAAGCCTGGATTCTCCCCGCAAAAAAATATATATATTTTTTAAATTTCGGCCCTACTCGCTAACCATATTTGCTTGACTTGATAGAGAAGTAAAATAACTGTTAACGCAATGTCGTAAAGACCAAATACAATAATAATAATAATAATAATGCTTTGTTGTGGTTCATTGGCGGCTGAAACGCCCCTAGCTCTGCTCCCATCAGGAGACATTTCTCGGCACTTATCCGGATGGAATTAGTTCGAGAAATGTCCTCAGGGCAATAATGCTGCTACTGCTCGAAACCGCCATTTTTAACTATTTTAATTAGGCTAAATCTATTCATAATTGCTTACGAACTAATCTGGGTTCAAGTTATAGCGCACTATGGATCGGTATGTCCTGCTCAGAGGCGACTTTGATTTAACGTCAACCAGAAAGACTATCATAGCTCTATAATGCGCTGTATCACTGTAATAGTTCTATGTGGCGAAGACGAAACGTTAATTTGATCTTTAACAACAAATTATTTGTATTTACCGAATTATAAAAGTATGCGAAAAACTTTACCCGTTGAAAGTGAAAGACGTCTAAAAAGAGCCTCCTCTATATATCCTTAATAGAATATCTGAAACAAGCAAGTCCCACTTCCTCAGACCCAAAGCGTGCCCAAAATAAAAATTGCGTTGCCCCTATGTGGATATCTAAGGAAAATCTTCGCTTTAAAAGTTCGATTGCACCATTTGAAATTCTTCTTGTTTTTGATACCAACGAACTAATTCATCATTTCAATCTCGTTGTCACCGCGCCTCTTCATTCATCTTTCTATCACGACGGTATATACCAACCGAGGGAGAGCACCCGTATACGCCTGTTTCTAATGTTGATCAAAATGAATGCATTCGAAGTGTGTTCTATCCATAATGAGTGGTCGATGTAAGTGATACAACGATCTGTCTTGAGTCAACGAATCTCGTTATATGCCCCAAAGACTAGAGAGGCAGTACCAGAGAGCCTAGAGGGTATAGAACAACCATTGAAGAGAGGTGCTCATTCCGGTCCGTATTTCTATCCGCCGCAAAATATAGCCGTCACTGTACGAATCAGGCTAGCGACTGCATCGCGTTGGACAACTGGAAACTGTCAAATACCCATAAACGATTGTGTGAGGAAAATTTTACTAATTGACGTTGCTTGTCAAGACTAGAGGCCACTCTAGTCGTGACAGCATAGCGGAGTGAGTGATCTTTGACATCCGTGTAAGCTGCGAACAAGTGCTCTGATACTACGGCTTGTATCAGTAAGGGAAAAAAAACAGATATGGCCGCAAACGCTGGAACAAGCTCTCCGGAAGCTGTCCTTTTTGAACTCCTTTACTCACAGTTACCAAGGTGTTTCGGCCATAACAAAAGTTCGTCAGATAACAGCAGCGGTGACAACCTGGTACGTTAATACAACTCAAAATATTTCGATTGGGAATTGGCCGTTTCTTGTTCACACAGTCTGTTGGCCAGTATCCGTTGTTATGGTTAATCTGTAGGCTATAAATTTGACTGAAATGCCAGGAAATAATCACATCAGCTGCTCTGATCCGACCTGTCATTTGGATTTTACAATATATCGTGCTTCTACAATATGTCGCATTATGTCTAGCCATTTTGTGCTTATTGTTGAAATATAATTTTCTATGCAAGACTACTACACTACATCTAGAAGTATTAATTTCATATTATCTATAATTATGATCACTTAATGTTCACGAAAACGAGTATACTTAAAGGACGGTACACTTAAATATATGAAGCAGTGTCGAAAACTGTTATACCGTGGCGTGCAATGTTTTAAGGCCCGAAAAATTTACAGTACCTCCGGAGTGTTCTCATTTTTTAACTGCCGTCACGCTTTGTATTGTAAGTATCGTTTTATGAAAGTTCCATGTGTTGGCCTTATTCTCGTATGGTTCTACGTCAAGCTATCAAAAACCTCGTTAACAAATTTTCCCTAAGATACTCTAACCCAGTTGTCGCTGACTATAATTTTCTGTATACTTAATGTATCATATTGTCCTAATCTTTGGTGTCTGTCTTTTAGAATACGAAGGTGTCGAAATTGGAACAGATTGGCTTCGAGACGGGATACCGGCTCGTCGAACGGCTAACCAAGGATTGTCCCCGTTTCAAATCTGAACTCGACATCGTCAAATTTATCTGTAAAGAATTCTGGTCAGCGCTCTTCAAGAAACAGGTTTGTGACTACGTCGCCATTATATTAACTAGGGCAGGACACAGCATACATCACAATATTAACCTCTATTTTCATACGATATTGCTGACGTGAATTAACATTCGCTGATAGATGCTGCCTGCAACGAAATTATTACTCTGCGTCTATTCCAATTTAACAGGTGATAGACAAAGTACTTTTCAATATGTAAGTTATATTAATATTAACTACAGTCGAAATATGAAAAGTTATAAAAGCATGGAATAAGCAATGGCGGTACCACTCGAGTCTGAGAGCTTCATCCAGGAACTGGCCGACTCAAAGGGTGCGACTCCAAATATATAACCACTCTACTGATACTTGTATGTCTACGATAAGCGGGATAACACCACAAAATTGAAATAAATCGCGGCAAAGTTTGAGTCAATCAGCAAAAACAATGCTCTCTCTCGCTTTTCAAGCGTCTATGTTTTTCTACCGGACCGAATGGTAAATCTCATTATTTCCTGCTCTTGAATTGTTTCGTATCAAATTCGTTTCGCGCGCTTGTAGGTCGACAATCTGCGCACAAATCACCAGGGCGTTTATGTTCTTCACGACCTCCGGTTTCGATTCCTCGCTGGTATGTCGTCGTCAAAACAATACATGGAATCTACACCTTGCGTAAGTTGCGCCCTGCTCACAGTATAGTTATCATCATGAAAACGCACAGAGAAATGATATGACAGTTCCATTTAGGTTGAAGAATAATCATAATCGAGCGTATTCTGAATCTGAATCATGATCCAAATGAGAGGTAGGGCTTTCTGTTGCTATGAGAACCTTACGGGAAACTCTAACGGCAACATACTCATGCCAATCAACCCTGCATAGAGAGCTGTTTCGGTCCATAAGAACTTCTAATTACTAAGGAACATTACTGAATGTCGACACGACTGACCACCCCCCACCCCTAAAGAGGATTTCCCCTTTTGGTTTTTCAGTATCTGGCATTTCCCTGCGGATTGATCCGGGGTGCTCTATCCAATCTCGGTGTGACGTCCGTCGTAACGGTCGAAGTTACCGATCTGCCCAGCTGCAAGTTCCAGATACAAGCACAGCCCTCGTAGACTGTCGTTCATCCGAATAGAATACCTCCTTGTTGTGTTATTAGATAGCTCACGTTCGTATGACATAATATTTCATAAATCAATAAATCCGTATTATAACATACGTTGACAACACACGTGTATTTTTTTTAATGAAATTGACTATCAAGTCCAAACATCGAGCTTTATTCGGTTTTGTTTGAGAAGATTCTCTACCACTTCTGGCGTCAGAATTTTGCTCAATACGGATAACGTGTCCTTGGCCATGGTCTGGAAGTCACCACAGATTAACAGCTCGCCGTTGTTGTCGACGAGAATCTTTCGCACATCGTCAGCGTAGTCCCACAGTCCGTCCTGTACATATCCACGTTTTACCCCTTTGTCATCCTGTGTTAGAGCATCGGCTCGCGATTGGCGCAGCTCTAAGTGGAAACCACTGGTTTCAAGTGTTTCTGCATCAATAAGGGCGTCCCGATCAGCGTATCGGCATCCATAGAACAGCCAGCCCTGTGAAGGCTTTTCGGTTGGATTGTCCCGCAGCCAGTGCACGTATGCAGAGAAGGGCGCAATGCCCGTTCCATGACAGACGAACATGAAAGGTGTCGATGGCTTGGCAGGAAAGGTGAAATTTCGCACATTTTTTCGAACGTAACATGTTATAAGATTCCGCCTGATAGGTTGTGGATCAGTGGATCCTAAGGTGAGGCTGTTGAGCTGTGTCTCGAGGTCACCCGCTGTCTCTCTACATAGTCGATCAAACATAGTGGAACACTGACCCCTCAGCGTGCGGCCCATCGACTCAAATTCCATAGGGCGATAGATAAACCTTATCTTCTGGCCACAATGGTTCGCAACCGAATAGAATCGCGGTGAGAGTCGTGCCAGGTGCTCAATTAGCACTGCGAGGCTAGGTCGACAGGTTGGAAACTTTTCGAGTAAATTGAAGATCATCATTCGACCTTCGAGCACCTCACTCCGATAAGCCGCCTGATTGCTCGAGCTAAGCTTGTGGAGAACCTGACGGTCCGGTGACCCCTCCGGACAGCAATCTCCTAGCACCTTAATAAAGGCTTTCTTGAGTACAGTGCGCAAATCGATAACGTATTTGAACAGGTACTCAACCGTACAATGGCCGGGTACATAGGCATACGACCGTTCAAATCTTGCCTTGATTTTCGCATCCGACGCTGAAGGAATGACATCGATACACTCGTTGCCGCAGAGGCTTAGCAATTTTAGCGTTGTATCAATATCGCTTTGAACATTGGGACAGATTACACCCAGAGAACTGCCGGGGGGCAATGGGGAATGCTCGGCACCATTGCGACGAAAAGTTAGCTCATATGCAGGCCGCACGTCATCACCGGAACAAAGCTGACGTCGAGAACAAAATTCCAGCTCGAAGAGATCACTATCTTGGAACGGGAGTACAGCGCCATTTTGATGGTTGTCTATTGAAAGTGCGTGATTGACTGAGGTTCTGCACGGGACGGCAACCATGTTGACAGCCACACATGGCGGAAGTGTCTTGGGAAGGCTCCCCTGAAATCGTAAACGAATGGCGAATGCCGATGTGTTTAAAATCAGTTTCAGAAGGCATTACAGATGTATATTATTCATCTTCATTTAAGCACGCATCCTGTTGTGTAATATTCTGTTAAGACGACACATAACAATAACTATTCCTTATCTGATTGAACAAAGATAGGGTGCTTAGCTTTGCCGCACTAGTTGGGTCGGGAGTCTATCTACCCCTTTTATTTTAAGAGAAATATCTACTGTTGTAAAATGGTGACATCTGTGTCCCCGATGTAGTTAAACTAGTTCAGTAAAAACCACAAACATTTCGTTCTGGTTTGATTCACTCTTGCAAACAATCTGCAAGAATATAACCCTTGGTGACGACCTTTAAAGTTCTACGGCGTCGATTTCAAGTCCGAGTTAAGAGGCCATAGTTTCTTTTTAAATGAAGATGCCGTGATGAAGCGTTTTAGGCCTGCCCGTATATCTGTTTATATAATGATGTCATTATATAATAATAATAATAATAATAACAAACACTTTATTCAAAGGTATAATATATAATTGCTACAAGTCTCGCTTATGTGCATTTTCAATTTTGGCACGTTGCGTGCCCGTGATGTGCGCGTGATAGTCTCCAGGGGAATAAATCATTTACACATTTTTTTATATGGGAACTGATTAGCCAGCTAATATCAAATCATCATCGCGTGAAGCTCAGTATGCTAGATACCTAAGTGGTATGAGGAGCCTGTCAAGATTACCGTTATTCCGACTAATATTTAACGGAATTACTTTGGGGGTAAAGTAACACAATTTATTCGAGTAGAGTTAAAATGATTTCGTATAAATTTACTAATCATAAAGCGTATTTGTTAAAATCTTCATCATAAATTCCCAGAGATGATCGTTTGGCTAGTATACTGTATTGTATGTGGTTAACATTGTCCTGCCTTCTCGAAAGCCTGGCTTAGTCCATTACGACCGACATGATAGGTCCTTAAAGCAGTCCTACAACACAGCGGTACCAGGACCTGCCAGCTGATGGTCAGCTATGTAAATAAAGTCAACCCGACTTATTTCGAACGTCGTGCCGATAACTACCGCAGCATTGCCTCGCTGAGCGTCAACTGACAGATGTCATGACCGCAGTCCGTTAGGGGTTACCCCAGCTCATAAACGGTGTTTAAATATATTAAACTAATCAAATTAACAAACAATCGTAAAAAAGAAAGAAGCTAACCAAGAAAGCTGTCAGGTATCTGAGTTTACCATAGAAAACTTTGTTGTTAGTATGTGTGATATATTCAGGAATCACCACATGACGAATTCGTTGCTAATAGCCATTTACAAACCTATTTTCGAGAAGATGTAAGACAACACAATGAAGGGCAGACATAGCAAGACAAAGTTGAATCATCAAAAATGCTACCTCAGTTAATATTATCCACTTCGATATCCAGTATAGATCTCGATTACTAAATTTGTTAGTAAGGGCAATGAGACAATCAATTTAAATAACATAAGGAAAGCAAAAAGATCGATGATTATCACCACGTCCAATAAGCATACCATGAACGATGCGCCGTAATCCACCTGTCTCTCGCTTGTACACTACAGGTATGACTCAGTGCCGAGGAAGCAGAACACTTCGTATCAACGCGAGACAACCGGAACGGCGCGCGAAGCTGGTGTACACTCATTGAGTTTGCTGGCAACAGAAACCGCTCGCAACTAGCTCATCAGTTCATGCTTTAAATGTTATGGCTCCATTCTGTCCCTTGTTTTTCATGAACGATCAGAGAGAATGGAGAGAGCTAGGAGGAACTTTGCACAGTGTTTATCTATAGAACGCAAATCGTATCAGTGGGGGACCACAACATGTGGCTGTGTTTACACCTGTTGGGAATCGGGGGCGGGCAGACCTGCACCGATCGGTAGATGCAGACCTGGCTGACCGCCCGCGGGAGTGTCACGTGGCAGCCTTTAGTGACGCAGTCAAATACAAATACGAGTTAACAATCACAATAACAACAAGAGAAGATAGAATAAAGGAATGAAAGTGGTCGTTGTTCGCTCAGCTGTTGTTTTGTTCGGTCGGGCCGCTGAGTCCATTAGTTTCTCCTGCGACTGCGGCCGTTTAGTAGCAGAAGGCGGCAATCATAAGTGGCCACCATCAGCACCACTATTTCCAACAGTGACACTGACCAGCAGATACGAGCGAGCCAGATTGCTGCTGCGGCTGTTGCTGTTGTTACCGACAGAGAGCGAAACAACAACAACATCAACAACAACTGCTGTTGCTGTACACTTACTCACTCATTGGTTGGACCAGCAATTTATTTTAGATGACAAAACTGCTATGTGTTGTTGCTAAATTATAGCCAGTCGCCCGCTAACGACAATGTGTGTGGTGCGCGAGACGAACACGAGCTGTAGCGAACTGTGCAAAACTATGTAACGAAGCAACTTAAGGCTGTGGCACAGGGTTGACCTGCTGGCCTGTCTGATGAACACAGATCACGAATGGCCCGGCCAGGACAGGAGTTAGCTGAGAAAACTGGAAGATAGTCCAGGATCGTAAAATCGAGTCAGTGGTGGAGAAGAAGAGGTAGACGTCGAAGAAAGACGTCCCTCCCTCATTCGATTCGTTCCGGGGATCTCGTTAGCCGCGTAAAGAGATCTCGGAATGCTTTCTCTCCGTGCACTCGACGTTTAGGCTGGCGCCTCTGTACTCGAAAGAAGTCTGTGCGTCGTTGGCTTCTCTGTGTAACCGATTTTTTGTGAAAATTTGTTGGAGAAGGCATGTATTCAAACACACGTCATAATGCCATGGCGCTGAACGATCCATCTTCGGGATTTCTCGCTAACCCTGCAACTTCCACTGCGATGACGTCGGTGATGTCGAGCTCCTCAGAGAGCTCGACGGCGCCTACCGATTTCAACGTGTGTCATTCACTCGAGAGCAGTCTCCAATACACGGCGCCGCTCGTTAGACGCTGTCAGGTCTGCCGGCAGATGAGAAGCAGATTCTATTGTGCTGACTGCGTGCGCAGCGGCGACATCACACATTCGAAGGCCAAATTGCCGCAGCGATTTTCCGAGAAAAAGCTTCGACTATCGACGTACGAGCGCGATCGGCACAACTTGGCCACACTCGTCGAGGAGGCCAGCTTCGCACAACGGCAGAAAGACGAACTGCGTCAACGGATCGAACTCACCCGACAGGCTGTTCAGGCTCGTCGCCTCGTAGTGCGCAGTCTTGAGCGGGACATTGCCGCTGCCAAGGCCGATATGAGCGACATGAGAACGGGATGCCGTGAAGCTCGGGTGGCCCGGCAAAAATTGCCAGACCGAAAGAAAGCCTGTGAGTCCGCTATACAGAAAAGTCGTAAAGCCATCGACGACATGTCCAAGGAGCTGGACTCGTTACGTGAACGTGTGGGTGTTCAGGTCCGCGAGCAGGTCAAGGTTCTCAGCACGTGCATCTTTCCCATCGAGATGCGGTGCTCATCGAAGGAGCCCGAACTTGAGGGCGCCTTGGCCGAACTTGAGGAAGCTTGTCGCACGAATTATGTGCGCGGTCGATGGGTCTACTCGAGTCATTCGGTTGATGCGACGTACTCGATCGGCGAGCCGTGTCTCTCAGCAGATGGCAACTATTTACACCTGCTGGAATGGGTACAGCAGAGGCAGGACAGTCAACAGCAGACGGCGTTGACAGCTGGCGCGGACGAATCATCACATCGGGCGTTCGAGGCAGCTGCCGGCCTTATGCACTTAGCTCAGATGATCAAGGTGCTCGCTTTCTATCTCGATCTGAAGCTACCCTACGCTCTCTGCTTCAGCGAGTTCGCTATCGAAACGCTCACCGAGGAAGGCTTACGAAACAAGGTGGCCCGCCTAAACGCCAACGTGGTCTTTATGTGCGCCTCACAGCGCGTCGACTCGTTGCAAATTCGACCGAAACAGGCCATGCGAAATCTGCTAAGTCTGATCGACGTCGTCAACCGGGACACGCCGCACAGCGCAGGCTTCGAGATGAGCTCGGAGCTGGCGCTGTCGGTGGAGGACGCACTCACCCAGCATCTCTGCTTATTTGACGTACACGCCGAGATGGAGCTGTTGGGCAGATCTGGCGCCGAACGTGAACGCGACTCACCCGATGACGATTGGGAGGCTGTCGCCTCGATGGGTCCGAGCGATCTGAGTCATGGTATGCACAATTACAGCAGTACCACTGGCAGTGTAATCTCAAGGAATCGGAGCGCCAGTGTGAGTTTGTTAAGTTCGGCGGCAGCATTCGTAAACAATTTTTGGTCAACGTCCTCACGGCCCGAGTAAGGACGAGGTGGCAACTATCCTCATAAGGTTGAACACTAATGATTGTAAGCGACAAAAATTTGACACCAAAATCAACAAACAAGCATACAGCAACGAGAAGCCCATCGTACGATCTGTATGACTGATTCGACCGTTGTATCATCATAGTATTATCGCAAGACGGAGATAACAAAAAAAACACAAGAAACCCAAGGATATTCGAATCAGAAATGAAAAATATAAAAGCGTCCGAATATTGTTATAGAGAATGGCTTTAGCGTCATGTTAAGCTCGAGTAATGACCATTATACGATCATTATTATTATAGTTATTTGAATTATTATAAATATGTATTATCCATCATTGACGCAAGCGTATCGCGTGGCTTCCGACGTGTATTCACCCTTAGCCTGTCTGATCTACCCTATGGACAGGTCTTATAAATTTGAGGCATATGACGGATTTAAAAACGGAGCAAAGCTAGTCAATGCGCCAACTGCCGCTGGCGAAGCTTAATTATGTGGATGTGTTTTTTCTGTTGTTGTTGTTGTTATCTAGTGGAAGGAAGCGACATTTGTACGTAGTAACACGTGCGTAATATTTGAATATTTAATAAGTATTTAATTATATCTACATATCTATTTGCAATGCTGTTCAGCGCAAGGGAGTCATTCTTTCTGTATGTAAATGTTTAGCAAGCCGATCATGAGTAGCCGTTATATATGTGGAAGCGTTAATGTCGAAAATAAAGTAACTGCATCCAGGGAGAGTTACGGAAGTATATCAATAACCGTATGTGATAAATGCCCGTATAATGTGCGAGGGCAACACACTAGCTGGGGCGTATGTTAATATGTACATTTGCGATGCAAGAATAGTGGAATTCTAACCGAAACAAGAGGGACGACTAGAATAAAGACGCTACATTTATATCTATCTATGCATGTGTTATTTAGCGAATTACATCCATGTATACCTAAATAAACGAATGTATCCTCGTGCCAGAGTGTTGTGCACGAATTTGTGTGATATTAGGAAACGGATGCGGCGTGAAGCTTAGTGTTGCAAGCCCGGTGGCGTCCCGAGGGGCGATGAGTTTCGTTTTCATGACAACAGAATGAATTACCAACAACAAACAGACATAATAATTTACGCGTACATGACAAATATATATATATATATATACCAGGAATAACGTGATAGCTTATGACGAAAGGAAAGCATCTCAACAGGAAAAGCAACAATGTCTTGGGCAGGAAGAGATTCGTAGGTATCGTATAATTTCGAAATGCGATGTAACCAACTGAATAACCTGTATATACAACGACAACAACAGCGGAGCTGTTTTTATTTTGTATACACCACAATAAAAAGATGAGGAAATGATTACCAACCAATCCCTGGTTGGAAGTGAGCTCAATAAAATATCCACCGGAGCCTACAAAAGCCTTTTGGAGGATGTCATTTTTATTCTTGGGAATTAAGCATTTCGAGTTAGGCACAGGCCGTCGAGGTGAAGCGCCTCAAAACTTGGTGGTTCTGTTGGTCTTCATTCAACACCATCTGACGTTGTGCATCGCTGAGTCGCCGTCTAGGTCCCTTGGAAGAACTCAGTCCGCCTTTTCGTCATAATAGCTTGAATCTTTATGCTCAAATAAAACAGATGGGCGGGTTCATTTGATAAATAATAATTATCGATAAAACTTGTTTTGCTGTCGAGAAAGCAAACGTGTACCAAATCGTTGTTAGAAGAAAAACGTAAATAGAAATCACGACAATACTTGTTTTAGAAAATTTGAATTTTGTGTGCTGCAATATGAGCAAACTCAGAACAAAACCTGAAAGTAAAATCGCTACTGAAGTAAAATCTTTAAACATCACTCGTTCGACTATTAACGATTACGTCTGGGGCCGTTCGTTGCTATTTTGTACATCGAAAATATATTGATAACTTCTGAACAGAAATGAGTAGAATTATGGTCTTTTTATACCTCAGGTCCGAGGGATTCTCCTTTATTATTTTCACAGTGGAACTAGCGCTCCGGGAGCGTCTGAACGGTAGCATACTTTCTATTTGCGTTACTATACCTAATTTCGTTGTCGATAGCTTCCTGAATCAAATCGATGTTTGCGTAATGTACACCACCAATTGCCATTTTTACCTGGTTTTGTGCCTAAGGACTCGTCGCTCGCAACGGTGTGTGTGAGCAGAGTTTTTTTTGTTCTTGTGTTAAAGGAAGAAAAAATTTATCCTTCACGAGGCTATGACGCTTGATGCGAAGGTTATCGAAGCTTTTTCAATGTAAAAATTGCTCTGAACGAGCTGATGTGCTGACCAAATGATATGGTTGGTTGCTATTTGCGGAAAAGTTAACCATTTTTTCATTTACGTATCGCAGTGCAATCACAAAGGCGGGCAAAATTCAAATTCTACACTTCAATTCTACAATTTCTGTCGCAATACAGTAGTAACGTCAATATGCATACTCAATTGTTTAAGATGACCATACAATTAGGACTTTTCAATGAACACAAACGAACGCGACACCTGAAAACGGGATGGTTTTCGTCTGCGCTGTATGTCAGCGTAGCCTTCAATTGTAGCCACGGTAATCGACATACGGCAGCCCACGTCAACGTGCGTTACTAAGGTAGATGAACGGCAAACATTGCAATTAGTATTATCAATCGTCCGACATCAATGAGAGAAAGAGGCTGGCGGAACGACTGATTTCGATCGTCCAGCTTGACGTGCACCCTTGCAAAGCGTAAACAATGCACGACGAGGCGATGCTCGCACGGGTCGATTAGAGGCAAAAACGCGCTATTTCAGACTATCGGTAAGTGGAAATTTCCTCATTTTTATTGCGTCGGAAGCGTTATCTGTCCGAATCCAGTACTATGCCACTGTCGTGTTCGCTATATTGACACAGCTTTAACGCATGGCCGTTTAAAAGTAGTTTCTTTTTATCTAATCATTTCCTGGAATCGTCGCCTTCAAATCTCCGTCCCAAACTTTATAACTGGGCCATATTACCTCAGTACATTTTTATTGCTGTACTATTATTATTATTATTATTATGATTAATTACTACGTTTATATCATCAGAGCACAACGTGAACATCCTAACGACCTATCAAAATAGAAGGATGATACTTCCATTCCTCTCAAGTCCTC
Organism: Stratiolaelaps scimitus; assembly: GCA_019614645.1. Taxonomy (NCBI): domain Eukaryota; kingdom Metazoa; phylum Arthropoda; class Arachnida; order Mesostigmata; family Laelapidae; genus Stratiolaelaps; species Stratiolaelaps scimitus. Next base: position 2,269,276 of record JABWDB010000029.1, read on the forward strand.
TCGTACAATTGTCCACCCTTTCAGCTGTTACGTTGAGTTGTAGATTCATTAATTCAAACGGGATCGGTAGTGGAAGCAGATTGTTTCTTGGAAAATTCGGCTCGGTCAACAAGAACAACAACAACAACATTAGGGTCTGTTGTTTCGATACTTAAATTCTCCAATAAGTTAGGGTAGCGTTAAACGTTTATGGAAAGTTGCTCGAAGCGGCAGTCATTGTCATTTTCATTGATCGAGCAAAAGTAGCAGATCGCCTGGCCACGCCAACGGTCGCACTGATCGATTTCTTAAGCAAACAGAAAATATAAGCTACATTGTTTAGGTGGTGGTTGTTTGTAACAAAAAAAAATACTAATCGCCAATACTGCGCCACTAATAACTGAGGTATATTGAGACACATAATAATAATATGAAATCAATTCTAAAATACTAGTTGGCTTTAACCAAATAGACGTAGCATTCGTCGGTGCTCTACAACAGGACATTTTCTCATTTTGCAGAGAGGTTTTCTGCTGTCGTTGCTGGCATCTAGCGCAGTCATCTGACCACGTGCGAGAATTCAAGGAGAGCTGGGTGTGAGAAATTTGGTTAACGGTACAACTTAAATCGCTACTTCACGCCAGGATGCCAGGCATGGAAAACCTGGGCAGGTCACAGGGGTTTCTATTCGAAAGAGTGCGCGGCTTCTGTTTGACATGCCAACAGTCACGATACGTACTCTACTGTGTCGATTGCGTGCGTAAGGGCAACTTTACAAGCTCGAGTAGGTCGAATAAGGACGGGCAATCGTATTCAATGAAGAAGTTGAATCGGTCTACATTGGAGGAACGTTGGCACAAGTTAGAACAGGAGGTGCTGAGTGCATGCACTGCTCGACGAGAAGTAGACCAACTACAGGAGCTGATCTACCGAACGCGAATTTCGCTCAAGTGGAATCGCGATCTCTCACGCAATCTTGACGAGGAGCTCATCGCCAAGCAAGAGATACTGGCTCGTAAACGGGAAGAGTTTTTGCAAGACGAGACCGCCGACCTCCAGAGAAGAACGAGGGTGTCCGGAACGATTAGTGTCACAGATCAATGCAACGAAACTCTTTCATCTAGGACTGATGAAATATGCAAGTCGATCGTTGAGCAGGTCCGCTTGCTTCGCGCTTCGATCTTCCCCATTGAAAGCCCCACGAATTCGGTGGCGACAAAATGGTTGCCAGATAAAGCCAGCTATCAACACCTGTTGCATTGGATAAAGCAATATGAGCGTCGAGAATGCCCCACTAATCACCAGTACGTGAATGAGGTCATTGGCCAACCTCACGAAGGGCTTCGGGCAGCGGTCGGTCTAATGAATTTAACTCAACTTGTTAATGTTCTCGCCTTCTATCTCGACCTTAATCTACCCTACGAGTTGAACTTTCATGAGTTCACCATTGAGAGACTCACTGCGGAACGTCTGGCTAACGGCGTAGCTCGACTCAGTACCAACGTCGTGTTCATGTGCGCCTCCCAGAGAATGGACCAGAATCAAATTGAGCCCCAAGAAGTGAGCAAGAATACGCTCCGTTTACTCGACTCGATTGAGCTGCATCAACGACCATATGGTAAAACATTTGAGCTCAACCCTCAGCTTCAAGCCTTGCTAGAAACTGCATTCAGTCGTTCGCTGCGACTCTTTGATGCGAACGTTGAGGCGAAATTCGCATGCGGGGCCGACGGCAGACGAAATACACTAGCCGACTCAAATGATACAAGCGATGACGACGACGAGATAGTGTTCGTGCCGTACTACGAGGATGACGATCCACCAGATAGCATGCCGTACAATTAATTGCCTTAACTGATTATTATCATCTGACGTAGTCGATTTAAATATCCTGAATAATCAGGGACGATAAGGTGCAATGGAGTGTGTCGCAGATTTATGTCTGCTGCAGGAATCATCATCGCTAGAATGAATTTGCGAGCAGTCAAAGCACCAGTGATACCTTAATCGTTCGCCTGGCTTGCGTATAACGAAATACCAGTTTGCTGTTGTAACTAGGCGAAAAAAACGTCGTTGAAAGAAAAAACGCCTACAGTGCACGCCCATTGGCAAAATGAATCCTGTGGATCTGAGGAACCCCAATGCTACTGTTATATTTGATAGAAACGTATGCCGTAGTGATTTCTGACGCAAGATCCATAGGACGTATGATTTCTAGTTTGTTTTTAGGACGGTGCAAACCCCTTGTATCGAAGTGAGAACCGAGTTGTATCGCAGAGTGAGACGAAATATTTTAAAAAGCTTCGGCCGAATAACCTCGACAATAGCATGCGTGTTCATTTTCTGAGATGTCTTTTAGCGTTTTGTTTTACTACTTAGCCACTAATTATGCTGCTTGAAGTGTGCCGCGTTCTTGGTCGGTATCGCTGACGAAATAAGGACCAAGCATGAAACAAGGTCTTATCTATCTATCTTGCGAGAACTTAAGCATTGTGAAACTGCAGTTCCGAAAATAAACCACTAATGAAATGAAATCTAATCCTAATCAGCAGTTAGATACGCACAGAGAAGTTATATCGAGTTATAGGCCAACCAATTGGTGCTAGGCCTTGAGGCACAAAGCGATTTAGAATGCGGGGTGCGTAATCCTAAATCCATATCCCTATATATCCTCGGTGCCCATCGGCTGCAGTATATATGTTGGATCGGTAGCCCAGCTCATAATAAAGCTCGATCAGAAGCGCATTTATTACTATTCTTTTTAGGGTTTCGCTTTCTGACTGTCGGTAGTGCCGCCCGAGCTGGTTGACTGGGTCAACTGGACTCCTCGCGAGCAGAACAGTTGGACAGTAGTCGAAACACAAGGGGTTCTTTCTGTACAACTGAACCTGAACCATCCAGTAACTACACCTGAAGTACGGGTCACAGTCGAAATTCTCAGTTGGTTAAACGTCGCCTTCATCGAGTGCATCCTTGTTATTAGCTCAGGCGGACTGCTCTCGTCGACCAGTTCACAATGTAGCCAGACTTTTGTATAGGAAGAAATTTTCTTCAAACGCACGGAAACGCACCACCAAAAATGCATAGAATCTCCATAAAAGTGGGCCGATCCAGTGCGACGGGGGTGACGTGGATGACAAAACACATCAATCTGCTAAAACCACCACCACTTTCTGCTGAGAGCTCATTCCCCTCCAAGATACAACGACTACGGGATAAATCATCTATGCAGTGTTGATTTCCATTGTTGAACACACAATAAATTGTCATTCGAGTGGCATACAATGAACAGCATAGCAGATGTTGTAAACTGAAAACTTCTACAAAATTTGAATCGAGTCTACGGGTCGAGTCAACAAGTGTCATTTGTACACTTGTTCACTATGCTTCCCCTCGAGCCCTTGTAAACTATTCGTTGAGGGTGTACATTCGAAATGCACAGCTGACGGAACTGGACGACCAGAATAACGGCACCAACATCTAGAGATAGTCGACTGGTTATGATTGTTAGTAGTGTTATTATTATTGTTATTAACATCCACATGCTAATATTTTGTATGCACGCGCGCGCGAACAGTTTCAGGGATACGCATTCATTATTTTCGGCCCTGTCTGACATTCAGCTGTAATCCCGAGCTCAAACCATAACAACTGCCTTGTACCGAAGCAAGTCGTCGCCCACCTATATCCCTCATCCGTCAGCTGTTGGCTTCGCGTGCCATGTTATCGTCTCAATTGCAGGATAGTGGTGAACGTTTGTGGTAGCATATGCGTGCGTCCCAGATGTGTCTCGACGTGTCATCTTCAATGTGTTAGAATTGATCCGGCGACACGTATTACATCCAAACGAATGCTAGTCTTACTCTCTCTCTGGTTCTACCGCGCTCAAAATACTTGCCTCGGATCACATGCTAAAATCGCAAGGACATTTCAGCAATCGTGTGTTGGCTCTGAGCCAGCGGCATCGCACACGTCGCCCATATTGGCCAGTTCCTGGTTTCATTGGGGGAGGGGAGCGGCCATATCTGTTCGTATTCGAGACCCATATATATATGTATGTACATAGATATGTAGAAGAAAAAGTACAGCAAGCTAACGCAACAATATCTAAATGCTTCGTGTGACCGGCCGATTCTTGTCGTCGACTCTCGCCGGCGGGAATCACTCGCAGAAGGCGTGCTGGCGATAGAACTGAGACATCATCTGTTGTCTTTTTATAATAGGCGTCAGTGACCTCCGTATTTGGGGTTTGTGCCGTTCAATACAAGGAAACGTGTGACAACGAACCAAATCGGTGCCTGTTGAAAGAGGTCTCGCACGACGACCCCCGCCCGACACAACTCCATCTTGATCTGTGTTATCTAGCTATCTATCAACTTTTGTCCGCTATCGAAAGTCTCAATCATCGTGCCACAGCAGTGTAACAGTGAAATCGCGATTGCGGACAACACAAAGAAAAGGTTGGTAGCGATGATGTCTCATTCTATTATCATTCTTTATGTTCTTCTTTTACAATTAGTATATATATATATATCTGTATATATATGTATATATATATATATGTATATATATATATATATATAAATATGCGTGTAAAATACTTTCCGACTATTCTTTTTACGAGAACCTGAGCGTTGTTAACCGTAGTTCCGTAAGTAAATCTCGATTTGAATGCGTGAACATACACATGTCAGATTAGGTTCGTTATCCAAGCAATGTGTTAATTGGCGGGTTATTTTTCAAGTCATTGCTGTTCAAATCGGGAAATGAGTTGACACAACGCCCCGATGAGATTACGAGCTACGAATAGTCGAACACTTTATGCAATTGGCCATATGTGCTATTACTGCAAATGCCTTCACGTGTTTTCTATTCCTCAATGAAAAATGAGGATTTGTTCGGAAGGCAAACACTGGGACGCTACGTGTGCACCTCTTTTTATCAGCTATAGCAACTAGTTTGCACACTTTGGATGGCAGGTCGTGTCATAGCGGTGCTATAAGTGTCTAGGGAATAACGATGTGAGTGCGTGAGTGTCATGAAGAAACTAAACATTGAATAGGAAACTGTATTCACTGTGCATGATACTGACGTTGGATTTGGACCTAGCTCAGTTCTGGAGTGGAGAATCGCAGCTGTAGACAAAAGTGTACCAAGATGCGGTGTCTGATAGAATATATAAATAAATTAAAGAGAATTTTGTTATATATATATATATATATATATATATATGACATCGATGTCAAGTAGGATAGACGTAATGAATCTACAACTGGCAAAAAAATAGCGGATTTGTTGATCTTTAATAGCCTTATAGCCTAAGCACCGTTCGATTTTGTGAGAGACAAACATGTCAGACGGATCACCTCAGGGCTTTCTTTTTATGACTACAGATAGGTGTATTTTCAAAGATGTTTGCTAATCTACTGAGGTTGGGATTCTTCGCATAGGGGTCCGCTGATTAAAATGCCTTGGTTCCGATGCCAATCAATGGGTACAGACAGGGTCGTCTAAAGATATTCTGTGTCGATATACAGGACATGCAGAAGTACTATGGTGCAACATCTTTCGTCATGATTATTACACCTTATTATTATGATACCTTAACCTTAAGTTTACAAATGTTTCAATATATGAAGTGAGTGAGCTATTCCAATTGTATTGTTGAAATAATCCGCTGATTGTCGTTCTAATAAGCTTAATCTGCCGCCGTATCCGCGAATCTCTGGCCAAATATGGAGAGTGCATCACCAAATGTAGATTCATAATACAGTGCGTTTTTGGCAACATAACAATCACAACATCACTGTAGCTTGCTTTTATTCGTAGAATTAAAACAAAGCTGAATGAAACTGATCATCTCCTATGCGGCTAACAGATAGTACTGGAAGCTACGAAACTATATTAAGGTTTGATGGGGAAAAATCAGCTGCTTCATTGATAAGCGTCGTCACTTGGCGGGTCCATCTATACTGCCGTTTTGCAGATGACATGCCGTCGGCGAACGGCAGCATGTCATAGCGAGCTTACATTACCAACTTAATGCCTCGATATTTATGTCAGTCAGCTATAGCCAGGGGATCACCAGTGCGACGTGTACATGCTGTCATTAAAGCGAAATTGACACTGTTTTTCCTTAATTACGACATTGTAAGAGGAACCTCGATTTCTTCCATCAGCTAATGATACATTGTTTTACATAGCTAACAACAACTAAATTGTTATTCGCACTTTCAGTCAGTTGAAGTGGCTAGAGCGTTGAAGCGGGTGGGGGACCTTCATTTTGTTTGCTCGATAACTGCCCTGCCCTGTGAGTGACAACATGAAGCCCAAACAGTTGAATTTCGAGGATGTTTGGTGTGAGCTGAGCACAACCGTCCATGACATCATGATTGGTGAGTTGAACCTATTATATGACAACTCGACGCCGAATCGAGCGACAAATAACGTTTCACGTGAAGTACTTGTAGGCGAGGAAATCGAAGGGTTACTAGTTTCGAATCTGTGTCCACAGTATTCATTCGATATTGTTTCCTTGGCCTGATTGTTACAGGGACGGTATCCCGCGAATCGTGGTACGAAGGATATTGGCATGTCTACCATCTGTGTATTGCAAAGCCGGCGTCTCTCGCTGATAAACTCTACTCCGCTATGGATCAGTTTTTCAGCGAGCACGTTACGAAGCTCCACGGAGCGGTTCAGGCGGACGCCAAACAGGTAAGCAGCAAGCCACGAATCTCGTGATTCAAACCGATGTTGAACATCTCGTTTGGACATCAGTGAATGTCATAAATTACAGTAGACCATCTCAACGTCCACTCACGGGCATAAGTACAAATATTCGCTTCGGCACACATAGCATACAACGGCAATATCGTATGTTATCTAAATGGACCACAATGCTGACTATGAATATATACTTCGTGCACCTTCGCGCTGATGCTGCTTTTGAGTTTGCACGAGGTCGAAGAGAGATGCGCTACATAATGATGTGATTGTATTATCTGTTCACAGATGGGCTTGCTCAAGGCATACTATATTCACTGGGGCAAGTATGTCCAAGGTGTTCGCTATCTGGATCGATTATTCCATTACTTAAATCATGAATGGGTGAGAAAGAAGCGCGCATCGGATGCTGATATCAACTATGGGGCGTTCGAAGCCGATGAGCTCGTTCTTGAAATCGGCGAGCTTGGTCTTGATATCTGGATGAAACAAATGCTTCAACCATTACAGGTAGGCTACGCTATCTGTGCGGTTATCTCTGATATCTAATGATTGTTCAAGCACGAACGAACGACCCATTATCAGGGAAACAACGCACGGAAACGTGCAGTGCCTGGCTACGAAACTATATTAACGTTTGATTGAAAGAACATGATGGCGTGATTCGTAAGTGACGATCAATTGTACAGGGATATATAAACTGATGTTTTGGAAATGAAATCGCCGACACGACACTATCTCAGAAGGAACTTTCATCTCCAATATATAACGCTTTCTTGTTCATGTCTGTCAGGTATTGGAAATTCGGTGCGCATCGTTCACGCTGTTGTTAAAAGGAAATTAAATAAAGCCAAAAAAAACATAGTCTTTCCTCGTCAATTCACTGCAATCAGTCATTACAACGTAGATGCGCTTCATAAATTTGTATTCATTTCTTTAGTGATATTTTTCGATATGTCAGTGACGATGTGATGCATTTTGTGTTTTCAGAATAGTTTAGTGGATCTCATCCTCGAAGTTGTGCAGCTGGATCGAATGGTGAGTATCCATCAACAACGAGAGTTGCTGTTGATCTAGGAAGTCTTTTAACTGTTTTAACAGCCGCGGCTAATCACGTTATCATATTATAAAATTTCATTGTCATATATATATATATTATATATATATATGTAGCCATGCCCGTACATGATTATTATTTTCAGCGTCCTATTAGTTCATTTGTATAATATCAGCTCGGGTTTAGTTCGAGACAAGCTGTTTTCATCATTCATCTGTTCCTTTATCATTGTGCGTGACTACGACTGACAGTAATATCATTTTTATCGTTTGTGGATTAGCCCAACGAGAGCAACCCCGACGCAGACTACGTGAAAGGTGTCGTTGATTCATTTGTGGACGTCGAGAGTTTCCGAAAGAAGAAAAGTGCTTTGGAGTTCTACAAAAAGTTCGAAGTCAGGTGAATATATTGATAATTGGAACTTTCTTTTTGTTATGGGAAGAACCTTGATTCTAATTATACATTATATAGTGACTAAAGCTTCGTAAAACTAAAATCGTGAGCTACATTATTATTCAATTATTAGGCTGACCCAAAAGAAAATGGCACACATATAAATTTGAAGATCGGCTAAACTAAGCGAGTTAAAATAACGATTTTTTTAGTGGTGAGTTGGAGGTATGCGTCTCTTTTATTTATCCACTGGTCCTAGAGTTCTGGCAGCTTGGTATGCACCATTTCTATTCTCACTTATAACTTCGTTTTTAGCTCCTCTCGGAGCAAATCGATGTTTGCATAGCTTTGGTCATTTACAGCCCTCTTTAATTTAAGCAAGCTTAGTCACACGGGCTTAAATCGGGAGAATAGGGGGGTGACGCCACCGCTCAATCGTGTTGGCCTCTAGGCAGGACGTAATTTCATCGCTACGATGTGTGCTAGCATTGTCATCGAGCAGTCACACTCGGTGCTTCCTATTGCCATGCCAATAATTCATGAGTCCCTTCAAAAACTCGAGATATCGAGCCGAGTCCATTTTTTCTTTTGGGTCCAAAAGTCTCGTAGTAGCAAATTCCGTTGAAATCCATGGTCGTAGCCACTGTTTCACTTGATCTTTTTCCCGTCCCCTATACATGCTGACCCATGTCTCGTCCACTGCAACGGTATGCTCTAAGCGACTCTTTTGCTGTCTATATATCTTCAAATTGTCTCGTGAGCACTCGTCACGCATTTTCAGTTGGCCAGGACCGAGTTAATGAGGGACCCATTTTGCACTTTTTCTCTGCATCCTCCGATTATTTTTAATAATTCGACGACATGTTTCACGAGGCACGCCAATTTCAGTCACCTTTCAATTGCCTAAACTGCGCACACCAATGGTAGACCTGTCGTCGACTCAGGGCATTATGGCCGTGCACACTAACTAACCTTCGATGGATTTCAGCTATACATTTCTTCTCTTGAGAACATAAAGCTGACATTTTTCTTCTGAGAATGCAAGTAAAGGCAAAGGTAAAGGTATATTGGTTTATTAAAGGAGCTGCAATTTTACAATGCTTAAAAAACCAAGTCTGAGAGACTTGGTCCGCCGGTTGCCATTTCGAACGCCCAACGAAAGCCGAATGTTAACGGCTTTTGCGCCGCCTGCGTGCTAATTGTTGTGTCTCACTACCCGCCAAATTTGAATTCAAACCTGCCAATAATAAGAATACGACGCAAGACGATAGGAGTGTCTTTTATTGGGTCAACCTAATATTATGCGTATCACAATTTTCGCATATATTCACCATATCATATTTGTTCTCTAACCTATCATAGTGTTTCAATTGCTTCAACTTATAATAGCTTGCTGATCAAAAATTCCATTCTATGACTAGTTTAGCCCGTTTCATTTTCAATCCGGGGAATTTTCCATGTACACAGGTGTTTTACATGTTTGTTTTGGCAACGGCTTTTGGACGGAACACAAAAGCTGTCTTCGAGGCTGTCGAATCGAGATAACGAAAAAATATTGCCGAGGTTGTCTTGCCTCTTAATTAGCATAGGAAGGTATTTTAGGCCGATCCTCCATTACTCGTCGGCGAAAAAGTCTACATCGATATTCAACGCATCGGACAAAGTGATTTTGCATTCTCTGCAATGGTTCTAGCTCCCTAGTTATGTGGGGTTCTCAGACAATAGTAGCGTGCATAGTATGAATGACATACGTGAGTTAAACGGCTTCGTGCACGAGGTCAGCGATTTCAGAGCAAACGCCCTGAAGGACCAGTCACAGATCATCGAATTTGGCCCACGAATAGCTTGAAGAGAAGACTTTCTACAACTGTGCCCCTGGGGGTGGTCAGTAGTTACTCTCTCTCTCTCTCTCTGTCCTGGAGACCCGCTGAGTATGATTACAATAAAGGCCCTAACGCTTAAGAAGTCTGAGATCCAGTTTACAAATCGTGGACCGCAGGAGTTGAGGAGGCATGGTTTCGACTTCACTCTTGAAATTGTTGCAGTTACATCAACTGCCTTACCTGCATTTATCCTTAGACCTATAGAGAGAGAGTCCGTCGTCGAGAAACCCTTTCGACACGTAAAATGTATATCTGAAATTAGGCCATGTTTCTCATTGTGGTGAAGAATGGCTTCCTTGAGGAATATGGGGACATTACTCAAATAATCAAATAATTTCCTTCAATTATTCGACTATCGTTTCATATAGATAAACTCGACAAGCTTCACTGACCCACGCAAGATAAAAGGCCGATCACATGTTCGACGCTTCGTTGACAATTTATAAATAATTACCCTGTCGTAACCCGGATCAGTGGTTCTCTCCGTAGCAAAGCTTAGATAAATTCTCCGGGCCGACCCACAGCCAACATTTAACGTCCACGGTACAACTGCTTTTGGCATTGCTTCATAAGACGGACCCCTTTTAAACGCAAATGAGCAACGGTTGGTATCGAACCCGCGTGTGCACCTACGGTCTCCTCCGCGAAGCTTCAAGTTTCAAAACTCGGTAAACGTCAATGCTGATCCGATCTCGTGTCGATCGACCCCTACGAATTTCATAAAACAAACTATTTCTAAATTTGTCTCACTTTTAGTTATCTGGACGCCACAAACAAGTACTACACGCAGGTCTCACACGGTCTCATCGGCAACACCGACTGTTCTTCCTTCATGGAGAAGGTGCGTAGAAAATTCGTTTTCCATGTTCTATATTGAGAGTAAACTTACTGTGACGTTGCTACGCCTAGCGCATATGGAACAGTAACGTGTCAACAACCAGGTCGCCGGTACAGTAAAGAATCTGCCTTTGAATCTATGCCTTTTGATTCGTAAGCGAACAAAGACCGCTTCGAAGTTTGACGTCGTCTTGCAAGGGTCCGTTTTTCTGAACGCCTTCACACTCCGGGATCTTTTTTTTTTCGAGCTGACCCTCAGCTGTTTCTCTATCTGGCAGGCCTCAGCTCTTAACCTTCAGGTATTACTATGAGGACCTGTCGGGGCCACCTTTGCTTATTCTCTGCCTTAGTCGTACCTGACAAGACACTCCGGGATCTGTTACCTGCCATTTGCTCTAATTCCACCTTAGTTGACATCGATCGCTGTTTCTTCATGAGCAGGTTCTTCAATACGTCCGGCAAGAAGAGTTACGTTCACGCAAGTTCCTCGATTCTTCATCCTTCAGCAATGTCATTAAGGAATGCGAGCGGGTTATGGTTGGCGATCATCTCGACTTCATCTACCACGAGGTAAACTCATCTGCGATACGAAACAATATCAACAAATTTGTATATTATTATTATTATTATTATTATTATTAATTATTATTATTATTATTATTATTATTATTATTATTATGTCGGATCGCACAAGGAGCTCATTGAGGTTTCTTGGATAACTTGACGGAGGGAGTTTCTAATTAAATTTTACAACCAATGTACATACCATATCTCTCTCTCGGTCAGCCCAGCCATGATGAAATGAACTTGCATCCGAACTTCTTCGTTGATCGTTTTACTCATATAAATAAAATGCTTATCAGTGGATGGACCGGCGTAACGCACAATCAGAGCAAATGTACTTCGATCAAAGTTTGATTCACCTATTGATTACAAACAACTTTCAGGCGCGGAAAATGGTTGCAGAGTTGAACTGCAAAGACCTATCGAACATGTACATTTTGCTCAAGCCACTCGACAACAGCTGTATGCAACCACTTATCAAGGAGGTAATTCGGCACTATTTGTCATTGATCTTGACGTCAGCATCGCCGATTGGATCAAATGCAGAAATGCGCAATATGCAACATTACATGCTAAATTCTTTTTGCGACCTTTTAGAAAGAATCTGTTCAGATTTTTAATATTGAATCGGTTCGTTCGATAAATAAGTGAGCTACATATGTGTCACACTTTATGATTCTCGCGTTCGGGTTCGAATTTTGGCATACTTGGTATGCTTCCAATAACACCTAGTGCCAAATTTATGTAATGCGCTATCAAATAATGTGCGTTAGTTTAGACTCATATATCATCTGTTTTTTTCGAGCTGACCCTCAGCTGTTCCCCTATCTGACAGGCCTCAGCTCTTAACCTTTAGGTATTACTATGAGGACCTGTCGGGGCCACCAGACTCATATATCATCTAATAATCATAATATGCATTGATGATTGGTGATATTAAAAATTGCAGCTACACATGCTGCGTGATAGAGGAATTATTGTCTCGATGGCAAACACTATGTTGTTAAGAAGAATGGTGATAATTTGTTTACTTGTGTGTTACTCCGATTTTGACGAATTTCAGGTACAGAGTCGCATCGAGAAAGTTGGCGAACAGCTGTTGCTGGATATCGATCCTGAGAACGTCGCCCAATCGTTTGTTAACTCAGTCTTAACGTAAGCGATAGACGCTAACTCCAGTTACTCAAGACATATGTGCTATAACATGAAATTGTAAAAGAAAATTGAGTTGTTTTCGCCAGAGCTACGAACGTTGGCTCGAAACGTTACATGTATGTGACTATTCACATAATCAAGGGATCACTATATATAACTATATATATATATATATATATATATATATATATATATATATATATATATGCGTTGCGACTTGTATAATAGCTGGAAATTGCTGGCTCTTTAACGACACAACTCGGAGTATTGAAAGGAGCTTTTCGCCTTCAAAGAAGTCCTTAACGATGTTTAGTCGTTAAGGTATTTATTTTGATATTCAATATATATATGCCGTCGAACTTCCAGAGTACATGACAATTACCGGGATCTAATGACAAAGGTGTTCAACACCGATCAACAATTTATTGCTGCCCTCGATCGAGCATGCATTTCGATCATCAACTCGTCTCATCCGAAAGTCATCTATAAAGGTGGGTAGTGCGCAAATTGAAGTAATAATAAAAAAATAGTTGAGAGCTTCTACTCGTGCTGACTTACACGATTCTACCTAATCTGGCGGTCATTCAAGTGCAATATGGTACAATATATGGTAAATTATTTAAATGTAAATACTCTCTAAGCTCCAGTCAATAAATTAAGGATATTCAAAAAAGCTTCGATAAAAAAAAGCAGCTGCCATAAGGTGACACTATAGCATAATTGATTAATTCTTATTAAGAATATATCCTCCACCGAGCCCATGCCTCATGGGAATAATGACCAACATACACCTAAACTTAATCTACAGATACCGCCCGCGGCACAATTGTTAAGCTCTTTGTTTGTCGTCAAATAAATCAAATTCAACAATCGTATTACAGCTCCAGAGTTGCTCGCACGGTACTGTGACCTGATCTTGAAGAAGGGTCCAAAAGCACTGAGTGACCATGACGAGCTGGAGAAGCGACTTGGTAAGTCGATCATCGTCTTCAAGTACCTTGATGAAAAAGACCACTTCCAGAAGAGCTACTCGAAGCTACTTGCCAAGCGGCTTATCCATGGAGTAAGCGCATCGATGGACTCGGAGGAACTCATGATTAACATGCTCAAGCAGGTGTGAAAAGAGGTCACTGATACAGCTATAATCATTAATGACATTACGGGCAAGCTCATAAAATATTAACACGATCTTAATAGGTATCACCCTTCTATGGATTCATATATTGTGCACGCGAGCAATGTGTGAGCATTGCCCCATGGTCCAATGGTTCGTTGTCCATAGGATGTGGTGCTGACCACATCCTATGGACGACTACTCTGATAGGACCACATCCTATCAGAGTGGGGTCTGATTGAAGATCCCTGGTGAAGATATAAATCTCAATCGATACAATACTGAAAAATATTTCTAATATAATATATATTTTTAATGTTTTTCGTATTTCGCAGGCGTGCGGGTTTGAGTATACGTCAAAGCTCCACAGAATGTATACAGATATGTCCCTGAGTGCAGACTTGAACGTGAGGTTCAATGAATACATGTCCGATAAGCCTGATACTGGTCTTAACCTGGCCTTTAGCATATCGGTGCTTCAGGCCTGCGCATGGCCTATGGCGACCCAGCCTGTCTCGACTTTCGCGCCACCTCAACAGCTAGAGCGCAGCATTACGTTGTTCGAGGCGTTTTACAAGGTGAGATTATTTTCGAAATCGACCTCCGTCTCTACTTATTGGTGCGAGTCAATCACTCGTCTCGATGACTTCGCTACGGAAAAACTATGAGTCAGAGCGGCGGCCGATTGAACACTTAAGGGTCTATGGATGGTTTCTTATCGATCAATCGATAGTCCTCGGCGCTAGGTATACGCTGTGTTCGTTGCTAACATGACATCTGCCCTTTGAAAATGGCGATTTTTTAAGTTTACTAATACGGTGCTCTATGTAGGGGTGATTGCTTTCGGCCAGCTACACAAGTCAATTTTGAAATTGGTGTTCCGATACGTAAAGTCTCGGTCTTTGTAATGCCAATTTATGCTTTCTAGGGCCGAAAACCCCCAATGGGGCCGATTTTCGCCAAGTTTTTTTTATTGATTTACTTATACATAGACGATTCTTTTTTCTTTGTCGGGTTTACGCCTGTGGCGAGTGGTATGTTCGTAATCTTTCATTTGACTATTTGAAGAGGTTACATTTTCTCATCTACCAAAAAGCTACCACTGACAGTTTGATTATTTTGCGTTTTTCAACATTGTCCTTTGACTTTTTGTTAATGATGCCAGTTGTGGATTTGAACTTTTTCGACTAGCACTATGTGCTGGTGGGCAGCAATTAACTTTATTGGGTCATGTTTTTTAATCCTGACAAATTCAATTAATTAAGTCCTATGGTAGGCGGGTGGCTGATGTGTAACATTGAGAAGCTGCTATTGGGGCGCAATCGATAGGCTTTTACGAGCGGAATATCGCGAAGCCTACTGCGGACACATGTCCAAACGAAAACGTCTCAGAAACCAGTCTCGAACCCTGAAAATTTCGCTAATCAAAAAAGGTAGCCGCAAAAATATCACGGGCAGGACTAGAGTTCGCCGCCCGTTAGGCCGCGGTCAAGGCTTCGTCAAGGGCAAGCCTTCGTCTGTATGAAACGCGCTCCAACGCAATATTGGTTTACTTTATATGACGAAAGTAAGAAAAATTCCTCTACATAATGTATGCAATACGAGAATATTTGTATTTCACAGGATAAATTCAACGGACGTAAACTAACCTGGCTGCACAACCTTTCGAATGTGGACATCAGGCTCAATTATCCCGAAGCCGAAAAGGTATAATGTGAACGAAGAGAAAGTTTAGTTCCGTGACGTTCTCATGGTAACTTAGGAAGTCAGGTTGACCTCTATGGGTGCGATCGTGTTGATTCTGTTTCGCCGTTTCAATACTACGAATATTCGCTTTTTGGTGGCCTTGTTTATTCAACTTATTAAATGTAAATATAGTAGGATAGTGGTCTAAGTGGCATCTGGTATATCTCCGCTCTGTCACTTTACACCCGCGCTTCTGCGCTTCTAAACGGTTCTACCTACGAACCCGAAGATTAGTCTAGTTTATCCGATATCATCCATGGTTCAAGGAAAAATGAAATGGGCACTGCAATCAACTGGGCGTAGTCGTTCTAATTGTCCAACCCCAATCGGGAATGAGTGCCAGTATCGGCTATATCTGACTATTAGGTTTCGGTAATATCCGTTAACAGCAAAATCAGATTTTCAATTGTTAGTAACTCGTACAGCTGCAGTAGATTGACCCAGCTCTCCTGTGTTTTTATATCTACTTTTATCAGCCATACACGATGACGTGCTCAACGTTCACGATGGCTGTGATCCTGATGTTTGAAGACGAGAATACTGTGAGCTACGAAGCACTGAAGAGGAGCACTCAGCTACAGGACGATTATCTCACCCGGACACTTCAAGCGCTGGTCGAAACCAAGGTTTGTTCTAGCGAAACAATAACCATAAGTGTAGAACATACAGATGAATGCACCTGGAGCTCAGGTGCTGATAGACAAATACCGAAGTAAACCATCCGGAACAGTTCAGTTAGTGTACATAGACGCCTAATCTAATCTAGGAAGTGCAAGAAGCCAATGTAGCTCCCACGCAGACGAATAACCATATTTCTCTCTCTATCTCTCTCTGTTGGCTTTAGCTTCTGTTGCTCGAAGGCGGCTACGCCGGTGACGCGTCTTCTGGAGCAGAGGGAAGTGGCAGTTCGCGTGGCACGCCAAGTCCCAGTCCAGCCTTCTTTGGACCCAATACAACATTCAGCCTTAACTTTCAGTTTACTCATAAGCGTGCCAAGTTCAAGATCACATCGGCGCCTGTCAAGGAGCAGGTATGTATAGAATTTTTTAAAGAAAATATGCATTGAATGCAGCAGTAGTAGTAGTAGTGGTATCTAGCTGAATTACTCACTCATCCATCGATATCTCCTTCTGTTATATATGAAAACCTGTATTCCTTCGCAGCTTTTATAACAAGAACAAACAGACCTAGAGTAAACATAGGTGACTAGAGAATCAATATGTTTGCTTATATATATATATATATCTTCCAGGGTGGTGTGGTACTACCTATGAAATGATCTTTCTCGCAAATCTTGTTAAACATGTAAAATGTGACCTTTCCATTTTGCTGGTTGCTGCGTAATAGGTTATTGGTCAAGAACAAGAGCAAACAGCGGCCTCGCTGGAGGAGGATCGTAAGGTCTACCTACAAGCACTCATCGTGAGGATCATGAAAGTTCGGAAGATGGCTAAACACTCAGAGCTCATTGAGCAAGTCATCACGCAGGCCACAGAAAGGTTAGAGGTCCCTCGAGTATAGATAATTAGTAATTTCTTTTCCACATGCATCATATCGACATCTCGCCTGAGTGAGGCAGGCTAGCGAGTGGACATTTCAGATTTACCTATTTATCTTAGGTATAGACCTCTAGGGAAGAGATAGAATGGTTTTTGCAGGCAGAGGCGTTTTGTCATCCACGTCAACTCTACACTATTTATTTTTTAATGGGGAGTGTTGGCATGCTAATGCATGTCAACACCATGACCGCCCCTTCCTTGTGGAACTGTTGACGATGTTCAACAGCACCACCCTTCCCGGTATCGCTTAGAGCATTCGTTCAGTAAGGGCGGAGGTGAGCTGTGTACAAGCTCAGCCACGAGCACCACACATCCTCTTCACCGTACGGACATGACGTGCTTAGATGACTCCCAGCTGCTTCCCTTCTCTCTCACTCCAGGCTTCCTCTCAAGACCTCTGTCCACTTCCCATCTAGTAAACAACAACTGTGGTCAATAGGGTGTCCGTAGAAAGCCCCGTGTATGTAAACAAGCAGTATTTATGACGCATACAGAGGGTGAACGGTGCCTTCCTTTCTGCACAATGGTAGCTGTGCCGCAGACCACATTAGTTGCCGCTACTGCCCATAACAGTAAATATGGCCCCACACAAATTTGAACCTTCCACAATGTTTCCTCTTGGTACTGCCTACCTTACCCACCATGCGATGCCCATAGGCACGTCAACGATGCATTGGATCGGCTCACATCAATGAAGACTGAAATGTTTCTGGTGATGTCCGCGCATCTGCAGAATATTTTCTACTCTCAAGAAAAGACATACTACTAAAAGTTTACCACATAATATATGATAGATGTGGTATAGTCAGGTGTCCTCATAGGGTCGTCTAATGCAGAGCTCGTCTCGTCGTATGTAGCACTTATTATATTTGATAGTGTTGTACTTTTGCGATCTCGGCGACTGAGTTTGTTTGCTTGTTAAGCGGAGTACCATGCCATATCAGGACTTGTTCACAAGGCTTGTTTGCGTCCGTGAGTAGAGACCCGAGGTTCCGTTTTGGGACTGTCCGATTGGTTGTGCTGTACGCAATATATCCATCAATAAATACATCACATTTATACACAGTCATATTTTTTAATTCCGATATGAGATCAATCGTGTTAATTGCATTAATAATGTCAAATCTCTCTCATATTTTGTTGGTCTTTTGTAGGTTCCGTCCGAATGTCGCGATGATCAAGAAATGCATTGAGGGCCTAATCGATAAGCAGTACATTGAGCGAATGCCGAACTCAACGGACGAATATAGCTACGTCTCATAACATCGGCCGCATGCCATGCGGACACGGTTAGATTATGGAAACGCTGGTACGTGTATCGGCCAGCAGGAGCCATCTCCCATTATGATTAACTCTAGCATCAGCTGTTCCACAACATACTTATAATATCACCACCATCACCGCCATTACCACCACCAGAAGAATCATTATGCAACTTACAAATGCACAGAGAATCCGCACAGACCGGCTAGTGGAAATGAATTATTAAATGAGCATCTATCGTCGATGACGATTCTGCCAGTACTTCTGTCTCGACTCATTCAAACGGTCAGGGGAATGCTTACCGGCCAGCGCGGATTGATGTTAATGATACAACAGGACCGATTGAAGCTCGTATGCGCCGAGCTGGCGCGCCTATGCTTAACGAGTACTCGTTAATCGTTCCACGTTGTCGAGGAGGGGCCATTCAGCTGAGGCAGGACACGACCGGGATGTGACAAGGCTTACAAGAATGTGTCATTCACCAGCTGACACGATGTCCACAGACAACCACGCCAAGAAGGTGGTAACATTGTTGTGGGAAGACGTCAAAATCTGTTGCTGTAGGATAGCCTGTTGTTCGCCTCAATTTGCCACGGACGATATTTGTCGCGACCAACCGTCGCACTGAATTATATGCCAAAGAGTTGCAGAGTGGCAGTCCAACAGGCAATTATAGCATACACATGTGTATAGGTTAGTAAATAAAGCCGATGTTATTACTGAACGATAGAGGTGTAAAAATGTTTTCGACGACAGCAACAATGATGAGATGGTGAGACGATGACGATAATTCGAGAAGCATGAACGGGACAGCTATGCGACATGATGTGAATAGGGGTCGTCAAATAGACAGAGGTGTGTCCTGCACCAAGAATTGACGTAATGAAATTACGAACCACCCCAGGAGTCGGATGCGAGTGGGAATCTATTGATTGAACGATCACAGTAAATGGAATTTCACCCAGGTGGGTTCGTTGGCTCTCTCAATTGTCACCCGTCCCGGGCTTTCGCAAAGTTGATCGTGAATTAAGGAAGGAGAAAAAATGAGAAGTAATTTTCAAACGAGCTGCTTTTTGCGCTCGTTAGAGATGGGATATGATAATACTTCGGTGAAGTAATTCATTTTACATAACGTAACAGCGTAGAACCTAGCAGTGGCACGCCTCTGTGTGTTTATGCGAGAAGGGGTAATCTTGTAGGCTTATTTTCAATTACTCCATGTTTTAATAGTTGATAGTCAGCATTAGACATTAACAATACATGGAATATAATAGTAGTAGTATATATATATAGATATATATATATATATATATATATATATATACATATATATATATATGGAGAGAGAAAGAGAGGAGGAGAGAAATTCTGAAAGTACCAAAGTGGTTTGTTCCGAAAATTGTGCTTTTAACAACTACGGAGCATATTCTATCCTGTACAAGATATGTGTATAGAGCAATTGCCTACCTGGCTTACCTCGTTATCATTACACAAGGTATAGCAAGAAGGATACCCAAATACGACCGTCTCTGGACTTCAAGGACAACAATAGCAATAACGTCGACTGGCGTCATATCGACTCGAAAGCAGATCGTAAACGAGGACAGCAGATGTCAAAATTCATATCACGGAGTTCCTTTGTTATTGTTGATAGTAGTCAACAGACGCCACTTACGTAAGAAACGATACGTCATTATTTCTGCCATATATCAGCTCGTTTTTCTTTAACGAACTTTCTCGCTCTGTTTTGTTGATTTGTTGGACTTGTAATGAATGTTTATAAACAGATGAAAAATAAATACCGGAACAAATATACTATGTAATTTACTATATTTTCTAGACAATAGCAGTAACGTATACTTGATAACAAAAAATAATTTTGACTCTTTTGGTTTACTTCCTTGGAATATTGAATCACTGAAGGAATAGAGAGCAACTACAAAGTCGGCAGGTGTTTTTTCCTATCATTATCGAATTCAATACTTGATTTTACGACTGTGCAACCAGGGAGACGAAACACCGCAGCCATAAAAGAAGAATCAACTATTGGGTGTCAATTTGCAAAAGATGTAGCTAGGTTTTTTTTGTTTTGGAACACACTGTAAAACGCATACGCACTCACCCCCAGCTTCACACAAATGGTTTTTGCCCGAGAGTGTGGCCCATTGCTGGGTCCACTGAAAGCAGTGATGTCCATCCCCCAGTCATCCCCGGAACACGGAGAGCATTACTTCGGCGGAGGTGGAGGCGAGTCTCCTTCATGCTCCTATGAGGGTTGTACAATGACGGGGTCCGCCCTACGTTGAAGCTCCAGCTCATTTTTCTTCTTGAGAATCCTTTCCACCAGAATCCCACACCTGCTCGTCTTCCAGCATGGCGGCGATGAGGCCATGCACCGTCACAGCATCTGCGAGTACAGGCGATCCCTCTCGAGCGCTAGCGAGGGCTGGGCAGTCGCAGATGGTGTGTGTTACATCATCAACAACGCCCGTGTCGCACATGACGTATGTGGGATCAGGGACTTTCTTTATCTTTCTCAGATACTTTTGGAAGCATCCGTGACCCGTCAGCGCCTGCGTCAGGTAGTATGTGGTGTCACCGTGTGGTCTGGTGAACCACTTGACCAGATCAGGGATGAGATGACGAGTCCACTCACCTGGTGCTGTGTCCGGAAGGTTGGTCCATTCCTGTTGCCAGTCGTATGTAGCTGGGGTGGCCGAGAACAAAATATATTAAATAAAGAAAGAACAGCCCATTGCAAATTGCCTTCAAATTTGATAAGTTTAGATGTCGAGGCCCATTTAAAGGGTATTGTGTATAATTCATTCCATGTTATTGGAATGGAAGTCGATTCTCAGGGGTTTCGACGCTGTACTTGGTTACGAAAATGTGGTGGGCATAATATTTCGTTCGGACCGAAATCATGGAAAATAAAAATAGGTAGTGCTTACAAGTGCATTAAATTTACTCTGCTGGGCTTTGTGAGGTAGGATCTCTGACGTGGGCGTTAAAAATGCACAGTTTCTCCGCCCAACAGCAGGTGGAGGTCGGCCCTAAATTCAGCACAGGATCACATCTTTTGCGTTTCCGGCCGGAATGCAGGGCTCTCACCTCCAAGCTTAAGCGCACCGGCACACACACACACACATGCCCAAACCATATTCGAATTCACCACCAACAATTCAGTATTTCAGTGCCACATCATGTGACTATATCTTTTGTGCTGTTTAGCTTTCATCGAACTACGCGCTCGCGTGCTTCATTTTACCCTGACTGCTTATTTTGAGGCCAGCTTTGCTTAATTGGGTAGAATGAAAGGTACTCTTGCCTTGGGAAACCACCTGCTCACTGATATTTTGTAGAACTGAATTTCGTGTACGATACTTGACTGCATCGTTTTTATCGTATCCAATAGTTTGTTGTTAGTTCACACCACGTCTTGAAAGCGAAATACGCTACAGTGATGATCCTGCGGAAATGATTGGCTTCACGCTTTCGCAATTGGTTCCGCTGCGAGAGACATACAGGAAATTTACTTTGCACAATTTGCACTTTGTCCAGTCTATAATCAGTCCTCAATGGGTGGAAACATAGTTGAGTCTGGCAATCTTCAATCTCTCTGGGGTTCATTTCGTTTGATGTGCTATAGTGCATATTTAATTTGGGAGGGAAGTGTTTAAGCAGGCTTGTTTTATTGTTGAATACGAAATAAGACGAATTGATCCTAGTTAAAGAGGGGCCCGTCTCTGTTTAGAGAAAAAAAAACAAAGGAACAAAAGAGGGGTCCAAGCCTTAAAGAAGATATGGAAAAAGACGAGTAAATAGAAAGACTGTCTCTTGCTCCTAGAGATGGAAGTGCAGTTCCTCTCCAAGCAAAGCACAAAATCGTCTATCGGCCACAACTACAGAGATGATGAGTAATCAAAATCAGGCGGGATCTACTCTCGCATGTTGAACTATAGGACGTGGCTTTAGTTCGATACTAACATTTGGCAACAAACAAAGACCTATAGTCAATACGAAGCCTATCGAGCTGGGCAGCATCTACAAATGCGCGACAGTCTCAGAAACTCAGAAAGACAGATCCTGGTGGCCGGCTCCGAACAAGTCAAACCAACCAAGTGAGACACCTAAGTCACGTGTTGATTACTCTGATCCGACTATAAATATTCAACATGAACTGAATATGAAATGTATGGAATTGGAGAGACACAAATTGTTAACATGGGGTTAGAGGGTGGGAGGGGGGGCGGGCTTGGTAGATATGTTGTGCACATTGAGGACGGTATTATTTTATATTCATGAGGGGATAATTGTTAGCGCTATTAGCGTCATTACTTGCAGTATTAGTATACTAATCTATCTGACGATATCACGAATATCGTATGCACAGAATATTAGGAGAAAACCGAATACATTCGTTATATTTCTAGACGTTACTGAAAAATTCAAAGCGATAGTCGATTGACCCACTGATTCATGATTGCCAATTACTGGTTACGCGATAATCCGTCGCCGCAGGCACCAATTGCCCTCACGAATATAAAGATTGCGGCGAAGTTATCGATTGTATCTATGTTGTTATAATAGCAACTACGTAAGGAATCAGCTATCGTGACAGGCGACAATAAACCAACCCTTACCGTTTCTTAAAACAATGATGAGTATTCCATAATCAGAACGAAAATCATATCTCGGCCGTCCCAGATATTTGAAAACTTTTACTTTTTAGTGGGAAAGCGGTTCTTTTGAATTTTTGAAATCTGAACCTGACATTTGGACCATTACACATTAAAAGTGGAAACATGCTCCATAATTAGAATTCAGTGCAATAATACGATGCGTTTCATTCGCTTCCGTACAAGCCACACAGTGCAGGTGAACGTCCAGTAGCTTTTCCTGCTCGGATTTAGTTACCATTGTCCTGCCAACAGATAGGTTTGTTGGAGAGCGCCTGGTTAAGTCCAGCACGACTGGGTAAGGCCAAAAATAAAGGGCCTTATGCTCTACTTTCGGCCTACTTCGGCCACTTATCGGTATTTAACGCCGCTGTTTTCCACCTTGCCCATACAAATATCCTGATGATGTGGCAATATTTCCGTAGTCAGACCGTGAGGCATATATCTTACTATGGCGTTCTCAGAGAAGATTCACGCGTGAAGTGAAGCAGTCTAGGGTGCAGTGTATGATCGGCCGAATCTGACCTGTCGCTAATTGTTATGCAAGTGTAAGTCATGAACAGCTGGACCTAAAAAATATATTAACAGGGACGACCACTACGAATTTCGGTTTAAAATAAACTTTAGTCTAAAATACATCGTTTTTTTCTCTGCCAGGATTGGTAGCTGCTGAATTCTAGATTTTCTATCAAGTATAATTATTTCATGACCTTTTCTTAGTAGAATGACATTAAGGAAACCAGTTTTTTTTTGTTCTATATATAGGTTGTAAGAAATTTGTGTTACGTTTTCGCATAGAATCTTAGCATAATAGATTGCTTGCTGCTCCTTAATGTCATCTAACGCTCGACGCTAGAAGACCATGCAACTTGTTGAGGTAGTTTTAGTGAAGAGTGCCAACATTGGCAAAAGTTTTGTTTTATTGGACCTCGACTCCACTCTATACTCCGCTTGCGTTGGCACCATACTGCTTGACTCTGCCGATCCGTCACACATAACATCGTACTTGGCACTTGATTATAGACACTGTAGAAATTTTCTAAAATTCCAACTCAACACCGTCTTGTTTTAAGGATAAACAATTAGTTCTTTCGCACAGTATCACTTATTAGAATTGAAAATGACGGGTCACTTGACCTCATTATTCAATGATTGATTACAAATCTGCAAAGATTATAGTCATATACAAAAGATGAACCAGTGTAACGTGGCTTTCATGATAGATCTGAATTCCTGCGTGCACATCTATAAGGGCGTCCGAGTACCTGCTCGGGGAGTCTTTGGAGTTCTTTATCATGATTCTTTATCTGAGGATTCTTGCCAGGTACGAGTAAGGTAGAGAAAATACGCAAAGGTGGTTGCCCCGACAGGTTCTCATAGTTTTACCTAGTGGTTAAGTGTTGAGGCCTGTCACATAGGTGTTTTTTTTAGCTGAGGGTCGGCTCAAATAGACCTTGGCATATGCCAGACGCTGTTATATTCGATTTTCCATGATATAATAATGCTCTGAATACGTAACCTACTGTATACCATGATTCTATTTAAATGTCATAATCTATTGGCTCGTAGTGATACCATAATTTGATATGTGTAGACAACTCTATCGAAGCTACCCAGGAACAGCTGCTGATTGAGCATTTGAGATATTTCAAATCTCCACCTCGTGGCGCTCATGTCAACGTGATATTTCTTCGACCTAAATCGGTTGCTTGCATTGATACAAAAAAATCGTTGGGTCAGCAGAAACGCCCCCGAACCGTAACAAAATAATTCAGGACATTAACGCTGGATTTTTTTTTAGAATTCGCTGAACGAAATGTAAATTATCATTTGTGAATTATATATTATTTCAACGAGCAGAGTACCTGTTTTCTCGCATTACCATATACAACTGTAGCCACTGAATTGGACCTTCCGGTTTTGCGGCCAGTCCCCAAAAGGTTCTTGTCCCATCGACCATTTCTCGATACCTATAATCCGTAATTTATTGCTTAGCTACACGGACTCAGCTAAAGCGATGCTCGGCATTGGTTTGAGGGTCTTTGCTCTACAAATAATGGGGTTCGTGCTTGAACCATATATCGGCACAAAACATGTGCTCAAATGCCTAAGAGAGCACCACCTTGTACGAAGTCATTATAAAGTCATCATATGTTGAGTACTATTGCGTCACTGTGCAGAGTTCGTTCGCCGATCAGCATCTCCACAGGAAGAACATCGCCGCTATGAGAATTCCGACGAATGTGAGCGTCAGCGAAGCGATAACAGTTCCTCTTGACGAGTTACAATAGTCCGTTTGGCAGCGGCAGATTTTCGTCGTCCCCTGCGCAGCGAACAATTAGTAATAAAGCAATTTGTTAATTAAGCAAACATCGCAGAACTAACAAATCAATGTAGGTAGTATGTTTTTATTGTCTAGTATATACATGTATGCATATGGTTTGCGGTCAAAAGCATGTAGGATCAATATGCATGAATGTTGTATGCATCTCGTCCGTGTCTAACTTCATGTGATCAAATTTTATTTCGTGTTTAATTACAGTATTCTTCAATAAAATGATGCTACTAGATATCACGGCGCTGTTTGCACTTGTGTTTTAGACCAAGAGGAAAATGTGCGGGGATATCGTATACTCCATGTGGTGGTGGTGGTGATGATTCAATTATGCCGAAAATAGGCCTTTACCTGTCGCATTCGGGTCGCACTGCAGCCGCTACTAATGTCCATGCGAGACTTTGGTTCTTTTCCACAGGTCCGCCGAACTGACTCGATTATGCCTACAAGATATTATTGCGTTATTTCTCTAGGTGTTAGTAAAACAATAGCAAACATGTAGATACGTATATGTATGTTAGATTCGTTCTTCACAAATTTTAGTAATAATTCATTGATTACAGTGAATTTTTTGAAATCGGGATAACTTCGCGGCAATCCAGTGCCTGTTAGTTCCCTGTGAACCAGGCCGTGACATTGGGGTCCGAGATTCCGTCCGGTCGGACCATCACGAAGATGATGCAAAATAACGTAGGGAGTGCGATGATGAGCCATTTTGATTTCAATGGATTCTGAACCCAGCATGGACGGGTGTCCGGCGGGCTCATTCTAGATAAATTGTTGTCCTATATCTTGAGCTCAGACCGCCGTCTGAACTAATTTAAGAAGCACCTATTTAGTCTTTTAAACATTTTATGCTACCCTCGAAAAAAGCAATCGTTGTCACTGAAAAATGGGCTAGATCGGCCACTCAGGGTGCTCTTTCTTACGCGAATGTGATAACCTCACTCAGGTGTTTCAGTACTAGTAAGTTTCTCAGTTGAAACGCACACCATTATGGAGGTCCCATTGTATAGAATGTACACAATCGTTTCGCCTATTCCAGCTCTGGCTGTGAAAATGCACTTCACTCGTGCCCGGACGCTATCGATATGAGTTGTTTGACGAAGTCCAACAGTCAGATATACATTTGGAGCTTGTGACAAAAAAATTTTTAGTTTTGCTCAGAGCCATTAGATGGCGGGGAAGTCCATAACCGTTGATTGAGCTGTCTCTGCATTTCATTTTATGAAATGTATTCACATATCGGCAAATGGTTCCAGAACTAATCAAGACAAAAATAATTTCATTCATTCGAACGACACAGAGAAGAAACGAATCGATTGGCCAGACGCCAGTTCACTAATTGTTCTCTCATGCCTAATGATTATGAGATCTAGGAGGCGATCACCTTCGATGCGCCGGTGATCCTAGTTATTATCCTTATCGTTAAAAGTGTTGTTACCGTTGAGATCTTTGAAGATGTGCAGCTCGCAGCCGTAGTCACAGTGCGTGGCGGATACCTTGTCTGGACGGAAAAATTCATCACGGCACTTGGCAGTATGATTTACACCGAGAGCCTCCTCCTTCTGGCTCCAGCTTCAATAAACAAAGTACCGAATAAACCAATAAAACAAAACACTAATTGAGAGATGTTCAGAATCAATTCAATTAGCTCCTAATTAAAAATATCCAAGGATGCAGTGGGCGTGCCAGGTAAGTGTAGTTCTCATTATCCGACTGTGTGAGTTATCCGGTGCGAGCAGAACCTTATGTTTTTCGTCAATATCTGTACATCTTTAGTAATCGACAATCTTTTGATACATCCAGTGATTCTTCGTATATTCACTATTTTCACGCAAACCATTATCTTATATAGCGCCTCTTAACGCGGGAGCCATGCAATGCCAGTGAAAATTCAATACATTATTAAAAGCTGATCTCTGAGTATATTGTTTGCTGCAGTGTACGTGATTCTTGGTAAACCTTTTCAGCAATGGTAAATGGTAAATGTTTATTGGTTTATTTAAGGAGCTGCAATTTTTCAATGCTTAAGCTCTCTTATATGGTAACGTATTCAAGTAAAAATTGCCGTTGCTTCAATAGTGACAATTTTGAATTGAATTGGATTCGCTTCCAATGTCTTACCTGCACAAATAACATTGTGTAGCGTAGCTGCATCCAATGGTCGACAACAACAAAACGGCGAATGCTGCCTGTAAATAATACATCAATATCAGTGTTATAGGTACAATAATTTAATCAGCATGTTGATATTATACATGTTGAAACATTTCGGAATTATAATTTTCCCTCATCATATTAGTCCTTCGCTAATGTTCACACTACCTTCGTAATAGAAGCACGTTATATCAGACATCGGTGAAATTCACGCATGTCTTCGTCTATGGCGAAACTTGAAAAAGGCAGCATTTGACTTGGATAAAGTTGCGTTTTCTCTCTGTGTGAGTACATGTGTCTTTAGTTGGAAATCATCTCGGTGGGAAGCTCGAAGCTGTCCAAACTGTAGCATCTATGTTTCATGGATCGCATCAACCACTCACCAGTAATGTTCACTCATATTACTATTGCTATTGGAGAAGAGAAGTACAGTCGTTTGGTACCCGTGCCGTGCGTAAGCTTCCCTTTACATGCGAATTAGAAACCAACATAGAATAGACTAGTTACCTTACAATCGTTTAGTCGCGAAAGGCTGAAAACTTCCCGATAGTTATACGCGTTATTGTTATCATTATTATTTAATAGGTATGACCTAGCCGCATGGTGTCTTCAGGCTATTTTAATAGTTACTTCGAGTGAACCTGCGGCGCAGAATAGCCCGTAAATAGCCTGTGCCGAATAGTGGTGGTGAAAAAAAATCCGGTTTTTGTGCTACAAATGATCAAGGTCTACTGTACGAAGTAATTATACGGGTTCAATTGCGTTGCATATGGAGAGTGCATAAGGGAACGGCGATTAGGATATCGTCCTCTAACTAGGCACATGGCCTTGAGGTGCTAAAGTGATTGAATACGACATACGTCTGAGTAGTCGACAAAAACAACGCTCGCATTAAAGTTTCAAAGTAATTCATGTGAAAATTAGGTACTCTTTATAACAGCTTGTTTGCGAACAGTCGAGACATAGTCGGCCATAGCAAAATAAGGCAGTACATACAAACAACCGTATATCGTCAGATATATTTACATTGCACCTAAATACCAAAGTTGGTGTCACAACAGTTAGGCGTTATAAGAGTATTTAATTCGCATACTGCCAACGTTCGCGATAGCTGCCTTCTACCAATTTTTGTTTTAGCTCATGTGAAACGCGTAAAAAAAAAAAAAAAAACGTAAACGTAAACGCTCACTGTATCAGAATCCTGTCTCATGCCCCTTTGAATCCAGTGGTGACCTAAACTACACCGCTGCATTTCGCTTATTCTTAATACAAAGCAAGAATGAGAGGGTGTGCTGTAAAATTCGACCAAAATCCAATGAAAGAAAAACACCTTTTCAATTCCAGCGGTATTATAAAGTGTAGTGGCGTGTCTCTTAGACGTTACGCTTATGAGCATTCCTGTATAAGTATCCGTACGTTCTAGATGTTTGCTATATAATCTCATTTTTGACAGATTACAAATTAGCTTAAAATACTAGTTAATAATTGGATATTTATTGCGATGTTCGTCACCGAAAGCGAGACCTCGTTTTGCTAGCTCGCGACACTTCACTAATATATGCAATGCATGATACAGAGATGTTCGAATAAAAGATAATGATGAGATAGGCAATTTTTTTTAATTATGTCACACATGAGAAAATCACAAAGATCAGTTGCATTGCCACCATCATCATCATCATCATAATGACTATCGGCATCAGCGTCAACACAAAGAGCGACCTACCACCGTACTTCGTTGTGTCGCTATTCAGCTGTCGTCGTGATTCTGTTTGTGTTATTATTGTTATGATTATTATTATTATTATTATTATCATTATTAAGATGACAGCAGTGGTAAAGTTGTTGTAGTCCCACACGTTACTCCGCTCCGTGTGGGGAGTGGAGCGACTATCAGAAGCAAACGCAGGAACAGTCCCGACGACAAAGGGGGTGGACCACCGAACAGCTAACAGACAAACAGGCGATCAACTGACTTCCCATTTTGACTACTTTAAGGCCAAGTGTTGTTCCCCGGTTGGCAATCTTCTACGGCATGACTCAACGATGGATAGACGAATACGCCGACCATCGCGAGGTTACCGTGAGTCCTTTTCTCGGGGATAGCGACCGACGAATTGGTGGGCAGCAGGTGAGCTCGCACCTGACCATCTCATCTCGCGGGCAATGCCAGCTCATGCAGCTAGAGCTGTTGGACAGACTGTTCGTTCGTTCGTGCGTGCTCCCACTGTCTATCTATAGAAATAGGTGAACAGAACAGTACCGGCAGGTTCGTGAGTGGGCGCCACGGACTTACGGGCATAATTAGACGAGAGAAAGAGATAGAACGACTAGTCACTACAATAACATATAATAATAATAATAATAATAATTAATAATAATAATAATAATAAGGAGACTGCAGAGAACAAGTGGAACATATTTGTAGATGCTGCTGCTGTTTCAACCATTCTATGTTGGATTGCAGGAGCGTGAAGACGAACAAGATTTTGATTCTCATGTTTCCTGTCTTTGCCGCTCATAGGCGTACATCCGCATGTAGTTTCCCTTGGGCCTATCCTATATACGTTAGCAGGCAACCAAAATTCGGGCTTGTGTGGTCGGTACTTTCACAGCGTTAAATACAGTACTTGCTATTTATTTGTGTAGGTTCACAGGATTGGCCGAGTACAGTTTAGACAGTTAATTTACCTAAATCTACCAAAAATGCTTTCACTGGTATTTCTCTCTCTCTCTCTCTCTCTCCCTCTATCTCTCTATCTCTCGACACAAGATGAGAGAGAGAGAGAGAGGGAGGGGACATCGTTCTAGGAATAATAAATTGTAAAGATAATCCGAGAGACGTAGTTGAGCACAATTCGAAAAATAATCAAGATCTCGTGAAAACGTTTGTAGATAAAGCAACAGATTTATTTCATGACATTTTTATGAGTACTATACTTATATTTGGGCGACCCAAATGTTCCCGCGCTTCGCTGTGCTCATAATTATAATTCATTAACAAACAAGGGCCAACTTTTGCGAAGCGAAATCGTTGGATGACTCGTGCGATTTTTAGTCACCTTTATCTCGCTGTTCGTTTGTATTATATTATTATATAAAGTAAGATTTTGAAGACGTTCAAAATGTCCACAATCGTACAAGACAAATGTATTTTTATGAACACAAATAACACTTCTATCTGTATGATGTACGCAATACGCTCAACGTTATACACAAGCCTGACATCCATCCAGGCGGTCATTATTTATTGTGTGTATATCGAACTTACGATTGGCTATATGTGTTTATTATTATTTATTATATATTATTTCCTTTCGGATTATAAGCCAAACCGAGCTAGGTACCGTGTAATATCTTGTGTTAGATATTGTCAATAAATCATACTCTGGCGAACTCGAGATAAGGTGCTCTGAAGAATTCCCAGCGATGCGTATTTTATTTTTGTATATATTTATCGCCTTATTTTTTTTTATTATTATTATTATTATTATTATTTATATTTGATGATTGAGTTGAACGATTCAAGGATGATTCTATAGGTCCTGGACCATTCGGTGCAACAA
The DNA here is from genome assembly GCA_019614645.1 of Stratiolaelaps scimitus. Lineage (NCBI taxonomy): Eukaryota > Metazoa > Arthropoda > Arachnida > Mesostigmata > Laelapidae > Stratiolaelaps > Stratiolaelaps scimitus. The sequence goes on from JABWDB010000029.1 coordinate 2,300,292, forward strand.
GGGTCACTGCCAGGGTGTCCGTAACTATAGATTCAAATATGGTGAACTAGCTCAGATGGAAGCTATGGAGATTAGCTCAAATGCAAATATCTGCCGATGCCTAACGATTAAGGTCAACTATTGAGGCCTGTCACATAGGGCAATAGCTGAGAGTCAGCTCACAAATGGTTGCGTTTAAGTATCTGCCTTTCAACGGAGGTTTTTAATGCGCAGGAAAACAGTGAAGATAAGCGATAAGGTGGAGGTAAGCTCTAACGGTGATTCTTACGTGGTTTGCTTAACTGAGAAACTCATTCGATTGGACCGAGCTATCGTAATGTAATAAATTCGATAAATATGTCAAGAAACCTTCCTCTCACTGATGAGAGGGCAAACGAGAGTTAGCACACGCTAACTTCAGCTCGAGATCAGACATCATAATGGTTTAAGCTTGGCGGAGTCGTTATAAATTCGAAATATACAGGTCGTAACAGGGGAGAAACATCAATTAGTCAAACTTTCAAGTATTGAAAGTAATTAGCTTATTATAGCCGCCTGACGGACACGAACATGTTAGGGTCCGCAATGCGTTTTGTTAGAGCTTGAACCACTTCTTACATCGGATTCTAAGTCGATCTGATAGCCAGCCATCATATTGAGTGCCCGTAACTACGCTAGGAATATGACATAACCTAACCAATCTATGTCTTCTACCCTAATTAAGATTGGCACAGAGCTGTATTCGGATTGGCACTTTTGCCTTCACTGTATGTATCCGTCTGATGGGATGAACTCAGCCTGGTATAGGCGAATCGTGTTTAAATCGAATTTACATAGATCTAATTGTAGTTCGAACTGTTTCATTAGCTTCGTTAAACACACGAGCAGCACTGACATATCATACTAAACCCATATTAGCATTGTTTAGCAATAGTGCATTATGAAATTTGTACAAACGTCGATGAGTGAACGACGACTGCTTAACTGTGTGACCATATCCTGTGGCTGTTGCAGAGACGCTACTTTAAACTAATAAGATCGATCCCAGAGCAAATTGAGCAAACCGACGAGTGGCAGCAATCATGTCCAAAGGGGAACATTACAATACAGTATAATGCATTCATTGCTATCACTTAGATTTGCTTGGTTTTGACAAAGTTCTGTGTGAATAAACGCTAAACCTTTGCACAGTTGAATTAGTAACACAGTTTAACAATCAGCCAAATAGAAAATGTCTATTGAAGAGGCAAACCAGGTGGATGGGTGTGTTCTTTAAGAGGCCCAACATCTTGATTAATGCAGCACCGTTCAAGCGGTCTGTGACGCCATAACTGTTTTATTGTAATATCTACATATTTATGATGACTAGTGATCTTTTAACTGTTCCCTAGCGGTTTTATTTGCTCAGAGAGCAATGCACTCTGAATGTCAACGGAGTTCTTCTATTGGACGGCGTCCCGCAGATTGATCAATGCCTTGAGCACAGCTTTGGTAGCCATTCCAGCTGGTGTGGTCTACATATTTAGATCAAGTTGTTGTGCTTGGAAAAGGGAATCAATTTATTTAATTCGATCTCTACTCGATGATCCCAATCAAAATATATTTACGTGTGTCTGTCCGTCGAGTCATCACTGCAGTATACCCTATGGCAGCATCTGTGGCCAGTCCTTGTAGAGTATATATATATATATATACATATTAGCCATCGCATGCGTTAGTGTTCTCATGATGTGTTCCAGTACTCAAAAGTGTCAAACAGCTCATCAGCAAGCTAGAGGACCCGGATCATCTGCCAGACTCTGCTCATTTCTCTCTCTCTCTCCCCCCCTCTTTCATTTTTAGCCAGCGGTAACATTAACGAGTGACAGTAATCGACAATTGGCGAGATGTGCGATCATCCATTTACTACACACTTTAAAGATACGAAGCACGAATGAAGATCGTATACGTTCGTGTGAGCGCGTTTAGTTTAGCCTCGTATGAACTCACTCAAAGACGACAACCGTGACATTGCTGGCTGTGTGGCTTGCTGGTCGTCGTGAGCGAATGCATTCAAAGCTAATAATCAGCTAACGCGTGTCTTCAATATTTCAGCGCCCCAAATTAAAAATTGTTCCCCATCAACGCTCATCGTAGAGCCGATATACAGGCTCGTACATGCCTTCGAACGCTTCAGATGCTGCTAAATGGTATTGTATCGGTGAACGAGTGTACGGAGCGTTTAGGGAATGTTTCCTTGTCAAAATGCAGCCGTTAAGTCGACCGTCTCATTTAGCTGAAATGAAAGGCGGTGTCGAAAATTTTGATTTGATTTCCTCCGGGGACAATCGATCAATCGGTGTCTACCAAAGGAACCTTTAAACAACGACCGACGTCCTCTTTAAGTTCCATGTGTCAAATATCTAGCACAAATTTGATACGAAACATATGGGCCAGCGACAGGAAAAGCGTCACCTGACGTACGCCAATTGTTAACCCAAACGTCGGCGGACTGACGATACAACAAGAAAAAAAAACCCGCTCGATACAAAACCTATTGAAAGTTCAACTTTGCCTGACGAAACGTCCGCAACCACAACGTAATTTGTTGGTAACGGTTGCGATTTGGGCGGGCATGATTTCGATAGAGAGCGAGAAAATGTGGAAAACCTGATGGTTGATGGAGATCGTCTCATGATTGACGATTGACAGAAACCATCGACCTTCAAGAAGGCCCTTCTAAACCCTCACAGGGTAGTGATTTGATCAACTGGTCAACTTCACCATCATCATCGTTATCACGATGACGTTTAAGGAGTTGAAAGCGACGGACTAAATTTTTTTTATCGCGATATTTTACAGTCACTCTAAATTGTTGGATTTTTAGGTCCACCCCGCAATATTTATTATTATTATTAGTAGTAGTATAGCTAAGGGTGAATAAATGCCGCGTTCACCGATTCATCATCAGGCTGGCTCTGAGGCGCATTGAAGTGCACCAAGTGGGTAATATTTACTACCATAACTCAGTACAGGGGAGGTGTTAAACTACAATTGTAGTGGTATAACATTAATATATTGCCCGTTCCTGCACTGCTAACTACAGGAACAAATAATAAATTAATGTCATATCGCTACAATTGTAGTCAAAGCACCTCTATAATTAAGTGCGCAGTTTCCCATGTTAAATATGAAATAACACGCTCATGTGACATTGTTATTAAACTTCGTATATATGTATATATATTCTGTTAACTAAAGTTGTTCATATCCCAGGAGGGCAGAGATCAGCTCCGTTGGTCTATGCGGGTACGTTGCTCCGATTAAGATTCATGATGTCTCTGAATTGATTTGGTCTCGAAAATGTCTGAGGTTCACACTTAAACCCAACGTGCTTTTTTTAATTACAAACACATTTGGATCTATTGTGTGCCCTCCATTTGTGCAAACTATACCTTAAATACTTAGGTTCAAATATAACTATTACATGCTATGTTAGTTGAAGGTTCAGTTTCCTACGGCAGAAAGAGCTTAGTCCGAAAAACGAACCTGTTCGGAGGCGGGTAAAGAAAATTATAGTGGTGGCCAGGAGTAAAGATTATTAATTGCCAGTTACTTAATAAATGCAACAACGGCCCAAATGTTCTAATCTTATATTCGATACTAATTAATGATATATGCCATCCGCGGATTCGCGCTCTGGAAGCTGGAAGATAGAGGTTGCTGCGTTGAGCTCCTTGACAATTCCAACTTTCAAAAACAGAGCCCAAGGAACTTCGGTTGTGTCTCCGACTGCATTTCTGCTGAGACCAAGTGGAGTTTTCTGCGATGATTTATCATGACAAATTAATGGCTGATTTTTGAATTCGCCACTTTCGTTCATAGTGAGATATAACAGGATAAAGGTTGCACTTGGATAGCAAAATTTTCGAGCGATTTTTTTGTCAAAGGCAACAAAAACTACTCACAAATCTCACGTTGTCATTACCCATCATAATTTTAATGATTACGTCCGTTTGTTATCGGTCCTCTGCCTCGCTACAAGTTCCTAGCACTGGCGGTTTAATTCGGCGCTACAGTGCACATGGACGCCTTTCACGCTCTCATGAGAATCGTCCTATTTCGATTAGGACCTGATATTCACGGAGACACTGTTATGCTGTCTCTCAGATGAAATATATTTCGCCGTCATGTCATGAGCTCACACGGTTCAAACTTGAAGTAGCTAAAAACAGCTAACATAGCTCGTGCGTTATCCGATATTGTCCGCGCTGAAGTATTTACACTGCTCTCACTGTGCACAATACCGCAACATAACTAGTACCCAGCGAATGAACTGTGTGCACGAATATTACGGCATCGCATGGCTGGAGAGGGTAAATGGGGAAGGGATATCTTTGATGGCACGTAGGTGCCGGCTATGGAGTTGATATTGGACTGGACGATACGATGCTGTATAAGTAAGAGCTAAATATAAGAGGAGAACCTTCAGCTCCGACACAGCTCATGGGGAGGACCCTTTTTTAAGTTAGATCAAGGGCCAAGTGCCTGCACGCCACGGGGAAGGCGTGGACCAGATCATCCGCAAAATGCCGTCAATTTTACGTACAAATGAGATGCGTTTACAAGTGGTCTATTAACGTCAGTGAGAGGTTCCCAGCAGGACATACCAATCAAATAGTTGAAGACACAAGCAAGCACAACTAAAAAATTATAAAAGAGCGCGTGCACAGGTAGATGGGACGCAACGTAGGCGCGAGTCGGGGTCGAATCGCGAACCCTATAAGCCTTGACTATTTCAATACTATATAGATTGAACAAGTCAAGCCGGAATCCTCCCAACATCTCCCTATTTTTGGAGTGTTCCAGACTGGAAGTGGCATATTTTTAACCAGACAGTAATACAGTGGTGTGGATAAACTTAACGCACCCCCTATATTTCAACAAATCGTTAAAAAGAATACACATTTGAGGCATTTATTCTGTGTCAGATTAATGTACGTGTTAAATAACATACACACCACAAAGAACAGCGCATTTAACATCGCGTGCAGCCTGCCACAACATAATGTGTCATCTTTCGGTTGTGTAAAATGATAACGCACCCTCAGTTATCGAGTGTTCTCGCTGAATTAATCCAGTTTGTGTTGAGCATTCAAGCAGTACTGTAGTCATGGGACGCGCTTCGAGCCTTACTGATGCAGAGAAAGCACTTATTACCGCTTTACACCGAGGAGGAAAGACCTAAGCTGCAATTGCCCGAGAAATTGGCAGAAGTCGTCGCGTAGTGCAAAATTATGTACGCAGTCCGTCGACGTATGGTACTAATAAGTTTAAAGGACGTCCACGAAAGATCAGCCAGCGAACTGCCATGCACATTTGTCGATTGGCCTCGAATTCGACCATAAGTTGTGAAGCAATCAGGCAAGAGTTGAACCTTCAGGTTCATAAATCAACAGTTTTAAAGACAATTGGCCGTTATCCGTATATCATACGGGCGCAAATGAAAACAAGACCTCGTCTTCAACAACGCCACATGACTGCCCGACTAAACCTCGCCCGCAAAAAATTGGCCAGAGACTGGAAATTGGTGAGTATTGGGGCCATGCTCTTTAAAGAGTGTCTTGCGAGTACACATCTATTTGAAATGTACTGTGTTGTTTCAGATCATCTTCAGTGACGAGAAGAAGTTCAATTTGGACGGGCCAGATGGATTTAACGGTTATTGGCATGATATACGTAAAGAGTCGCGGTACTTCTTAAAGCGTAACTTCGGTGGCGGGACCGTGATGGTTTGGGGAGCTTTCACCTCTGTTGGCAGGCTCCCACTCGCTTTCATCTCATCTCGAATCAATAGCGAGGACTATCAGTGGATGTTGACCAACAACCTACTACCGTTTAGGAGCAGATTTCATCGATTGCCAATTGTCAGCGCTAGTATATGTGCGTGGTTAGCACGACATGACATTGAAACCCTAGAGTGGCCAGCATGTTCTTCTGATCTCAACCCGATGGAGAACCTCTGGGGCATTCTTGTCCGACGACTGTATACGTCGAATCGACAGTATACATCTGTGGAAGCACTGCGAGAGGCGTTGTTGGAGACCTGGGGAGGTGTCAGCGACCAGATCCCGCTGAATCTCGTTGATAGTATGCCAAACCGAGTCTTTGACGTTATAATTAGCAAGAGTGGGGCCACACGGTACTGATTAGAACAAGAAAACGAGAATTAATTCGTCGAGAACACCCGATAACTGAGGGCGCGTTATCATTTTCCACCACCGAAATATGACACATTTTGTTGTAGCAGGCTGCATGCCTGTCATATGCGCCGTTCTTTGTGGTATGTATGTTATTTGACACGTACATTAATCTGACACAGAATAAATGCCTCAAATGTGTATTCTTTGTAACGAATTGTTGAAATATAGGGGGTGCGTTAAGTTTATTCACACCACTGTATATATATATATTTCTAGCGCATATTTTTTTGTGTGTATTTGGGCTCAAGCCGAAGGACTTAGGAGTTTTTCATATAACCTGTCAGCCTGTCGAGCCATTATGCTACTACGCCATACACTATCTAGGATCAGAGACGATCACCCTCATAACAACGGACGCCGATCGGTCCTCGCTAGTTTTGATGAAAGCCTTCGCATTTGATATTGGCCGCCAGACAATTAATATGGCGATTACCGCTGTATGGGTTTCAGTTTTCCCGAAGACCGTTTAAGCTCGGACAGCCGATAGTGCAAACGTGGAGTTCAGCTGCATTACGTATAGGTAAACTCACGCTATATTATATAAAAAAAATTAGAGACGGAGAACCAAACTGATGTTTACGCCGCCTCTGCATGGTCCATGGTGCATGGATGCCGCTATTAAATAGTCTGTGTTGGAGTTTCATCGAATAATTGTGGAATTTGTTGCGATAGAGAGGTTGACGTGCAGCCAAGGTCGCCTTTACTGACGAGACGAGCGTTTCTCACAAACTTTTGAGGATGGAAGGACAGGATGAACTTAGGACGGCACCTCTAGCGGAAGATTATCACAGGAGATAACGTGACGTAGGTGACAGAGAAGAAATTATTATGGGATCAATGGTTAGCATTGCAGTTTTTGCCGCGGCTACTACTTAATGACATAGATGATGTAGATTTTTACTTGTGGATATCGCAAGGTGGCTCTGCGCCGGACAGCCAATCTCTGCACCGGTCCGGGCCTAGTCAGCAACGCGGGCTGGACGTTGCTGTGGTACGACTTAGAGGCCTACGTGAGTTCCCCTGCTGTGAATTGAACTCTTTACGCAGATATAACCATCCCGAACGGTATGGTTATACGTAAGCTACACGACCTTTAAGGACGAGCGTCTTTATATACTCCTATCGGGTATGTCGCCGAAGCTACTTCACAAGCTGTCGATAACCGTTCAAAACGGAGGTCTCCACAGATATAGCTGACGGCCCCATAAACGATGGCGAGACTTCGGAGGCGGCGCACGAGCAAGACCCAATTGATTATCCTGACAACGCTGAAGACAAACACGATACCAGCATTTACGCCGCTGCGGTGGATAAAATCGATAAGAATATTCGAAGATACCCAAGCGGAACAAGCGAAATGCAGCTCAGGCAGTCGAAGAATATACTGACCAGACGCGCGGAATAGTGTTTTTGAGGTGACCGTCAACTGTTCACCTACGTGACAGGCCTTAGAACTCGATGTTTAGGAGGATCTTCCCATCCCACCCACTGGCCCAGCGTGGCCGAATCGAACGTGTCTGATACAATACCGTGCTTCACAGTCTAATCCGAGTTACCAGACGCCTCGGCCAATTTATTTGTATCTCGTTTTTGGCTATAGTAATAATGCCATATGGATAAGCCTCAAAAAATGGCGTGATGGGAAATTTTGAGCTATACATAAAACGGATTCCTTTTTTATCTTATGGAAGGCTTTCAGCTGTCCTTTCATGGACGGTCTCCACATTGACATCGTGAATGTCGAACCGCCAGCTTCAAGGCATCGACAGGCAGGCGGCAACCGAACTGTAGTCAACAACGCGATAGTGTGGAATTAAAAGAACGGTGAGCAAGTTGACCAACGAATGTGGTTAGGCAATGCTGTACAGCTTCTTCAATGTGTCTTGAATGGGAAGAGAAGGCTTAACAGAATAATAGCACTAATAACAATATCTGAGGGCTCGATCCCGGCCGTTGCACATTTGCATTTAAGGGGTCCATCTTATGAAGCGATGCCGAACAGCAGTACCGAGGACTTTAAATGTTGTCTCTGAGTCAGGTCGGAAAATTTACCTGAGGGACAGGAGGGCAGAACACGACACGAACAACCACGAGACACCAACTGAGAGGTATTTATCAGGACTGGTTCAGCTTTGGGCACATCGGTTTCATTGTGTGTAATAGTTCAAGTTGGAGTTGTTTACAAAATTTGTTTATTTATCGGTCTTTAAGGGGGGGAATAGTTCCCACTGTGCGCCACCTGGGTATGTCGAAAAATGTTGTAGGGAGCCAGCCTCGTTGTTCTCCTCTACTTACCAATCCACCATTATCATCAACAAGTGTAGTGCTAACAAGGATTCAGCATCACGTAGGCGGGCTTAATTCGTATGCAAAACAGCTAGCACGAACAGTGTTTTTTACGAATCCTCGTCGTAATACGTTATCGAAGACGCCACTGAAGTTGACGAATAGACCGAGGCGTACACTCAAAGTAGAATAAATTGAGTAGGCTGGTTTAAGACAACATCGTCCGCTCAGTATAGAACCCGCAGCTAAAATCGCTATGTACTAACGTACACGAAATTGCCTTTTGCATTTGCTTCGTAAGATGAACCCTCAAGTGCTAATGTGCAACGGTGGGGATCGAACCTGTCTGTGTGCACCTATGTGTCTCCTCCGGTTGCAAGGCGCACACGAACGCACCACCGAGCTCGACCGCGAAAATGATACTGAAGCAGCCTAATGATCTTAAAGATCCTCTCCCAAGAAGCCCTAAGTAGCCTTGCTGATGACCTGGTCCTCGAGACATAAAGAGTACGGGCGTATTATTTATTCACTGCCAATAACATTGGCAGAGACTATATCACTTGGCTTGACTTTGGACCTTGTCATGGGCACTGCCCTTAGATATTCACCAGCTTAGTACGTTAAAGACCACATTGATAAATACACTGAAAAATCACAAGTCCGATGAGTGTTCGGAACCGTTCCTGATTCTCAATACTTGTTGTACGAACAACCATCTATGTGCGGCTCGTCAACGACTGACGGGATAAATATGGCAGACAATGGTTTGAAGTCGGCGAGCGTCGTGGAAATGGGAGCTATACGTCAACATTAGATGACATTATGAATTCAAAAGACGAATAAATCTGCGCTTCTCCAAATCAGAATCATTGCTCATGTATTCGTTAGGTAAACGTGCGTGACAGAGAGAGAGAGAGAGATCACGTCAATTTCAATAACAAATACGATTAAGCGATTGACAATGACATGTTATTCGGCGCCGCGCTTCGTCTGAGTAGTCCCCTGTAAAACTCCGATGCCTTACAGTCAACCGGAACGCCCTCTTCTACGTCGACGACACCTCACTATACATGAGTGGGAATGATCCTAAGGCATTGACTCGCAAAGTCAACGAAGATCTTCTTGCACTTTCTACTTGGCTTGAACGCCACTGCCTCTCCCTCAATGTTTCCAAGTCCACATCCTTATACATTCGTCGCACGCTGAGTCCTTCTGGCATTAACCGAGGCTGGGATAAATAATCGAGGCACATCTATTGTACGTTCCACGGCACCCCGCTCGCCAGTAGTAATCGCTTTCAAATGATCAACGCACAGCAGTAGCGCATCTCTTTGTCTCACACCAAAATTGGCAGGTGCAATAGCTGGCAAAAGTTCCGGGGAGCCTGGCCGCTGCCTACCGTATCATGCTGGCTGTATCATGCCCTCAGTCACGTCCAGAATTTCTGGTGTTCTAGCATCCGTTCGTTAAGCACTTCCAAACCCCAATTTCAACTCGCCCTGAAAAAACATCCCTTTTAAGAGCTGATCAAACAGGCTAGTCCAGGGCTTGGCACTCTTCTCTCATTCCAAAGCTCCCCACAACGCTCATTATTTTATTGTTATCACTCCAATACTCTCACCAGTACCTTGAATGACTTACTTATATAAATTCGATATTCAATATCCAATACATTCTTAAATAATTTGTTTTTTCTTTCTAAATTCTTCGCCAGGTTTTGTTCAAGACCTGCGAATATAGTTTTGTCGATGCAACTGTAGTTAGTGTCTCATGTTTATGCCACGAGTCCCACAAAACACTGGTCTCTTAGTTACATTAATTAATTTCTATTCTCACTCATATTCTCACTTACAGATAACGTAGTCAGCATTTTGGCAAGTGGCTCTCGTTTATGCCATCAAAGTGTCAAGTTCTGTGGCCCATTTTGCTACCACCGAGCATCCCACTCGTGTGCATACTTACTGATACACCTAAATGGTATCTACACACATTAGCAGGACACAATTGTTAGCAACTTTGCTTATCAATAAATCAAATAAAGTTCTCAAGTTTTCAGTAGATAACTTGGAAATCAATGCGCCTGTTCTAATGAATATGACGCTAATGACTTGTAAAGCGCAATCGATAACGTATCCGGATGCTAACGCCAAAACGGCACGCAGATTTTAATCATGTTCCTGGAACTGTGTCGCAGAAAATATATTTGCTCAGATTCTTACATTGAACCATTTAATAATAGCCTTGTTGTCTTTGGGGTTTCTTGGTAATGCTCGCACTACGAGAGTGACAAATCAAATCATCCTTAAATACGCTTGCATCGTAATTATCACTGCAGCCGTGCGTTTGACATTGAGGGCGCTCGATAAAGGAAGATTTTTACCACACGGGTTTCAGTCAATTCACTTATCGTATCGGTTATGGATAGAAAATGCATTAGGTTTTTCTATAATAAACTCACATGTATAAAATAATAGTAATAACATACGGCATGGTGAAAATATACGATCACTTGAGATGGCCAGAGCAGAACACATCAATGGTTCATTATAGAGAGTTTGATTCCTACTTAGTGAGTCGTAATAATTACATCATATATTACTATATTTCCCTCTTGAATAGAGGTGTTGTCGAACTTTAGTTTCCGTATTCTCTGGAAGAACCACGAAAGATAGCCAGAAATGGAGAATAATGATTACTGTTCAAAGACACCCCAGACTGTCTAAAAAAGCTAAATTTTCCGGCCTGACGCTCAGTTAATATTTAACGTCCACGGTACAACTGCTTTCGGCATTGCTTCGCATTACGGACCCCTTTTCAAATCCAAACGTGCAACGGCGGGGCATATCGAACCCTAGAATGTCTAATGTCAGATCAAAAACCTAGATTATTGGGCAGTATCTCGAGCACGTTTTCTAACACGATCAGAGAGGCAAAACGATAGCGAGATCTTGATCGGATCCCATATCACCGTTCCGACAGAGCGTGTATAAGATGCAACACCAACACCAAATAAGTGCACAGTAATTTTCAAGTAGAACCTTATGCAATGGTATTTCAAACCTAGTACGGGATCCCTCAGATATTTATAGCTTTCGGTTTTCTACAAAATGTAAACTTAAGTCAAGCATTCAAACGACGATCTTTCGTTTTTGTATAATCCAAATGAGAATTTAAGTCAGTTGACACCTCTACGGAACGTAGTTACACGAAATGTGAGTTATGTCACAGTGCCAAATATGTATACATTATAGCAAGATTTGATGTATTCCGGTGGTGGAATTTTGTCTTGGGCAAAGTGTTTCCTCGGTTCAAAATATAGAAAATATCTAAAAAGACACCCATCGATGTGATGTCACAAAATGTGATTAATACGACACTTGTTTATCCTTTTTATTTTATGATAAAGAGATTCACAACGAATAAAATCCGCTTAAATGGCCACCCCGAGGAATATTCAGAGACAAATTTCGTTATCCGTCTTAATGGCGTGTGAGGCCCACCCACACAGCACGAGCCACTGTCACCAGCAAAGAGCCGAATTTCCGAGAGACTAGAGAATTGCAAAGGGTGGCTCATCCAAATGAAATTTAAGTCAGTTAACACAGGCTATGTGAGTAATCTCAGCGTAGCCATATACCAAAATCGTTAACTGAAGTATTAGTTCAACAAGTATTTCACGATAGTGGCCAGCGACTAATTTTGACTTTGGGTGGGTTTCCTCCAAGAGCTAATAAACGTCTCATACGGTACGTCACCTCTTTGCAGAGCAAGTTTGCCCAAGCGAACTTCGCAGCCTTGTTAAGGCCCTCGACTTTGGGTCATCCTTCAGACAGCAATTCTTCAACCATCTTACCTTGGCTGAACACCTCGTGTGAATATTCTCCTCGGCGGCATCTTCGCGCCTTGAACCCCGAATACGTTGTGTGGTCGCTAGCTTCATTTGGCTGAGCTTTCATTTCTCCGTGTTCGCTTCACAGCGAGTCCGCGACGGCTGTTAGCAACTGCAGCCTATCTTATCAAGCTTCATTAACCCGAAGATAGGTGTTCTGATCTTGGCCATGCCATACAACACCTTGCGTGCCCTCCAAGAGACCCAATAGACGTTCCAGGTGATGCCGTTATCGCCTTGCCCTATTGTTGCAGTGGAATTATTGTGCATTTCCATCGCCTCGTCATCCCTCTGCCGTATATCGATTATCCAAAAATCCACACTGCTTCACCTACTCGAAGTTGTTATTGTTCCTATAATGCCGTTAGCAAGATGCAATTAGCTGGCATCTCCTAAGTTGCTCCGCAATAGATTGGCACGAGCGTCCTGACATTGAAATTTACCAGCTACCATTTGCAACCTTCCTAACGGTGAAGGTGAAGTTGGGGCTGATGTGTGTAGCGATTATGATTCCACGGTGAAGCTGGCCCTAAATTGCAATATACCCCTGATAAATCTGCATATTTCACTGCAAATAGGATACGAAATTTTCAGACTGGCATTGTTCAGGAACTCATCACTGTTTCGGCAAAAACAGCACGTTGGTGGACTTTATAGCAGAAAAATATTGACCGAAGATCCAATACTGTGCCTATTGTATACGGAGAAGCTTATAGAAACTTTTGAATTTGGTTGTTTTACATAAGTCCTCAACCGTTCCCAGGATGACCACCAAAAAGTCCTTTTCATATTGAATACAAGACCACGTCTTGTACTCAATGTGTATAGCATACGATGAGAAGTTTGTTTCTTTTTGTATTGATGAAACTGGGTTTTTCATAAACTGCTGTTTTTACCGAAGTGTCCGTCAAGCCGCACCGAAAAATCGTGGAAATCGCCCAAGTCATGTTCGAGGCAGTCTGATATATAAACATAAAGCTCATCTCTTTGAAAACACGTCTCTTTTTCACCATCATGTTTCTTAGTCGACATAATTGCTAGAGCTGTAAAACGTACTTAATACGTTTTATAGGATAGGGTAGAGTATTTAAAGTAAGTTACGATCCTAATATATATATATATGTATATATATATATATCATGTTATTCATTCGCTTCCTAAAAGCAACTTAGATCACGATCGCCCCAATATACCTTGTTAAGAAATACACATAATGCTAACCAGAAGAATGGCGAACCGATATGTATATGCATCCCCTTTGTGAAATAAACGAATTCTTCTTTCCAAGTAAAACTTATACTCTTGATCAAATAGCACTCGATAGATAAGCCTCTTTAAATTATTAAACTCAGCCAAATGCCGCGATGAAAAATCGAACTTAAATGTCTTCAATGGTGGAGACGAGTATGATTATGCCTATGAGAATCTCAAAGAAAATCAGGATGAATTGTCGTCTAAACACAGATGCAGCTACTCACAGTGGCAACCCGCCATCTGGTGGGCGCTGCCCACGGCTATTTCATGCTTCTCCGTCGATATCAGCAGGCCGTAGTCTGTATCTTTCGGACAGCGGCAAACGTTCGGCCGTACGGCGCAGCCTAGCAGGCTCACCCCCACTCTCGGTGCCGCGCGCCGCCGCCGCCACAGCCGAAATATTTGTTAAGGGCTTTCCTTTGGCCGAGCCACCCCGAACACTATTTTCATGTCGCTCGTCTTCCCATTTTTTATCCACTAGACACTAAAACAGATGTTGAATATTGATTTCATAGGTCATCCTCTAGTTTCTTCCATCTAGCATATATATAACAGTTGGTGGGAGACACACTCCGGTCGATTGGTCAACGAAAAGTTGTTGCCGCTAGACGAGTCGCATGGCGTTAGCTCCACCGTTTGAATGGGCGGACCGATATTTAGCCCGCGCAGTGGAGTAGCGCCCGAGTCTCCATCAAGGGTTGGCGGAACTATCGGTGACAACTATTTTGTTGGTGCCCGCCGCCCGCCGCCGTGCTTCCTCCGAAGACAGCATTAACCACAGCATCAGCGCCAGCAGTCACAGTACGACGGTAGCAGCGGCGGTGGTTGCCTCCGCCGCCGACGCCACCGCTGCCGCCGCTGGCACCGCCGCCGATGCCGCCTCCTCTATCGTCTCGTTCTTCAACAGCATTTCGCTCACCTCTCCTTGTGCGTTCGCCATGCAGCCAGCTATAGCAGGCGGACAGGCGACGGCGCGCCCCTCTCCCGCCGTCGCTGCCTGTCATTAGCTGTGGAGCAGCCGCTCATTGGCGATAGCAGCAGCAGCAGCAGCAGAGCGCCGCCGCGGATGTATACTAGCGGAGACCAGTCGGGCGGCAGAGACCTGGCAACCCCTCGCAGCAATAAGAGTCAGAGCGAAATTGGCTTGAGGGCGCGTTTTGGGCAGGATATGTCTGCGGCTGTCGCTGTCTGTGTGCCTCGAAGTCGACGACACTGACGGTCCCGTCGAGAGAGCTGCGAGCTAGAGCTAGCGGCGATCGCCCGTGAGTGCTGTTAGCTGGTGGTGAGCGACGCGGCCATGCCGGAGCCCCAGCGGCCAGTGCAGGAGAGCCCTAGGCGGGTGGGACCACCAAAGTATAGCAGCAGCAGCAGCATTCTGCCCGCGAACCACCTCCGCAGCAGCGTTATCATCATCATCATCCTCAACAGCAGCAGCATCAGCCACAGCAACAGCAGCAGCAGTGGCCGCTCACAGCAGCAGCAGCAGCACACCTGGGTGTGACGACCCGAGCAGCAGCCGAGCAAGGGAGGGAGCGCGTAAGCGAGCGAACGACCGACCGACCACCATTGCTATCATCATTATCATCATCCATAGATTTTCTCGTCGTCCGTCCTCGTTCGTCGTCGCTTGTTGGCGAGTATTGGCTGCTACCGTCGTTGAGCAGCGGTAGCAGCGCGCCTGTACGAGCGAGCGAAGAGATTGCGAGCGCCTGCCGCCGCCGCCGCCGCCGCCACCACCGCCGCGACTGTGGTCGTCAGTGGCTGTACGTTTTCTGTCGACGACTCTCGCGGCTGCTGCAGCAGCAGCAGCAGCAGCAGCAGCACAGCACCCGCAGCAGCAGCAGCAGCAGCAGTCGAAGCAGTAGCGGCTGTGCGTGCTGGTCGTGGCTATGTGCCGTGCCGCCGTCGTCGTTGTCGTCGACGTCGTCCTGTTCGTATCGTATTGAGTAAGTGAGTGAGTTGAGTTGTTGAGTTGAGTTGAGAGTGTGGTGAGAGTTGAGAGTTCATAGGAGCGGCCTCAGCTGCTGCAGAAGCAGCAGCAGCAACAGCACCAGCCACCTCGGTACGAGTCGAGCTGGGCCGAACTGACGAATGGCAACTTGCGGTGTGCGGATATCACTGTGAATAGCTAGCGAGTATCAATAGCCAGCCAGCCAACCAGTCGTGGTGTGCTTGGTGGTGGTGCTTTTGTCCGCCGTCACCTGCTGATGTGAGAAGCAACAACGGCCACCCGAATCAACGAACGAACATAGGCGGTCAGTGAGGGATACAGCTTGTTGGGAGGCAGAGAGAATCGACGGACAACAGGCATATTAAGGCACAGAGAGGATCCTAGCGATGTGAACTGTGACCTAGACAACAACAGGATAAAGCTAGCAACGAAACTAGACGAGAAATCTACCTATCAAGAAGGCAGCCAAACAACAAGACAAATATACGATTGGGAACGTCCACCGGGGGTGTGGACAATATACTGTCGTTTGAATCGTCCTGTGCATGGGCTCGATCCGGTAGTTGATTAAACTGATCCTGGTCCATTCATCGTCCGCTGTTGTCGCCATCTAGCAGCTCTCAATCGCGGATCAGGCGGATCTGGCGAACAGCAACAGTAGCGTCAGATCAGCAGTGAATTCTGCCTCGTATATGATCGGTGAGTCGGAGCGACGTTACCGATTAGACCGGCCGCTAGTGTAGTTAGCGAGCGGGACCCAGCACGCGTCGGGACGAGCCAACAGTGAGGGTTGGATATCCGTCCGCGCTGTCTCTCGCGGCCCGTCGGCCTAGAACCCAGTGACTCAGTCACCCAGCCATCGACCTACCCAAAACCTGTCGACAAGCACCACCATCCGCCAGAGCCATCAGTGCCTCATATACAACAGCAGCAGCAGCAACAACAAGAAGTATCACGCAAGCAAGTGAACACCCAGCAACAGAAGCAACCGTCATTACTACTACTGTTGTAACTAGACGTCACGCCTTTCGCCACCCTCAGCATCATCCCGCTAACCTCCCAACTTCATAGCACTCATCCGCCGTGAGTGTTCGGAGTTGCTCGCTGATTGAATGTGTCAATTAATTCCGTTTACTTCCGACTGCTGCCGCCGCCATCCGTCGGTGAAAAATATATAAAAGAATAAATGAGATAATCATCATCATCATCATCGCCACCACACGAATACTAATAACAGCAGTAGTAAAAGCAGTGGAACAACTACCATCTTTAATATTAGCACGACTTCGAGAGCACGCGAGGGTGGTGCTCACTGTGTACATTGTCGGCTTCTCATTCTATCGACGAAGCGGGAATTGCTGGCGACTGTGAAACCATAGTGCGGTTTATCCGCGAGTCCAACTGGGTGTGTGTGAACAGAGAGAGAGAGAGAGCGTTAGAGCGAGAGATATAGAGGAGAAAAAGTGGAAGGTCCTCTGCGAGTGAACCAAGAGAGAGAGAGAGTCTCTCTCTATCGCTATCGGTGGTTCGTATCAGATTCGTGTGACTTCGTCCATCATCCCGCGGATCATCAGGAGTAGTAGTGTGGTGCTGCTGCGAGGATCGGTGGAAGCAACGTGGAAGGAATAACCACCGGAAACAAATCAACGAGAGAAAAACACCGAGGAGCGCCGAGATTTCGTCTGAGAGAGAGAGAGAGAGATCCGGATCCGAAGATACGAGACAGCGGGAGAGTTCCCAGCGTTGATCGTTTGTTGAATCGAGTGCCGCCACTACAATCGCTATCGTTGGCCGGATCATTCGCCATTCCGTCGATTGGCTGGCGGCTACACCAGCGTGTTCTTATCAGAGTCTCTGACGGTCTGAGTCGTGCAGCACCGGACGATCGTGGCGTAGCATCACGTCATCAATCCGCCGCCAATCTGTGCCTCCGTGTCGGTCGGCTCGGATATCCTGTGCGCGCGTGCTCGGTCTGTTTGTGTGTCTGTCTGCCTGCTGGCGTGCGAGTCCGTCGTTGGGCGAATACGCCGAAGTTGGAATCAATAGTGGGAGCGCGCTGTGTTGGATGTTCGTGAAGTGAGTGTCGTTGCAGACACAGTCAGAAATTAATGCGGTGTGGAGTAGTTGTCGCCGTCGTTGTCGATACGTTAACCTGTGCATGTGGGGGATATCTCAATCCCTCATTCGACCATCCCTGCTCAGCTAGCAGCAGCTATATCTGCTGCCATCCCGTAGGCGCCACCGCCGCCACCGCCGCCGCCGCCGCTGCTCAGTGTTCCACCCGTCTACTCCCAACGCGACTCCCCAGACATCCGCCATCTAAAGGGCGAAATAAAGAACACGAATAGGAGAAACGCGGCCAGCAGGAAAACGCGAGTAGAACCAGAGCCAAGCGTCGTGGCCGATTTGCAAGCAAGCCGAGCAACCGATACAAACAAATAAACAGACAAACAAATCAATCGATCGATCGAGAGAGAGAGATAGGTCGATCTAAGAGCAAAGCTGGACGAAAGCAAGGAAGGGAGAAACCGCATGGCCGGTCCACCGTGTTGGTGATGACGGCCGCGCCCGATGCGTGTGCTGCGTCGCCGCTGCGTGAACCGCTCCTTCTTGACGGCGACGTCGTCCTCTTCGTCATTGTTTAAGAGAAACAGCAGCAGCAGCAGAAAGTGTGGCCACCTTGTGCAGCTACTACTGAATTTAGCCGCGTGTCTGTGTGTTGTGTGTATGCGGTGAGGTTTAAGGCACGACCGCGAGGATACGAAGTGAACGAGGGCGAGATAGAGAGAGAGAGAGAGAGAAAGGGGGCTGGAAGGCAAAACCAGTAAATGTAATAGTGAGCAACAACAGGAGAACGAAGCTAGAAGGAAAAAAACGTCGATGAAGGGAAAATAGTGGCTGGTTGCGTTGATGGATGCCAACAGCAGCAGCAGTCGCATCACCAGTGAGTGAGTGAGGAGTGAGTTAGTGAATAGACGAGCGGGCAGGCATCAGCCGAGTTGGATATGTTCGTGGATCATAGAGCAGTGAAAATAGCAGCCACCACAGAGGCTCTCTCTGTGTCCGTGCAGGATAAGCAAGGGCAGCAGCAGCAGAAGCAGTGGATGGATGGATATAAATATATATAGATAGATATGGCCAGTGTGAGTGAGTGCTACTGAGAGGATAGAGAGAACGAGAGAGAGAGAGAAAGAACAACAGGAAGAACAGAGAGAAGACACTACGCTGGTTTTTCAGTTCGTGGTACAGCCGGTGCAAGTACAAACCGGTGGAGTTGGGTCAGAGAGAGAGAGAGAGAGAGCGCGCGAGTATTCCTTGTGTGTTGCGCTCTCGGGCAATGTGTGGGGGCTTTGGAGGCTTAGAACAAGAGGCCCACCGGTGGCCACCAACCCAACGACACTACCGTAGTGTATGGTGGTGGAGCGACAGATGCAGCAGGCGTCAACCATCAGCAACGTCGATGTAATCGATGTACACAGAAGTATAGACGGAATGTTTGCCGCCGGAGAGATTCGAAGTTGCTGATTCGCGAGGATTGTTGTTATATTGTTGTTGTTGTTGTCCACTCCCTTGACGACCGACACGACCGGCAACGACTACAATTACGGCAGCAGATACAACCGGAAAAGAAGCCACACCAACCCTGTGCTCGCGAGAAATTCCCGACGAGACCACTGGGTGCCTAAAGTCGGTGGAAGACGTTCGTTGAGTCGA
This sequence comes from Stratiolaelaps scimitus, assembly GCA_019614645.1. NCBI lineage: Eukaryota > Metazoa > Arthropoda > Arachnida > Mesostigmata > Laelapidae > Stratiolaelaps > Stratiolaelaps scimitus. The sequence continues at coordinate 2,319,607 of JABWDB010000029.1, forward strand.
CAGTGAGGGCCGATCGCCACCGCCGCCGCCGCCACAACAACAACAACAGGCTGCGGCCACCGCCCACGACGCCGACGCCTGCAACAGCAGCAGCAGCAGCCCCAGAGTGAGCAGTAGATCGAGGGAGGGAGGGAGCCGGCTCGGAGTTCGCTAGTCATTTGGTGAGACAGGCAGGCAAGCAGGGGCTCTGGTGGTCGACGACCACCAATGGATGTTGGTAGGGACGGTATTCACCGTATCGTCACTGTATATACCACTCCCTCTGTCGGTATGTGAGTGTGTGTGTCTGTGAGTGAACGAGCGTGATACCCCGAGAGACCAAGGAGAGAGAGAGAGAGAGAGAGCTTTGGAGAAGCCTAAACAACAGCGGCGCCACGGAATAGACACGAAAGGCGGGACGAGAAGATCTGGCGAGAAATGGTGGTACAAGCGCACACCCTGACTGAAGTAAAAGGAAGTCGATAGCAACACATCACAGACTAAACAATTCTCGAAACAAGCAAACGACGACGACGACGACAACAACAACAACAATAACAACAACAACAACAAAAGCAACAGCAAAAAAAAATCGCCTTGCTACAACTACGACTACTATAGCTAGGGCGTATTATCAATACAATAATATAATGATAATAGTAATGATATAGTTCTATAATACCTGCGTACGATCACCACTGCTGTCATAAAGTTACCCGTGTGTGGGGTCTGTGAACGTTCGCGTATCTAACACACTGACGGCGAGCGATATCAGTACGTCTGATCAGCAATCAACCGGTGTGCGCCCCCCCCCTATATCTGAGCTGGCGCGTAAGTGCACCGTGTCAATTTGACTATGGAGCTGTTCGGCTGCTGCGATTATCTGTCATAGTAGCAACAGCAGCAGCAGCAACAGTACTAATAACAACAACAGCAACGAGCAGTGGTATACTGTCAAGTGGCCTCGGCCCCGTATAAAATAGCGCTCACAAATAGTGCAACCCCCGAAAATATCGGCAAAAAAAAACAACCCGCAAAGCGCTGGTAGCTGGTTGACTGGTGGTCGGCGCGAACCGCGTCGACTGTGTGAGCCGGGTGACGTGTTTAGCCTCTAGCGCTTAGCGCAGGCGAGAGTGATCTGCCGTCAAACGGTAGTAAACGCCAGCCAGCCAACGAACAAAACAGCAACAAACGACAACACCCGCAGCAGCAGCAACAACAGCGGCGGCGGCAGCAGCAACAGCAACCATCACCACTGGTGCCACAGACATAGCATCCACAGACCGCCACCATTAACACTACGAACTGCACAACTGCTGCTGTTGCAGTAACAAGCACAGCAACAACAACAACAGCAACAACAACAAGGACAACAGCAACAACAACAGCAGCAGCAGCAGCCAGTGTGGCCCTAGTGAGTAGCAGTCGTATGTTGAATTAGCGCAGCGGAGGTCGTCCGTTGTTGTCTCGATTCGACTCTCGACCACCGAGCGTCGACTACAACTAGTCGTCACTCAGCGAGCGGCGATCGCGGCGACAATTGTTGCTGCCGACAGCAGCAGCAACAGCAGCAGAGGTACAGAGGACGGCATCCATCGCGGCAGTCTGGTCTGTACGGGCAACTACCACCACCATCACCGCCGTTCGAGCTACTCCGACTGCAGCAGTGCGCTCGCTCGCCCGCTCGCTCGCTTGCTCATCGCCGCCGACGCCGCCGCCGCCGCCGCCGCCGCCACCACCACCACCACCGCGGCGTTTGTCGGCGACGTCTGCCGTCGCCTGCTGCTGCTGGTGACTGGCAATAGCAGCGTGTGTGGTGGAACAGGCAGTAGTGTGGTACGTGTGAGGGACTCCCGTCTGGACTGGCCGTCGACAGGAGGCGAGACAGCAACAATACTGTGGTGTGAGCCAATTTTTCCTCTCGGCGTGAGCGGAGCAACAAAGGAGTTCACAGCCAGTTTCGACTAACGCCGTGTGGCCGCTTCGCTGTCTGTCTGTGTGTGTGCGCATGGGAAAGAGAGCGACACGGAGATAGTTGGCTGTTCACCCACCTCACTGAGTGGTGGCCGCCGCCGTGGCTTTCCGCTGCTGTCGGAGTGTCCGCCGTCGTATCCGTGTCGAGTCGGTGTCTCCGTGGTATCTACAGGCGGGTTAGCGTGCGTACGACAGATAGCGTACGTTTGGCGTGCTGCATTAGGTGCCTATGAGTGATTGAGTGCGTCGACGTGTGAACGTGTTTGCTTGCCGTGTTGTGCTGTTCGTCTGTGTGGAGTGTCTGTGCGTGTGTGTGTGTCGGTCGTACGGCGCTGGCATCCACCACTGGCATCATCATCACCACAACCACCACCACAACCAGCTACACCAACACAACAACAACAACAGCAGCAACAGTTGAAACTGTAGCAGCAACAGCGGCAGCCTCGTTCGCTGGTTCGTGCTAGCAGCGCCGTGCTATCAGAGTATCGCACAGTGGATATCAAGTGCTGAACGCACCGTAGTGCTGTATGTGTGCACCTGTCTGCGCCATCGGTTACTAAACGACAGAAGCCACTAATATCTACCAGCGTACGACAACGATAACGGCTATACCAAGAGGGGGTGTTCGTGCAAGTGGGTTATTACTATTATTCGTCGCATCGACTCACTAACAGCATAACCATTCATCTCATTCATAATCCATCGGCTCCAATCAGCCAGCATCACCACAATACCTAACACAAACTGCCGGTATTCCTGCGTGTGTGAATTCCTGCTGTTGTTATTGTGCACCGGTCTGTTGACGGCCGACGCAACAGCGGTGGTAACCACGACCACCACCACCGGCGCTGCCGCCGCCGCCGTCGCCGCTGCTGCCCGTCGATACGCGACTACCTACCGCTGCTTCCAGCCACTGCTGTCGTCTCCAGTCTGCTCAGCCACTACAACAAGCCGCCGAGGCTATCACAGTACCTGCAGCGACGGCAGCGGCCAACAACGATCGCTGCGACTGCTGTTGTTGTTGTTGTTGCTACCGCCGCCACCACCGGCTGACGACGACGACGACATCAACAACAACAACAACAACAAAGACGACGACGACGACGTCCGTCGGCAGAACCAAGAAACAAGACCGAAACAGACAAGAGCAGCAGCAGCAGCAGCAACAGCAACAGCAGCAGCGAAGATAACCGAAGAAAATAGAATTGTAGCAGCAACAGTAGAAAAATACGAGAGGGAGAGACAAACTGATCTTCGAAGATAAGAAGAAGAAGAAGAACGACAACCACGAGAAGATCAACAGCTACTACTACTATTACTACTACGATAATTATTAATGCGATTATTAGTACAGCCACAGAAGCATTAGCAAATACAACATCAACAAAATAACTCGAAGACGACCAAGCGAGAGGAGTCAGCGAGAGACACGAATAATATCAAGAATACGTGTATGGTCGCGACGGTCAACAACAACAAACAACAGCAACAATAACAGCAGCCGCAACAAGTATAGCAACAAACAACAGCAACAATAACAGCAGCCGCAACAAGTATAGCAACAAACAACAGCAACAATAACAGCAGCCGCAACAAGTATAGCAACAAACAACAGCAGCAGCAGCAACAACAAGGACAGCAAGCGAAATAAACTCCACCCCATACACAGGTCGAACAGAACGACACAAATACGCCTGTGTCATCATCAACCACATCATCATCATCATTCTCTCGCCCCGCTGTTTGTATAATAATATCGTTCGTTATTTTATCGATCTGAAGATTATTATCACACTATCATCTCTCTCTCTCTCACGAGTTGCGGTGAAGTGCTGTGTGTCTGCACGTGCGCATTTTCGAGTAGATTATCGCCACTGCGTTGTGTGCTGGCCGATCGTGAGAGGTGCCCGTCAGTGAGGTTCGTTTTGACCAATTCTCTCACCTGACCACATCATTTTGAGCGCATTACCACCGCACGGCGTACTGTTGCGCCGCCTGGCTACCGTTGCTCGGCGCCTGCAACTCGTGCAACTGCTGTATGCTTCCTCCTCTCGAATATCCTTCGTGAAGGAGGAGCCCGCGAGAAGTATATATATATATATATATATAGAAGAAGGAAACTAAGGGAGAGAGAGAGAGAGAAAGTTTGTATGAGTTTGTGTGTACGTGCAGGTGTTATCATTTCTCTCGTTCGCGGGCTATCTCAGCTGTGAGCGACGAACGAAAAGCCAGTGGCGGCGGCGACCATCCATCCATCGAGTTGTGGTGACACTGCTGCGTGAGTGGAGTGATGTGGAGTCGTCGAAGTATAGAAATTCGCTTGTAATTAGTCGTTACGTACGTCACCAGCGCCCTGTGTGTGTGTGTGTCTCGCAACGGATTTGCCGAGCGGAGAGAAAATAACGCCGGAATAGGACTTCTACTGCTACTGGTGCACATTCACGCGGCCCTCATCGTGTCGCTTACTGAAGCTCGGTACGGCCGGCAAGCTAAATCAATAAATTAATAAATCCACGGAAGTCAGTCGAACTGTCGATGCCACTGATCTGTCAGGTCACTCCGGTCGGCGACTGATTCGGGGGGCTTCTCGACTACCCCCTGTCACCCCTCACCCCTGTAATTAAACAACAACGGGAGGGGAAAACGCCCAGTGGAAAGTAAAGGAAGAAACACGTAGAATGCGTGAACACCCATTTCTCTGTCACAATATTTCCATACGCGTCAGCAAACACTGGAAGAACAAAACACCATCGACCACAGCCATAAAACAACAACAGCAGCAGCAGCAGAGAAATCGACAACACGGAATAGCGACCCTTTGCACCGACGGTACCTGCCGACAGGAAGTTTCTGACAAACCTGCAACAGATTTCACGATCCGGTTAGTATCATAAACCTTCCTCTCTAAAGCACTTCGTCGCCTTGTTTGTCTTTCTAGTAGTCCAACTACGTTTCCCATGTGAAACACACGTGGGAATTGACGAGCACTGTGTAACGGGTACTGATCTGCGTTCGGCTTTCGTTTGTTATCTCTAGCTTATCCGAGAGTCGAGCCCGGTGTCGTAGTACATTCGTGTGCGCCTCGCAACCGGAGGAGGAGACGGACGTAGGTGCACGGGCTCGATCCCCACCGTTGCGCATTTGCATTTAAAGGGGTTGTTGCCGTCTTACGAAGCAATGCTGAAAGCAGTTCTACCGTGGACGTTAAATGTTGGCTGAGAATCAGCCTGAAAACCTCTCTCAGGTCATCCGAGACCCTGAGTTCGTATTATTTAAACGAATTAGTATCATCATATTATAGAAACACATAAAACGGATCATGAAGGAAACTATCGTTGCTGCATCTGTGCGTTCGAAAATCGAACGCAATTCGCTACCGATACAACAGTTTAGTTTCGTTGTCGTTGTCATCGACTCCGATACTGCTCCCGCACATCGTTGTGCTCAGCTTCTTTCGGATTTCGTTCCTGAGAACGGCCACGGTCGCCTCCTCAGCCACTCGTTACGTTCATCGTGTGCTGTATTGGTGTGCTGTATGGGGTACTGTATACTGTGATCGGCGGCAGCGTGTGCTGTAGGCGTGTCGGAACTTCGTATTCTCATTTGGGCAATTCCGTCAGTCGCAAACTCGCCATGGAGGCCCAGCAGTGTGTGCTCGTAGAGCATCCGCCCACCCAGGAGCAAAGCGAGGAAGCACACACTCAGTTGCTCCTTACTTCCCGTAGAATCGTTCCCAATCATGTCGAAGTAGAATGCAATATGACGGGGCTATGGTAGATGTCAGCCAACGCTAGCCGGTGGTTGCCAAAGCAAACGCCGAAACGGTTGTGGTTCTAAACGTGCGCGGACGCAGGCCGACCCCGCCGCGCGAAAGTCCACACAGCGAAAGTCCTTCGAAGGTTAGGGTTAGCTCTCGTTAGTGATGGGTTAGCGGGCCCACGAGCGGTGGCGGGCAAGCCACCGGTTAGAGGCATTGCGAGCCAGTGGCTGGTTGGCTGCTGTTCGCGAACAACGAGCCGCTGGACGGCTCCGCGGTGCACGGTCTCCTCCGAGGCGAGGAAGTGAGCCCCTCCATCGCCGACCCCCCTCCCACGCTGCAGGCGGGGCTGTCTGTGGCGGGACCCTATGGGCTTCGTGCTGATACATCTCCACCGCCTCGCCTTCTCGTTCGACCCAGACGGCGAGCCGTTGCGATCCCAATGCTGCTCATACCGCGATCTCCCCCTGTGTGCTCCCGCACCCTTCGGGCGGAGACTCTTGGACCGAGACCGCGCATCATTCGACCGTCTGACCGAGGCGATTTGCCTGAGACCACATCTGCATCATGTTTGTGGTTTACCTGTGGTCTTTCTGATTTTGCTCCTGTTGTCTCTATGAAACGGAACTGAATAACAAATAGTCTTGAAACACGGGGTTCGTGTTATTTAAACGAATTATTATCATCATATTATAGAAACACATAAAACGGATCATGAAGGGAACTATGGTTGCTGCATCTGTGCGTTCGAAAATCGAACGAGAGAGGTTCTCGATCGAGTTCATTTTAGGTTATTGAAACAATGTGAATCGCGAGAGCTCCCTTATAAGGTAATCCTTAGGACAATACTTTGGTCGACGATCTATTTCTGACTTTGAATCAATACAAATCTTTAATATGTCTTCACCCCGAACTTCTGCTCGGAATTAACTCGTTGTTCACTATCAATGAAGTGAAACTTCAGTGGTCAATCCTTCAATAGCTTACGAGTGTCATATAGCTCAGGTAATATCTTACGGCGCAAAGGTGGCCCCGACAGGTCCTCATAGTAATACCTAAAAGGTGAAGAGCTGAAGCCTGTCAGATAGGGGAACAGCTGAGGGTCAGCTCGAAAAACAGTTTAAGGTAATATCGCACTGCCAGCTATTTGTTAGTTCCAAATGTAAAATCGTTTAAAACATTGTTTATCCACTGAGCTTGTCATTAAGTGACTCAAGCAAAATGGGCTCGAACAAAGAGGAAGCAACTCTCGCCAAAAGGTGGAAGACATGAGTTTTTCTAACCTTTAATTCACTAATTAGTATATTGCATCAAAAGCGGATATAGTTCTGTCCGTAATCCCTTCTGTAAAAAGAAATAAATATATATGCCAAAGATCAATTAACAATTTATGATAATATGGAATAAAAAAACACCGTTTTTTTACCATCGGCCCTCTTCCTCGAGGTGGCAATATTCGAATGTGCATGAGTTCGATCCCCACCATTGCACAATTTCATAGAAAATATAAAACACAGAGTGTTCTCGCAGCTTATGGCCGTCTTTTACGGAATCATTCAGCAGGAGGATATAGCCAGAATACTACATTATCTATCCAGAAGGCTATTTAGCACAGGCGCGTGTATTGTTTATAAAATGCGGTGTGAATTAGTTGGCCACGGTGGGCAGATTGTTTAAAACAACACCTCTTCTAATATCATTTGAGCCGGCGAGTGCATTGATGACTGATCGCATCAGGCCATAGGCCATGGCCGTTGATGAATTATTATTATTGTCGTCCCTGGAAAAGTGTTGCTCCCTTTCTTGTGGCACCTTTTTCCATGCTTCTTGTCCACGGCCACGGCAATCTTTATCCATCAATATAAATGTCCACCCAATAAAGTATGTGGACAATATACAGGTATGTGTCACCTCTTTTCCTTGGAAATGGTTACAATGTATTCGGGCCCGATGACTCAGTCACTGCTCCGAGTAACAGAAATCCTGCAGATTTATCGTTTGCTGTACAACACGTGGGATGCCTGTGGGTATTTCGTCTCAACTCTGTTTGAACTTGCCATTGCTGATCGTGGCCCCAGCTCGAATAGCCCGTCGACGAAATGGCTACGGAATCGGCGCTGCCTCTACCAGCGTTTTGTGGGGAATTAGCTGTTCAAAAATTGCTGATTACATTTGAGCAATTAATGAATAAAGTCCGGGCCGTCTAACATCGCCCGCCGCCAACTTTTGGCTTATTGATAACAGAGGTAGAACAATCGTCAGTGACTGACACCTATGAGCCACTGCCCATCTGTACCTAATATACATTTCTGTTAATAATTCTAAGAATATATATAAATTGTAATTAAAATCGAAAAGCTGAGAGAGAAAGCTAGCACTGGGTAGGATTCTAGACCGACGAAGGGTGGATCCTAAATATCATATAAGCTCTATAGAAGGGTATGTACTCTACTAATATATGAAATATTAATAATATGATATGTTAATTATTTTTAGCATCAGCCCTTGCACAAGAATTGTATAGGTAATTGCCAAGCTCGAAATTCCAAATCATCTCTAAATAGCATCTTGTTTATTATACAAAAATAACCGCGCAAATCACATCTCTTACGGAAGGCTTCGTATTACCAAATCCCATAATAGTGTTAAACAAGAAGATGACAAAAAAACTATGGTGTGTAAACTGTTTGTATGGAAGTTTTCTGGGCACTCGCCAGTGTTGCAACTTGCAAACCACAAATTAACACATATATGATATTAATAAATGTAGCTATTATCAACAGCAATTGCTACAACTAAATTACAACGACTTCAAAGCGTAACTTCTTATCATTAGGATGGCAATTGTAAAAGTGCAAAGAGACACATCACAAAATATCAGCTCAGAAGGGCAAATGATCGAACGTGATGTTGCGCTCGCCATTCCGGTATTTCATTCGCTGGCGTAATGCCGTATCCGGGATTTGTGTATGCATAGTCCCTGCATTTCTGCCCTCCCCTTATTGTAACAAACGGTGTACCATCGGCTATTTGAGTTGATTCATATCCAAAATGTGTAAAATTCGCCCTGGCGACACTCCCACGTAACTCGTCTTGGAGTGCAGCTGTTGATACTGCTAACGCACCAATTGCTTGGGGCCTGTGGCCGCGTTCCATCAAACGAAGTTGTCTCTTGATAGATAAAAGCAGTTTGACGGACGCATTGAAGCGCTCGAATGAGTGAGACAGAGAGAGAGAGAGAGAGAGAGAGAGAGAGAGATGACAGGGCTGATGTTGGCTTGGGGGTGTTTGAAGTTAAAATAGAGGACAGTTGCATCGCTCGTCCACGCGAGCCAATCGCGCGCTACTGTCCAATCTCACACAAGTATTCTCTGCTACCCTCGTTGAAATCGTTTCCTACAAGCAAACCTGCCAGACAGGATACAGAATCGAGACTGAAACAGCCACCGAGCAGTGCACACTAGTATCTTTTAGCTAGGATGGGGGTATAAGTCAGACGTCGCATGTGTATCACAGGTCGGGGCGGTGCCGGGAACGCCACCGCTGTATAGGGGGGCCGAGATAGACGTTGAACGAGGGAAGGTAGGCAAATGCATATTTATAATAATTACATCATCAATACAATAGCTGTTGCTATTGTTGTCGTTGTTATTGTTGTTGTTGTGGCGGAAAAACGAGTTGACAACAAGCACAGTACAAACGATCGACATTCAACAACAGCAGAAACGCTCGACACGGTAGCAGCAACGAAAAAAATGGTTTGTTGCAGTGGTTCAGTGCTGTGCCACCACTCATTGTTGTGCTGTTACGACAATATATGGCCAAGATAGAGAAAGGTGACCAGCGCGCCGGTCAAACGTTGCCTCTTTCGACCGGTGGCAACATACAAACTCTCCAAATAGGTCCGCTTCTAAGGCGATCACTAGCAATACGATCACCGTTGCTTTTGTTCCAGCGCAACGTAGACCTGCTGCTGCTGTTGTTGCTGGTAACGCCGGCGAAGGTTCTAGCAGGTCGAACGGTAGGTGGTATACCTTGCTAATCAGTGGCTGGAAGCTTTGACAACGATTTGATCCTTCGACATCCGCCGAACGTCAGACGTGCTTCTGGCCTGGCTGTTTCTTATCTTTGACGCACACAAACGCGATTTTACTACGGGTTTTGTTCGCCGTCTCGGCGAGAACGATTGGCGGGCGGAGGCAATCGCTAGCTGAGAAAACCAACACCTCAACCCATGTGAAATTGCCATCTTTACAGTTGGCAATGGGGAACCAATGATAGGTGTGTCAGCAAAAATTCATTCTTACGTTGACCTCGTGGTAAAGCTTTGTTTTTCACCTGTAAGGACCACCAAGAAGAGGTGCTACACGGTGTTTAAACAATTAGTCCTATGAATCTCGATCGTGGACCGCTAAAAATTTCACGTTTTCCAGTAGGGACCGAACCTGAGACCCTCAGATGCATTTGCATCCCCTTGGAGATCCGCCTATTGACGACATATCGACAGCCATTGATCATACTTGATAGAATGTGGTGTATTGCACCTAATGTTTGATACAGCTGCAATGTTTTATCAGAAGGGCCTTATATAAAGCCTATAGTTGTCCTGTTCAAAGCAGACATTTCACACATTGCGATCGAGTTTTTAGTATTATCCAGATTAGCGCATTTGTTCTAGCAATCCAGCTGGATAGAAGAAACCAATTAACGTTGTAGCGGCTGCACCGGTGTCCAACTGAGTAGACGTTCATACATTCGCATAATCCCTCCGTTTACCGGCCAACGAACGCTTGTTCGTCACATTATTATGATCATTATTCTTATTCGGTTCCTGGAGATCATATGCTCGATACCGGCGTATTTGCCGTCTCCCCGTATGTTCAGAGGGTATCCGGAACCATTTTCTGTGGGCGGATCAGATGAATTTTCCGTAGTGTGCTCGAGTTGAAAGAAGAACAACTTCAATAGTACTCATGTTGTTAAGTTTACAAAAACAGTGGGCGTTAACTACACCGGAGTGAATAATGTACTCACGTCATAAATGACTTGTCGGCATTGACTCACACACGATGTCCATAGATATGCATTTCTTTTCCTTGATATAACCCCTCCCTTTCTCTCTCTCTGTCATTACCTTCATTTTCTTATTTGTATGCTACCCTACTTAGCGAAATGCAGTTTTCGACATTGAGAGCTAACAAAATCGAATTTGAACGACTATGAAAAAAAAATGGGATATTGTCGTTTACGTTATATCTTTTTATACGCTACGTTTACATAGTCAATCTCAATTTTCTCGATATCGCACCCAGTACAGGTTGAGTCTACAGGGAGGGTGCATGCGTAAGCATTTCCCGTAACGACTAGCCGTGAAACAACAACTGTGCAGTGTAGAATAGAAAACCAACGACGCCAGACGTACCGGGACAACCAGTATCAATAATAATAATAATAATCATAATGCAGTGTATTGTTGTAGTAATAAATTGTAATGGTGAAGCTGACTGGTAAGGACTGGAACAGGCGACGTTAGCTGCTATTGTCGGCACGCGCCATCCAACAGGTCACCCGTCGCCTCGAGAGTGAGTCAAGCGACTCTGGCCATGAGGAGCGGTGTGCCGTCAGTCGCTCAGTTCAGTCGCTGGCTCGGTCCGTACATCCAACCGTTCGTCCGTCACCAGCGCAGACCGTCACTCACTCAGTAACTCAGTCAGGCTGGCAGGCAGACAGTTCGTTCAGGTCGCCGGCTGCGAGGCCGCGAACGAGCAAGCGAGCGAGCGGGCGGGCGGGCAAGTCGGGCACATTCAGACGTAGTTCGACAGAGCCACACATTGGTCCCTCGGGCGACGACAAGTTGCTGTTGACGGGAGAATGTTTCGCGGCTGTGGCGGAGTTACCAGCAGCATCGCAACCATCAGCAGCGTCAGTGAGTGCGGCAGCAGCAGCTCTAACGTCGACGCCACTGTCGTCGGTCGCTGTCGTCGCGGGAGCTATGGCGTGGCGTGTCTGTATGCTGGAACTAACGATGCCAGTCAGTCAGCCAGTAACTGAGTGTGTAAGCCGCCAGCCAGAGTGGGCAATGACGGCCGGGTGTTTCCGGCGACGAGCGACTGGAGTACTTTACAGTAGCAACAACAACAGCAACAGCAGCAGCAGCAGCAGCCGCAGCAGCTGCTCCCAGTGCTGTGCTGCGTCTGTACTTACTGCCGTCTGTCTGTCCGTCTGTCTGCCTGCTGCTGTCCACTGTCAGCAGTAGTTGTAGTAATGGGTACCGCTCGCTCCAGTCATGCGGTGGAGGTAGCGACGCCGGCGGCTGCTGAGAGGATTGACAGCGCGGCTTGGTCGACCACGGATAGTATAATAGCTCCGGAGACGAACAACAACGAGCTCGTTCGTTGAACGCCAACCAGCAGCAGCGACAGCCACAACCACAACAACAACACGAAAAATCGAACGTACGCCTTCGAATTCGAATTGACCAGTGGGTGAGGTCTCAACTACAGCGGTAGTTGTATAGCACTGAGGAGACCTCTTACGCGAGATCCATTTAGGGAGATATTCTAGTTCGCTTACTTCTACGGTGACATTTTGCACATGTTGGACGGTATGATTTCGAGGAAGTCACTTCAGACCATCGTTCGGTTCACCTAAAACAATTCATGCGAAAATCCAAGCGAGTTTAAAAATTACACTGATTGCGTTGAAATGTAAGGGACTCAATTCACAGTCATTGAGCGAGCCAATGAGACCAATACGACAAAGTGTACCCAGGGTCGTAGAATCCAACTACACGTACAGTATGAACTCATTTTAAAGGTCCTGTGCGACCTGCTCAATGGTAGAGTATTCCTTTTTCGAAGCGTCGTCTAGACGGGCAAATATAGGCTTGACGAAATACTTCGTTTATTATGCTGCTGCCGTTGGCGCGACGCTCTAGGCGGCAGTCAATCAATCGGTGTGGGCGAGCACGCTTGAAGAGCTTGCTACTTCCTAAAAGCTCACTCGCACCCATTAGACCAAAGAGCTTAGCCACCAAATAACGTGGCGTTCCCCATCGAGTATGGTATTACTGGACACCAAAGAAAGGTGGCACTTGTTGTTGACTCGTTCAAGTGAAGTCATTTCGGCATGTTCATCCGCTGCTCAAGACACCAGCCGTATCTTTCGTACGCCTATGCATACAATCAAGCTCAAAAAACAGTAAAGTAAATTAATAACTGTAAGGAAGTCAGCAGCAGATGTATATATGTAGCACAGTTACAATACCTTGATATTTTAAAAGTAACTTAGTTTTTTCATTGTTTGAACAAACGTGTCCATGGCGGATTTATATTGATAAATAGGGGAATATTATAAACACCGGCTCATGTCAAAGTCTGTCATTAGGTAGTCATATATATATATATATACATATATATTCTTATTTTTCATACGGTTTGTGCACTATATAAATACAAAGAATTGTAATATACATATATATATATATATATATATATACCATTTGACGTTTGAATTAGTTCTTCAACAATTGCTAACAGCCTATTTGTTTTTATGTCGTTCCCTTATGTTATGGATTGTCGTGTCTTCTATCTAGGGTAAAGGATTATCACAACGAGTTCGAACTGCGCTGCAGGTGGTGGTGCCGGTGGCCACTGAGGAGAAGCTGAGGTGGAATAACAGTGGCAACAACAACAGCAACAGCTACTATTACAGTTGAAGAAGGAAGAACGCTAACCGCAGAGGCTGAACAAAGGCCAGATAGGAGACAGTCATGTCAGCGAACGCCACGCTATCTACAATCTAGCAGCTTCGCCCGTATTGAAGTGCGAAATCATCTGCACGTGCTCCTGTGGCCGAGACGACGACAACGACGAACGAAGAGGACTTCGACGTGATCGAATTTTGTCCTCCGAAGGACATATGCGTTTGTAGGCGTCAACGAAACACAAAACACGAGGGTGCTACACTGCAGTCAATTTTGGCGGTCACCAAACCCCACCCCGTCCCATCCCGCCAACGGCCCCGGCTGCACCGCTTCGTTGTAATTATCTTAAATCTCGTCGCGGATGTCTGTTGGCCCAGCCTGATCCGGCCCGGCAGCAATTAACTAACAGCAGACGCGAGGGACAGGGCAGACGGTTATTGTCGCCGTTGCCGCTGAAGAATCGAGTGCATCTGTGACGTCGTTCGTTATATGTTGTGTCGTATTAGGGATTTCGAAGACGAAGGTGTGACCAGTCGCACTCACAGTGTGCGCGTGCTGTTCTTCGTGGTACAACAGCAGCCCCAGCGCCGCGGCGTCAGCATCAGGCCAAGGCCTGAACGTAGTAGTCTAGGCCGTGCTGCTTATTGACTGGTTGATTCATAGATTTCATAGCGAACACACATACTCGCGCTTCACCCCTAAGTGGCTCGAAGTGCGCTCGAGGTGCCCACACCAGTGCCCTGCTGAAGAACGCCGGTCACCGACTGTCACAAAACGAAACATCACACTGTCGCTGCACAAGTCGCTTGCTAAGTAACATCAGCAGTGGTAGTCTGATAGCTATATATATATATATAGTATATCGGCAGCAGCTGTATCCAGCCAAGGGTGGTCAGTTAGGATTCGTGACACGGTGCCACTGGTTCGTCCGGAGCCACCTGTAGCGTTCAGTGTGCCCGAGCAGAAGCCAAAGCGGGTCCGGATACACTTGCATTGCATTGCATTGCAAGCCATTGTCATAGCCGTCGTATACTGCAGCTCTAGCTGTAGCTGCAAGCTGCAGCTGTTAGGGCAGCTACGCTGTGGCAAGATGATGGCGTGCTGCCTCTCGGAGGAGGCTAAAGAACAGAAGCGAATCAATCAGGAGATCGAGCGACAGCTGCGCAAGGATAAGCGCGATGCTCGAAGAGAGCTCAAATTGTTACTGCTGGGTGAGTAGGGACAATTGACGTAATCGCCTAACTACACGTGATGATGATGATGATGATAATAATAATAATAATAATAGTAACGACGTTCATAATATGTGACCGGTCGCCATCTTCGGGTTGAGAGTTGTTATGTGAGCATAGCTACGGATAAATCAATCTATATCCCGGTCGCTCGCTCGTGTCGTGAGGCCATGCTATGATTGATTGATTGATTAATTTAGACATTGCGGACAATTCTAGGGCTATCGTAGCCACTGTGATACATAGTCACATCATTCGATATGAGAACCCCTCCCGTCAGTGGTACCGTTTGCTGATCTATGGACTTTCGACAGATCGACTGTTAACTAATATCTGTAATTAATTGTTTTCTCGCTCGCGATTCACAGGTACGGGAGAGAGTGGTAAATCCACGTTTATTAAACAAATGCGAATTATTCATGGCTCCGGCTATGATGACGACGATAAGAAGGGTAAGGCCTTTCGCTGTTTCATGACTGTTCTAGTGTGCGATAACCTCGATAGGTTAACTTTGACAGTTGGTTGACATTGACCCTATTTAAAGATACGAGGCAGGTCTACGTAAATTCTTCTCAGCGTAGATTTAGGTAGAAAAGTGAAATAGCCAGCAACGTCATGCCTATGGGATTTATATAAAACGATGTAGCGCTGAATCTCAGCTAGGGACACCTAGGCCCTGAACCTCGACGAGAAGCTGGCAAACATCTCATATTTGCTTCTTTGCTTGTCTATCTAACAACAGGGTTCATCAAACTGGTCTATCAAAACATCTTCATGGCCATGCAGTCTATGATCAAGGCGATGGACATGCTCAGAATCCAGTACAAGGACCCCAGCAATGTGGAGCATGCACAACTTGTGTCGTCTGTCGACTACGAGGCCGTCACGACATTCGACAGGCCGTTTGTGTTTGCCATACAGAAACTCTGGGCCGATCCAGGGATACAGGAATGTTACGATCGGTGAGTTACTGTTCTGAACACTTTTTCTAACATTAATCCGGTTCGGATGGACTATGCACATATGTTCGGGCCCGGTAGGCGTGCTGCATTCGTGTGCGCCTTGCAATCGAAGGAGACAGTGGTGCACGGGTTCGATTTCCGCTCCGATTGGGCGCACATTTGCATTTAGGAGTCCCTCTTGTGGGGGATTGCAAAAAGCAATTCGATGGACGTTAAATGTTGAAGGTTGAGAGTCAGCGAAAAAAAAAACTACCTATCTATATATATATATATATATATATATATTCAAACCACGCTTGACTGCTGTATATCATATCATCCGAGCCCCGTATATATATATATATATATATATATTAGCATCGATTAGAGCGTTGTTGTGGCTGCTGTGCTACGGTTTAGTGGTTGGCTGATCTTATTGATCGGATTCCGACCTCGCAAATTCTCTGTCGTGCACCTGATGGCCAAGAGGAAAAGAGATGTTGCTGTCCTCTGAGACATTCGACGGATTAATTTGGCCCACCTCTTCTTTGACCGTTGATCTTCGATCACAGTGACGGGCAGCTGAAACATGTGACGTTAACCATATATGCTGTCGTAATAATACTAGAAATAATAATTACTATTATAATTATTATTGTAGCAATGGCGGGAGATGGTGCTCGCATCAGCAGTCAACCGTAAGATCGGATGGGGATTATGCTTGGCTCTGTTCATCTCCTGTTAATTATTTCTTTCATCGTACTACTCTCCATCAGGGCTTTCGATAAAAATGCAAAAGGTGGAGATCTCGTGGCTCGTCTTCGGCCATAGTGACACGCGGTTCGAAAGATTACAGGCTTACACAGGGCTGTGCATGAATGTGGTGCCCTGACGTATTGGATAGCGGATGTTTGTTATTGGCGTGGGCGTATTTCTGTGTACATTGTCAACGAGGAAGAGGAGACGATGCAGGTCAACGAAACTAAGCTAACTATGACTAGATATTACACATTGGTGGCGCTTGCGTCAGCGGACGGATTGCCTGTTTAGCTCTTCATTATACAGCAATTAAAATACTGACACTGCTTGCTAAATGGGTGGGTCAGCGCTGAGAAAAAAAAATTTGGAGAGAAAGTTCCTTCGCCATCGCGCCCGAAATGATGTTGCCACCTCGAGAGCGTTTAAGTTGTCGTCGTGTCATTGAATGAAATGCTTAACTGCCCTTTGCAGTTGAATCTGTCCCGTTGAAAAGCTACTCCCGTTGAATCTGTCCTGTTCAAAGAGCCAGCGGACAAAAACGGCACGCAGATAATCATACATGAATAATAATCCTATACAAGTATATGATTGCGTGATAATGATGATGTAAAGTCGTAGATCGGAAGATGCATTTGTTGTGGGATTGTTCCTCCCTCTTACAACAATATCATGGCAGAAGTTGGTTTTCAGGAAGAAACTTCGAAAAGAACAATGTTTATTGCACTGAAGGGATGCACCCATCCAATCCAGTAACCCATATTGTATATATATATATATATATATATATATAATCAGTACGATCTTGTTAACGAAAGCCTTCATGATACTGACGAGGTGATGACGGCACGATGTTGCTAGACCTGAACAACTGTGAGGTCATGAAATTCAACGGCCTATCTCATGATTGATTGCAGGCGACGAGAATACCAGCTGACAGACTCTGCCAAATATTATCTGTCGGATATTGAACGCATCGCCCGCAGAGATTATCTACCTAGTCAACAAGATATCTTAAGAGTACGAGTTCCCACCACCGGTGAGTGTCGCTGGCCGCCATGCGCCACGTGTAGGCTTTGCGTTCGAATATGCCACTATACATATAATTACAGCTAAATACTACCTTTAGCGAATAATCACATGTTGATATGTCTGTATGTTGCTTTGAAATGTTCATCCTTGCACTGCCTGCTACCCTAGCCACAGGTTAAATTTTAAGCTAAACGACCTTAAACAAAACTGAAATGTCTAGTGAGGTGAGGTTACCATGCAAAGTTTAGTGTTTCCTGCTCAAACTAAGAGGCTCTAGCTTATCATTTAGCGTCCTTCAAGGCAGTAAATATGAGCATAGTGATTTACATAGGGGCGGGGTAACGCCGCTTTTCTAATGACGATGCGTAGAAGAATTGAAAACTCATCAACATCTTCATTCGATTCTAAATCGATCTTAATATCATATAACGAAATTGAAATTTAGTTTTAATTTTTAAAGATAGTCCAATTGCAAATAAATTAAGATTAATCAAATTAATTAATTAACAGGTTAATCAAATAAATTAAGCTTGAAGTATGTTCTTGAACGTCTCATCCAAACTATATCAACTTTTTTATTCATTAAACTTAGTTCGTTAAACTTAGTGTCCTACACATTACCTTTGATCTATTCATATGCCATGTTCGGAAGTTCCCTTGACGCCTTCAAATAGCGAAGCCGTAGCGGGTGACGGAGTTCATTTGATTTGCACTTTACAACTGGTTGAATACGTTCTTTTCTTTTTTGCTTATTTTTGCCACACTGACCAATTCTCCTTTTCTCTCTATCTGTTATTTACATTCGTATCTGTCACGCAGGTATTATCGAGTACCCGTTCGATCTGGACTCAATCATCTTCCGAATGGTGGACGTAGGCGGGCAGCGGTCCGAACGTCGCAAATGGATTCACTGTTTCGAGAATGTTACATCTATCATCTTCCTCGTAGCGCTCTCGGAATACGACCAGGTAAAACACCCATCGCTTAAACGAAAAAGCTGATATATGTGCACGAAATAGCGCAAATGTGCACACTGCATGAATCGAAGAATATATATATATATATATATATATACAATGATATGCACGTGAGCTAAATGAGCTAAATTTTCTTATGAGCTAAATACTTATTTCGAGGGTAATATGGTATTTTCTCAGTGTAAAACGAGCTGAAGTCAAATAATGTCAGTTACGGGCCAAGGCCCAAGTCGAAGAGGTGCAGGGTTTTAGTGGTTAGAAGAGTGCCACCGCACCGGGCGAATATACCTGATTCGTGGAGTCCGGTCTGCATGACACATTTAGCCCTCAACGTTTATGAAAAAAATATACAAAAAAAAGTATAAAATAACCTACATTATCTTAGCCGTATCTACGATACCACGGCGGTGGCACTGGTCACAACCATGCCGCCACCATAGACATAAACACATGTAGAATTGGTGTCAAAAACGCAAGATTTAATTGTTATGCTCAACCTACTGATGAAGTGAGCTCACTGATGAGGTTGATCTGTTACTTTTCAGATCTTGTTTGAAAGTGACAATGAGAACCGAATGGAGGAGTCAAAGGCGCTGTTCAAAACGATCATCACCTACCCCTGGTTTCAGAACAGCTCAGTCATCCTATTTCTCAATAAAAAGGTTCGTTATTTTCGGAAGCACGTTAGTCCTTTAGCCGAACGCCTTGATGAATATAAAAACTTAATGTAATTATGTGTGTGTGTGTTTTGTGTGTGCCCAGTTGATCTTTAAACAGTAATGACAAACTTGCTCGCTCAGCTTGCTAATTTATAATAAGAGTATGAATAAGATGGCAGCCTTGAAGTACGGTGCGATTCTTCAATTCGTGCTGGAGCGAAATTACTTTGCACCAACAGAGCGTGCAGTGCTAACATTATAGACATAGTTCCCCCATGCATTGCAATGATTTAATCTGTTACGCCTTACGAACCATCAACTGTGTTTCGAGGTTGTGACGAAAATATTTGCGGACTTTTTTTCTTGTTGTTGTTTTTATTCAGTGTATCTATTTGATCTGGAAAGATTTGTAGCAATTATTCAGGCATTTATAATTAGGCAGTTATTCAGGCATTTAGGCAGTTATTATCAATGTTGATTTTAGTAGAGCTTCGCTCGTCTATGAAATAGAGATAGCGGATAGATTAATCCCCTTACTCATAGTGGTAATTTCCTCGAGCTTCTCAACTGGAAAAGTCATTAAATATTATTGTTATAATATGATCTTCATTGCAACTAATTTGCTCATTTTACATGATTAAAAAATGTATAATTCAAACATTCTCCATATCCACTGTTCATTCAATGTTTTCCAACCTCCATATTTCGAGGTGACAACGCACATCTAATTGGATCTCATGTAAATTATAGGATTTATTAGAAGAGAAGATCATGTACTCGCATCTGGTCGACTATTTCCCTGAGTATGACGGCCCAAAAAAGGACGCGATGCACGCCCGTGAGTTCATCCTCCGGATGTTCGTCGATCTAAACCCGGATTCGGAAAAGATCATCTACTCGCATTTCACGTGTGCGACAGGTAAGAACTACGTGCCGTATCCCGAAAAACTCTACACACCACCAGTTGACATATCACACAGTGCGCTGAAATCAATCCACGTCTTTAGAGCTTGTATCTCTCTTCTGTTTGACAATTGAACATGTCGTACACTAAATTAGCATATGTATATGAGAATTCGCAACTTAGTTGACAATTTAATTGCGTAGATGTTCTTCAAATCGATGTATGGTACTATCCTAAGTAGCAGAGAACGCATTTTTTCGGTTTGTTTGGGTACTGTTCTAAAAAAATACAGTTCAAGAAACATCTATTTAAACGATAAACCCACTTTTCGCCTAACAGCAAACGTGTATCTCGTACCTGTCGGCTCACACACATATACATATATATATATATATATATATATTGTATATTTTTTTGGGGTATTACGGGAATGCCTGATGCATACACGCGCTGGGTGGCCCATCTATAAACCAGCGCTAGTGTGGGACTCCCAAAACCAGCCGTGTCTCGACGAAGACTCCTCCTTCTCCGATATATATATATGTATATATATATATATATATATATATATATATATATATATATATATATATATATTCATTCGCTCCTTTTTCTAATTGCAGATACCGAGAATATCCGGTTTGTGTTCGCTGCCGTCAAGGATACGATACTACAACTAAACTTAAAGGAGTACAACCTTGTCTGAATAACAGCCAGCATAACAACAACAGCAACAACAGACAGACAACATAGAAGAAACAACACAAACAGCAGCGAAATAAACAACAACTATAGCAGCAGTCTAGGTGTGGTGTTGTTGTTGTTGTTGTTGCTAAATTCCCGACGCTCCTAGTTTCTTGATGAGTCGGTACCATAGTCGCGAACAACACTGGACGACAACAACAGCAACAGCAACAACAACAACAATTACAATAACATCCATTGCCACTGTATATATTAGCATGACACGAGGCTCCGGAGGGGAACAAAATATTGGATTAAGCTACGTTAACAACAAGCAACAACAAAAACAACAATAAAATAATAAGGAAGGATATACGAATAATATTAATATTAATAACAATAATAAAACTAACAACAGCAACTGAACGTACCGCCATGACGATGACGACGACAACAACAAGCAGAGATATAACAGAGATGATGATAATGGACGACCTTATTGGTGAACTTTTCAGCAGCAGCAGCAGGATTAACAAATAATAAGTGATTATTATTACAATTTATTATGACGACATATTATATATATAAATATAAATAATAACTATATATATATATATATATATATATACTAATGATGACGACGATGATAGGCAGAATGAAGATGAACGCTGAGATGAGAGATAGAGAATCGCTGCCGCCGGTTGAGGCTTCATCATCAGATATTAATTAATATTAATTAAGAAAATAACATTAACGTAATGCTGATGATGATTATGACTAATTATGACGATGATGATGATGATGATGATATGATGATTGCTATTATTATATAATTACTACAGTGACTTTAATGCCGTAAATATTATTATTATTATTGCTATATAAAGATATTATTATACCATAACTAAGAGTAAAAATGGCCTAATGTAGAGAGTCACCTAATGTAATAATAATTATAATAATTATAATAATACTAATAATTGGATAAAGAACTAGGACGAGAATATCGTGCTGGTGGTGACGCTGAACATGTGTGAGAACGACAACAACAACAGCAACAACAAGAACAACAATAGCAACGAGGCAGTAATACACATTCACATAAGCAACATACACTCATACATTGAACGCAAACAACAACACTAATGATTATTATATATCAATTAATATTATTATTATTATGGAATAGGAGAGTCGAGCAGCGGTGGGCAATTAAACAGTAGACGAGACGATACAAGGGTTAAGATGAAATAATTATTATATAATAGAAATGGGGATCTTTTCTTCTGGGTGCCTGCTGCGGGTATAGACTAGTCTATGTTGATGAAAATAGAAGCAAGTACTAGCGCGAAGCAAAACACACACACCGTTACAACAGGCGCTGAATGGCAATAGTGGAATAGCCGAATATAAGCAAGAAAGAATAAAAGATTCTGAAAATAATAATATTTAATTATTATTACTATCGTTATTATTATTATTATTATTATTATACGAGTACGATCAACAGCGCTGAGTGAATATTACAACACAAGAGATGTGAGTGAATCTGAGACAAACAAAAAAAAACATGAGTGTGAGTGTGTGTGTGTGTGGTGTGCGTAAGCGTGTGTCCATTTGCGGTTGGGTGACTAGATGGATAAATGTGACACAGATGAATGCTTGCGGTGGTGCGATATAAATACAGGAAGATAGAATAAACAGTGGTGGAGAGTGATGGGCGGGAGGACGATGACGAATTAGTTACTGGGGGATTGAACGATTGATCCTAAATTAAACTAAAAATACTAATAATTATATTAAGAATAATAATAATAATAATAATAATAATAGAAGAAGAAAAATGAATCACCTTGCCAACTCGTGATGCCATGACGGTCTACGATCCACTTCCACATTGTGTGTGTACGTATGTAGCAAGCAATAGTCAGTTGAGTAAGACGACAACAACAACAACAACAACAACAATAATTATATTAATTAACAATAAACAAAACTGAATTCAACCACCACCTCAAATTACTTGCGCATTTAATTTGGTTCATTGTTGCGGCGTCGGGTGAATTCCATTCGACTAATAGTGGCGGGTGTTTGAGACAGACAAGATGTATGTTTGACGTCATTGTAGCTCAATTAGTTTGCATCAGCCATGAAAATTAAAACGCTAACTATCGTCAGGCTGGCCGCTTGTTCATGCTGGGTCATTTGCTTGAAAGAGCACGTAATGTGAACGTTTGCTAGTGGATAGTGACCTATGCCACTGGCTTTGAGGAGAGATGAATTCAAAAGGCATAATTATTGCATACGAAGTTGAAGCCAGTCTGTTTTTTGTGAGTCAACTGTATGAGCGTGGAACACGTGGAACACATGAGTCATTGATTGATCGAACGATCGATTTATTGATTGATGAATAAAAGTTTGTCACATTGAGCCGATACAAAAGGATCAGATATTAGCACATGATCATCGACGATTTCCTGACGAAGAGCTAAAAATGAGCATCACTGCTAAATTGAGAGGGAAAAGCTGTCCATCCTCTGAACACCCTAGACTATGACAACTTCTTCTTGATGCCAGTCATTGATGGGATTTTTTTCTGATAAACTGAGTTCGATTCGAGTAGTGACACACATGTTGATACGCGAAGGGCTGACGTCTCGCCAGTTGCTTGTACTCTTCGACGATGCACGTCGCCGAACCTGGTGCAATGCTGTGTAACCGAACAGCAGACCGTCATAACAAATATAACATTATAGAGATGGCGAGACAACACAACATCAATATGTTAATTAATTCTAATGATAATATTAGCAAGAATACACAGCAACAGCAACAGCAAACATCAACAAAAAACATGTGGCCAAAGAATGACGGAGGCGGATGATGATGATAATGACGAGTATGAGAATAATGGTATAATGTAAAAAATTGTTAATGTTTTCTCTCATGTACATATAGCGGTAGTAATTAGTATTATATATATATATATATATATATGAACTAGTATAGTGATTATGATCACATGACGACGAGAAATTGATAATGATGAAAATGATGCTGGACGCCGAATGGTATTTGATGATTGAAAGCGAGAAGCGAGGCAGACAGAGAGAAAGAGAGAGAGAGGAGTATACCAATTATTATAATAATTATTATTAGTGATGATGATGATAAGAGGGTGGATGAGAACACAAATTGGATGAACGACGTTAAGCGGCGAAGTGCTAGTAGAGAGAGAGAGAGAGAGAGAGATCGCGCGACAGCATTGGGGACTAAACGATGGTACTTGAGGAAAGCTATATGAACTAAATAGTCATGCGAGATATGATAAAGCTAATTGGCTCATTATATTATTACTATTATTCATGTTACATGTGACGAATATTTGAACGGTCTCATGGGCCAGAACTGAGCTGCATAAGTAAGCTGACACACAGACAGATTAGCTGAACAAGAGAGAGAGAGAGAGAGAGAGAGAGAGAGAGAGAGAGAGAGAGAGAGAGAGAGAGAGAGCTCGAACAATAGTCCGGGTATTAGTAAATAAATACGAGTGGATGATGATGGATGGATGGAGGTGAATTTGATAGAACGTCGCAAGACGTTGCAGACGACCTGGACAAATAATAAGATGATGAAGCAGATGTCATTCATTTCTCAGTAGAGCTGTCAATAGTAGTTGTAGTAGTAGTAGCTAGAAACGCGGGGGCGCGAGGTGTGCTGGACGGTCTGGGATGAATGGATGAAATGAACAATAATGATAGTAGAAATAAAATCTACGGTAAAGCTACTACAGTTCATCATACGATTGATTGATAATGAGTGAATCGTAGCAAGGGAACATCACCTACAACTCGTGACCGGAAGTGACACACTAGGCGACAACAACACAGCAAGAAGCACAGAGACGAAGGAGAACGTTTGACCAAAATCGACTGGTGGATACAGGACTTGCGAGTGAGTGAGGGAGGGAGGGAGGGAGGGAGGGAGGGAGCGAATCTAATGGATGGATGTGAAGACTCAAAGAAACTACGAGTCCAGCAAAGTCATAAGATCAACAAGTAGATTATGAAGGGAAGTGAAGGGACATCAATGAGAACAATCGTCGCGAACGAGACGGCTGAACATATGAAATGGTGGTTGGTGGGTGATTGGACGAATGTGGCCGTTGGGAGGGTGAGTGTGCTTGACAGCAGGTGTGGACGATGAGCCACGCATATGTGATCGCGCGCGCGCACGCGCGGGCGCGCAGATTAATACAAATAGTAACTGATCCCGGTGCTCTGCCCCGTGACTGGCGACCACCGCCCCTCGGATAAAGTAGATATGAACGGAAGCATAGTTTGCTTTGAAATGTTCATCAATTCGTTGCTGTTGTTTTGGTTGCCGCAGGGTTGATGGCCAGTGTCTGGTTGAGTTGGTAGACTTGGCGTTTTGTTTCACGAAAGTGTAACACGTGTGTCCGTCGTCTGGCTCTGAATATCGATGCGTGTGGTGCGCTCCTGTGGCTCTGTGTGTGCGTGTGTGTGTGTGTGTCTGTGGCGTTTATTAACAATGGCACGATACAGAACTAATGTCTCGTGATAACCATCTCCGATGTTTTCTGCCACGTTTCATATTGGTTGCATCTCTGCGTGATTTAATTAAATTCGGACGCATGTCAAGCAGCAGCAGCGTAGTACAACAGCTCGGATATTGTCGTTGTTCTACGAAATAGAATTTCTCTGTTCGTATGACCGTATTGGGAAGCGAGAGAGCTAGAGAGAGGTCGATGGACGCAGCGCGGTGGTTTATGCCGCACTGTGCCAAATCTTGGTCCACTTACAATGGATCATTTTGAAATTCCCCTGTGCTGAAATCACGTCAGCTCTCCTTCAGTGAGCTCTTCGATCTGATGATTTCGCTATTCAGACCGCTCATGTAATTAATCATTTATAATTTTCAAATATTCTTACATCTTTTTATTATTGTTATTATTAGTATACAATGGCACGCTTTTAAGTTTGCTCAGCGTTTATTGCAGCGAAGTATATTAACACACACCCTGTTTGCCGCCGCTGGTGATAATGACGAAGCGTAATGAAAGCGATGTACCCCGAGTGTCGATTCGAGATACAGGCTAAACCAGCTGGCGCCTCCTCGTGCAATCTCGTCACTGGTCACGAGACCGTGTACAAAAAAAGGCCAGGCGTGCTGTGGTAATATGGAACATTGAAGCCAAAATGACAAGTGTGCATGTGTGTGTGTGTGTGAGTGAACAGAACACTGATTCCAATTCTCGCGTAATCATTATACTTTGTGCCGGTCTGTATGTTTTGCAGAGTTTCTCGATTGTGTGTGTATATTCTATGGATTGTAGCTGCTGTCAGTCAAGCGTAAATTCATGAATGCCGACTTGCAAGAAAAAAAAAGAAACAAGAGAAGCCTTGTATATGCGAACGATGCATGAGTGAAACTACAGAGAAAATAATGAATAATAATATAGATGGATCAGCCTGGATAAGATGGACAACACAGATGGGGAACAGCTTGCCGATGCCGAGTTGCCGGTGGTCGTCGTATCTGCTCGAATTGTTGCAACACCCCGGTATTGCCAGCTCGTCCAATTCCCTGTTAATCGCCCGGTGGTGGATCATCAATCGAGGATCAGCGATGCGAGAGGGATTGAACAATATAAATCATATTCTCATGGCCAACGGGGCGTTCGCCCCTTCTTGTCAGCCCTATTCCGATATCAAACAAGTGGTCTATCCACATTGATTAATGATGAGAATATCACATGGTACGTGGACAACTGCTCATCACTACACGAATTGAACGGCAGCTAAGCGAGGCGTTTTGCTTTAGTCGGCCGTGGTAGTTAGATGACATTGTTAACACTTCGTGGCTAATAAGATCGTTTTTCTTTTTTTTTTCTCCAAAAAACATCGTTTCTAGAAATCGTTCAACGACGAAAACCAGAAATGATTTTATTGTGTGGATGCCTGATTGGTTTTAGTCATTAGAGGGGGGGATTTAGGTTAAGCGGTAGCAATTTCTGTTCATCTCTATTCGTTTTTGTTGGTGCCAACAAAAATTAGGTCGGTATGCCTATTTTGACCGTAAGCGTTGGCCGATTTGGTCGGGGGATCGCTTGTCTGTGGACTGACCATTGACTGACGGCTGCTGACATCACGGATTTTGAATAGTCGTTCATGGGCACTCATAATTATCCGATTCGTTATACGGTTGTAGTGTACTTTGTGCTGTGGCGACTGAGGGTACTGTCGATGCGTATGCCTGTGTTCGTGGCCCTCTTCGCCCTCTTCTGCCCATAATCTAACAAAATGTACCCGATGATCGGTAGTGATCGTCGGCTACTTGGAACTGCCTAAAACTGAATGATAAATATAAACCAATAGTGTGTAATAATAATAATAATAATAATTATAATAACCTATGTTAGATGTTTGGCTTTGGATGGATGAATGGCTGAGCTAATTTGTGATCGATCAATTTGTCTCAAGCGCTGCTTGACTGACGGCGGTTACACCCACACACACACACATCTGCTTCGCTTATTTCCCGTTGCGGGGCGGTTGCTGTTGCACCCACCGCAAACAAAAAAAATAACAACATCGAACTCACGATGCCAGCGGTAGCGAGGCGGGCTGTGGTAGACGTGGCTGTATTGAGGCTTGAGCTTGGATATTGGAAGCAATCGAGATTCAGAAGATGAAAATCGACAATGCTGCTTGTTGTTATTGTTGCGATATGCTACGCATCCACCGACCGAGACCATGTTTATTGCTGTCGGGCCCGATGGCTGTTATATAAAGTTTTTAGCGAACACATACGCAGATGGAAAAAAACAGCGCACGACCCTGTGGATCGCCGAGAGGGAGCAGTTCGACACCTCCGCTGTGATCGATCTAAGGCTGTCGATTTATGGGCGATGCATTTAAGTTTGCAACGAAGTTTGTCACCCAGAGAAGTTCCACCACGACGACTGGGCCACGTTTGTCTGTCGGTCTATTTGTACCATTATTTTTTTATTTTTTCTCGGACAACAATAGCAATAACCGTAGTAGCTATGAGATAACGCCATCAGAATAAACCAAAATATAGTGGGCGTTTCAAATGTTTATCGATCCATCCATCCATTCATAGATTTCACATCGTCATGTGCTGTACACAGGAGAGAACAGAAGAGATAGAAGACAACAGCAACTATTATATTCAACAGGCGTCAATTGATTGCAAGAATGATGATGATGATGATGATGATGATGATTATTATTATTATTACCGGCCA